>OU795039.1:19261557-20003623 GCA_917208275.1 Patella pellucida
CTTTCTCTCCCTTCCCCCCCCCTTTTTGCATGGCGATTTTTGGTGACATTTTGGTGACATTCGAAAAAAAGGGTATTCTACAGGTTTTAGTGAATATTCATGATTTTGAGGCAGAAGGATACAAGGGTTGTTGGGTTGGTCACGTTGAAATGTAGGGCCTAAAATTGCATGTTTATTTGTCTCTACTTCCAGCTTGTGTTTCTCAAGTTTTTCATGGTGAACCTCATACATGCTTTAGGGCAAGAGTTTGCCACATGTTGCTCCATCGGTGACGTAAAGCGTTCCAGGGGCCGCGGAGCCGGGGTGGCTAAGGGGGCTTTATCCCCGGCAATAATTTTTAATAGTCAAAAATAAAATGTCGTCAAAAGCGAAAAAAGGTGGGGGGGGGGGGGGCGGCGGCCACATTGTGTGGGTTATTGTCAGTAGCCCCCTTCCCCAGAAATCGGGGACGCTCCGCGGCCCCTGAAGCGTTCTACCCAACACAAATTTGGGAAAAGGTTAAGAGCCGATCTAAGAGACGAGAATTACATTAAAGTCAGTGGGGAAAAAATCAGTGATCTGTTGCCATCTAACTTCGACTGTATGACGAATTCCGCTTTTGGAACTACTTTTAATTTCACGGATTAAAATGGCGGCACCCATGTAGAGTGAAGAAGAAGAAAAAATTGTTATTATAGTGACATATTTACAATATAATTTTGACATAATTCAAACACCCGGGCTCTTTGGCCTATTAGTCACTTTAGATATAATTAATAATTAAGTAATTAAATGAATACATGTAATAATATAAATATTTGTAGATAATTGTTACGAAATTATTTTTGTACAATTAGTTAGGATTAAATAAGGACTCTCGTCTTTTATTAAACGACTTTCTATTGTACTTTGCACATTTTGGCATTGTCATTTAAGTTTTCGAAATCAAGTTTTGCCATTGCTTCGTACATTTTTCTTATTTCGTCATGGTATTTTGGACACTGAGGAAGGAAGTGCCATTCATCTTCAATACTCGATCTTTTGCCAAGTATAACGGCCAATCTCAATTCTCAAGGGTAGAATACCACATCTTAACTGGGCTAAGTGTGATCTCTCGGCTTTTCTAAGACTGGTGGTGACGTAAGTCTCCGTACTAAACGACTTTGTAATGTATTTTTCACAATATCGAGGGTAATTCATTAATTTAATTATATCGGAGTTGTCATTTAGGTTTTCGAAATCAGGTTCAAGTTTTGTCATTGCTTCGTACATTTTTCTTCTTTCGTCATTGTATTTTGGACAATGAAGAAGGAAGTGCCATTCATCTTTAATACTTCCAGAATGACACATTACACACAATCTATTCTTGATATTTGGACTAGTCTCGATTCTCAAGGGTAGAATACCACATCTGAACCGGGCTAAGTGTGATCCCTCGGCTTTGCTAAGATTGGTGGTGACGTAAGTCTCTGTACTAAATGTATCTTTAAATTTGGCGTATGTTCGAAGTTGGAGGTAATTAAAAAGTCTTTGTTCTATTTTTTTTACATTGTTATTTATTACTCAAAATGGGACCCATTTGAACACCATTGAGCACGGATTTTACTTCGGAGCACCAGTTCCCATTTCGTTATTATAATCAACTTTAAATATATATTCGAACACATCTTTAATTAAACGATCAGATCTCAGTGATACAAGATTGTTCCATAATTTCACCGTGTTAGGCGCAAACCTGTGGAGTCCCAAGAAATAACGTATTGTTCGGTTTTCTGTTTGATCAATCTTGTTAAATTGTTTAAAGGGACATTAACACTCTTGTTGGCTTGACATGTCCAGAATTTTTTTTAGCCTTATTCTAACTACAAGATGTTTAAGTGTCCTACCTAATGTGTAAATTATCCATTACTTGTCCAGAAGGTTCGAAAATAGGTTTAAATCGAAGTTGCATTTGAAAGTGTTTAAATGAACCATGTTACGGCATGTAGTTGAATTTTTCCAATTTTTAAAATTAGGTGTGTCAAGATGAAATTTGTATCATTTATTAATAGAAATATTGTAGAATAGTACAATTTGTTGACCAGAATAAAAATTGGGACATATTATTCAGTTACAACAAGAGTGGTATTGGGGCTTTAAAACCCCAAACACCAGAGCAGTAATCAATTATGGGAACAACACAACTTTCATACGGTTTTTGATATGTTTTTAAACTTCAAGAAACTGTTTAAATGAACTTTCAAGTTTACCCAATTTTCTGACAACTTTGAAATTAAAACTCTACACACTTTTCGAACGACAGCATTTTTAGAACTTCTTTTAAAAGCGGCAATTTCCTAATCAGTATGGGCTTAGCTACATATCACTTACTGTCATACATACAACCGAGGCTATATTTAGGGTACCGGAGTCTGCCGAGGTGTGTAAGGTGTTTTGACGGCTCACCTTCATCAAAACTCGGGAACTAATGTGTTGTTACTGAAATTTTATAACACAATTGTTCACATTTTTTAAACGTTAAATATAGCTATCTGAATTAATGCCCCCAAGGGACTGGTAATAAACAGTGCCTAGTCATTCGGAATGTGCGTAAAGAACTCGGAAATTTTGAATTCAATAAAAAATACCCCCTTCATTGCATATTGCGTTACATATTAATATATGCCCATCTACATTAGCCAACATGGTGTTGAAACGTAAAAGGTCAGATATTGTGGGGTCAAGGATGGTCAGTGAATAACAGGATTTATATGACGTGAATAATAAATATCTCATTTACACAGAACATATCAATTTTCACCTTTACGCTTATTATCTTACCATCGAGTTCTCCCTAAACGCCATCTTTATGATATTAGAGATTAATTATTGATAATCTACTATATACCATCCTGTCCTTGACAATATCCCACTGTCAAATGATTTATAACAATCTTACAATAAACACTATGTGTTCGTAATTATGTTTTCTGATTTTTATGTACTTAATCTCACCCCGTTTTGTTTATAAGGAACAACATTTATAACCACAGCAATTCGATAATCAATTTCGTAATTATACGTACTGTTGTTCTTTCTTGTAATACCCCCCCCCCCCCCCGCGCCCCCTCCTCTCCTTTATAACTCGACATATTTAAATTTTGCTAGACATGGTTTCCAATCCATACAACAGAAGCTGATGTGGCTCTATTTCCTGTTGAAATAATATAGAATGCTTCGGTAATTTTTAGACAATATATGGAATTTGGTTTAAACAGATATAACGCAATATTTTGACAAATGCCATTCTTATTTCGAAGCATACAATACAATAAAGTGCAGAAGAATTAAATAACCGCATATGACAGGGTGTCGCGGATTCGCCCTCGGTGATGGCCGAGAAAGTTAATCGGGATTCTCCTACGTGATTCTCCTTGTCAGTGGTGCAGGACGGAGGGCCTGACACGGACAGTTGTCTAGTCATTCTGATGGGCAGAACAACCGAGGTCTCTGTATACATTGGTGTGCACGTAAAGAATCTCCTGGCATTTGGAATTCGATATAAGCACACTACATGGCGTATGATCGTCTTCATTAATCCAACCAGAGCAGAACAGTAGGGTGTTGAACCCCATTTCATTTCATTTCCATATATGGCAAACTAAAAGACCCAATAAAATATCGACAATCAAAGAAAGAATATTGTGCTTTTCCTTAAATTTTACTGTGACTTTGTTAATACGCTATACAAACTTGTGTATGTCGTAGATTTATATAACTGATAGAATTCTTGTCTGAAATACGAAGGAAACATTGTAAATAACCATCTTTATGGTAGACTATCATCTATTACCTACAACGTTCGTTTCATAAAATTATTTGTCTAGAATTTGGGTTGTCTGAAGCTATTAATCCCCAGCTTCCTGTGTTCGGTCTTATCATTTAGTATTCGCGGTCTAGTCATGATTTCTTGTGTGAAGAAACGCAATGAAAATTGTCGCTCATCCTAAATAACGTCATGCTTTTATACATAAACCGAGATAACGAGGGCATGCCCGTGTCATACGTTGAAGCCCACTGTACCAAGGTGGGTTTTTTTTTTTGGGGGGGGGGGGGTCAGACAGCGGTGCTTTTACCTACCTTGCATTAAATTCCAACTGGTCAAGGATTCTCTTACATTGGAAAAATTCTAACATCTCATTCAAAGTGTAGTTTGATCTTCAATATTTTAATGGTAACTCTCTTCGATGAACCGGTGGTTCGATAACCGAAAGCTTAGCACGTGCTGTATCATAAAGCTGGACATTGAGTGAACTTGCGTGGTTTCGGATAACTTGTTGTACGTGGCAGGGAGTAGCGGCGCCTGTCCAACTTCGTGGGTTTTCTCCGGGTCCTTCGGTTTCCTCCCACTGCTAAATACCCCTACGCGCAAGCGAATTATTGAAATAAAATTAAACCAAATGTTAGTCCCAAATATAAGTCCATTTCTCTCGCCAAGTAAAAATCGTCTAGGACAATGAGCTCCAAACTAACGATGTATACGTATGAAAATAAGGCTGCTGACAACCTGGGAATCTTTTACGAGCACGCCGTTTTTTTTCACCTCCCATAAAAACGTTTTGTACACCTTCAGATGGGAATTAAGGCTGGAAAAAGTCGAAGTTAATAAACCAGTGCCACACTAACTGAGTCACTAGTTTTTGCCCAATATCGTTATAAATTCAATTATTTTAATACTGAAAGAACGTTCTGGCAAGCAATTCCCAAGATCTGACCAAAAGCATAATACATAAAGTAAAAGAAGTGGAACCTTAACAAGATCAAAAGTGTTTTATATCGAAACGGTGTGAATGCCTAAAAAAATCACTATCGGGCCTGTTGTTCAGCATTTATGGATTGACCTTGATTTTTCTAACAGAATCTGAGTAATAGAATAACCGAGATAGGGTGGTAAAACTTATAAATATCAAGATTTATATTTAATGATTAATATCAGACGACAGGCATTGAAACAATATCCGGTATTAGCGTTACGTCACGGAGCAGACGAGATACGAGCCATAAAGGAAATCATATCAAAAGAAAACGTCAAAGATATTAAGATTAATTTGACCCTATTTAGTAGAGAATCAAGCGCTTGTCGTTCAAAATTTTGGAGAGAATAGATCTAATGATGTCCATTTTAATGCCAGATTGGCGGAGGGTTCATATTATAATACGCACCAAGGTGGACTAGTTTCTGTCGATAGTCTCCCTCATCTTATTCATAAAAACAAAGATTTTTGCTTTAGGCTCAGATGGTAAATTCTGGAAATTGATCATTTTGTGGAGTCTTGAAAGAAAAGCACATGGTAAATTAAAAGAATAATGACCTTTGGCGACTGGATTCCGTCTGTTAAGGGATTCCGAATGAACTATGGCGTCTTCCAAAACACACATACAGACTCAAATTAAGAGAACAAGAATAAAATAATTATTTCCTAATTGAAATCGGCGGACACCAATTTGATGAAACATTCGGTAATTGTTAAATTAATTATTAATTATATTAGTATGCTGTAGAGTCGCGAAGTGTCTTGGCTACCAACACCTTTTATTAAAATTAAGACAGAGTATAAAGAGAACCTGTAATGTATGTCTTATTTGGTTTAATTGGTTACTTAGCCGTTAAGTCTCTTGGCTGTCAACACATTTTGTTGGTGGGGGGGGGGGTGAAATCAAAGCTTAAAGTAGCTAGGTCTCTAACTCAATAGCACCCAAAGTCTTACACTTTGAAAACACGAATTTTATGTCAATTCAAATTAACATTTATGTTGTGATCATACCTGGAAAAGGTAGCCCTCTGATATCCAATATTTAAGACAACATAAATATGTTACCATACTGCGTTTCAGCGTATCTTGTAACAAGTTACCGGAAAAAACGAGGCTAGACATATTCCACAACTCCTGTCAAACATTAACGCCATAATTATGTTATCTGGTGGGCATGCGCATTAGACTGGAATAACCAGACGCTAGAAATTGAAATTCGGTTGAGACTCATGCCGTTTTTTTGCTGGTCATAACTGATTTGAAATTAGAGTCAAAACGGAAACAATTGAATGTAAATCAGTTTATATAAGTTTGGACATAGATTTTATTTCGCTCGATCAGTCATTTGAGTAGTTATTAATAAGTTTTTGTTCTATTTCTTTTATATTACATTGTTGTTTATTACTGAAATATGTCCCATTTGAACACCATTGAGCACGAATTTTACTTCGGAGCACCAGTTCCCATTTTCGTTAGTATAATCAGCTTTAAATATATATTCGAACACATCTTTAATTAAACGATCAGATCTCAATGATACAAGATTGTTCCATAATTTCACCATGTTACCCGTAAACCTGTGGAGTCGCAAGAAATAACGTATTGCTCGGTTTTGTGTTTGATCAATCTTGTTAAATTTTTTGAATCCCCAAACACCAGAGAAGTAATCAGTTACTGTTTTATTAGAATGTATTTTTGAAACGAAAGCCCCCATGGCGCGACTTTCGGATTGCGAAAGTATCGTCGCACAGTTGTTCATCCAATGTTATTCCTAAGTATTTATAGGAAGAAGCATACTCTATATTTTGTTTACCGAAATGAAATTGGAACGTACCCTTTGGTTTCCTTTTAGGTATAAAATGAACTCTATTAGTTAAAGCGTTATTAATGGACCCCATTCAAAATATGATAATAAATCCGACAATATGCCATCAAAATGTTGGTGATGGAATACTAAAAAAATCTGACAATCTTCTAACAGACGTTGAAATTGAAGTTCAATCTTTCGTTTACTGCCCATGGCATATGATTTGATAATACCTGACTTTCGACAACCTCAAGATTATATACGCATTTATAAACTGTAACAACATATCTGGTTTCATTTATTAACGATACCGGCAACTTTAGTGAGAAATATATCAAACAGCAGTCATAATCTAATAATCCAAACGAATCGATCGAGTATTGTTTACCGTGTCCGCCATTTTGAATAATAGAAACCATCAAAAAAGCCGCTGATTCGTATTGAAAACAAAAAATCTTTTGTCTCTTAATTAGTTTATTACTACTTTTACTGTATATACTTATCAACACTATTCCGAGATTGATCAAGAGACAAAAGATATGTCTATTGATACCTAATTATTTTTTAATTGACTCACTGTCAATGAACCATTTATAACGCGTTTATACAGCGTGGAAATCAAAGCTTTGTGTCATTATGACAAGAAAGAATTATTGCCAAAGGTAAAAAAGAATCGCCATATAGGAAAAAGTTATCGCCAAAAAATCCGCCAGATTGAATATTTTATCGCCAAGATTATATTTTTATCGCAATTGGCGGAAATGGCGATCGACAGCGTGAGCGCTGACACCAACACCACTCAGGTGTATAATCAAGAATGGTTTGTAGATCCGATTCCGCGGGTGCTAGCAAAATAATATCATCGGCATAGAGTAAAACACAAACTTTTCGACCACCAATATCAATGCCTTTATTAAGCTCGTTTAGACCTTTTGCAAAATTGTCAATGTACAAATTAAATAATGTTGGGGATAAATTATCGCCTTGGCGAGTTCCAGATGAACAGGGAAACGAAAAGGATGTCTCACTATTTATCCTCACATATGCTTAGGTGTTTGTGTACATCGATTTACTCGAATTATAGAAATTACCGTCAACATTATTAATAAGTAACTAATAGAACAACGACTCTCTGTCAATAAAATCAAAAGCTTTTTGAAAATCAATGAAGGTGGAAAACGAATTCTGTTTATTTAGTATCCGTGTTCGAATGATCGAGTTGGTTACGAATATATGCTCTAGGGACGACCAGTGTGGTCTGAAACCGTTTTGTTCATCGACTATAACACATTATTATCTTCGAGAAAAATACAAGGCGTATATTTAATAGGGACGAGTATTGTTGCTTACACATGATAAAAGGTTTATGCTTCGGTAATTTGTAGGAATACGGGGGTCCCTTGATGCTAAATGCCTCGATCTACTTAAAAAATCAGAATAAAAGGAACAAGCTGAGATACCAACACTCCATAAGCTTGTGACACAGTGTGATCTATTCTATTTTGTTAGTTCGCTATTTAGTCGTAATGTCTTTTTGCTGTCAACACATTTGTTTTTAATAATTTATATTTATTAAGACAGTGCTTATATAAAGAAAAAGTGTGGAACCTGTTTTTCTTCTTTAGCAGCAAAGTAAGTCTCTTGACTGTCATCCTATTTTGTTTAAATTAAATCGTTTAGATCGCTATGGAGTCGTAAAGTCTCTTTGCTGTCAACACATTTTTTAATCATTGCCGAGCTTAAAGGGGCACAATAATGTCCGCTGTGTGTTTAGTTGGCCACGGAGTTGTTAATCTATTGACTGTCAACATAGCTTAAAAAGAAAAATTGAAATCTACAATCAGGGTTTACTTAGCGTCATTTACATGAAATCAATTGGCTTAGTAAATAAAATAAAACCAAGTACGAACAATCCAAACCATTTGACAAAATCCGAATTCCTAAAACAAATGGTATAGGCAAAAAAGTGTAACCAGCATATGGACTGGAGAGGGGTTTAATATAGGCTCTGCCTGTTCTCCAATCCCTATTCATATACAAATCTGAACAAATTATTGTCATAAAAAAAATGTTCACCGAGTACAAAATACACGACGATTTAAATTTAAATTCTCGACAACACCATACTTCGGGCATTTTAGGATTATTTTTTTCTATGGTCTACTGTTTATAAAATTCGAACTCTCATGTGCACCCGCACCACCTCGATCCATATCCATGCAAACAGATATAAAATAACATAGCTTTTAAAAAGATCGGATCCCTGGTTTAACCCAGGGTGCTACCCCCATTCTAATCCCCTTTGTCTTCTCTGCTTTTCTTGTGGATATTCCATCTATGGACATTATGTAAGAGCTAAATCTGTCTATTGTAGGTCTTTCTTTAGGCCTGAAATGTTATCTAAACTATTATTTACACATTAATTAACTGATGATCCAGGGCATAATCAACTCTCGATGGCATCTGATTTTAAATAGATAAGAACGGGTTCCTGATTAATTTAAAAATGGCCGAGCGAGACGTAGCCTCGAACAACCAGTACGGTAGTTGTAATTATCGCATACGTGTTGTCAAACATTCTAAGGCTAATATCTGCGCTCACAATAGAGTAATTTGGATGCAATTTTCAGATAAGTTATTTTACATTATCTATGTTCAAACTATTATAACAAGAATGGCCAACTCTTTAATAAAACTCTTAACTAACGTATCTTTAACTGATCATAAGGAAATTGAGGCTTCGTAATGGCCTCAAAATTAACATAGATTGGAAAAGGGAAAAACAACTGTCAATGTCGATCAAACGTTCCAGGGTAAGATCCAACTCTCTAAAATTGGTCAAACAGCAGGACAAATTCTCCATATCCAGCGAGTTTTGTGGGATAGAGTATCGATTTAGTGGAGAGAACACTCGACAGTAAATTGTAGTTTACATAAAATAATAACAGGAAGAGAAAGGGCTCTTCTTATCCTTTGTAAGTGAATCGATCGAGTGTCTGATACAATAAAGAAGTAATCTGCCAGAAAATGTGGACAGAATTTAAATATTCGACGTGTCTTACAAAACAACTATTGCCTATTCTGAGATGTCGATTTGACAGATGCTAACAACTTCAGTTAACAAAACGGTGTCTGAAGCATTTCAATGCATTTTTACCCACTCTTGAAATCGACCAGACTTATATTGCTGTTGATCAAAAACAGCACTCACTATTGAAATAATTTCCTGAAGTTGAAGGGTGTTTTATTTATCAGCATAAATGTAGACTAGGGATTTTTTTTTTATTTCTTATTTTTAATTATTAGTTTTGCGATCTAGGTCTGTATTGATATAAGAGCCGAACTACTTGATAAATAAGAGTGTCTACTTAATTGGATTTCAAATAGATGGAGTTAAATGTCTTACTATTCTGAGACGGGCATATAGAAGAAAGTTTTGCCATGACATCGAGTTTACGACCTACTCTATTTCAAATTTACACGTGGTGTCAATGGTATACAGAACCGTGTCTTTTCGTCCAATCCGATAGTCTGCACGCTTCTCCGAGCCCCCCCCCCCTTCCTGCAACGCCGAGAGGAGAAACCATACTAGACAATTCCGGCACCTCCTGGTCAGTGTCCACCCAAGCACTTATTGTACAGCCATTATTATTGTATCAACAAAGAGGTAACAGGTAAAAAAAATGACAGGAAGTCAACAATCAATAACGCCTACATGTAACAGTTCTTAATGCATTTTCTGTGTTTTTAGTAAAAATATTGAATGTACGGGAACTATACTGGTCCACCAGACTGTTACTACAAACACATACATACAAACAGGCACGCGTACATCCGTGGGCAATGACAGTCAGTCAAAAGACTTCCTGTTGTCCTGTCAATTTGTTTCTGGGAATAATTTGACCGTCAATGACCTTCACATAACCCCAGAGTTTCTCCAATAGTTTGGAAAACGGTCGCTAGACGTTTTCAATAATAATTGTCGACTGGCTTCTTAAAACAACGTGGACCGGAAGAAGATTCGTTAGAGAAATGACGGGTTAATCATATAATATTAGGCCAGGCTGTCACCCACAACATTTTCGGTATTAATATAAGTAGCAACATCTACCTGTTTTTGATTTATTGTTTTTTTAAAGTTACAAATTTGCCCGAAATTTTATAATAGCGAGAGCTTCCAACCGCGGCCATGTTGTTACTCATTACTAAATCTGTAAGTTTAACAGATCACCATTAGAGCAAAACATGTTTCAAATAATGAGTGACAGTGAAATCGACCAGAATGATAATTCTGCATAAGACATAGTTGGTCTTATATGGGAACTGTGTAAGAATCTGTAATAGCATAGCAAGACAAAACAGCCACCGAGCCTATAATATGTGACTCTGAGCGCCAATAAACTGATCCATGTATATTCGCACACTAAACCATTTATTTTTCAAAGATTGACTCAAAGATTACCCTCGGTATAATACAGAAGATTTTATTACTTCATAAACCAATCTGAATAGGTCGATAATATCCATTTTCTATCAGATATAATTATATGATAGGCAGTAACTTAGTTTCTAACAGTTGATCATTTGCATTTTTTTTATTATTCTTCCTCATCTGTCTTCACCTCCAATCTGATGGCAGTCACATTAGGTCTATACCACTATGAAAGATAATGTTATTGGGGCGACCTATTCACTATGGAACGGCTATATTCTGTCATGTCAATGACACAAAATCAATACATGCCTGTCCCTTCCTTTCTTTATTCTGCTTACATGGTATTACTTTATTACATTTATTATACATTCAGTATTCTCGTTTCTAAGATTTACTCTGTTGGTGACTTTGACAGTATTGATCCGATTCGTTGAATAATATTCTTATGAATTTTTTAACTTTCAAGCATTTTATTTAGTCGTCTAATATGGCATTGTTCGCGAATGGAGTCGGGTTAAAGTCTCGTCAGCACAATGTTTTGATCTTTTAAAGACTAGTAAACTCTTCTATGGACACATGTGCAGTGCTGTGGGCGGGGGTAACCGATACAGCGGCTAAAAACTACAAAATATTATTTTACGTACACCAACGTGCACGTCATGTGCACTAGGTAGCAATTGAATGGGAATGAAAAAGCCAGAGATTTTTTTCAAATCGACACCGGTATTAGAGCCCGATATATATTCTAGCTGAGAATCAAGTTCCCATATGACTCGCTCAAAACGTTAACAGAAACAATTTTTAAATCCGAGGCCATATATTTATTCTTGGTAAACTTATAATAGATGTTGCAATAAATAATGACCTTATTAGCACCCTCATGATGCCCTGGTGTAATTAGAAATAAAAATAGACTATCCCATAGTCGCAGTAACAACAATTGCATTGTGAGAAATCGGATATTAGAAAAAGAAATTTCTGCAAATACTAAAAGCAAGTAGGTGCATATTAATTTAAGTCTGTGAGAAATAATTCCATAAGTAATCAGCTTTAAGACCAAGCTCATTTTGTTTATCTTTTTTTTAGGATATAAGGGATTAACCAACACACGGATTGTGTTTATATGTGTCTGGGGCGTTAAAGAAATTGCAAAACCGACTCAACAATAAACTGGCTTAAATCCTAGGATTTCTTTTTCTAAAAAACATTTTACGTTGAAGAATTAACTAGATTCTTAAATGTTTATGGGCACTTTATTACAGCTGTTAAAATTTCAGGAATTATAAAAATGGTATTGGGTTTTTATGACAGAATCAGAAAATAATCACAATTCCCGAGGCGGTACTCACACGATGATATAAGACGTTATTTAATAGTCAGCCGTTTTGAAAGTCATCTAGATAAGTACAACTTCAAAAAAAACAACACGAGCGATTAAAATATGATATGATATACCGCCAGTGTAACAATGATTCTCGTGGGTCATTCTGTTCTAGACGAAGTGATCTTTTCTATTTTTATTTGTAAAATTGTAATAATATATATGTCATACGATACCAAAGGCCATTAAAAAATGTGGTTATGTCTGATAATGATGCATTGAGTAATGACATGAAATGGGGTTTAACGTCCCATCTTTCTGCACCCAATCGGGATAACACAAAAGACACGTCTCCATCTGCTCTGCCCCTACTGTGCTATGAGGGATTTTTTTCTTCGGGCAGCGGCACTATGGCCTATTCTTACATCGTATTTCATCTGCAAATGGATTTTTAACGTGAACACTAATGTCGACATCGCACCCTTTTTTATCGGCCCCCGTGTCCTGTATCACTGACAAGGGAAACCCGATCTAATTAAAATACAGATCTATATTTCGTTTCGTTTTTTATACTTTCGATGGCCTCGCTACATGTAGGGTGTAGTAAAGACAAGTAAAACAAAATTTTGAACTATAAAAAACGAAAACGAAATTGGATCTGTGTTTTAATCAGATTGAAGGGGAACCACGCCTGAAAATCGTAATGATCTTTCTTAGCCGATGCGGGGAATGAACACGCGACCTCAAGGCTAGCGAGCCAGCGTCTTATATACTTAGCCACCGTAGCTCCTAACCAAGACAACGAAGACGGGCATAGGTTATGCAGTGTGGAATCAGACATTTTTTGCCTCCACAAGTTTATGTTTACATACACACCGTCGTGTACAAGGTCCTTAAGTTTGAGTCCAATCCCAACGAATAGATGGTGTTTCTTGTCAGGAAATGTTCACCGAACATTCACGGTTAGCGATATATCACCTTACCAACTGAGCAACTCTTCTGATGCGTTTAAAAAACCAATTTAATTTTCGTGTCTGTGTTTGCTTCTGTGGAATAGACACTTACCAAGCAGAAAGCAATAACAAACAACGAAGTAAGATATCAATGAATAAAATAACGAGTTCTTTTAGTGCAGAATTATTAAAGATTGTGGTGGTGGTTAACAAAAGTTGATTAAAAATGAATGCAGTTTGCTATGGGGGGGGGGGAGGATCTTACCGCTGATAGCCACGGTTCTGTCCACACTTTGTTTCATAACGTGTACCGACCTGAACGACTGCCAGACCCTCCGCCCTGAACAACTGACAAAGATGGCGGGGACGCCCGATTCAAACTGAGCTACCTTTCCTCTGAAGTCTTTTCTAAATGAAATGAATGATACAAATGCCAAACAGGACAATTGCCAATAGAATAAAATTGGTTTAAAATTCTGCGGACACCAAGCTATTTTCACAATTCTAAAACACAAAAGGTTGATTCTGTATTTAGCTTGCTCATTAGGCATTTATCGTAACGGTATTCGTATTCTCTAATGTCATTATAGACAGACGACACTTTTACAGTTAGAGTGGCTACCCTTGTCTTATCCCCTATACGGTTGGCATATTGAGTTGATTCTATTAAACAGGTGTCCGGTAATTTAATTGTTGATAACAAAGTGTTCAGTACTTTATTTGAAGTGAGATATTCTACATGTACACCTCAACGAATTATTGGATGCCACTGGCCTACGTCATCTGAGAAAACTGATAATTGAATTAGATTAGCCAACAGTAACATCTAATGGACTAACATCCCTTGTTGGGTTCTTAATAGATACTCGGTCTCACTATAATCACCATTCAAAACCGTCATAGAGCAATGTTTTGTTTAGCCAATATTGCCAGACAGTCAAGAAACGATACATGCATTTCAGATAAGTCCAACATCTAAAAGATTTCATAATTAATGTGACCATCCAGAACAGACAAGAGCGGTGTTTTCAGTCCAATATCATAAAGCTTTCATAAATGTGACCACAGACCGACAAGGATATAGATTGCATATATATATATGCATATTCTACACATCATACCAAAATAAAAAAAATCTGATGCAATTAGGGATAACTGAGATCTTGCAAAAAGTGACCGATAAGAAAATATGATATGTCATGTATGTATGAATATTGTATAGAATTATTGATAATTCAAGTTTTGAACCTAGAAACATAAAGGAAACGTAACTTACACTGGATGAACCTACAGACAATAATAAATGCGTGAAAGATAGATAAGGTTATTTAACTCATGTCATGTAACTCACGTCATTAAACATTAATGAAGATAATAATCAACACTGTAAGAGCCCTTACATGACAAACAACAATGTGGTGCAAGAAATCGGTCAGATTATGGATAATATGACGTGTAGAATATTTGAAACACATCTTTCCTTCTCGGTCACATTTTGAAAAGACTTTTGCGCCACTGATAGGAAACATCCTTGCTCTATCGATGGTCAGTGTATTATATTCAGCCATAGTTACAAAACTGTACAAAAAACAACGAGGTGTAAGAAATCGGTCAGATTGTGGATATGACGAGTAGAATATTTGGATCATACCTTTCCTTCTCGGTCACATTTTGAAAAACTGTTGCCACCACTGTCAGGAAACAATATTGTTCTTTTCGGTGGATAGTATATATGCAGTCATAGTTAGCCTATGAATTCTCTGAGTAAAAAAAACACTTTTATTTAAGTACTTACTATTAATAAAGACATAGCTGCGCTCCTTGAATCCAAATCTTTTAATAACTTGATAAAACAATAAACTATAAAATCGACTTATAGAAGAACAATTAGTAATTTATTTAGCAACTGGATATAGTCTGGAGGCTCAGTGCGGGGGGTCCACCAAATGGGCACAAAACCAGACCCAACTTTTCTAGAGTAAAATTTTGCGTAGAATACGATGCCGAGTGGTAATCAGTCCGCCTTTGGTTGGGGCGTTTTCGAGATATTCGGGGTCAAAGGTCAAATGAGGTTATTTGCACTGAAAGTGAATGCGCAACCATTCTTGTATCATGGAAATATGCTGAAAATGATCGAAAGTTATCACTCTTTCAGTAAAAATGTAAACTTGCTAAAATCGCCTTTAGACTTTTTGACGACGAAGGTCAAAAGGTGAAATGTTCCGATTTTGCCCTTGGAAGATTTAAAGCAATGAAGTGTCAGTATAAAATATAAAAACTAAAGCGAAACCTGATCTTATTAATAATAGGGACATTTAAAATACAGATGTGACGTCATCCTTTGATGTTGGCGTACCATTATATCAAATAATGTACGGGCAACTTGCCAATAGTACATTATTTCAATATTAGACTGGCATGCCGTTTTTCACTGCAAACGCACGTGCGGAGTGTGACCGAGTGTCTGAATTTTAAGTAGTTTAATCGTCTCTGGCTTAGACATTGCGTAATATATTGTAAAAACACTCGGACCTACGGTCCTCTTGTTGTTACAATATATTACTTAATGTCTCGCCCTCGACCATTAAACCACACTTAAAATGTATCTTTAGGTGGTCTTAGCACATAACACTTCAAAAACCCGTTTAGAAAATACGTAAAAACTGTCAAATCAAAATCTCTCCGAATTAGTTTTACAACGAATGCTAGACATAATGATACAAGTTGTCGGAAAAAAACAAGTACATGTACTAGTTTCATAGTTGGATTCCAGCCTGCAGGCCGCGTCACAAAGACTGTCAAACATTTCCCCAGTAACATTTATCAATACGACGTTTGTATACCGTGAGCTATTATAATGTACTATGCATCAATGCATCTTTTGGTTTTATCTGTGTCTATATTCCGGCGAAATTCATGAAAACTCAAAAAAAAATTTGCAAACATTTAATATCGTGGTCAGATACGGGGTTTCCAGTCACAAATTGACGTCGGTTTTCTCAGATTGGGATACCTTGAAATCCACGCGGCCTGCAGGCTGGAGCCTAACCATGAAGCTATTCAATTGTTTTTCGGACAACTAGTTTCATTATATATAACGCTCAATGTTAAACTAAATCGGGTAGATTTTGTTTCGAAAGTTTTTGAGTATTTTTGAAACAGGTTTCAAAATCTGTTGGTTCTGTCATGTAAGATCCTTTTCGACGTTCCAAAGTAAATGTACGGTGCTAAGACCACATAAAGATAAGTTTTAAATGTCCCTACTATAAATTAGAACCGGTTTCGCTTTGGATTTTATATTTTACGCTGACTTTTTGTTGCTTTAAATCTTCCTTTGACCCCCGGCGCCACAAAGACTAAAGGTGAGTTTAGTAAGTTGACATTTTTATTAAAAGAGTGATAACTTTCGATCATTTTCAGCATATTTTCATGATACAAGAATGGTTGCGCATTCACTTTCAGTGCAAATAACCTCATTTGACCTTTGACCCTGAATATCTCGAAAACGCCCCAACGGGATGTGGGTAAGACACTGGCTCGCTAGCCTGGCGGTCGGATCTTTGATCCCTGCATTGGCAGAGAAAATTCATCAAGATTTTCCGGTCTGGTTTCCCCTTGTCAGTGACAAAAACAGCTGTCTAGTCGTTCGGATGGGACGAAAAGCCGAAGTCCCGTGTACACAATGGCGTGCACGTAAAATATCCCTTGGCAGTTGGAATTCGATATAACAGTAGGCCGTAGCGCCGCTGCCCGGGCAAAATTTCTCTCATTGCACACTGTATGGCGTAAACCCGTCTTAACCCAGTTTAGGAGCATAACAGTAGGACGTTAAAACCCATTTCATTCCATTTCTAAGTTTATTAGAACAGATCGTTTAGTTTATTGATAAGAACAGCCAATCCATTTCCTACGAGTGGTTCAATCATGTCGTCTTCTGAGAGATTGCCTACTACGGTGATGTATTATTTTGTCTTAACATCTGAAGTTAATTTACCATCCTCAGAACTACCTTTCTAAAAAAAAAAGAATCACCCCATTAAAACGCTGGTGGGCTTTGATTGTGTGTGTCTCCTCGTTGGGAAGATCCATGACAAAATAATTATGTAATTCCCCTGGGAATGGTAAAAGCCAGAGCGCTGAACCTTAAAACAACATGTCGTGAATAGATGAATGTGTTAGCCAGTCTTAATCCCCAGACGGTTTTAGAATCTATCAAATCAACCCACTGAATTTACAATTACTAGATTTTAGGAAATGTCCCACTTCTCTGCACCAATCGGGATTAAAAAAAAAGGATTTTGTTACGAGCACATGGTACAAACTACCGAGTTTACGATCTGGTATGTTCGGGGACGTCTCGAACACGATTGCCACGACTGACCACAGCGCGATTACTCCACGATTAATACCACTAGATTTTAGGAAATGTCCCACTTCTCTGCACCAATCGGGATTAAAAAAAAAGGATTTTGTTACGAGCACATGGTACAAACTACCGAGTTTACGATCTGGTATGTTCGGGGACGTCTCGAACACGATTGCCACGACTGACCACAGCGCGATTACTCCACGATTAATACCACGATTTTAATCGTAGTGCGAATCGTGATAGTGGGAAATGAGCATTATACAAGACCCCGTGTAACGTGGGGAAGTAGGCTAGGACATCCCGCGGAACTGTCTAGGCCTTCCTGGATAGTGGGCAGGAATCATACTCGTTGAGCCACCGTGGCTACTAGGTTAAGATAATTAAGCCCTGTTACTAAGTCTATGAGGATAAAGCCCAATTATTAAGTCTATGAGAATGAAGTCCAATTACTAAGTCTATGTAAATTAAGGACACCACAAAAGTAAGTTCGGGGTTAATATTTGGAGAAATACGAAAGATTAAGTTTTATTTGTTGTTGTGTTTTTAATAATGTATGGATTTATAAGTTTGTCAGGGCGTGGTTGTCGTGCTTTTCAGGTAACTCATGCATACCCGATAGGCCAAAAGTGTGAGTTGAATGAAATGGATGGGGTTTTACGTCCTACCATTCTACACAAACCGCAGACGGGCATTGACCTTGCAGTTTGCTTTGAGAGAAATGTTTTTACTCCGTATCTTTTTTGCGGGGTTTTCGTCCTATCCGAACAAATAAGCGCTGGTCCTAGCCAGGTCCCCCGTTAAAAGAAAATCCAAGAAGGAAAAACCCAGAGAAACACCGGTAAATGCTGAGCAAGATGGCACTCAAGTACGGATTAAACGCTTACTTTTTCGCCGACGACACCCAGCTATATATCAGCATCCGTCCCGGCAGACAGCAGACATTCATGACAAACATCGAGCGCAGTTTAAAGGAAATGCACAACTGGATGACCTTCAACTTCCTTAAGCTAAATCCTGATAAAACAGAGGTGATATTCGCAGGTACAAGACAGAAACTCCAACAAATCAGAGACTGCAACATAACAGTTGGTGGTGAAAAGATTGAGCCATCTGTTAACGTAAAGAACATAGGAAAAGTCCTAGATACGCACCTGTTATATCAACCACAAGTTTCTGCTGTGTCGTCATCTTCATTTTTATAAAATACACCAACTGAGAAAAATCAAACAATATATCTCTTTGGATAACCTGAAACGTTCTGTCCAGTCTTTTTAATATATCTAAACTGGACTATCATAATGCATTACCATCAAATCCAAAAGCGCCAACACGATCAAAACGCTGCCGCAGGGCTCATCAATGGCACCATGAAACGAGACCACATCACTCCCGTTTTGCGTGAACTCTACTGGCTGCAAATTAGAGCCCGAATTGAATACAAAATACTTCTTTTGACTTATAAAGCATTACACGATTTGGCTCCAGATAACACAAGATAATTAATATTAAAGCCACATTATTGTCGATCTTTCCGTTCAGAAAAAAACCTTCTTGTCATTCCCAAAGCCAACCTTCAAATGTGTAGACGATCCTTCCAATTCTGTTCACCTAAATTATGGGATTCAATCTCATCTAATTCTGAATCAATTAACATATTCAAGCAGACCCAAAACTTATTTGTTCCAATTACACTTCAGATACTAGTAATTGGTGGATCTCTTAATCAAAAATGCGCCTTTGGAACCATTTATTTGGTGTTTAGGCACTATACAAATACTCTAATGTTTAATGTTAAATCCTGGATAATGAGCAGAAATTTCTAATCACATTAAATGGACGAATTATTTGCGTTTCTGAATTGTATAATTAAAACTCACTTGCACCAACATACACTCTTAGATTACTTCTTTGATTCCACTATAACAGACTCTTTGAAAATACCATTTGAACGAGAAAACAACTCTAAAAAGCTGTAACATTTATTTTTGAAATTGGCAATAAAGCTCTGTAGTATTTTTTTTTTCAAAGTGATTCAAACTTGTCTTTTCCAGAAAGATTAGAGATATTTTGACTTGAGTTAATATTACATTTTATGTGATTAATTAAGATCTAACGTCTATAAATGGTAAGGGTTTAGAATAACGTCTAATAACTCACAAAATTTAATAAAAAAATACTCAAAGACTAGCGATCTATTAAATCACCACATTCTAACATTTACTTGGTTTTATATTTCTGTTATATAATAAAAATCTAATCTTTACCAACAGTTTATCGTAAAATATCCACCATAAACTGGAATAAAGACACGTGATTAAAAACATTCTCTTTACAAATGATGTCTGTCTATTTGTACAAGAAATAAAATGAAATACAATGGGGTTTAACGTCCTACTTTGTCTTATTACTAAGCAACCTGAATCCCTATTTGAACTAGAGCTTTTTGAACCAGGGATTGGTTCTATACAATTGATAATAATTTAAATGTATTATTACCAGTGTTAAATGTAATGTAATCAATTGATAACTTTCAACATTTTACACCCACCCATGCGTCAACAGAGCAGTCAGAGTTTACTCTTCTAGGTACACCTATTACTATAACTTATCTGTCACGGCGGGGTCGTGTGGACCAGGGGCCCCGAAAGGGCCCACCGATGAGGGTGGGGGGGGCTCTTCCCCCCAGAAAATTTTGAAATTTGACAACCGGGAGACGCATTTTAAGACCACTTCTGAGCCTGAATTCAGGGCTGATCATTACAATTAAATTAGGAGAATTTTCACTATTTTATGATCAATATTGTCTTAGTGCCCTCAGAGGGGACCGCTTATACGGGTGAGAGAGGAGTCATCAAACAGGGGCCCGTGAGGATACCGTCCTCATAACCTCACCACCAGCACGCCCCTGGCGTGGACCTATGATACCCCTGGTCACCGGGTTTATCGACGAGAAACATTTCATATTGATATTCGGTCGGTCTCAACTTGGACTTCTTCAGATGATTTTATTTTCATTTAGGCGACATATACGTGTTGTTGTGTTTAATGATCCCTGGGTCTGTAGAGAATGGGGGTAGAAAATAGAAGGGGGGGGGTCCTGATTCTATTCGGGTGGTTTTACATTTATTTAGGCGACATATCCGTGTTGTTGTTGTTTTAGTTCTACAATGTGTAGTATGTTCCCTTGGTGTGTAGGGGTGGTGGTAGCGATAGATTAGAATGTTCTGGCTCGAATTCGGGTGTGGGTCGAGGATAATTGTCTGGATTTGTCAAGTTATGTCTTCACTTGACAGGGATGGCGCATTGCTTGTGAGACTGGCAATAAAAATGTTCCTAGGGGCTCGGGATGTACGAATTCACGAGGTTCGTCCGTGTACGCATTATCCACGTAAACATAGGAATAAAATAACCATGTTATGTTAGTCCCACACGACAGATGCACACTATTCATGAGACAAATAAAACCTAATAATTCAATTCTACTCCTACGGCCTGGTATAATCTAATATAAGCTTTTATGTAAACGGTGAATGCATTTTAATCCACGTAAAAAAAGTGACTCTGATATTATTATGATGTTTTTCATACAATCTAGGTATTGACCGAATTCTATCAAAGAAAGTCTGATTATGTTAGAGGTCTAGGACTACATTTATGGCAAAGTTTGGGGGCATTTGTGTGGAACTTTTCACCACAACAGTTCCACAAGATATTTGTTTTCTTAAAATGAATCCATTCCACAAAATTATAATTATTTTCATAGAGTGTTTTGGGTCTGTGGTGTTTTCACCATAAGAGTTCCACAAGATATTAGACTTAAAAACAAAATCAATTTTATCAAAAAATCTCTTCTAAAACTCCCTGTATGCTACAACATTCCACAATATTTTCGACTTGGAATAATTTGAATACAGTGTTTTGGGTCTGTGGTGTTATTTTACCACAATAGTTCCACAAGATAATTGACTTCAAAATTTCTTCTCAGACCTCCTATATGCCAATGTGGTACCACATTTCACAAGACTTTTGAATGATTTTAATACAGTGTTTTGGGTTTGTGGTGTTTTTCACCACAAGAGTTCCACAAGATATTCCAATATGCCAATGTGGTACCACATTCCACATGATTTTCGACTTAGAATTATTTTGATACAGCGTTTTGGGTTTGTGGTATTTTTCACCACAAGATATTCCAAAAATTCTTCTCAGACCCCCTATATGCCTGTGTGGTACCACATTCCACAAGATTTGCGACAGTGCTTTTGGTCCTAGGGGGACCAACCACATCTGCCAATGAACATAAAGCTTATATTAAAAACAACCAAGATTGTTGCATATTAGAGTAACCAAGAATATCAAAGTTCTATATTTGAAATAAAAAAGAAATTTATAAACTAATGTGCTCTATAAAGCCGAATGGGGTGATTCCAGATTTCATTTGATCTCATTTTTAAGAATTTATATATTGGACACATCAAACACTCTCAAAACAATAACACTTCTAAAGCGTTTTATATTTCCTTAGAGATGTCAAAAGATTTCCATAGATTTATGATTGATATTCAATCTGTTTTTATAGGGATGCTGATACTGTAAATGGAATAAAACGGACATTCAAAGAAAACTAGACACGGGGGAAATGAACACGATTTCGTTTTAGGTTCTTTTTGAGAAAAAGATTTCTGAAAATTGCTGAAACGAATTCCATGTTTTCTTGAAAAAGACAAAAACCTATATCCTTTGATTGATGGCTCTGCAGTTGATTGAACCTCCCATGAGGTTAAGGAATTTTAGCACTTGCTTTTAATATTGTCGTTTTTGTTTCTCTAGTTGCATGAACTGGAGGGGTTAATTTGAACTAGAGCTTTTTGAACCAAGGATTGGTTCTATACAATTGATAATAATTTAAATGTATTATTGCCAGTGATAAATGTAATGTAAGCAATTGATAACTTTCAACATTTTACACCCAACCATGCGTCAACAGAGCAGTCAATGTTTACTCTTCTAGGTACACCTATTACTATAACTTATCCGTCACGGCGGGGTCGTTGTTCGGGCCCACCCCACCCCCCCCCCTTGAAAAATTTGAAATTTGACAACCGGGAGACGCATTTTTAGACCACTTCTGAGTCTGAATTCAGGTCTGAAATTACCATTAAATTAGGAGAATTTTCACTATTTTATGATAAATATTGTCTTAGTGCCCTCAGAGGGGCCCGCTTATACGGATGAGAGGAGTTATCAAACAGGGGCCCGTGAGGATACCGTCCTCATAACCTCACCACCAGCACGCCCTTGGTGTGGACCCATGATACCCCTGGTTACCGGGTTTATCGACGAGAAACTTGGACTTCTTCAGATGATTTTATTTTCATTTAGGCGACATATCCGTGTTGTTGTTTTTATGATCCCTGGGTTTGTAGGGAATGGGGGTAGAAAAAAAAGGGGGAGGGGCCCTGATTCTATTCGGGTGGTTTTACATTTATTTAGGCGACATATCCGTGTTGTTGTTTTTTAGTTCTACAATGTGTAGTATGTTCCCTTGGTGCGTAGGGTGGGGGTAGCGATAGATTAGAATGTTCTGGCTCAAATTCGGGTGTGGGTCGAGGATAATTGTCTGGATTTGTCAAGTTAGGTCTTCACTTGACAGGGATAGCGCATTGCCTGTGAGGCTGGCAATAAAAATGTTCCTAGAGGCTCGGGTTGTATGAATTCACGAGGTTCGTCCGTGTACGCATTATCCACGTAAACATAGGAATAAAATAACCATATTATGTTAGTCCCAAACGACAGATGCACACTGTTCATGAGACAAATTAAACCTAATTCAATTCCACTCCCACGGCCTGATATAATCTAATATAAACTTTTATGTAAACGGTGAATGCATTTTAATCCACGTAAAAAAAGTGACTCTAAATCGGCTTTTTTATCTGATATTATTATGATGTTTCATACAATCTAGGTATTGACCGAATTCTATCAAAGAAAGTCTGATTATGTTAAAGGTCTAGGACTACATTTATGGCAAGGTTTGGGGGCATTTGTGTGGAACTTTTCACCACATTTCAACAGTTCCACAAGATAATGGTTTTCTGAAAATGAATCCATTCCACAAAATTATAATTATTTTCATAGAGTTTTTTGGGTCTGTGGTGTTTTCACCATAAGAGTTCCACAAGATATTAGACTTAAAAACAAAATCAATTTTATCAAAATTCTCTTCTCAAACTCCCTGTATGCCTGTGTGCTACAACATTTCACAATATTTTCGAATTGGAATAATTTTAATACAGTGTTTTAGGTCTGTGGTGTTAGTTTTTCCACAAGAGTTCCAGAAGATAATTGACTTCAAAATTTCTTCTCAGTCCTCCTACATGCCAATGTGGTACCACATTTCACAAGATATTTGAATGATTTTAATACAGTGTTTTGGGTTTGTGGTGTTTTTCACCACAAGAGTTCCACAAGATATTCCAATATGCCAATGTGGTACCACATTCCACATGATTTTCGACTTAGAATTATTTTAATACAGTGTTTTGGGTTTGTGGTATTTTTCACCACAAGATATTCCAAAAATTCTTCTATATGCCTGTGTGGTACCACATTCCACAAGATTTGCGACAGTGCTTTGGGTCCTAGAGGGACCAACCACATCTGCCAATGAACATAAACCTTATATCAAAAACAACCATGATTGTTGCATATTAGAGTAACCAAGAATATCAAAGTTCTACATTTGAAATAAAAAAGAAATTAATAAACTAATGTGCTCTATAAAGCCGAATGGGGTGATTCCAGATTTCATTTGATCTCATTTTTAAGAATTTATATATTGGACACATCAAACACTCTCAAAACAATAACACTTCTAAAGCGTTTTATATATCCTTAGAGATGTCAAAAGATTTCCATAGATTTATGATTGATATTCAATCTGTTTTTATAGGGATGCTGATACTGTAAATTGAATAAAACGGACATTCAAAGAAAACTAGACCCAGGAGAAATGAACGCGATTTCGTTTTAGGTTCTTTTTGAGAAAAAGATTTCTGATAATTGCTGAAACGAATTCCATGTTTTCTTGAAAAAGACAAAAACCTATATCCTTTGATTGATGGCTCTGCAGTTGATTGAACCTCCCACGAGGTTAAGGAATTTTAGCACTTGCTTTTAATATTGTCGTTTTTGTTTCTCTAGTTGCATGAACTGGAGGGGTTAATGTCTTACTTTTCTGCACCGATTTGGCAGAGGGTGTGCGAATGGAGTTTAACGTCCTTTCGGCACACACCAGGTTATTTCGAAGCTAAATTATGGTACCTCAGTGGGGGGAACCAGTGGACCAAGTGAAAGCCACGAGGCTGAATAGGTGACCATACGTACAAGCTGGCATGTTTCTTCTGAAATACTTGTTTGCGATGTCAACGTACGAAGTTCAAACAATGTCACCTATATCATCAACATCAACATCAAAGAGACCACGACCTTTTAAAATTGTTAGAAATTGTCAATTTTAATCAAATGATTTTGTCATCACTGATTGATTAAAGTGTCAACTCTTTGTCTTTTTTATCTAACAAGAATTTAGCAAATCCAGTTTCACGATCATTTCCAAACGGACATTCAAAGAAAACTGAACACAGGGGAAATGAACATAATTTCGTTTTAGGTTCCTTTTGAGAAAAAGATTTCTAATGCTTAACTATGGTTCCTCGATTGGGGGGGGGGGAATCAGTGGACCCAGGGTACCCCACGGTGCTGGACAGGGGGCGGAAATTATAATATACAGCGCATGCGTCAAACCACTCTGCCACTCAAGCCCCTGAGCCGATTTGGATAAGGAAGACAGGCATACGCCATGGCGTGGGATATGAAGGGAATTTTGCCTACTTTACGTGTGGACCTCCCAACAAGTTATATGATAGATTCCTATTGCCATGCATGTGTTTGTGACTCCCAATTTCCTCTTCGTGGCCCCTTGTCCATCCCTCTAACCACCATGATCCTGGCATTTAGCATGTTTGTTCTGAAAAACTTGGCTGCGATGTCAACATACGAAGTTCAAACAATGTCACCTATATCATCAACATCAAAGTGACAATAACCTTTTAGAACTGTAAGAAATTGTCGATTTTAATCAAATGATTTTGTCATCACTGATTGATTAAAATGTCAACATTTTGTCTTTTTTATCTGACAAGAATTTAGCAAATCTATTTCCGTTCCATTTGTAATTACAAAAATCTATGGGTTTTATCCATTCTTTTACAATAGTGTTTTGTTAATTCATGCATCAAATTAAATGAAACGATATTTGTATTATAACGACTCTCTTAATGTCTACAATACATTAACAGTTACCTAATTGATTTTTGGTGTTTTTGTTTCCCCAAGTCGTTAAAGCGAAAAAATCTTTTATGCTGTCGACGTTCTTGTTTATCGGGAAATTCGTGTCTGATAGAAAATTAATCGAACGTAATTTTCTTTGGCTATTCACGTTCTAGAATACTGATTAAAAGGACGGGAAACTTTTAAAGGTTTTTTTTGGTCCGATATTTCACATGAATTTAATAAAGACCAGCCGATTTGCTTATATTGAACAACTATAATCGAACAACTTAGTATTGACATCGTTGTTTTAGAACATGATAAAGACATAGTCTGTTAGATGTCGTTCTTTCTCTTGGTGCTTATTAACTTTTACATGATATTTAACTTTTTTGTATCCTAAAGGAGCTTATATCTCTTCTATATTGATCAAAATACAGTTTGTGTGGGCTGAAAGGGGATGGGGTTGGGGTTTAACGTCCACTCGACACAAACTGGGTCATTTCGGGACTAACATGGTTCAATTTTGTTTCTATAATTCGCTTGCACGTAGGGGTCTTTAGTTGTGGAATCGAAATCACGCCGATTGTCTCAATGACAGACTTCATGATACAGCGCGCATGTGCTAACCATTCGGCCGTCCAAGCCTCCTATGTGTGTTGAACTAAAGTTGAACCTGCGATTGAAAGGGAAAATAAGGGGTGGGGGCGGCTAGCTCTGGTAGAATTGTTCTGTATGACAGACATGGGCATTGTGGCTTTGCATTACTACTTCTGGTTCGGGGCTCTACCAGTGCATTATGGTTAAATCATATTTCAAATATTTACCAGAAAATTGCGGTCGTCTAAATATTTTGCGTATACTTAAATAGAAAATTAATAGAATTTCACTTATTAAAATAGATCTTGCTTTTATTCGCCCTATTTTAGAATATGCTGATATTGTATGGGATAACTGCTCAATGAAAGATTCTGACCTACTAGAAAGTGTCCAAACTGAAGCGGGTAGACTAATACCTGGCCTTAGAAGAAATTCATCTAAAACAAATTATACAAAGAACTTGGATGGGAATCACTGTCCAATTGCAGAATATAACACAAAGTAATAAAAAAAAACCTATGCCCCAGCTGTCTGAAGTCTTTAACCAATTTAAACCATTAGTATCAAATTATTACCTTGGTAATAAAAATCAAAACCTTGATCCACCACTAATTCGTAATCTACTAGCTTCTTTCCCTGTACAATTAATTATACTTTGGAATAATTTACCAAACGTTAAGGATATTTAAATCAGGCCTTTAACATGTATATCCCTTAATTAGACCACCCTTATATTATAATACTGGAAATAGAAAAGAGAATATTATTCATAGTCAATTACGAAATAAAGCTACTAACTTAAATTATCACCTATTCCACCATTTTCTGAATGGGGTGATTCCAAATTTCATTTGATGTCATTTTTAAGAATTTATATATTGGACACATCAAACACTCTCAAAACAATAACACTGCTAAAGTGTTTTATATATCCTTAGAGATGTCAAAAGATTTCCATAGATTTATGATTGATATTCAATCTGTTTTTATAGGGATGCTGATACTGTAAATGGAATAAAACGGACACTCCAAGACAACTAGACACAGGAGAAATGAACACGATTTCGTTTTAGGTTTTTGTTAGAAAAAGATTTCTGATAATTGCTGAAACAAATTCCATGTTTTCTTGAAAAAGACAAAAACCTATATCCTTTGATTGATGGCTCTGCAGTTGATTGAACCTCCCACGAGGTTAAGGAATTTTAGCACTTGCTTTTAATATTGACGTTTTTGTTTCTGTTGTTCTGTAGTTGCATGAACTGGAGGGTTTAACGTCTTACTTTTCTGTACCGATTCGGCAGAGGGTGTGCGGATGGAGTTTAACGTCCTTTCGGCACACACCAGGTTATTACGAAGCTTAATTATGGTTCCTCAGTGGGAGGAACCAGTGGACCCAGGGTAAGCCACGAGGCTGAATAGGTGACCATACGTACAAGCTGGCATGTTTATTCTGAAATACTTGTCTGCGATGTCAGCATATACGGAAGTTCAAAGAATTTTACCTATATCATCAACATCAACATCAAAGAGACCACGACCTTTTAAAATTGTTAGAAATTGTCGATTTTAATCAAATGATTTTGTCATCACTGATTGATTAAAGTGTCAACTTTTTGTCTTTTTTATCTAACAAGAATTTAGCAAATCAAGTTTCACGATCATTTCAAAACGGAAATTTGAAGAAAACTGAACACAGGGGAAATGAACATAATTTCGTTTTAGGTTCCTTTTGAGAAAAAGATTTCTAATGGTTCCTCTAAGGGGGGGGGGATCAGTGGACCCAGGGTACCCCACGGTGCTAGACAGGGGGCGGACATTATAATATACAGCGCATGCGTCAAACCACTCTGCCACCCAAGCCCCTGAGCCGATTTGGGTAATGAAGACAGGCATACGCCATGTTGTGGGATATGAAGGGAATTTTGCCTACTTTACGTGTAGACCTCCCAACAACTTATATGATAGATTCCTATTGCCATGCATGTAGTTGTGACTCCCAATTTACTCTTCGTGGCCCCTTGTCCATCCCTCTAACCACCGTGATCCTGCCCATTTAGCATGTTTGTTCTGAAACACTTGTCTGCGATGTCAACATACGAAGTTCAAACAATGTCACCTATATCATCAACATCAAAGTGACAATAACCTTTTAGAACTGTAAGAAATTGTCGATTTTAATCAAATGATTTTGTCATCACTGATTGATTAAAATGTCAACATTTTGTCTTTTTGATCTGACAAGAATTTAGCTGATCTATTTCCGTTCCATTTGTAATTACAAAAATCTATGGGTTTTATCCAATAGTGTTTTGTTAATTCATGCATCAAATTAAATGAAACGATATTAGTATTATAACGACTCTCTTAATGTCTACAATACATTAACAGTTACCTAATTGATTTTTGGTGTTTTTGTTTCCCCAAGTCGTTAAAGCGAAAAAATCTTTTATGCTGTCGACGTTCCTGTTTATCGGGAAATTCGTGTCTGATAGAAAATTAATCGAACGTAATTTCTTTGGCTATTCACGTTCTAGAATACTGATCAAAGGGACGGGAAACTTTTAAAGGTTTTTATTGTCCGATATTTCACATGATTTTAATAAAGACCAGCCGCTTTGCTTATATTGAACAACTATAATCGAACAACTTAGTATTGACATCGTTGTTTTAGAACATGATAAAGACATAGTCTGTTAGATGTCATTCTTTTACATGATATTTAACTTTTTTGTATCCTAAAGGAGCTTATATCTCTTCTATATTGATCAAAATACAGTGTGTGTGGGCTGAGAGGGGATGGGGATGGGGTTAATGTCCACTCGACACAAACAGGGTCATTTCGGGACTAACATGGTTCAATTTTGTTTCAATAATTCTAGGGGAAGGAAACCGAGGGATCCGGACAGGCGACCCTACTCCTTTTCACGTACAACCTCATGGTACAGCGCGCACGAGCTAACCATTCGGTCGTCCAACCCCCTGTGTAGGTTGAACTAAAGTGTTTTACTAGAGAACAACAAAGAAGTGTTTAGTTCGTCAAATATGCAATATGGTTTCAAGAGTGAACACTCTACTACACAATGTACGTTTGTCTTAGAAGAAACAATTAAATACTACAACAAAAATAGGTCAAATGTATATGTGGGGCTGCTTGACGCTAGTAAAGCTTTTGATAGAATCAATTTTGTAAAGTTATTTAAACTTCTTAGTTCTAAGGGGATATGCCCTTTAATTTCACGTCTCCTGTTAAACATGTATGTAGAACAGAAAATTAGGATTAAGTGGGTCAATCACACTGCTCCACCTTTTAATGTCACGAATGGTGTAAAGCAGGGTGGTGTTTTGTCACCGATATTATTTAGTATTTATATTGACGAACTGCTGACTAGATTCAAAGCTAGTAATATCGACTGTCGTATTGGAAATATCTACGTAGGTGCCCTGTCTTATGCCGATGATATAACGTTATTATCACCCTCAAGACAAGGTCTTGTTTCTTTACTAAAGATAGCTTCAGAGTTTTCCCTGGAATATGATGTAAAGTTTAATCCTGATAAAAGCAAACTTTTAGTTTTTAATCACACCTCTTGTAACGATGAAGTTAAGCCTATACCATTTAATGATAAATTTGTAAATGTTTCATCCTCAGAACTTCACTTAGGTAATCTTATTAGCGCTAACGCAAAGGGGGATAATCTTAATCACCATATCAACTCTTTCACTGCGAGGGTAAATGTCACTTTAAGTCAATTTAAATATGCCCATTGTTTAACCAAATATAAATTATTTAAGAGCTTTTGTATGCCTCTTTATGGATGTCAACTATGGGACATGTCAAAAAAGAGCATCGATAAATTTTACTGCTGTTGGAGAAAGTGCATAAGGAGACTGTGGGGAATTCCACTACGCACCCATAACTCACTTCTACATCTCATCTGTGACGATTTTCCTATCGACATGCAATTACATAGGCGGTTTGTAAAATTTATCGTAGGAATACTCGGAGGTCCGAATGAATGTTCCAAAATATGTGCCTATCATGCCCTAAATGGGAGCCAATCAAATGTCTGTAATAACATTAATATTATAGCTAATAAGTATAATTTTTCAAAATACGACCTAATGTCTAATCCCACCAATATTTTAAAGAGAATGATGATGATACTCTTAAACAAAATGCCGGTTTAATCAAAGACATGATTACTTTGAGAGAAAATGTAAATGATATACAATCAAAAAATGAATTGAATGAAATTATTGAATATATTTGCACTGTATGATATTAATTTGATGTTTTTTCTCTCAAACAACACTTTTCATTGAGTTTTGTTAATAATTTTCCTTTCACATTTTGTATTTTGTGTGTGTACCTTGAGTACGAAATAAAGATATTATTATTATAAGATATTATTATTATATTATTATTTAACACTGTGTATAAATTTAAAGACAATTGAATAGCCACTATCCGTTTCTAAAGAGTGCTCACAAAATTTCTCAAAGTAATCAAGGAACTTAACCTGGCAAAATCAAGGACCATAACCCTAGGCAAATCAAGGACAGCCATTGAAGCACCATCACCTTACTGTATTCATGTTAGACCTTCACTCCCCAAATATGTAGAATTACCATGTTGATATGCCGGTGTGAGCGCTTCCAAATTGTCAGTATGCTGTCGATCAATGCACGACCAGTCCCATAGTGTACGCGGATGGCACTTATTTACCAAGGGTGGCTTGAGCTAGGTAAGAAGCTGTTTACCTGGCATTGTACGGTTAGAGCCTCGAACCAGAAGTAGTAATGCACAGCCACAATGCCCACTTCATTCAGAACAATTCCTCCAGGGCTAGTCCCCCTCCCCTCAATTTTACCATTCTATCGTAAATACACTTTAGTTCAACCTACACAGGGGGTTGGACGACCGAATGGTTAGCTCGTGCGCGCTGTACCATGAGGTTGTACGTGAAAAGGAGTAGGGTCGCCTGTCCGGATCCCTCGGTTTCCTTCACCTAGAATTATTGAAACAAAATTGAACCATGTTAGTCCCGAAATGACCCTGTTTGTGTCGAGTGGACATTAACCCCATCCCCATCCCCTCTCAGCCCACACACACTGTATTTTGATCAATATAGAAGAGATATAAGCTCCTTTAGGATACAAAAAAGTTAAATATCATGTAAAAGAATGACATCTAACAGACTATGTCTTTATCATGTTCTAAAACAACGATGTCAATACTAAGTTGTTCGATTATAGTTGTTCAATATAAGCAAAGCGGCTGGTCTTTATTAAAATCATGTGAAATATCGGACCATAAAAACCTTTAAAAGTTTCCCGTCCTTTTGATCAGTATTCTAGAACGTGAATAGCCAAAGAAAATTACGTTCGATTAATTTTCTATCAGACACGAATTTCCCGATAAACAGGAACGTCGACAGCATAAAAGATTTTTTCGCTTTAACGACTTGGGGAAACAAAAACACCAAAAAGCAATTAGGTAACTGTTAATGTATTGTAGACATTAAGAGAGTCGTTATAATACTAATATCGTTTCATTTAATTTTGATGCATGAATTAACAAAACACTATTGGATAAAACCCATAGATTTTTGTAATTACAAATGGAACGGAAATAGATCAGATAAATTCTTGTCAGATCAAAAAGACAAAATGTTGACATTTTAATCAATCAGTGATGACAAAATCATTTGATTAAAATCGACAATTTCTTACAGTTCTAAAAGGTTATTGTCACTTTGATGTTGATGATATAGGTGACATTGTTTGAACTTCGTATGTTGACATCGCAGACAAGTGTTTCAGAACAAACATGCTAAATGGGCAGGATCACGGTGGTTAGAGGGATGGACAAGGGGCCACGAAGAGGAAATTGGGAGTCACAAACACATGCATGGCAATAGGAATCTATCATATAAGTTGTTGGGAGGTCTACACGTAAAGTAGGCAAAATTCCCTTCCTATCCCACAACATGGCGTATGCCTGTCTTCATTACCCATATCGGCTCAGGGGGCTTGGGTGGCAGAGTGGTTTGACGCATGCGCTGTATATTATAATGTCCGCCCCCTGTCCAGCACCGTGGGGTACCCTGGGTCCACTGACCCCCCTTAGAGGAACCATAGTTAAGCATTAGAAATCTTTTTCTCAAAAGGAACCTAAAACGATATTATGTTCATTTCCCCTGTGTTCAGTTTTCTTCAAATGGCCGTTTTGAAATGATCGTGAAACTTAATTTGCTAAATTCTTGTTAGATAAAAAATACAAAAAGTTGACACTTTAATCAATCAGTGATGACAAAATCATTTGATTAAAATCGACAATTTCTAACAATTTTAAAAGGTCGTGGTCTCTTTGATGTTGATGTTGATGATATAGGTGACATTGTTTGAACTTCCGTATAAGCTGACATCGCAGACAAGTATTTTAGAAGAAACATGCCAGCTTGTACGTATGGTCACCTATTCAGCCTCGTGGCTTACCCTGGGTCCACTGGTTCTTCCCACTGAGGAACCATAATTTAGCTTCAAAATAACCTGGTGTGTGCCGAAAGGACGTTAAACTCCATTCGCACACCCTCTGCCTTATCGGTGCAGAAAAGTAAGACGTTAAACCCTCCAGTCCATGCAACTACAGAACAAGAGAAACAAAAACGTCAATATTAAAAGCAAGTGCTAAAATTCCTTAACCTCATGGGAGGTTCAATCAACTGCAGAGCCATCAATCAAAGGATATAGGTTTTTGTCTTTTTCCAGAAAATATGGAATTTGTTTCAGCAATTATTAGAAATCTTTTTCTAAAAAAAAACCTAAAACGAAATCGTGTTCATTTCTCCCGTGTCTAGTTTTCTTTGAATGTCCCTATAAAAACAGATTGAATATCAATCATAAATCTATGGAAACCTTTTGACATCTCTAAGGATATATAAAACGTTTTAGCAGTGTTATTGTTTTGAGAGTGTTTGATGTGTCCAATATATAAATTCTTAAAAATGAGATCAAATGAAATCTGGAATCACATTAGTTTATTAATTTCTTTTTTATTTCAAATATAGAACTTTGATATTCTTGGTTACTCTAATATGCAACAATCATGGTTGTTTTAAATATAAGGTTTATGTTCATTTGCAGATGTGGATGGTCCCTCTAGAACCAAAAGCACCGTCGCAAATCTCATGGAATGTGGTACCACACAGGCATATAGGGGGTCTGAGAAGAAATTTTGGAATATCTTGTGGTGAAAAATACCACAAACCCAAAACGCTGTATCAAAGTCGAAAATCATGTGGAATGTGGTACCACATTGGCATATTGGAATATCTTGTGGAACTCTTGTGGTGAAAAACACCACAAACCCAAAACACTGTATTGAAATCATTCAAAAATCTGGTGAAATGTGGTACCACATTGACATATAGGAGGTCTGAGAAGAAATTTTGAAGTTAATTATCTTGTGGAACACTTGTGGTAAAATAACACCACAGACCTAAAACACTGTATTAAAATTATTCCAGGTCGAAAATGTTGTGGAATGTTGTAGCACACAGGCATACAGGGAGTTTGCGAGGAGATTTTTGATAAAATTGATTTTGTTTTTAAGTCTAATATCTTGTGGAACTCTTATGGTGAAAACACCACAGACTCAAAACACTCTATGAAAATAATTCTCATTTTCAGAAAACGGATATCTTGTGGAACTGTTGTGGTGAAAAGTTCCACACAAATGGCCCCAAACCTTGCCATAAATGTAGTCCTAGACCTTTAACATAATCAGACTTTCTTTGATAGAATTCGGTCAATACCTAGATTGTATGAAAACATCATAATAATATCAGAGTCACTTTTTTTTAACGTGGAATAAAATGCATTCACCGTTTACATAAAAGCTTATATACCAGGCCGTGGGAGTCGAGTTGAATTAGGTTTAATTTGTCTCATGAACAGTGTGCATCTGTCGTTTGGGACTAACATAATATGGTTATTTTATTCCTATGTTTACGTGGATAATGCGTACAACCCGAGCCCCTAGGAACATTTTTATTGCCAGCCTCACAGGCAATGCGCCATCCCTGTCAAGTGAAGACCTAACTTGACAAATCCAGACAATTATCCTCGACCCACACCCGAATTCGAGCCAGAACATTCTAATCTATCGCTACCACCACCCCTACGCACCAAGGGGACCTTTATTAAACATCAAGAACATGTTTACCTTCAAATGAACATGATACAGACTTTCATTTTCAACACCCAGATTGTTGCCTATATACAATTTGCCAAACACATCGATTTTATATCTTTGAATGGAAAAAAAAAATTGATCAGCTCGATGGTGCCGAGCAGGCTGATTCCATGTATCATTTTTTGTCATTTAAAAACTCTGCTATTGAATTTCTGATACTTCAGAAGACATTCAGTGGAATAATTGTTTGAGAAATGCAGTGTTTTTCTAAAGAGTATAATTAATAAATTTAGGAATTGGATTCCGTCTGTCTAAATAAAAATAAGGAAGCTAGACATGAAATTATGTGGTTAATAATTCAAGGAAGCATGAAGCATACGAGTTCAATTTGAAAAATGGACATTGTTTCGGGTGTTTGGGGGAAATGAAATAAAATACAACTTTCAACTGCCTTGTTCTGGGGTGGGGTGGGGTGGGGATGGGGGTGTAATACACAGAGCACACCACTTTTAAAACTGAGATCAACAATTCTGTAGAAGTATAGATTAATTTGTCTAATTGATGTGAAATATTTTACACACAAATCAGCAAGGCTTTTATATTATATTGGAAACATTGATTTTATTTAAATGGCCCAGCAAAGCGTTACTTTGTTTTCAAATATAATATATTTCTTCGTCTCTGTTATAACGTCGACTTTTTGTCATTTTGTCTAGCAAGATCTAGCGAATTCAATACTGTTTTACTTTAGATATAAAAAAGGGGAACATTTGATCTTTTGTCTCTGTTCCTTTCCGCAAAGTATTTACAACAAAAGTAATCGAAAATTGTTTTGTTATGTCGAGATTGGAAAAAATAGCCCGGTATCTAACTGATTGTGGGTGTTATGCTAATCGGGAAGTAGAAGCAAGCATCTTTTATGCTCTGAGCGTTTTTTGTGTATCGTGAAAGTGGAGGTTGATTAGGGGAATAATCAAACTTAATCTGAGTAATTTTCTCTAATATTCACTTCCTGGAATAATGATCAGGCGATTTCGTGTTCAGAAAACCTGTTAGTAATTAAAAGGAATGTTCGTCTTGTGGTCGCCGTAGTGGAACAGGTTTAAAGAGTTTCTTGAATTACACTATTTTGCGTTTTTACACATTTTTGCCTATACCATTTTTAGGACTTCGAATTTTGTCTAATGGTTTGGATTGTTCGTACTTGGTTTTTTAATTTTTTTATTTCTTAAGATCCTGGATAATTTCATCGTTAGATCGCCAGGGCTTGAAACAAGAAATCCAATCAATTGGTTTTATAATGTTGTTGTTTGTATTAATTGTATATCAAATGAAATGTTCTGCCCCTAACTCGAGGGCGGGGGGGGTTGCTTTTATCAAAATTGCTACAGACAACGGGAAACAGGGTGCTGACAAATTTCAAGAAACTATAATGCTGGATCCCCTGTTTGGTGACGTTGCGACCTGAGCAGCATTGGGTCCCTACATCTAACTTCAGTCAGTTATATAGAGGGATGACTCATGTTTTCCTTTGGCGTTCGTCACTTCCGATTCAGGAAACCTGTATTACTCAGCTTTCGTAGCAATGATCTATGTGTTAAATTATTTTTGGAATGTGTTTAACCAGCTGTATCGCATATGTGATAATGACTGGCACCTATATTTTCCTTTAACATCTAAAGTTAATTCACCAACCTCAGAGGTATAATTTATAAAAAGAATCAACCCATTTAAACGCTGGAGGCTTTGATGGTGTGAGCTTCCTCGTTGGGAAGATGCATGACAAAATGATTATGTAATTCCCCTGTGAATAATAAAAGCCAGAGCGCTGAACGTTAAAATAACATATCGTGAATAGATGAATGTGTTAACCGGGTTTAATCCCCCGAAGGTTTGAGAATCTATCAAATCAACCTACTCAATAGATGGTACGATATATTTATCACCCAGCTAGAGATTTAGAATCACCAAAATTTTTATTAAAAAAACAGAAACTCTCTGATCCCCCCATAATTAATAATACAGACATGCGTGAAAATTCTATTTTCAGCGTATGTAAACTGTATTTACCCAGAGAAAGCCACGACGTGACTCTCTGTGACTTAGAGCTGGGAAATCGAAACCACGGCAGTTGACTAACTGACATTCCGTATGATACAACGCGCATGCGCTAACAATTCGGACACCTCCCCTCCACCAAAGTACGTGAAACTGCCCTGGTCTATCCGCTTCCACAGTAGTGATATCATATACTTCATCTTGTAACAGTCGTAGCTTGCTCCCGTATTTTTAAAGACGGCCGCCAAAATGTCATTTAGCAAAGTGACTCGGATGTCCATCAAGCAAAATTTGAACACTTCAAGCACCAAGCTAACTGGAAATCATGATTGAATTTATTCCTCAAATTGGTATTGCTACTGCAAAATCCGAGGTCTGTCACATGAATTTTGACATCTTACCACGTGGGGCTATTTCCACTTCTCTTCACCTCTTGAGACAAGCGAAGTCCCAGAATGTAACCACTGTTTGTCGTGTATTTTGTACACGGGGAGCAGTCCATTTGCTGATTACACTATTTTGCTTGAATATACTATTTTGCCTATAACGTTTTTTAGGACTTAGAATTTCGTCTTACGGTTTGGATTGTTCGTACTTGGTTTTTATTTTATTATTATTCCCCAAGCTAGTCAATACACGAATTAGAGGCAGTTTTCACTTTGAATCCCACTGAATTGGTATTTACAACAAACTCACGTATGTCGCACAAATATTGCAAAAATGTCGCACGAATTCCTAACGAAATTTGGACCAAAATTTGTTTGTAACTCGCATACACGAGACTAAAATCTAAGGTCTGAAAGTGGTTTGACCAATAATTTCTGGCCTGGTAGAAAAACAATTGAAATGCAATAACTTTACGTTTTTATTTAAAAACACAATTTCATCAACGTACACACTGTAAAACCTCATGTTACTCGCTAATTTCCACTGATTCTAACAGACACGTTGAGTTTAATATCATTTGAACGAGACAAAATCTCTAAAAAGGTCTAGCGTTTGTTTTTGAAATTGGCAATAAAGCTCTATTGTATTTTTATTTTTTTCAAAACGATTCAAACTTGTCTTTTCCAGAAAGATTAGTGATTTTTTTTGTGAGTTAATATTACATTTTATGTGATCAATTAAGATCTAACGTCTGTAAGTGCCAAAGGTTTAGAATAAAGTCTAATAACTCACAAATTTTAATAAAAACTCAAAGACTAGCGATCTAGTTAATCACCACATTCCAACATTTACTTGGTTTTATATTTCTGTTATATAATAAAAAATCTAATCTTTACCAACAGTTTATCGTGAAATAGACACCATAAACTGAACTGAAGTCATTTTGTTGTATACTAAAGACGTCTGTCTTGTCACTTTGCAATAGAGTCGATGCTTTCGACCCAAATAAAATTATTTGTAAAATGGAAACTTTCACGTGTTTAAATATGTATTGAATAATTTAAAAATAGTAATACTAGCATGTGTCTAGTATGTTATACTCAGCCCTCCAATGTAAGCTTATGTCATTGACAGCACGATAAAGGTTTCCCAGACACTCTAAATAGAAGCAGACCTCAGAGGGACTATTTTACACATAGTACACTGCATTAGCTCGGTTGATGCACAAACATATAGCTAGACGCTAAACCTCATTCCATTTATACCACGAATAGTCAATATTGCACAAACTGAACAGAGCGATCAAGGCATGGTATCTGAAGATCCGGTGCGCCAAGCGAAAAACCAAAACAATTTTTTTTTGTCATACCTCAGAGTGCATCTGGCGATTTGCATATACCCGAGTTTCAAAGGGTATTATTATAAAAATATAAATCTCTTAGCTTGACCTTCTATGTCACCAGTATCAGGATTGACCCCAATGCTTCTTTAAGTTTTACAAATAGCGGGTCAAATGCTTAAAAAAATGCTATGACTGAGATGCCACACTAAAAACCATTTATGGAATAACAATATTAGTTTATTAACAGGGGGTTTTGATGGCCGAATGGTTAGCACGTGGGTGCTGTATCATAAAGCCTGTCATAGAGTCAACTGGCGGGATTTCGAATGTGACAAGGAGTATGGTCGCCTGTTCAACCTTGTGATTTTTATCCGGGTCCTCCGGTTTTCCCCCACTGCTAAAGACCCCTACGCGAAAGTGAATTATTGAACATGCAACGTTTCGATGATGATATTCTCGTCTGTATCAAGTAAACGTGAGTACCACCGTCGAAACGTTGCATGCTAATAAACCAATATTTGTTATTCCATAAAAAGTTTTTAGTAGTGTGTTATTGTTCCATTGCAAAAAATAAACAAATATCAAATTAAGGGAATGGAGTTATAATTGAGACAGTAAAAGGAATTTGTTGCCGTGAAAGATAAAACCTCTATGAATGCCGCGGATAGCTTATTTTTTATTCTTAATGCAAAGCCTTCACTTAAATCAGTTTTGTTTTATGTTATATCTTAATGTAAGCCTTTCAGACAAATAGGTCTTATCTGAGTAGAGATTCCGGTATTGCAATATCCGGCAAATTTCATTCTTTGACCTTTATTAAACATCAAGAACATGTTTACCTTCAAATGAACATGATACAGACACCCAGATTGTTGCCTATATACAATTTGCAAAACACATCGATTTTATATCTTTGAGATGAAAAAAAAAATTAAATTGATCAGCTCGATGGTGCCGAGCAGGCTGATTCCATGTTTCATTTTTTGTCATTTAAAAACTTTGCTATTGAATTCCTGAAACTTCAGAAGACATTCGGTGGAATAATTGTTTGAGAAATGCAGTGTTTCTAAAGAGTATAATTAATAAATTTAGGAATCGGATTCCGTAAGTCTGAATAAAAATAATGAAGTTAGACATTAAACTATGGGGATAATATTTCAAGGAAGCATAAAGCCCGACTTCACAGACGACAGTATACGAGTACAAATTGAAAAATAGACATGGTGTTGGGTGTTTGTGGGAATTGAAATGAAATACAACATTCAACTGCCTTGTTCTGGGGTAGGGTTGGGATGGGGTTGTAATGCATAGAGCACACCACTTTTAAAATTGAGATCAACAATTCGTCATATAGATTAACTTGTCTAATTGATGTGAAATATTTTACACACAAATCAGTGAGACTTTTATATATTGGAAATATTGATTTTATTTAAATGGCCCAGCAAAGCATTACTTTGTTTTACAACATATATATTTCTTCGTCTCTGTTATAACGTCAATTCAATACCGTTTGACATTAGATGAACAAAAAAGACGACATTTGATCTTTTGTCTCTGTTTGTTTCCGCAAAATATGTACAAAGTGTTTTGTTTATTCATGCAACAAAAGTAATTGTAAACTGATTTTTGTGTCGGAGTTGGAAAATATAGCCCGGTATCTAATTCATTGTGGGTATTATGCTAATCGGGAAGTAGAAGCAAGCATCTTTTATGCTCTGAGCGTTTTTTGTGTATCGTGAAAGTGGGGTCTGATTAGAGGAATAATCGAACCTAATCTGAGTAATTTTCTCTAATATTCACTTCCTGGAATAATGATAAGGTTTTTAACCCTTTTTTGTCAGAGATTTCACAAGCTTTTGATGTGAAAAAAAGATCAGACGATTTCGTGTTCAGAAAATCTTTTAGTAATTAAAAGGAATTTTCGTCTTGTGGTCGCCGTTGCGGAACAGGTTTAAAGACAGTTTCTTGAATTTGTTCCTTCTGATGTTGGATAATTTCATCGTTAGATCGCCGGGGCTTGAAATAAGACTTCCAATCAATCTGTTGTTTTTTGTGGATTTTCATGCGGTGATTGTGTCGTGTTCTGTTCATACAAGCTCTTTTTTGCAGCTTCCTTGCTCCCTCCACCTTTGCTGCATTACACATAACGCGTAACAAATGTTATGCCATCTAGCTTTATGCTTTACCATGTGTTTTGTTTCATGCTATCCCCATCTTCTAGCCTGGATACGTTTATGTAAGGACATTTTGTTCAATTCATGAAAGGCAGATAAAGTAATGACCTAAAACAAGTAACATTTTGCTGATGGGTTTATGAGTGTCTCACCGTGTTCTTGACACAAGGGCACAAATATCCCAGTTGGTCGGTTGAACAGATGTAACTACAGCACATGCCTGAGGAGCGAGTTTAGTCTTTTTGACATTACAGGTGATTGTCTAGATGACTATCACTTGTTTCTGCTTATAGAATGATACTGTTACCTTGTTAAATTTATTTTCTCTGAATTTGGATTTATGAAGAAAGTTCAGACGTTTATTGAATATTTTTACAACACTATCGTGTGCATATATAACACGGGGGTTTATATAAAATGTGGACGGTTTGTGTTTGATCAGTAATTGCTAGTTTCCACTGAAATGGAACATAAAGAATTCTTGATATCCGCTAAACAAAGGAGAAACTTCAAATAATACATCTGTTCGACTAGAATTATGACCGTGTTTAGAAAACAACACGAAAGAGAACATTATAAGTCTTTGTATGGGTTTTACTGGATTCCCTGACTTCCAAAACATAGGTATAGACATCAAGATCAGGGAAATCGGCGCACTTACAGACATTTTAAGGACGATAACGTGTTTTATGGTGGCAATTTTGAATTTCTCGATTTTTTGGCACCGTAGGACAAATTTTTATGCTTCTATCCGGAGGTGCACAACTCGACCAAAAAATTTTACTTATCCGCCCAACTACTTTGTTTTATTTCGAGTAGGTATACGGGTGGCGTCGCTTTTTTTCCAAATTGCTAGATAAGGGGAAACCAGGCTGACAAATTTCAAGGAACTTTAATGCTGGACCTCCTGTTTAGTGACCTTGTGACATATTGTCAAACCCAGTGAGCCGCATTGAGTCCCCACAGCAAACATCAAATTTTGATAAACGTATGTTTCATAAAAAATAGACCAAGCAGAAATACTCGTCATAACAATCCAGTATCTCCTGATCTAGAAAAAGTAAGCATTACCTAAAGTGTGTACGACTTGCGTCACAATACTAAAAGCTAAATAGAGTGACTGTTTAGAAATTGAAACTTACAAATCTTGGTTTACATTACTTAATATTCAGTACGGTGCAGACCGAGGACGTCCCTTAGGATGTTTTAGCCTGGTTTCATTTTGTCAATTGTGCAGGCCGGGCGATATCGCTATTCCCTCATAAGCCACGTGGGGTGAAAAAGTAGGACGTTAATCCACATTTCATTTATTGCTGAACATTTCATCAGAACGGACGATTGACCATTACAGACATTAGGTTGGAAATTACCCTTCATGATGCCAGCTGTATTATGGTCACAAGTTCATTTTAAATTAAGATAGATGATGTCGTCTGCTAGTAATTTAAAGGACTTCTGGCTAATTTACAGAAACCAGTCTTCTTTGATATTGGAATCTTTCTAATAAAATAGCCAGACATTATATAAAGTCGATTTGCTGGGATGTAAAAGAGCCCAGGTGCAGATCCGGGAGATTTGTGACGATGGTATTATTTTGTTTGTGCTGGTCGTCACAATCTTAGCGAGTATAGTTCCCAAAGACCGCAAGATTACACGTTTTACCGTCTTCATCGATATATTTCTTAATAATATTTGTTTTTGTTGAGAATATTTTGCAGACACGGCCCCCGGCGATATTTCAACATGGTATTTTTTTATGACTTATATTAGAATCGTGAGTTGACAAGGTAAGTATTAAATATAATTTGGCTCAAAATTCAGCGTATATTATTATTGGTTGCAAGTATAAAAGTAGGTTGCCAGACAACAATACATACACCCACAACAGCTAGTGTTATTAAGGCATTTACTACTAGACACTAAAATCTGATTAAGAGTAATAACCTATCAAGTAATTATCAGTAATCATTAGAATTTGTCTGGTTTTTACTTCTGCCTGATGCTAACGTTTAGTATACAAAACATGTAATATCATCAATTTAACTGTTTCAAGTTATCGTTAATCGCTAAATATCAAACGGCATTTTTATCTCAAGAACATAAGCACGGTATATATAAATTTAAGATGAGCCGGAGAAAAATGTTGTCTTTAGAGAGTCCACAAGAATTTCCAGAGTGATCAAGGGCTACAAATCTTGCAGTAATTATCAGAAATCGTTGACAATCAATAGAAACCTTCGTCTCGGGAGAGATTAATTTCTGTATAAATCTGATGATCACCTTGGTCTCTAATAGCATTTACACGATTTTTTAAAGAATAAAGGCCACAATTAAATCAATGTCGGTATCTGAATTGGGTTTAAAATCAATAAGATTCTTTGTCGTATGAGCGGATAAGTAAAATTTTTTGGTCGAGTTGTGCACCTCCGGATAGAAGCATAAAAATGTGTCCTACGGTGCCAAAAAATCGAGAAATTCAAAATTGCCACCATAAAACACGTTATCGTCCTTAAAATGTCTGTAAGTGCGCCGATTTCCCTGATCTTGATGTCTATACCTATGTTTTGGAAGTCAGGGAATCCAGTAAAACCCATACAAAGACTTATAATGTTCTCTTTCGTGTTGTTTTCTAAACACGGTCATAATTCTAGTCGAACAGATGTATTATTTGAAGTTTCTCCTTTGTTTAGCGGATATCAAGAATTCTTTATGTTCCATTTCAGTGGAAACTAGCAATTACTGATCAAACACAAACCATCAACATTTTATATCAATCCCCGTGTTATATATGCACATGAAAGTGATGTAAAAATATTCAATAAACGTCTGAACTTTCTTCATAAATCCAATATATTCAGAGAAAATAAATTTAACAAGGTATCAGTATCATTCTATAAGCAGAAACAAGTGATAGTCATCTAGACGATCACCTGTAATGTCAAACTCGCTCCTCGGGCATGTGCTGTAGTTGCATCTGTTCAACCGACCAACTGGGATATTTGTGCCCTTGTGTCAAGAACACGGTGAGACACTCATAAACCCATCAGCAACATGTTACCTGTTTGGCTAGAAGATGGGGATAGCATGAAACAAAACACATGGTAAAGCATAAAGCTAGATGGCATAACATTTGTTACGCGTTCTGTGTAATGCAGCAAAGGTGGAGGGAGCCTTGAAGCTGTAATAAAAAGCTTGTATGAACAGAACTCGACACAGTCACCGCATAAAAATCCACAAAAAAACAGCAGATGGATTGGAAGTCTTATTTCAAGCCCCGGCGATCTAACGATGAAATTATCCAACATCAGAAGAAACAAATTCAAGAAACTGTCTTTAAACCTGTTCCACAACGGCGACCACAAGACGAACATTCCTTTTAATTAGTAACAGATTTCCTGAACACGAAATTGTCTGATCTTTTTTTCACATCAAAAGCTTGTGAAATCTCTGACAAAAAAGGGTTAAAAACCTGATCATTATTCCAGGAAGTGAATATTAGAGAAAATTACTCAGATTAACTTCGATTATTCCTCTAATCAGAATCCACTTTCACGATACACAAAAACGCTCAGAGCATAAAGATGCTTGCTTCTACTTCCCGATTAGCATAACACCCACAATCAATTAGATACCGGGCTATTTCTTCCAACTCCGACAAAACAAAACAATTCTCGATTACTTTTGTTGTAAATATCTTGCGGAAACGAACAGAGACAAAAGATCAAATGTTCCCCTTTTTTATATCTAAAGTAAAACGGTATTGAATTCGCTAGATCTCGCTAGACAAAATGACAAAAAGTTGACGTTATAACAGAGACGATGCTCTAAAACAAAGTAACGCTTTGCTGGGTCATTTAAATAAAATCAATATTTCCAATATATAAAAGCCCCGCTGATTTGTGTACAAAATATTTCACATCAATTAGACAAGTTAATCTATACTTCTACAGAATTGTTGATCTCAGTTTTAAAAGTGGTGTGCTCTATGTATTACACCCCCATCCCCACCCCACCCAACCCCAGAACAAGCAGTTGAAAGTTGTATTTTATTTTATTTCCCACAAACATCCGACACCATGCCCATATTTCAATTTGTACTCGTATGCTGTCGTCTGTGAAGTGAAGCTTCCTTGAAATATTAACCTCATAGTTTCATGTCTAGCTTCGTTATTTTTATTCAGACAGACGAAATCCAATTCCTAAATTTATTAAAATTATACTCTTTAGAAACACTGCATTTCTCAAACAATTATTCCACTGAATGTCTTCTGAAGTTTCAGAAATTCAATAGCAGAGTTTTTAAATGACAAAAAATGAAACATGGAATCAGCCTGCTCGGCACCATCGAGCTGATCAATTCAATTTCTTTTTTTCCGTTCAAAGATATAAAATCGATGTGTTTGGCAAATTGTATATAGGCAACAATCTGGGTGTTGAAAATGAAAGTCTGTATCATGTTCATTTGAAGGTAAACATGTTCTTGATGTTTAATAAAGGTCAAAGAATGAAATTGGCCGGATATTGCAATACCGGAATCTCTGTAAGGGATAAAGGCCGAAAACTGTACTTTCTGTCAACAGAAGAAACAACTGAGGGGTGTAAACCCCGAAGTTGTTTTTTCTGTTGACAGAAAGTACAGTTTAAGGTCTTTATCTGTCTTAAATCATAGTATCTGCATTAAATGAGCATGCACACAGCTCACTACTGAATGTTGTTTTAAGACAGTTGTTACTTTAAGAATGTACACTTTTAAACATAGTATCTGCATTTAATGAGCACGCACACAGCTCACTACTGAATGTTGTTTTAAGACAGTTGTTACTTTAAGAATGTACACTTTTAAACATTCATGCATTCATTCATTCATTGAATAGTTGATTCTTCAAGTGTCAAGATGTCAGGTTCTAGTGATGATGAAATATTTATTACCCAAAAAAAGACTTGTGAAATAGATGATTATAATTTAGAAACGGATACTGTTTTAAGTGAAGCTCTGAATTTGGAGGAAAATTATGTAAAAGAAGCCAAACAGTTACCAAACTTTGATTTGAACTACTCTGATATAAGCGATGTTCAAACACCAAATTTGCCAGAAAATGCCAAGACTTCACTGAGGTTTTCCAAGCCCCTGGACGATTCTGATCTAAAGAATTTGGTTAAAAGTGGTCTTAGTATTAAAACTGAAAATAAAACTAGATGGGCAGTTAATTTGTTTAGTATGTGGAAGAAACACAGAAACAATAATAACTCTGAAGAAAAAGGTTTATTGAATCTTTCAAGTCAAGAATTGAATGAGGCACTTTCCTTTTTTATAGCTGAAGTGCGTAAGGAATCCGGTGATAATTATAAACCAAATACTTTGTATGAGATTATTATATCTATACAGCACTACCTCCGTCAGAATGGACGTTTAATAGCCATTATGGATGATCAAGAATATCAGGGTTTAAGAAGTGTTCTGAACAGTAAAATGAAGGAGTTGTCGAGACTTGGACTGGGTATTAATACCAAGAAGTCAGAAGTTATTACAATAAGACAAGAAGAGATTTTATGGAGTAAAGGCTTGTTAGGTGAAAGTAACCCACGGCAGTTATTAGATACTCTTGTTTTCTTGTTTGGATTACATTTTGCACTGCGAGCTGCTCAAGAACACAGGAATTTAAGGTTTGGTATGAACACTCAATTGTCTGTTTTGTATGATTTAGAAGGTAAAAAATATCTGCAGATCATAGAAGATGTTTCAAAGACAAACCAAGTGGTTTAGATCACAGGAAAGTCAGTCCTAAAATGACAAGAGCTTATGAAAATTCTAACCCATTAAGATGTCCAGTAAGACTATATGAAAAGTATATAGCTCTGCGTCCAAAAAATGGTACAGTAGATGCATTTTATCTGCGTCCAAAGAAGATGCCATGCTCTGATGTTTGGTACTGTGATTCTCCTGTAGGAATTCATACCATACAGTCCACTGTTAAACGTTTATGTCAGTCGGCTGGTATAATTGGAAACTTTACTAATCATTCCCTTCGCGCCACAGCTGCTACTCGTTTATATCAAGCTGGAGTGGACGAGCAATTGACATCGATCTAATGCTGTACGAGCATATAAAAGAACAAGTGATGCCCAGCAAGCCTCCGTGAGTTCAGTATTGCATAGTGGTTCCAAAAAACATGAATTGGAGGAATTGGTGGATACAAGCCCAACTGAATTTAAGCAAGAACGTTGCGTTAATGAGGAAACCAGTGACAAAGAACATAAGGAAATCAGAGAGTTCAAACTTTCAATGCCAGGAATAAACTTGTCCATGAAATTTTGATTCATTTGAATGTAGTATTAATTTAAAAATTGCAATAAATATGTTTTTTCTAGTTATCTGAAAATCTGTTCTTTCTTAAGTTTAATAATGTACTATTTTTTCCCAAAACTGTACATTCTTAGGTCAAAGAAGGTACAGTTTTTGGAAGTTGTGAGTAGGTGTTCACAAAAAACAGTACATTCTTTGAAATAATGGCCTAAAACAACAAAGGACTACTGTCTAACTATGTTTTAAACTCAGATAAGAGCTATTTGTCTGAAAGGCTTACATTAAGATATAACATAAAATCAAACCGGTTTAAGTGAAGGCTTTGCATTAAGAATAAAACGAGCTATCCTCTGCATTCATAGAGGTTTTATCTTCTACAGCAACCAATTTCTTTTACTGACTCAATTAAAACTCCATTCACATAATTTGATATTTATTTATTTTTTGCAATGTCTGTTTTCTTTCTTGCCCACAGATTTATCCTGTAGATTTTTGTTTTGCGTGTAGTGTGGTCCTCCTACACTAAATATTTGAGAGACATTTATTAATGGAACAATAACACACTACTCAAAACAATTTATGGAATATTGTAACATGCTTAAGGGTCAATCGTGCGTTTTGATTGGTCAATTCCCCCTGCACTAACTATTAGACACCATCTATTGGACAATAACACCCCTCTAAATTAGAAAAATCACTGTGTATTAATATTATGCGTACTACTTTAATGGAGATAACCACAATGGCGATAATCAATTTTGATCTCGGTAAATTAGATGAATAATTCGGAGATATGTCCGAAGATGAACTTGAAACACCAACCCCCTTGTCAGGTAACAGCTACAAACAATAAAATATACCAAAAACTATAACAAAAACATAAATCTTATTTCAAAAAGTACACTTAAAAAAATGAAGTGAGAATTCCAGTTTTCCTTGTGTGTGTCTATACTTATAATGCTACTATAGCAACCAAGTAATAAGCGAGCCAAATCTAATGAGAGGAGCCTGTTATCCTGTTACGTCACGACGTTTTTATTACGTCAAAATGGTTTTTACGTCACTAAAGCCGATTTGCAGTGAGACGAATTTTGAAGTTTACACAATATAATAAGTTCGTTTAAAATTTAAAAAAATAACATGTTACAATGTCGATAAACACCTCCTGTTTCGCATTTAGAGGGGTGTTATTGTCCAATAGACATGTCGTGAGATTTTACATTAGAACCCGCGACGCTAACGCGTCTTGGGTCCTAATGATCTCAGGACATGTCTATTGGACAATAACACCCCTTTAAATGCGAAACAGGAGGTGTTTATCTCCTAAACAATATATATTACCATTCAACGTACTCACATTTACTTGATACAGACGAGAATATCATTGTCGAAACGTTGCATGTTAAACATGCATTATTCAAGAGCTAAATCTGCCTAGTGCAGGTCTTTATTTGGGCATGAAATGTTTTCTAAAGTATTAATTAGACATTAATTAACTGATCCAGACCTTCATCACTTTGGATGGCATCAGATTGCTCCGATATTAAACCAATAAAACGTTTCAGTGATAAATCAAATATGGCGCGCGCAGACGCTTCGAGTCTTAGCTTTGATCAACCAGGACCGTGGTTAAATTAATTGCACAGGTCGGTCAAATCTTCAAATGCCAATATCTTCGCTTGAAATAGAGTAATTGGAATGAAATTTTCAAATTATTCATTTTACATCATCTACTTTCGAACGATTATAGCAAGAATGGTTAGTCCTTTATCTATATCTTGAATAATGTAACTTTACCAAATCAGAGAGAGAGATAGAGACGTGGAGTTTACGTCTACACGAAACAAACTAGGTCATTTCGGGAGTAGCATATGGTTTAATTGTATTTCAATAATTCGCTCACGAGGTTGAACATGCGACCCTACTACTTGCCACGTACAACCGGATATTCGAAATCAAGCCAGTTGACTTAATGACTGGCTTTTGACACATCACGCACGGGCTAACCATCCGCCCATCCAATCCCCTGTTAATAAACAAATATTTGTTATTCTATAAATGGTTTTTAGTGTGACATCTCAGTCATGGCATTTTCTTTAGCATTTGACCCGCTACTTGAAAAAATTAAAGACGCAGTAGGGTCAACCCTGATGATGTTGACATAGAGGGTCAAGATTAATTTCTAGCTAAGAATTTTATATTTTTATTTACACTTTGAAACTCGGGTATATGCTAATCGCCAGATCCACTTTTTTTTTCGCTTGGCACACCGGTGCGTCAGATATCATGCCCTGATAGCAGTGTTTAGTTTGTGGGTGTAATAATGACTATTCTAGTAGAAATGGAATGGGGTTTAGCGTCTTGCTGTACGTTTCTGCATCAACAGAGCTAATGCAGTGTACTATGTGGAGAATTGTCCCCTTGAGGTCTGCTTCTATTTAGAGTGTCTGGGAAACCTTTATCGTGTTGTCAATGACATAAGCTTACATTGGAAGGCTGAGTATAACATACTAGGCAAATGCTAGTATTACTATTTTAAAATTAGTCAATAAATATTGAAACACGTTAACGTTTCCATTTCACAAATAATTTTATTTGGGTTGAAAGCATCGACTCGATTGCAAAGTGACAGACAGAGGTCATTAGTATACAACAAAATGACTTCAGTTCAGCTTATGGTGTCCATTTCACGATAAACTGTTGGTAAAGATTAGATTTTATTATATAACAAAAATATAAAACCAAGTAAATGTTGGAATGTGGTGATTTACTAGATCGCTAGTCTTTGAGTTTTTATTAAATTTTGTGAGTTATTAGACTTTATTCTAAACCTTTACCATTTATAGACGTTAGATCTTAATTAATCAAATAAAATGTAATATTAACTCCAGAAAGAAATCGCTGATCTCTTTGGAAAAGACAAGTTTGAATCACTTTGACAAATAAAAATACAATAGAACTTTATTGCCAATTTCAAAAACAAATGTTAAATCTTTTTAGAGTTTTTGTCTCGTTCAAATGGTATTAAACCTAAAGTTTCTGTTAGAATCAGTGATAATTAACGAGTAACCTGAGATTTTACAGTGTGTATGTTGGTGAAAGTGAGTTTTAAAATAAAAAACGTAAAGTTATTGCATTTCAATCCCCTTCTGTTTTTCCACCAGGTCAGAAACATTATTGGTCTAACAACTTTCAGACCTTAGATTTGAGTCTCGTGTATGCGAATTACAAACGAATTTGGGTGCGACATTTTTGCAATATTTGTGCGACATACGCGAGTTTGTTGTCAATACCAATTCAGTGGGATTTCAAGTGAAAACTGCCTCTAATTCGTGTATTAGAGAATAATGTTATTCGGGGACTTCGCTTGTCTTAAGAATGAATGAATAAATGAAATGGGGTTTAACGTCCTACTGTTATGCACTTAACCTGAGTTAATTGAGGACGGGCATACACCATACAGTGTGTTATGAGGGAAATTTTGCCCGGGCAGCGGCGCTACGGCCTACTCTTATATCGAATTCCAACTGCCAAGGGATCTTTTACGTGCACTCCAATGTGTACACGTGACCTTGGTTTTTCGTCCCATCCCAACGACTAGGCAGCTGTCCTTGTCAGGCCCTCCTTCTGCATCACTGACAAGAGGAAGTCACGTCGGGGAATCGAGATGAACTTTCTCGGCCAATGCAGGGATCGAACATCCGACCTCCAGGCTAGCGAACCAGCGCCTTATCCACTTAGCCACCGGGATCCCCACTTGTCTTGAGAGGTGGAGAGAAGTAGAAATAGCCCCACGTGGAAACATTAGAAAATTCATGTGACAGACCTCGGATTTTGCAGTAGCAATACCAATTTGATGAATAAATTCAACCATGATTTTCAGTTAGCTTGGTGCTTGAAGTGTTCAATATTTTGCTTGATGGACATCCGAGTCACTTTGCTAAATGGCATTTTGGCGGCCATCTTTAAAAATACAGGAGCAAGCTACGACTGTTCGAAGATGAAGTCTATAATATCACTACTGTGGAAGCGGATAGACCAGGACAGTTTAACGTATTTGGGTGGAGGGGAGGGGGTCTGAATGGTTAGCGCATGCGCGTTGTATCATACGGAATGTCATTTAGTCAACTGCCGTTTCGATTTCCCAGTTCTAAGTCACAGAGAGTCACTTTGTGGGTTTCTCTGGGTAAATACAGTTTGCATACGGTGAAAATAGAATTTTCACGCATGTCTGTATCATTAACTATGGGGGGGGGGGGATCGGAGAGTTTCTAATTTTTTAATAAAAATTCCGGTGATTCTAAACCTCTAGCTGGGTGATTCGTACCATCTATTGAGTAGGCTGATTTGATAGATTCTCAAACCTTCGGGGGATTAAACCCGGTTAACACATTCATCTATTCACGACATGTTGTTTTAACGTTCAGCGCTCTGGCTTTTATTATTCACAGGGGAATTACATAATCATTTTGTCATGCATCTTCCCAACGAGGAACCTCACACCATCAAAGCCTTCAGCGTTTAAATGGGTTGATTCTTTTTATAAATTATAACTCTGAGGTTGGTGAATTAACTTATGATGTTAAAAGACAATATAGGTGCCAGTCATTTACACATATGCGATACAGCTGGTTAAATACATTCCAAAAATAATTTAACACATAGATCATTGCTACGAAAGCTGAGTAATACAGGTTTCCTGAATCGGAAGTGACGAACGCCAAAGGAAAACACGAATCATCCCTCTATATAACTGACTGAAGTTAGACGTAGGGATACAATGCTGCTCAGGTCGCAACGTCACCAAACAGGGGGTCCAGCATTAAAGTTTCTTGAAATTTGTCAGCACCCTGTTTCCCGTTGTCTGTAGTAATTTTGATAAAAGTAACACCCCCCCCCTCGAGTTAGGGGCAGAACATTTCATTTGATATACAATTTATACAAACAACAACATTATAAAGCAAATTGATTAGATGTCTTGGTTCAAGCCCTGGCGATTTAACGATGAAATTATCCAAGATCTTAAGAAACCAATTCAAGAAACTGTCTTTAAACCTGTTCCACAACGGCGACCACAAGACGATATTCATTTTATTTACTAACATATTTCCTGAACACGAAATCGTTTGATCTTTTTTTCGCATCAAAAGCTTGTGAAAAATCTTTAAAAAGGGTTAAAAGCCTGATCATTATTCCAGGAAGTGAATATTAGAGAAAATTACTCAGATTAACTTCGATTATTCCTCTAATCAGAATCCACTTTCACGATACACAAAAACGCTCAGAGCATAAAAGATGCTTGCTTCTACTTCCCGATTAGCATAACACCCACAGTCAATTAGATACCGGGCTATTTTTTTCAACTCCGACATAACAAAACAATTTTCGATTACTTTTGTTGTAAATATTTTGCGGAAACGAACAGAGACAAAAGATCAAATGTTCCCCTTTTTTATATCTAAAGTAAAACGGTATTGAATTCGCTAGATCTTGCTAGACAAAATGACAAAAAGTTGACGTTATAACAGAGACGATGCTCTAAAACAAAGTAAAGCTTTGCTGGGTCATTTAAATAAAATCAATATTTCCAATATATAAAAGCCTCGCTGATTTGTGTACAAAATATTTCACATCAATTAGACAAGTTAATCTATACTTCTACAGAATTGTTGATCTCAGTTTTAAAAGTGGTGTGCTCTATGTATTACACCCCCATCCCCACCCCACCCAACCCCAGAACAAGCAGTTGAAAGTTGTATTTTATTTTATTTTCCACAAACATCCGACACCATGCCCATATTTCAATTTGTACTCGTATGCTGTCGTCTGTGAAGTGAAGCTTCCTTGAAATATTAACCTCATAGTTTCATGTCTAGCTTCGTTATTTTTATTCAGACAGACGAAATCCAATTCCTAAATTTATTAAAATTATACTCTTTATAAACACTGCATTTCTCAAACAATTATTCCACTGAATGTCTTCTGAAGTTTCAGAAATTCAATAGCAGAGTTTTTAAATGACAAAAAATGAAACATGGAATCAGCCTGCTCGGCACCATCGAGCTGATCAATTTAATTTCTTTTTTTCCGTTCAAAGATATAAAATCGATGTGTTTGGCAAATTGTATATAGGCAACTATCTGGGTGTTGAAAATGAAAGTCTGTATCATGTTCATTTGAAGGTAAACATGTTCTTGATGTTTAATAAAGGTCAAAGAATGAAATTTGCCGGATATTGCAATACCGGAATCTCTACTCAGATAAGAGCTATTTGTCTGAAAGGCTTACATTAAGATATAACATAAAATCAAACCGGTTTAAGTGAAGGTTTTGCATTAAGAATAAAAAAAGCTATCCTCTGCATTCATAGAGGTTTTATCTTCTACAGCAACCAATTTCTTTTACTGACTAAATTAAAACTCCATTCACATAATTTGATATTTATTTATTTTTTGCAATGTCTATTTTCTGTCTTGCCCACAGATTTATCCTGTAGATTTTTGTTTTGCGTGTAGTGTGGTCCTCCTACACTAAATATTTGAGAGACATTTATTAATGGAACAATAACACACTACTCAAAACAATTTATGGAATAACAATATATATTAACATTCAACGTACTCACATTAACTTGATACAGGCGAGAATATCATTGTCGAAACGTTGCATGTTAAACATGCATTATTCAAGAGCTAAATCTGCCTAGTGCAGGTCTTTATTTGGGCATGAAATGTTTTCTAAAGTATTAATTAGACATTAATTAACTGATCCAGACCTTCATCAACTTTGGATGGCATCAGATTGCTCCGATATTAAACCAATAAAACGTTTCAGTGATAAATCAAATATTATTGCGCGTCCAGACGCTTCGAGTCTTAGCTTTGATCAACCAGGACCGTGGTTAAATTAATTGCACAGGTCGGTCAAATCTTCAAATGCCAATATCTTCGCTTGAAATAGAGTAATTGGAATGAAATTTTCAAATTATTCATTTTACATCATCTACTTTCGAACGATTATAGCAAGAATGGTTAGTCCTTTATCTATATCTTGAATAATGTAACTTTACCAAATCAGAGAGAGAGATAGAGACATGGAGTTTACGTCTACACGAAACAAACTAGGTCATTTCGGGAGTAGCATATGGTTTAATTGTATTTCAATAATTCGCTCACGAGGTTGAACATGCGACCCTACTACTTGTCACGTACAACCGGATATTCGAAATCAAGCCAGTTGACTTAATGACTGGCTTTTGACACACCACGCACGGGCTAACCATCCGCCCATCCAATCCCCTGTTAATAAACAAATATTTGTTATTCCATAAATGGTTTTTAGTGTGACATCTCAGTCATAGCATTTTCTTTAGCATTTGACCCGCTACTGGTAAAACTTAAAGAAGCAGTGCGATAAACCCTGATGATGTTGACATAGAGGGTCAAGATTAATTTCTAGCTGAGAATTTTTTATTTTTATATACCCTTTGAAACTCAGGTATATGCAAATCGTCAGATCCACTCTGAGGTATCGCCAAATTTATATTTTTGTTTTTCGCTTGGCGCACCGGTTCTTCAGATACCATGCCCAAATCGCACCGATTAGTGTGTGGGTGTAATATTGACTATTCGTGGTAGAAATGGAATGAGATTAAGCGTCTCGCTATACGTTTGTGCATCAACCGAGCTAATGCAGTGTACTATGTGGAGAATTGTCCCCTTGAGGTCTGCTTCTATTTAGAGTGTCTGGGAAACCTTTATCGTGTTGCCAATGACATAAGCTTACATTGGAGGGCTGAGTATAACATACTAGGCAAATGCTAGTATTACTATTTTTAAATTATTCAATAAATATTCAAACACGTGAACGTTTCCATTTCACAAATAATTTTATTTGGGTCAAAAGCATCGACTCTATTGCAAAGTGACAAGACAGACGTCTTTAGTATACAACAAAATGACTTCAGTTCAGTTTATGGTGTCTATTTCACGATAAACTTTTGGTAAAGATTAGATTTTTATTATATAACAGGAATATAAAACCAAGTGAATGTTGGATGTGGTGATTTACTAGATCGCTAGTCTTTGAGTTTTTATTAAATTTTGTGAGTTATTTAACGTTATTCTAAACCTTTGGCACTTATAGACGTTCGATCTTACTTAATCACATAAAATGTAATATTAACTCACAAAAAAATCACTAATCTTTCTGGAAAAGACAAGTTTGAATCGTTTTGAAAAAAATAAAAATACAATAGAGCTTTATTGCCAATTTCAAAAACGTTAGATCTTAATTAATCACATAAAATGTAATATTAACTCAAGTCGATAAACCGCTAATCTTTCTGGAAAAGACAAGTCTGAATCATTCTGAAAAAAATAAAAATACAATAGGACTTTATTGCCAATTTCAAAAACAAATGTTAGAGTTTTTTAGAGTTTTTTCTTGTTCAAACGTGTCTGTTAGAATCAGTGGAAATTCACGAGTAACCTGAGATTTTACAGTGTCTATGTTGGTGAAAGTGAGTTGTTTTTTTTTTTTTAAAAAAACCCGTAAAGTTATTGCATTTCACTTCCCCTCTGTTGTTTCTACCAGGTCAGAAACATTATTGGTCAAACTACTTTCAGACGTTAGATTTTAGTCTCATGTATGCGAATTACAAACGAATTTCGGTCGAAATTCCGATAGAAGTCATCCAGATTTTTCGGCGTGGTTTCCCCTTGTCACTGATGCAGGGTGGAGAGCCTGACAAGGACAGCTGTCTAGTCGCTCGGATTGGACGAAAAGCCGAGGTACCGTGTACAAATTGGCGTTCACATAAAAGATCCCTTGGCAGTTTGAATGCGATGTAAGAGTAGACCGTAGCACCGCTTCCCGGGCAAAATTTCACTCATAACACGATATGGAGAATGCCCGTCTTCATTAGCCCAGGTTACGAGCAGAACAGAAGGACGTTAAACCCCTTTTTTTCATATACAATTTATACAAACAATATCATTATAAAGCAAATTGATTAGATGTCTTGTTTCAAGCCCTGGCGATCTAACGATGAAATTATCCAACATTAGAAGAAACAAATTCAAGAAACTGTCTTTAAACCTGTTCCACAATGGCGACCACAAGACGAACATTACCAACAGATTTTCTGAACACGAAATCGTCTGATCGAAAGCTTGTGAACTATCTGACAAAAAAAAGATAAAGGCCTGATCATTATTCCAGGAAGTGAATACTAGAGAAAATTACTCAGATTAAGTTCGATTAATCCTCTAATCAGAACCAACTATCACGATACACAAAAACGCTCAGAGCATAAAAGATGCTTGCTTCTACTTCCCGATTAGCATAACACCCACAATCAATTAGATACCGTGTTATCTTTTCCATCTCCGCCTAAAAAACAGTTTTCAATTACTTTTGTTGAACTGATTAACACAACACTTTGTACATATTTTGCGAAAACGAACAGAGACAAAAGATCAAATGTCGTCTTTTTTTGTTCATCTAATGTCAAACGGTATTGAATTGACGTTATAACAGAGACGAAGAAATATATATGTTGTAAAACAAAGTAACGCTTTGCTGGGCCATTTAAATGAAATCAATATTTCCAATATATAAAAGTCTCACTGATTTGTGTGTAAAATATTTCACATCAATTAGACAAGTTAATCAAACTTCTACAGAATTGTTGATCTCAGTTTTAAAAGTGGTGCGTTCTATGCATTACATCCCCATCCCCATCCAACCCCAGAACAAGGCAGTTGAATGTTGTATTTTATTTCATTTCCCCGAAACACCCTAAACCATGTCCATTTTTCAAATTGTACTCGTATGCTGTCGTTTGTGAAGTGAAGCTTCATGCTACCTTGAAATATTAACCACATAGTTTCATGTCTAGCTTCATTATTTTTATTCAGACAGACGAAATCCAATTCCTAAATTTATTAATTTACTCTTTAGAAACACTGCATTTCTCAAACAATTATTCCACTGAATGTCTTCTGAAGTAAGTATCAGAAATTCAATAGCAGAGTTTTTAAATGACAAACAATGATACATGGAATCAGCCTGCTCGGCACCATCCAGTAGACATGGTACAAGGGTTAGTCAGCGAAATGGATGCATGGGATGTGTTGTTGGCGTTTGGGAAAGTAGACGAGGGGAAATGTGTAGGGAGTGATAGTAAGATGTATTATAAATGGTTAGAGTGGCTGTGGTGTTACGGTGAAATACTATGCCGCCACCGTAACACCACAGCTTTATGATTTGTTAGACAGGAGTGATGTAATAAGTCCGACAATAATAAATAACATATTTCTGATTTTACTGTCGTCTTTTCCCACTTGCACTGGTTGTACGCCATTTTGAAACTAGCTGACGAAGACAGCTCGGGCGGCGATTATTCATGTCACTCGATATTCACGCGGTAATTCACGGAATTCCACGATAAAAAACATCAAACCACCGCGTTGCGTGTACTGTATGTTTTAACCTTGACCTATTACTCACTAATAAGCTTCCGCTGCAAAAGGAGTTCTTGCCTTTTTATTATAAGTATAATGACTTCGTCATGTGCGGCAGGTTAGTTTGCTTCTAAAAACACTGTATACCGTTCGAAAAAATACAAAAGTAATTTTCTACCAGACAACCATGGTTCTATTCACCAAGACTAGATACTTTCTCTCGGTGTAAGGATATTATCGCTATGAATATACGTTCACACACTGTTGAGAAAATAATTCCGTTGGTTTGCTTAGCAACAATTTGAGCATGAATCAACACTGTACTAAAAAAAAGTGCGTAATAAATATGAACGGTCTTCAAACATTCGGTTTATAATTAGCGATACACAGGTACAGTGGCAAGTGTTATGCTAAACAGACCTAATACCTCAAAAGTACCTACGCGCGAAATCCCAGATTTTGGTACAACAATAAAAATAGTGCCCGTGCGAGTGCCAGTAATATAAAAACTAAGAGTTCGCGCATAAAAAATGCACGAACGTACCAGGCGCGATGTCATCGAGCTGATCAATTTAATTTCTTTTTTTTTCCGTTCAAAGATATAAAATCGATGTGTTTGGCAAATTGTATATAGGCAACAATCTGGGTGTTGGAAATGAAAGTCTGTATCATGTTCATTTGAAGGTAAACATGTTCTTGATGTTAAATAAAGGTCAAAGAATAAAATTGGCCGGATATTGCAATACCGGAATCTCTACTCAGATAAGAGCTATTTGTCTGAAAGGCTTACATTAAGATATAACATAAAATCAAACCGGTTTAAGTGAAGGTTTTGCATTAAGAATAAAAAAAAAGCTATCCGCGGCATTCATAGAGGTGTTATCTTTCACGGCAACAAATTACTTTTACTGACTCAATTATAACTCCATTCCAATAATTAGATATTTCTTTATTTTTTGCAATGTCTGTTTTCTGTCTTGTCCGCAGGTTTATCTTTGTTTTGTGTGTACTGCGGTCCTCCTGCACTAACTATTTGAGTGGTATTTATTAATGGAACAATAACACACTACTAAAAACTATTTATCTAATAACAAATATTGGTTTATTAACACGCAACGTTTCGACAGTGGTACCCACATTTACTTGATACAGACGAGAATATCATCGTCGAAACGTTGCATGTTAATAAACCAGAGAGAGAGAGAGAGCGAGAGACATGGAGTTTACGTCCAGTCGACACAAACTAGGTCATTTCGGGACTAACAAATGGTTTAATCTTATTTCGATAATACGCTTGCGCGTAGGGGTCTTTAGCAGTGGAAGGAAACCGGGGGACCCGGAGAAAACTAACAAGGTTGAACAGGCGACCTTACTCATTATCACATACAACCAAGGATTCGAAATCAAGCCAGTTGACTCAATGACAGCCTTTACGATACAGCACACACGTGCTAAACATTCGGACATGCAACCCCCTGTTAACAAACCAATATTTGTTATTCCATAAATGGTTTTTAGTGTGACATCTCAGTCATAGCATTTCTTTTTAGCATTTGACCCGCTACTTTTAAAACTTAAAGAAGCAGTGGGATAAACCCTGAACTCAGGTATATGCAAATCGTCAGATCCACTCTGAGGTATGACCAAATTTATATTTTAATTTTTTGCTTGGCGCACCGGTTCTTCAGATACCATGCCCAAATCGCTCTGTTTAGTGTGTGGGTGTAATATTGACTATGCAGGGTAGAAATGGAATGAGGTTTAGCGTCTCGCTATACGTTTGTCCATCAACCGAGCTAATGCAGTGTACTATGTGGAAAATTGTCCCCTTGGGGTCTGCTTCTATTTAGAGTGTCTGGGAAACCTTTATCGTGTTGTCAATGACATAAGCTTACATTGGAGGGCTGAGTATAACATACTAGGCAAATGCTAGTATTACTATTTTTAAATTAGTCAATAAATATTGAAACACGTGAACGTTTCCATTTCACAAACAATTTTATTTGGGTCGAAAGCATCGACTCTATTGCAAAGTGACAAAACAGACGTCATTAGTATACAACAAAATGACTTCAGTTCAGTTAATGGTGGCTCATTCACGATAAACTGTTGGTAAAGATTAGACGTTATTCTAAACCTTTACAATTTATAGACATTAGATCTTAATTAATCACATAAAATGTAATATTAACTCACAAAAAAAAATCACTAATCTTTCTGGAAAAAAAAAATTTGAATCATGCTGAATAAAATAAAAATACAATAGAACTTTATTGCCAATTTCAAAAACAAATGTTAGAGCTTTTTCGAGTTTTTTCTCGTTCAAACGTGTCTGTTAGAATCAGTGGAAATTCACAAGTAACCTGAGATTTTACAGTGTCTATGTTGGTGAAAGTGAGTTTTTAAAAAAAAAAAAAAGTAAAGTTATTGCATTTCATTTCCCTTCTGTTATTTCCACCAGGTCAGAAACATTATTGGTCAAACTACTTTCAGACGTTAGATTTTAGTCTCATAAATGCGAATTAAAATCGAATTTTGGTCCAAATTTCGTCAGAAATTCATCCAGATTTTCCGGCGTGGTTTCACCTTGTTATTAATGCAGGGCGGAGGGCCTGGCAACGACAACTGTCTAGTCGTTAGGATTGAACGAAAAACCGAGGTACCGTAAACAAATTGACGTGCACTTAAAAGATCCCTTGGCAGTTTGAATGTGATGTAAGAGTAGGCCGTAGCTACGCTGCCCGGGCAAAATTTCATTCATAGCACACTATATGGTGTATGCCCGTCTTCATTAGCCCAGGTTAGGGGCAGAACAGTAGGGCGTTAAACCCCATTTCATTTCATTTCATATACAATTTATACAAACAACAACATTATAAAACCGATTGATTGGATTTCTTATTTCAAGCCCTGGCGATCTAACGATGAAATTATCCAACATCAGAAGAAACAAATTCAAGAAACTGTCTTTAAACCTGTTCCACAACGGCGACCACAAGACGAAAATTCCTTTTAATTACTAAAAGATTTTATGAACACAAAATCGTCTGATCTTTTTTTCACATCAAAAGCTTGTGAAATCTCTGACAAAAAAGGGTTAAAAGCCTGATCATTATTCCAGGAAGTGAATACTAGAGAAAATTACTCAGATTAAGTTCGATTATTCCTCTAATAAGAATCCACTTTCACGATACACAAAAACGCTCAGAGCATAAAAGATGCTTGCTTCTACTTGCCGATTAGCATAACACCCACAATCAATTAGATACCGGGTTATATTTTCCAACTTCGACACAAAAAATCAGTTTTCAATTACTTTTGTTGCATGAATTAACAAAACGCTTTGTATATATTTTGCGGAAACGAACAGAGACAAGAGATCAAATGTTCCCTTTTTTATTATCTAAAGTAAAACGGTATTGAATTCGCTAGATCTTGCCAGACAAAATGACAAAAAGTTGATGTTATAACAGAGACGAAGAAAAATATATGCTTTAAAACAAAGTAACGCTTTGCTGGGCCATTGAAATAAAATCAATATTTCCAATATATAAAAGTCTCACTGATTTGTGTGTAAAATATTTCACATCAATTAGACAAGTTAATCTATACTTCTACAGAATTGTTGATCTCAGTTTTAAAAGTGGTGTGCTCTATGCATTAAACCCCATACCCACCCAACCCCAGAACAAGGCAGTTGAATGTTGTATTTCATTTCATTTCCCCCAAACACCCGAAATCATGTCCATTTTTCAAATTGTACTCGTATGTTGTCGTCTGTGAAGTGAAGCTTCATGCTTCCTTAAAATATTAACCTTCATTATTTTTATTCAGACAGACTGAATCCTATTCCTAAATTTAATAATTATACTCATTAGAAACACTGCATTTCTCAAACAATTATTCCACTGGATGTCTTCTGAAGTTTTAGAAATTCATAGCAAAGTTTTTAAAAGAGAAAAAATGAAACATGGAATCAGCCTGCTCGGCACCTTCGAGCTGATCAATTTAATTTCTTTTTTTTTCCGTTCAAAGATGTAAAATCGATGTGTTTGGCAAATTGTATATAGGCAACAATCTGGGTGTTGAAAATGAAAGTCTGTATCATGTTCATTTGAAGGTAAACATGTTCTTGATGTTTAATAAAGGTCAAAGATTAAAATTGGCCGGATATTGCAATACCGGAATCTCTACTCAGATAAGAGCTATTTGTCTGAAAGGCTTACATTAAGATATAACATAAAATCAAACCGGTTTAAGTGAAGGCTTTGCATTAAGAATAAAAAGAGCTATCCTCTGCATTCAGAGAGGTTTTATCTTCTACGGCAACCAATTTCTTTTACTGACTCAATTAGAGCTTCATTCATTTCATTCATTCATTATTTATTTTTTGCAGTGTCTATTTTCTGTTTATCCTGTCGATTTTTGTTTTGCGTATAGTGGGGTCCTCCTACACTTAATATTTGAGTGACATTTATTAATGGAACAATAACACACTACTCAAAACAATTTATGGAATAACAAATATTGGTTTATATTAACATTCAACGTACTCACATTTACTTGATACAGACGAGAATATCACGTTGCATGTTAATAAACCAGAGAGAGAGAGAGAGAGAGAGAGAGAGAGACATGGAGTTTACGTCTACACGAAACAAACTAGGTCATTTCGGGAGTAGCATATGGTTAAATTGTATTTCAATAATTCGCTTGCGCAGTGGGAGGGGGGGGGCGGAGAAAACTCACGAAGTTGAACATGCGACCCTACTACTTGTCACGTACAACCGGGTATTCGAAATCAAGCCAGTTGACTCAATGACAGGCTTTATGACACATCACGCACGTGCTAACCATTCGGTCATCCAACCCCCTGTTAATAAACTAATATTTGTTATTCCATAAATGGTTTTTAGTGTGACATCTCAGTCATAGCATTTTCTTTGGCATTTGACCCGCTACTTGTAAAACTTAAAGAAGAAGTGGGATAAACCCATAGAGGGTCAAGATTAATTTCTAGCTAATAATTTTTTTAATTTTTATATACCCTTTGAAACTCGGGTATATGCAAATCGTCAGATTTACTCTGAGGTATGACAAAATTTATTTTTTTGTTTTGGATACCATGCCCTGATTGCAGTGTTTAGTTTGTGGGGGTTATGATGACTATTCTAGTAGAAATGGAATGAGGTTTAGCGTCTTGCTATACGTTTGTGCATCAACCGAGCTAATGCAGTGTACTATGTGGAGAATTGTCCCCTTGAGGTCTGCTTCTATTTAGAGTGTCTGGGAAACCTTTATCGTGTTATCAATGACATAAGCTTACATTGGAGTGCTGAGTATAACATACTAGGCAAATGCTAGTATTACCATTTTTAAATTAGTCAATAAATATTGAAACACGTTAACGTTTCCATTTCACAAATAATTTTATTTGGGTCGAAAGCATCGACTCTATTGCAAAGTGACAAGATAGACGTCTTTAGTATACAACAAAATGACTTCAGTTCAGTTTATGGTGTCTATTTCACGATAAACTGTTGATAAAGATTAGATTTTTTTTTTTATATAACATAAATATAAAACCAAGTAAATGTTGGAATGTGGTGATTTACTAGATCGCTAGTCTTTGAGTATTTATTAAATTTTGTGAGTTATTTAACGTTATTCTAAGCCTTTACCATTTATAGACGTTAGATCTTAATTAATTACATAAAATGAAATATTTACTCACAAAAAATCACTAATCTTTCTGGAAAAGACAATTTTGAATCGTTTTGAAAAAAATAAAAATACAATAGAGCTTTATTGCCAATTTGAAACTCGGGTATATTCAAATCGCCAGATGCACTCTGGTATTACTATTTTTAAATTATTCATTAAAAATTCAAACGCGTGAACGTTTCCATTTCACAAATAATTTTATTTGGGTTGAAAGCATCGACTCGATTGCAAAGTGACAGACAGAGGTCATTAGTATACAACAAAATGACTTCAGTTCAGTTTATGGTGTCTATTTCTCGATAAACTGTTGGTAAAGATTAGATTTTTTATTATATAACAGAAATATAAAACCAAGTGAATGTTGAAATGTGGTGATTTACTAGATGGCTAGTCTTTGGGGTTTTATTAAATTTTGTGAGTTATTTGACTTTATTCTAAACCTTTACCATTTATAGACGTTAGATCTTAATTAATCAAATAAAATGTAATATTAACTCCAGAAAGAAATCGCTGATCTCTTTGGAAAAGACAAGTTTGAATCACTTTGACAAATAAAAATACAATAGAACTTTATTGCCAATTTCAAAAACAAAAGCTAGATCTTTTTAGAGTTTTTTTTCTCGTTCAAATGGTATTAAACTCAACGTGTCTGTTAGAATCAGTAGAAATAAACGAGTAACCTGAGATTTTACAGTGTGTGTGTTGGTGAAAGTGAGTTTTTAAAATAAAAAACGTAAAGTTATTGCATTTAAATCCCCTTCTGTTGTTTCCACCAGGTCAGAAACATTATTGGTCTAACTACATTGTTCTTTCAGACCTTAGATTTTAGTCTCATGTATGCGAGTTACAATGAATTTTGGTCCAAATTTCGTTAGGAATTCGTGCGACATTTTTGCAATATTTGTGCGACATACGTGAGTTTGTTGTAAATACCAATTTAGTGGGATTCCAAGTGAAAACTGCCTCTAATACGTGTATTGACTAGCTTGGGGAATAATGTTATTTGGGGACTTCGCTTGTCTTAAGAGGTGAAGAGAAGTGGAAATAGCCCCACGTGGTAAGATGAGAAAATTCATGTGACAGACCTCGGATTTTGCAGTAGCAATACCAATTTGATGAATAAATTCAACCATGATTTTCAGTTAGCTTGGAGTTTGAAGTGTTCAAATTTTACTTGATGGACATCCGAGTCACTTTGCTAAATGGCGTTTTGGCGGCCATCTTTAAAAATACGGGAGCAAGCTACGACTGTTCCTAGATGAAGTCTATGATATCACTACTGTGGAAGCGGATAAACCAGGACAGTTTAACGTACTAGGATGGAGGGGAGGTGGTTCGAATGGTGAGCGCATGCGCGTTCTATCATAAGGAATGCCATTTAGTCAACTGCTGTGGTTTCGATTCCCCAGTTCTAAGTCACAGAGATTCACCTCGTGGGTTTCTCTGGGTAAATACAGTTTGCATACGCTGAAAATAGAATTCTCACGCATGTCTGTATTATTTATTGTAGGGGAATCGGAGAGATTCTGAGTTTTTATTACAATTTCCGGTGATGCTTAATCTCTAACTGGGTGATAAAAGTATAATCTATTGAGTGGGTTGATTTGATATATTCTCAAACCTTCGGGGGATTAAAACCGGTTAACACATTCATCTATTCACGACATGTTGTTTTAACGTTCAACGCTCTTGCTTTTATCGTTCACAGGGGAATTACATAATCATTTTGTCATGGATCTTCCCAACGAGGAAGCACACACCATCAAAGCCTCTAGCGTTTAAATGGGTTGATTCTTTTTAGGAATTATAACTCTGCGGTTGGTGAATTAACTTCAGATACTAAAGGACAATATTGGTGCCAGCCATTATCATATATGCGATAGAGCTTGCTACGATAGTTGAATAATACAGGATTCCTGAAACGAAAGTGATGAGTGATACACGGCCGAATTTCTGCTCACTAATAATTCCTTCGAGGACCAAAAGTTGTTATGTGGAACTGTAAGAGGATATCTGACAATTCAATACAGTAATTTGATGTCATTAGATAAGAGAACACGAGAAAAATAGTCCGTACATTCCCGCGTTTATATTCATTCAATACCTAACGGGCTTTTAAAAACATGGTAATGCACGGACTTTTTTCTGTGTTTTTCTTTCGTGTTCTCTTATCTAGTGACAGTCAATTCTTTTTATCAATTGTCAGATATCATCTCACACTCTTACACAACAATTGTTGGTCTTGGAAAGAATTTATAGTGAGCAGAAATTCGCCCATGTATCTGTTATCACTCGTCACATCAGTCAGTTATATAGAGGGATGACACGTGTTTTCCTTTGGCGTTCGTCACTTCCGATTCGGGAAACCTGTATTGCTCAGCTATCGTAGCAATGGAACGTGTTTAATTAGTTTTATCGCATATATGATAATGATGGACACCAATATTGTCCTTTAAGTCAAAATAATATATCACATGATTGAATCATCGGTAGATAATAAAACTAAATATTGGTCTTACAGTGATGCGAAGAATACTGGTGTTCGTCTGTATTTGTTATGGTTAATGGTGTGTTGCGAATAAAAGGAACATGCCAGGAAAGCATATTCGCATTGCTTCCGCAATGTTTTCGTAAGCAATCGCAGTCCATTCTTTTTGATCGCAAAACATTTAAAGAGATTTGCTAGCATTCGTCTTGACGTTTCCTTATCCTTTCTTTTTTCAGTATTCTTTAGGCCAATCTGATCATTTTCGGCGAATTTCATTTTTCATATTCGCAAGGATATCATTCACTGTGAAGGCAACATAACAATGTGTTAAAAGTTTGGTTTTGTTGGCAAAATATTGTGTTGACTATAAAAACTTTGACCGGGTCCCCCTGTTTCCTCCAAGGGGAATGTTCACTAGTCCGCGGGTTCACTAGTCCGCCGATATCTATTATTAGGGTTAGGGTTGGGTTAGTTTTAAGAATTTGGGGAGGGGTTAAATCTCCACATAAGCACTGGCCTAGGGTGATGAAAAATTAGCTCTTGATATTTCCTAGTTGTATTTAAAATACATACAATACATTAGGTTTATAGAAAAAGGTAATTTAACTGTTTTCTGGTGCTAGTGGCGATCATGCGTGGTCTTCCTTGGATGGTGCTTCTGGTATTCTGGCATTTTTGTTTCTTAAGAAAAAAATAATAAATTTGGGCTTTCGGGGGAGAGCCACATTAGTTAGGATGGAGACTGGTCTTATTTTAATCTAATTTATGGGCACTAGGGTGTCGTTCAGATTTTTATTTTTAGAATATGCAATTATAAGTTTCTGTGTGAAGATTTTCGGGTTATTTTCTTGGAGATCAGTATTGTGTTTTCTGATGATTTTGGATGCGCGTGCTGCTGTTGCACTAAATGGAACTACAAAAGGGGCTATTATGAATGTTCAAACCTAGGTGGGGGGGGGGCTGTTAGGGTCCGTTAGTCCACCGATATCTATTATTATGGTAAGGGTTTGGAAAGGTTTAGAATTTTGGGGAGCGGTTAAGTCTCCACATAAGCACTGACGTAGGTTGATGAAAAAATGTGTTCGTGATATTTCCTAGTTTTATTAAGAATACATACAACACATAAGGTTTATATACAAAGGTAATTTTTTTGGTGCTGGTGGCGATCATGGTCTTCCTTGGATGGTGCTTATGGTGTTCTGGTATTTGTGTTATTGGAAAAAAGAGTAAATTTGGGGCTCTTGGGGGAGAGTCACATTAGTGTGTTTCCTACTAAGAATTGGATTTTGGATGGAGACTAGCCTTATTTAATCTAATTTACTGTGCACTAGGATGTCGTTCAGGTTTTGTTTTTAGATATGCAATTATAAGTTTCTGTGTGAAGAATTTCGGGTGATTTTCTTGGAGATCAGTATTGTGTTTTCTGATGATTTTGGATTACTTGCTGCTGTTGCACTAAATGCAACTATAAAAGGGGCTATTGCGCTAGCCGTATGAATATGTAAACCTAGGGGGCTGTTGTTTTCATTTTGTCAATCCAGAATTTTTCTCTCGCTAGCCTAAACGTTTTAATTTCTTCTGTAGTTTCAAAATCGTTCTTAGCCTTTTCTATTGGTGTGCCAATGATACTAGAAATGTCATGGTTGGTTGGTTAAAGTGATTTGATACCGGTTTGTCTTTTTGAGTGACTATGTCTGATCGGTGACCGTTAATTCTTTCCCGAGGTGCATTTTGGGTCTCACCTACGTATTGCCTGTCAGATTGCCTGCATGAAATTAGATAGACTATGTTTGAACTAATGCATGAAAGTTGATCTAAGATTGGGAATTTTGTGCCAAATGTTTGTTATGGAAATGATCGAGTATATTTATGATTTTGCATGTTTGACATCTTGGGTGGCCACAAGTTTTGGTTTCGACTGCTGATTGCATATTGTTTGTTTCCTTGGCTGCAAGTTAAGTAGAGTGTTGTTTTTTTATACGTCGGAGATATCGTTTGGGATATCACCTTTCCCATAGTTTGCTAAATACCAATGTACACGATGACTCAAAGTCGGTCATCTAAGTACATATCCGATGAAATCGGAGAATCTGAGATTTTATGATGCCAGAGAACGTATTTTTTGGGTGAAAGGAGCATTTGAACAATAATTGATGTGAGTGGGTTTCTTTGAAAAATACTTTAGTTTCCAATTGGCCTCTGATTTTGGTGTTGCTACTTTAAAAAACGGAAATCTATGCTGTTATGATTTACATTTGCGGTTACCTTGACAGATGTATGATGATTGTTCAAAATGTTGAAAAACGTCCAAATTCAGTCTACCTGTGTATGTCTAGGTTATGCAAACGTCCATAGAAATCTGGTTTTAATGGGCAGTGTTTCAGAACTTCCCTTCCCCACTCCATTATGAAGAGATTAGCATAACTCGGGGCAAATCGTTTTCCTATCGCATTTCCTGAAGACTAGAGGTATACTTGTGGTCGTTGAAAGTGGAGTCATTCCATCTGAGACAAATGTGTAGTAAATTGAGGATTTCTTCGCCCTGTCTCAATACTTGTGGGTTCCTAAGAAATGCTTTCCTAACTGCTTCAACGCCTGTAGTATTATCGATGTCCGTGTACATGCTCTGTACGTCAATGGATATTACAATGGTGTGCTCAGGTACTCTTAACTGTTTGATTTTGTGAACGAAATCGTTAGTGTCTTTAAGGTAGGATGGGTGTTGGCATGCTATGGGTAATAAGATATGGTCGATATAATGTGATACGTTGTATGATTCGCTGCCTCTGTCTGATATTATTGGGCGTCCCTGTGGTAATTTATTAGGTATAAACCATTCCGTTTCTGGATTTTTTTATGTATTTTTGGTAGCGTATATGAGATGTCGTTGCCGATTGTCAGATTTAGCGGATAGATAATTATTTTGTTTCGCTGTTACATTGTTATGTATTCCTTGTCTTGCAATCCATGTAACATGTTGTTTATTAAGGTTGCAGTGTCCTCAAAGATGGGTTGGTCTAATGTAATGTAATACAAGACAAAGATGCTTTAATCTCTACGGCTGGTTTCTGTCAGCTAAGAAATGAGCGAAAGAACATTGGTGTGACCAGGGGTTATCCCCCCCCCCCCCATGTGTCCGTACCCTTTACCCACAACAAACATAACACGATTCACCAGCATTAAGCAATGTTTCCGTGTCATTGGTAGTGTTTGTAAACCTTTGCAAATTACAATATTGAATCTGTAGAATGAATACATGTCGCAAATTCCGTTTAGTACTCATATATACATTGAGCCGAATTAATAATTGCACATCATTAGACATCTTCTGCAACGTCATCCATCTATCAGATTTGGGTACAAACTCTTTTTATCGAAGTAAATCCGAACAGAGATATTTCTACCGTTGATATGTCGGTTTGGTTTTCTTAAATACATCTTAAATTAAACAGCCTGATTTCAATTTATCATGCATTTATTTTAATAATAATAATAATCGCGTCATTTTACAAGGGTAGCAAATTAGGCCTGAGGCCTTTTTCCAATTTGGCCCTTGGCACAGATCGTGCGAATGATTTCGATCATTACTGCAGGAAGAAACCGAAGAACTCGGGGAAACCTGCCTGATCGGACGGGAGACCGAATATCCCTCTCACTTACAACGATAAAGTTCTTGCCCTGAGCTGGGATTGAACCCTCGTAACTCGTTGCATTGAACAATGCTTAGACAGAAATTCAACTTTTCCAATATTGTAGTGTGCAAGGGATTACTATATTGCCGAAAATTAAACTTCCAAAAATATTAACTCACGATAAACCAAAATTTCAGTAGATACTTTAATTATGATTGGCCAAGCACTAAAATCAATCTAATATTATCTAATCAAATTACTAATATTTGGATGTGATCTTAGTTAAAAGTTCATGAAAGAGACCTCTGGGACGTTAAACTTTAAATAATCAATCGGAGTACATCATGTTAGCGTGGATTAAGTCGTAAAGCATTAGATATTGTCCGAAAAATATCAATGGCAACAGTAGCTTTAACTCGGAAACAGAGGGTCGACATTTAATTAACCTTATTTTGTCAATGGCTGACCGAAATGTTCTGCAAATCAGTGAAAACACTGTGTTCAAACTAACGAGATGTTTTGTCTCAAGTTGTTTAAGAAGCTGACAGATTACCCATTACCGTGTGACTGTAATGAGTATCGTCCTAAAATCATTCTTTACGATCAATCTAAAATCTTTAAGCTTAATCACCGTAAGTTTTAGCTAGTAAACATCACTAAATACAGTTTAATTAATTTGTGGCTGTCGCTTTCACAATTAACCACATATTCACGGATTGGCATCCTCAATAGCTACTTGAATTTATATTTTATGGCATGTCACTACTGGCACGATATACATTCTCGAGGGACAGTTTACCGTTGTATATCTACGATATACATTCTCGAGGGACAGTTTACCGTTGTATATCTACAATATATACGGGAAAATGGTGATATAACGTGCTTACGTCCACGTCTATTGCTTATCTTGATAATATGAGGTTAAAAATATCTTGGAATGGTAACAAGTCTCGAGAGAATACGATATCGTTATCTCAGTTCTTGAAAAGCACAGACCACACTGATCACCAGTGAATATTCGCTAGGCCGCTACAATAACTGATAAGAATGACACCTGTGCCACTTAATCAGCCCCAAATATTCGCTAAGCCGCTACAATCACTGATAAAGATGACACCGATGCAACTTTATCAGCCCCAAATATTCGCTAGGCCGCTACAATCACTGATAAGAATGACACCTGTGCCACTTAATCAGCCCCAAATATTCGCTAAGCCGCTACAATCACTGATAAAGATGACACCGATGCAACTTTATCAGCCCCAAATATTCGCTAGGCCGCTACAATCACTGATAAGGATGACATCAATTCCACTTAATCAGGCCCAAATATTATTTTTTTTCTTCCGACAAATTAAATTCTAAAATATTTGTTTTATGTATTAGAAAATAAAATTAGAACGTTTGAAGTATATGTAGGTAAATTTATTTCCTATTTGGTGTAAAATGAGTAAAAGGCAGCTTTCTGCCCGGACCAGTAACGTCATATAATGTAAAAAAAAAAGTACACGCTATTGAGCCAAATTCAGCCAATGATTGACACCGCGTGATGTGACGTCACTTGTTGAAGGCAGTCATCCTTTACAGAGATATCAGAAGACATTCGTAATGAGAGCAGACTAGCAGCAGAAAACAAATTTTCTATTTCTAAATACCAAAACATTTTAGTTTGTTATGTCATGACACCTCGACGTGATAGGTCTCGGTTTCCAAAAGAAGCAGGTCCAAAACATGGTGATCGCCGAATGGTTAACGCGTGCGTGTAGTATCATAAGGTCTGTCATTGAGTCAAATGGCGTGGTTTCGATTGCCCGCTCCTACGTGAGAAAGAGTAGAGTCGCCTGTCCAGCCTCGTTGGTTCTCTCCTGGTCCTCCGGTTTTCTCCCGCTATTAAAGACCTCTACGCACAATGAAATAAAATTCGAACCATATGGTATTCCCTAAATAACCCATCCTTTACGTGCACGCCAGTGTGTACAAGGGACCTTGGTTTTCATACCACCCGAACTAGACAACTGTTCTTGTCAGGACCTCAATTGTGCATCACTGACAAGAGGAAATCACGCTGAAAAATCTGGATGAACTTTCTCGGCCAATACAGGGATCGAACACCTGTCCTAGCTATAAGCCAAAGCTGTTTCCACATAGACGAACGACCAAAGGATTTCGGAACCGAGGTAATTAAGTCGGGAAACTACCTTTACGCAAAAATCTGTCACCCATTTCTTCATTAAATATTAAAATTATGTCAAGATATATAATATTTAGGAAGCTATTAACGCACGCGTGTCGCTACAATTGTTCTTAAGGTTGACGTTACGGCTGTTGTCGCGTGTGCGCCAACATTCTTTAAGTATCGGAAGAGAAGCTATCGATCTATCATCGTAGTGGAAATGAAACGAAATGAAACTTTCGTCGCTAGTTATATGCTTGTGTACGCTCGGTAATAGCCAGGCTGTTGTATGTGCTATCTAATTTACTGCCGACATGGTTTTGTCAGCTTCATGGCTAGAATGGTTTAATTAACCAGAGGACAGAATATTCCATATTGTCATGTTGTGTATGTATCGGAATTTCAGCTTAAATGAAAGATGACCAAATTATGTAATCTTTGTTTTAAAATTCTTTAATCTACGCCGTTGACCGACAACCGTGGCTGACAGAAGATCTGTTCGTGCCAAACAGCGATTTTTTTCCCCCGACTCTGTCACTATTATAAAAAGGTTTACATAATATGGTGAACAGATTTGATAGAAGGTAAGTTGATAAATTTTTGATCTAAAGAAAAATCCTGGAATTGTTTTAGATAAAGTACGGTACGAAGCTTGCTTCTGAACATTTGTCACTGCGTCTCGCGCATTTTATTTAAGATATATTTTATTTACGATATACTTTAAATGAATGGGAGATCGAGGAACAAGCAAATTGTTTATCTCAGATTCTTATCCCTATTTACAATACATACAGGGGGTTAGATGGTCGAATGGTTAGCACATGCGCGCTGTATCATAAGGTGTGTCATTTAGTTAACTGGCGTGGTTCCGATTCCCCGGCTGTACGGGACAAGGAGTAGGGTCGCATGCCCGACACCGTGAGTTTTCTCCGGGTCCTCCGGTTTCCTCCGACTACTAAGGACCCCCGAGCACAAGCGAATTATTGAAACCATGTGTTAGTCACGAAATGACATGATTTGTGTCGCGTGGACATCCCATTTTTCTCTCTCTCACACAATATATACAATGGGTGATAATAATGAAAATGGTATTTAACAATGAACGACACATCAGCGTGTAGTTTGGTACCCTGTGATAGGATAAAGTATGGTCGTATGGTTGATGCCTTGCCAATCCGCTGTCATTGGGTTTCGTAAATGACTTCTGGCGGTTCTTCTTGTTGTGTACGTTTTGTTTATGACAATAAAAACATTTTAGGTAATCCGCTGCCATGTGGTTTCCCAGGTTTATACTAGTTGATGATGACAATAAATGAGGGTGGTTCTACTTATTTTGTAATCTTTGTTGATGGCAATAATAGTGGATTGCGTAGTCCGGTTAGTCTGTGGTCATGGCGGTTCCCTCATGACTTCTTGGAGTTATTCTAATATTGTTATCTTTGTTGATGACAATAATTTTGGTTGTGTAATCCAGTTAGACCACTGGCATTGAGTTTCGCGGATGACTTCGGGGGGGGGGGGGCTTTTACTTTTGTAATTATTGTTGACACTCCAGGACTCTGTGTTGACATCTTATTTGAAGTTGCATTGTATGTAAAAGCCTGCCAGATTGCCTGAAAATCGAAATGTATTATCCTAGCCTGCCAGATTGCCTGGAAATCGAAATTAATAATACATTTCGATTTTCAGGCAATCTGGCAGGCTTTTAAAAGCTTTTAAATAATTATTCTTAATACATTTAGTGAAATGGGTTGTATATAAGCCAAGCCTGGTCAGCTTAAAAAACTGATTCTACATACATATGGCAAACAGCTACTGATTTATTTAGTATTCTCTCTTCGAAACGGTGCCTAAATAAATATGTGTATATTTCATTTATCTGCCCAGTTACTAAAAGCGACTTAAAGAACGTAAAAAATATTGTTTACGTCAAATATCTTGCTTTTTATTTGAGTGGAGATTTGGAAGCTAAATGGGTGAAATTAGAAATTACAAATTAACACAGTATTAACCCTGTTGGTGGAAAGGCCCCTGTTTGAATTACAATCAGTGTCGAGACCGTAATCAGGCACAATGATAACCATAAGAGGATAGTCGTTCGGATGGAATGAGAAATCTTTTATAGGCAAAACAAACATTGCCAGGTGGAATTCGATGATGATAGTTCTTTCTATAATAGTTTTTATATGTCGTGGGAATATTTTTTCTCTCACACTACCCAGTTGGTGCAGAAAGGTAGAACGTTATGTAAACCCCATCTACAGATTTAAAGCAGTTAAAGGCCAACATCATTTTCCTTATGGAATAACCAAGTCAAAGAATTCGTTTCAATACTAAAGGAGAATGTTGGCACAGAGATCATTCTAACGGTAGACGCGTAACGAAGATTTGAAGAACCGGGAAGCGACGCAAAAAATGGAAAACCCGAGTTAGCTATATAACCGCCTGAAGAAACGTGCGTCAATTCCGTTGAAGACTGGTTGCTATTAATGAGACTGTGAAGGGATATCTGACAATTAAAAAAAAGGTTGTTACTAGATAACGAGAATAACGAGAATAATAGAATAATAATTGTAGGTTTGACAAGATGTGTGCATTGATCGTAACCACCGTACTGGTCATTGAGTCTTAGCCTCCATTTTTAAATTAAATCATCAACTAGCCGTATCGTTCTAATCTATATCAAATCGGCGCCATCCGATGGGACCGACAGTTGATTTTTTGTCATGTTAATGCGTATCTAAATAATAATTTGTATAACATTTAAGGCCAAACGAAAGGCCTGCAATAGGAAAATTAAGTAGCATTTACATAATGCCTGTTTAAAGAACAAAATTAATGTCAAATATTTTAGTTTATTTCAATATCGCGCCAGACGATTATTGCATAGGGGACGGTGGGTCTGGATTTCAAATTGGTCCAATAATACTCAGCTTCACGAAAACAAATAATAGAAACGCAAATTCAATTTTGATGAAGGGACCGATACAGAAGTGGCCCGACAAAATCTGATAAGTTTAAATAATGTTTCAAAAGCAAGATAGATCATAATAATGCAGTCAAGGTGTCATTAATTGCGGTTGCGTTGTCCCGTGTACACGTGGCATAACCAGGACTTTACAGTAATTGTCCCTTGACTAGTACATTTATAATTTTTAGGTAAATTGCGTAGATGAGGTGATGGGCGACCTCTGGTGCTACGGTTGAAATTTGTTTTTCAAAACAAAACACAGCAAGGATAAAATTATGGTGGCCAATTCCTATGTTTTGTTCCCGAAGACATTTTTGACTTTTCTAAGTTTGAGTTGTGAGTACAAGTTGTCTGCTAATTCTTAAAGATACAGTGCAATAATCACCGCCGTCTGCTAAATAGCCAGGAACTATTCTAATTACTATATTTAGGAGTCTCGACATGGACTGGAACATGACCTCTGGACTTTGTAACTCACAAAGGGAGTGATTGCGCCTTTAGCGAAGAAAATAAAAGCGGTACAATTTCTTATTTGCTCATCTATCTTCAAGATGAAGTTGCCAAGGCAACACTTGGATACGATATCACCCTGGATGGAAGCGGACGTTAACAGTGTTTTGTGTGCTTGAGTGGGCATTAAACCCAATTATCAAGATTCCATTGTGTTTGCCTCGGGCTTTTCGACTTGAAAATACCAAGGTTTCTCGAGAAACGATTCGTCGCCAATCCAGATATGCTGTTCTCTTATCACACTTTATGTTCTTTAATGACGGCTATGTTTGTGAGGTAAATCCCTATCCCAATCACATTCATGCGCCCTGGGCGTTAAACCTGTATCTATTCGTTAAATCCCAATTTTCAGTGTTCTATCATATGACAATTATGTGACGGAGTTGACCGATGATACGCAGTGTTATCTTTTTTGAAAACATAGGTCCTATATTTCAGCCCAATCACACAAAATCATTCATTATCAACTTTCTGTCGACTGTGTCTCCCGTGGTGCTATGATTGTCGTGCTTCCGTCTTGCCCATCCTGCTAGACTTCTGGACGACAGTTCTACATAGAACCATATACGCACGAACATATAAAAAAACATGTTTTTTTCAACAATACATTCGCCAATATATATTGATTTAACTATGTATATACACCCCTTGTATTTTTTGGTATTAATAGTATGTAATATATTATTTAGGGAGGGGGGTTACATAGACTAAGCTTGTTCCCCAATCCCATTCAGACATTCTAAACAAAAATATTGTTTAATGGCTAATTTGGAATAGGAATACTAATTATCTCTTCATAAACTTTAATGTGTTTATTTTGGCCTGTAACGGTTTTGGGTAGGGTGGGGTTGGGTTAGGTCTTAACTGTATGCAACAAAGACTCTAAAAAACAAATATCTGACAATCAACCTTTTATTGGGAAATTCCGGATTCCTCCGCTTCATAACACTATTCACCAAATTCTGGAACAAAATCAAAAAGCAACCGATTTTTATGAAAATATATCAAAACCTAAAATAAATACGACCATGCAAAGGCGATGTAAAAGCAAGAGGAATGATTGAACGAAAATAACTCGCATTACTTGAAACAAAATAAGTGGTGTGACTCCATATTTTACACAAAGAACAATGACAAGAACAGATATATTTTTGCCAGCACGTAACATCAGTATATTTTGTGCAGACATCCCCGGAGGTAGTATTTTGTAAATGTCTTACGAACTGGTGATTTTTCAGCAGTTTGACCTGACATCCCTGCCATTACACAACAGCAAGATTTAGCTTTGGATGTATAAGTAAGTCCACTTGAGCTGTTAATACATCACTGTCTCAATCTACCGCCATAAATGTAACTTGCTTGGAGGCTGGCATTAAGTTTTCTGTGAAAATTTCCACATGTGGCGTGACTGACACCCTTCCGAGACTGGTAAAGTAAATGGGTCAATTGAGCTGTTAATTCATCAGAGTTTGAAGATCCATTATAAAATGGAATGAGGCTTATTAAGGTGACGTAGGCCAAACACGGTGCTACGAGGGAACTTTATTTAATAATATATTTAAGGAGACACACAACATTTAATGTCCCACCAAAATTTTGTATTATAGAGGTCAATTATATTATTATGACGTTGTAGCCTATAATCTTGGCATTCGCTTAAAGTAGCTTAGTCTCTAACTCAATATTATCCAAAGTCTCACACGTTGAAAAAACGAATTATTTGTCAATTCAATTCAACATTGATGTTGTTATCTTACCGGGAAAAGGTAGGCTTTTGGTATCCAATATTTAAGACAAAATAAACATGTTACCATTGGTACACGAATCGTGCATTTCATCGTCATTTGAAGGGTTTCCTGTCAAAACGACCTAAGTCACTTTTCCCAACTTTCCAGGAAAAGCAAAAAACGTGATCTTTTAAACTACCGTACCTATCAACCTAAATTGTTATTCTGTGGTTAATATGTATAAAAAATGTTAATATTAACCATGAGTGCAGTAACATTGTATTTTAGTAAAGGTGAAAAATACAAAATTCTATTTTGAAGGTAATTAATTCAGAGCAAAACGACCTAAGTCAAATAAAAACATCCAGGCAAAAAAGTCCAAGTCAAGTTAGGTTTTAGAAAAATACGATAAATAGCTCTTATTAAAGGGTGACAATACACATGCAACAAAGAACACAGATAAAAGCGTAAGAATATAACTCAACACAGGGGTTGGGACTATTTGAGGAAAACAATATCGACTAAAGTTTCCATTTGAAGGCACATTAAGCCAGATCGTTCATATTTATTTCAAAAATTAAAAATATGTACGGTTGAGACTAGTTAATGTGTAATGAAGCACATCTGAGTATTAAAAAAACTCCATGAAGAATGGGCTTACTTGTACAGAAAACTATAGCACAATGTGAATCAGTATTATATTTTTTCTAAGAGAGATAAAGATGGCGGCGTGAAATCCATAGAAACCAATAAAATAGCCGATAATGTGATAAAAGTAATGTGATATTGTATGGTGTGAATCTCTATATCACACCTTTATTCCGACATGTTGGGGCTTTAATATTTAGTTCAGCAAAATTTCACAGAACATATAAATCCTAGTCTCCACCACTGGCCCTCCTCAATCCCACACCCTTAGTGCACATCTGTGGTGTGCCACCTTCTGCTACCGCACAGACCATCTCTCATGTTCAACCACATACTTTAATGTTCCACCTACTTCTACAACACAGTTCATAACTAATATTGCATCAACCACTACTGCATAACCTATCTCTAATGTTGCACCCTATTCCATAGCACACCTCTGATGTTCTACCTTCTTTCACTTCATGGCCTATCTATGAAATTTTATGGTCTTCTACTGCACAACCAATCTCTGATGTTTCACTTTCTTCTCTTGCATGCACATCTCTGAAATGTCACTTTATTCGACGGTATAAACATTGCTGGTGCTGCATCTTTCTACAGTGTAACCCATTTCTTAATGTCCAACCAAGCGCTACTGCATAACCCATCTCTGGTGTTCCACCTACTTCATCTCTACAACCCAACTATGAAATTACACCATTCACTACTTCACAATCAATCTCCAATATTACACCTTCGTCTGCTGTTCTGCCTTCCTCCACTATCCATCAAAACAGTTTCACCCATCTCTACTAACCCATCTGCCTGTACTGCTTAATAATCAATGTCTATGTACTTCTTTTCTACCACCCATTTCTACTGTTATCTACCCCACGTTATTATACAATAAATTAGTACAGAAAAACAACGAGGTTCACTAAGAAATTAAAATAATATAGAAGGATATTCTAGAAAAGATATTACGGTAGTGTGAGCAAAGGCATACATAGGCAATATTGCATCTTTCATTGCCAGGCAAAACGACCTAAGTCCGCAATGGAGAAACTAGCCAAACTACACCCTGATTTAAGTAATATTGGTTATTTTGGTGATCTGCAATAGTTTATTCATAAATCTTGACAGACAGAATATCGAAGTTTACTCTAAATTACCACAGAAATCAGTTTTAAGGCTTGATCACATGGCTTTATCACAGTGACCTTGAGCCCTTTTCGTACCTTTACCCCCTTCTTTTCCCCGAGAGCTACCAAGCAAAGTAGCCTAAGTCAAGTGACATCAAGGCAAAACAGCCTTAGTCTGACTTAGGTTATTTTTGCACTGGACATAGAGCTTTCAACCTGAAAAATTAGGTGGAAGGAGTTGACTTAGCCCGATATGCTTTTCAATAGAAGATGTAGAACTGCTAGGGCTATATCACTATAGTACTATGTCAAAACAACCTAAGTCTGACTTAGACTTTTTTGGCACGGAACCCTTCATTTGTAACAAGTGATCAGAAGGAGCGAGGTTAGAGATATTCCACAACGCATATCAAACGGCGACGCCATAACTTATCTGGAGTGCATGCGCGATATACTGGAATAACAAGACACTAGAAATTTCTGCTCGGTTGAGACTCATGTCGTATTTCGCTGAACATAACTAATTTGAAATAAGAGTCGAAACGGAAACAATTGAAAGAGAATCAATTTATACACAATTAGATTACAATATTAATATTATATTCGTTGCGGCCTATTTGGGTCAATTTCTAGGTCCCCAATATTAGCGATTTAGCTCTTTTAAATTGAAATGCTCATGTATTTCACCGAACCTAACTCATTACATATTACAATAAAAAAATTAAAATTTGAATATGTATATCACTTTATACACATTCATTTTACTTGATGTGCGGTGAAATACGTTAACAGACAAACTGAACGGCATTGTTTGGGTCGTTTGTGAATCATGCGTTACTTATTACCTCCGTCGTGTAGAATCTGTTTTCCTTTGTTTATTACAAATGGTACTCAAAACCACAGAATGCACGACTCGCATACTGATTATATAATATTTGTCGTGTTTTAAATATTGGATTTTGGGATCCATATTTTCATGGCAAGATAACAACGTCAATATTGATTAAATGGATCAATACTAAATTATAATTCGTGTGTTTAATTTCGAAATAGAACAAAATCTGACCAATTACAAATAGCTACAAATTGATTATATATACTAATCACAGAAGACAGACAAACATTAATTTTATAAAACAACATAATATAACATGATACAATAGATACAAATTTATTAAGAAATTCCTTTTATGTTTTAAGTAGATTAGTCTTATGTAGACGTACTAGAACCTGGTAAACATTAATGACCATAAATAATTCTTAATTAAGATATTGAGAAACAATGTATGTAAAACTAACTTCAAATATTATAAAAAAAAATTCTGTAATATATATGTGAAAATGTTTAATTATTCCAAAAATAATGTACTCAAAAGTAAGAGTTTAACGTCCACTTGGACTAGGTTATTTTTGGGACTAAGGAATGGTTTCATTTTATTTAAATAATTCGCCAGCACGTGTGGGTCATTTGCAGTTTGGGGAAAACGGAGGACTCAAGAGTTTCAATATACAGGAATGATAATCGAAACCATGCAACTTGACAACGACAGATCTTATGATGTAAAGCGCATGCGCTAAATCATTAGGTCACCCTCCCAACCCCATACGTCTTTCCAGACCTATTCATTATGTTGTCAAAATTCTCTTTATCCTAATAGTGCTATTGTTTCCATTAATGGTCGTAGCCAAGCTGTCAAATTTAAACTATATTAATCACACACGTTAAAAGGGGTTTTATATATATTTTATGGCCTACATTACGGACCAAGTATGCCGTGTCCCTCTACTCTATATATCAGTATGACCGTACGTCAATAAACGTCCCATGAAACTGGAATGAACACGGTCTTTTACTTAACTATCACATCTTTAATGGACAGAAAACGATCAATGTAGACGCTTGAATTAGGTATCTGAGTTTTCCTGAAAGTTCCATGTCCGACATCCTAATTACCCAGAAGTGGAAGTCGATGCCAAGTGGAAGTCGTAATTGTTGCCACTGTGGTGTCTGGCTTCGATTTTTTAATTACTTAAATTGCTCTGTATATTAGTTAATTGCTTAATACCAGGTTTCGGTATTTAGGTCGACCATTTCATTGAAAGTTCTGTGTCTAGACCGTTAGATAAACCACGGCTCCTTTCATGGCTTTTGATTGCCATGTTTGGGCAGATGTTTGAGAAATTAATACCAACCCATATATATGTATAAAGGGTCTCCACCATCGATGAATATAGTGAATGAGTTTGATTTGACGACCTGCCTAATAAAGACGGGTATACGTCATAACATTCGCTGATGTAGCACCATTGGTCGTCTGTCAAACGTTGAAAGCGGTCGACATATCCGGCGTATGACCCATGCACTATTCTGATATCCCCCGTCCTCAGTCCCAAAATATTGTACGATTAACAAACAAGATGATAGGAACAAAAGTACGGTTTCTACATTTTTATATCATAGTTGGATACATAGTTACAAGCATAGATCAAAATAAAGTCATTCTCTCAATCCAGACGTGATCATGGTGGCTAAGTGGACAAGGCGCTGGTTCGCTAGCCTGGAGGTTGAGTGTTCGATCCCTGCATTGGCCGAGAAAGTTCATCTCGATTTTCCGGCGTGATTTCCCCTTGTCAGTGATGCAGAAGGAGGGTCTGACAAGGACAGCTGCCTAGTCGTTCGGGTGGGACGAAAATCCGAGGTCCTGTGTACAAATTGGAGTGCACGTAAAAGATCCCTTGGCAGTTGGAATTCGATATAAGAGTAGGCCGTAGCGCCGCTGCCCGGGCAAAATTTCCCTCATTGCACACTGTGGCGTATGCCCGTCTTCAATTAGCCCAGGTACGGTGCTTAAGCGTAGGACGTTAAACCCCATTTCATTCATTCATTCAATCCAGACGTTGCCCTTTGAACCCCAGCGGTCCCTTCTAATGAATTTCTACATGGTGTTTACTCTCTCAAATCTTCGCTTGTATTTTCGCTACCCATTTTCTACATGTAATTGGTCAAATTTGACGTAATTTAATCATTGAGGTGGTCATGCCTCATGCATTATATACCAGCAGGGTGTCATTACTAAATTTGAAATTTGGTCAACAGCCACATTCAATTCCTGACCAGATGGCACATCATTTTACCGGCCATTTTTTCCACTTTTTTCCAAACCTTAGCCCCGCCAATTCTGACCTCTGATAGGTCAATCCTTGTGGGTCGATTCTCGAAAACTAGATGTCTGATCGTCGTTTCGTTTGTTGTAAAATTGTCCCTGGGTTATAAAAGTCAACTCGCTGACATAAAAAAATTGGATCCTAAACGTACAAATTCAAGTTTTTGTAAAGATCTATTTTTCTACGCATGGGTATATTTTTAAGTGATTCGGTCATCCAGTCACGTAAAATAAATACATGTCACGTGACAGCCAGGTTCTTCGTCACTTCCGGGAAAATGGTTACCCCGGAATTTCTCCAATTTTTTTTTCTGGTTTCGAAATTGATGACAAATGTGTTTATTATCCTAACGTTCTATTCACATATCATAACATAACCGATAATTTATTTGCATTTCAAATCAGCTTATATCAGCGCTAATATTTTGATAATGTGGAATAATTAATCAAAGCCGTGATATTATACGTTTGTGTTCTTTTACACAAATCTCTCCATCCACATTACTAGACTGCGCCACATTGACTCCCAGATAGACATGCCTTTAAAGATATCTAACTGCGTGTCTCAATCACTTAGTTATCATTTACTATCGTGACATAACTCTTAATATAGCCATTTATATCCTTGTTCACCGGTCACCTACCTCAGGCGGCCATTACAATTTCTCTAATCCAATTTAACGAAAAACGAAAGCTGTGCTTTTATTTAAATTATGTAACATCATTACTTAACACGAAAAACGGCTGTGGTTGTCTAGATTTTATGATTAAATACGCAAGATAATTGTCTGGATATTTCCTGATAGCGCTAGTGAAGAGAAGTAGGGTTATAGATAATTCGTATGATGATTTAGCTATATCGTATTGCACTTGTAATGAACATTATAAACAATATATAACAGAAAACCGAGTTAATGACATGAAAATGTGTTTCCTTGTTCCCGGTTCTTCGTGGATTATAATTAAATAAGGAAGTTGAATACACCTTAAAGTTTCTCGTCCAACACCGAATGAGTCATATTCATTCCCAGGGGTGTTTTCCTAAATTAAAAAGAATGTACAGTATAAGAATGGAACCACTTCCTGGTTAAAAGATTAACATGTCTTTAAAGCGAAAATTTCAAAGTTTTAATTTATATTTTTTAAAGTTATTAAAATAAAGCCTTAACATAGATGGTATCCATAAACAGTCTTACCTTGTTAAAGAAAAATACTATTAATACTATAATTCACTATTCCCAGCTGCGAAATTGGCAAAAATATAATTTCAATATCATTTCAAATTCCAACGCTGGAAGATGGCCGTCCATGTTGCCAATAGGAAACAAGGGAGGTGATTGTGTTGTTATGTCCTGTGTCAATGATTTTTAAGGGTGGGAAATAATGCCCAAGATCGTATAATAGTGAGTTGATAACCTTTTGAGCAAAATACATAGAAATAATAATGTTTTGAAATTCTCGCTTTAAAGAACACCGTGAAGAACTCATTACAGGGGGTTGTTCACTTTGGTAGTAATTGTTCTGGGGTTTTGACATTGGTTTTTTGAGAAAATAGAATTTGGTTTCGCAAGTATCTATACTTCGACATAATAAGTTTTGTTGCGATTATGAGAGAATGATAGAATCGGCAAATAGTGCTAAGCACGACGAGAAAGAAGACTTCGTATTAGGTTGTGTGTGAGCTTATATATGTTTACATGGACGAGTTTATTAGCGCCAATGGCAATATGACAGTACAGACGACTTTGCCTTGCCTTGACGTAAAATATTTTCCTTGGGTCAAAGATGTTATTAAACAGACTGGAGTTTATATTATAATTAATAATCGCGTGCCATCTTGAACTTTTATTCCTTCATATTCAAATTACACATCTTCTTGATTTGTTTTATATTTTTATACATTATTTCGCATGGCATGCGAGTCAAAATATTCGACAGAGGTTTGATGGCCGAATGGTTAATACGTGCGTGCTGTATCATAAAGCCTTTCATTGAGTTAACTGGCGCGATTTCGAATCGCCTTTCCAACCTCGCTGGTTTTCTGGGCGTTAAACCTCATCTCTCTCTCTCTTTCTCTCTCTCTCTCTCACACTCTCCCCCCCCCTCTCTCACCAGAGGTTTGTATAGTCCGTGGTTGATGAGATAAACATATTTCGTTATCCCAGACTAAGACTATGTTTATAATGCGCCAATCTATAAATTCTCCGAAACCTGCAGTATTTCACAAGTAAGTGTTTGTTCCAGCAACTGGCATCTTTTTTTTAAAAAAATGTACCAATCATAATCTCCTATCCAAACTTCAGATATAATGTACTTAATATATTTAGTTAGCCAGTGGGCGCGCTTCAGCCGAGAGTGACATTGCATTAAAATGTTTGCTACGAAACTTGCCAAAAGAACCAGTCGGGGACGAATAGGGTAGTTCCTAGCCCCATCTCCCAGAAATGTGGTGTTTATTCAAACGGAAGTTCCAGATTATCAGAGTTGGCTCGCTAACCTTGAGGATGCAGCTTTAATGCCGGTGGTGTCCAAGATATTTTATCTACGTCTTCCGGCATGGTTCATTCCTGTCAGTGGGGCAGGACTGGGGGCCTGACAAGCAACAGTGTATTATCGTTCGGATAAAACTAAAAATGAGGTTCTGTGTACAATATTGTACAGCCAGAATTCGAATTAAAAGTAGGTTGTAGCGCCGCTGGCCTGGAAAACATAGACACTTTTTGGCAAATGCTCGGGTGAAGCAATAATGTAGAACGTTAAACTCCATTCATTTCATTTTGAGCTATATTATTACTGCCACCCTGCTCTTCTCAACAAGAGAATCCCAACGTTAATCTGTTTATCATCGTCAATCTGTTTTCTATTCCATTCACGTTCTTCCATCTAAAGTGTTGTAAGACATATTAATTGAAGGAACATCAGTCGACTCGCATGTCAAACACATTCAGTCCACAACAGCCTCCATCTGACTGTTCTAATAGCATCCCGGTGAATCGCAGTTAACTTTACTTACAGCTAATTTCATTATGTGAAAACCAACTGACTTGAAGATTTCTTTCAAGCGAAATTTAGAGTGAAATTTAAAAAAAAATACCTTTTCGTTCATTCCACTTCGTTAAATCTTTAAAAATCAATTTTAACACATTTTCAAGGAATTCTTCTTTGCTTAAAGTAATTATCCCGTTACTGTGTTCCGTCTTCTGTGGGATAAATTACATTGAAAGTGCGCAGAGATTAAATTAGTAACGGAGTTGAACGAACAGAGTTAAAATTTATACGTTTTTTTTATCAGAGTTTGCGCCAAACCGGTTTACGACTGATCATTAATTGAAATAAACAATTTGTACAGCACATTCACGGTTTCTTATATAAATGAATGAAATGGAGTGGGGTTTAGCGTCCTACTTTGTTGCACCAACCGCAATAAAAAAAAAGACATACGTACGCCATGTAATGTGCAGAGCGAGAAAAGTTGTATCGTGGAGCTTTCTTGACCAAGCACCGGGATCCGCATTTTATTGCAGTAATGAATGATATGAAACCGAAATGCCCTGAAAGATATGTGTGCTCTATAACAATGTAATCTGATTACAACACAGGTCCTATTTCCTTTCGTTTATATAGCTCAAAATTTCGTTTTACTTGTCTTTACTGTAGTGTAGGCCATCGGAAGTATAAAAAACGAAACGAAATATAGATCTGTATTTTAATTAGATTGATAACACTGCAAACTTCGTGCAGTATGGTCGCTTCTTTGTGAGTTATGCAGATGATGTTTGTGGTTGACAAGGGCACGTCATTATTATCCATCACACTTTCCCTGATTATAAGAAAGGTTACATGGTTGAATGATTAATTCCCGTGATGTTTAAAGTAAACAGCCAATTTAATTTCCTGATGCATTAGATCGGACACCAGGGTTCATGGCTCTAATCATCAGAGCAAAATCCATCAAAATGCCATTTTCAGAGTCTAGTTCCCGAACAGTGGTCTAATATTGCTAAGGCTCACAGTACTTTACATTTGTCCCACGAAACCATGTTTTTTTCCGTTGTCATCTTTGGTAGTCTAGTAATTGTTATTAAAAGCCCACAACCGATGTCCGATTCGAATAACTTCAAATTCTATGCGGTGCGGTTTAATGTCATAGACTACTTACAGACTACTCACCCCAGCTCAAAGACACATTATGGGAGATGAGATAAAGAGCTGGCAGTGTTCTTATTATAATAGTTCAAAGCTAGATAATGTGAAGGGAATTTGCTGAAAAATTCAGAGACATTTAACGTCCACTCGACACAAACAAGGTAATTTCGGGACTTACCATATAATTTAATTTTATTTCAATAATAAGCAGTGGGAGGAGGCGGAGAAAACCCATGAGGTTGGGCAGGCTGAAAATTGCAGTCAAATTTATCCCCTCTGAACCGAGATTTTAGCGATTGAATTTCGGCCTAGGCAGATTTACCTCTTGCATAATCTATGGTAAGGGGTGTTATGCGACACCCATGACACGCAAATATAGGGCTTGACATAATTCGAATTAGGCTGCTGGACACAATGCAAGTATGAAATAGTTTTTTTTATGACCATTAATCAATCTCAACCCATTTGTTGTTTTATTTACTACAATTTGTTTTTAAAAATGGCTGACAGAAAGTAATCATTCATAACATGAAAGACCGTTATTGATTGGTTCTTGCAGGAGTATTACACTCGTCAACTTCAGCTTTCACCACTTGTAAAATGTTGAGAGACTTTCTACTTCATTAATGAAGCATTGGAATGGAAAGCACCGAGATTTGACCTTGCCATCGTTAATTTATTTCCTACTGTTAATAGACATGTTTTCATACAGATAGTTCCGATAACGTCAACGTTAGCAAATTAACATGGTTGTTGGGAGCTGGTAATGTCCATAATTTAACACGCAACTGTCACTAACAGTGAGTTTATAGTGTATATTATCCTGTTCAGAACACTTTATCATTTACATAGACTGTTACCCCCTAACTATTAATCTGTACAGTAAATACTGGTTTAATTGATATAAATGTGTGGTTATTTTATACGGCGATTTATATTGTAGCCCATTCCAGGTCGTGTAAACAGATTTATCACTAAGTTCTATAGTTAAACAGCTTATGTCCAGTATCCACGCATGTCAATAATGAGTGAAATATCCGTGCAATGAAACGGAATGGGTTTTAACGTTCAACTCTTTTCGGCAACAACCGTGTGGATTTAATCACGGAATTGTTAATCGTTTTGTGTTCAGATGGGGTATGGGTGAAATATACGTGCCATGGCATAGAATGGGGTTTAACGTCCTACTTTTTACGGCAAAATCCATGCGGATTTAATCACGTAAGGAATGGGGGAGGGGTCTACGGCCCCGGATAATCATTTCAGAGGGCGGGTATTTCAATCAGGGAGTAACTAAAATGTACTTCGTTGTACAAGTTACCCCGGTTAAAGTTCGATAAACAGTCATCAATACCAATGGTTGAAATATACGCGGAATGAAATGGAATGGGGTTTAACGTCCTACATTTTTCGGCAAAAACATGTGGATTTAATCACGGAATCGTTAATAAGGTTGTGTTTAGATCAGGTAAGAAAAGGGGGCCGACGGGGAGGAGATTTCAATCGGGGTGGTTAACTTTAAAGCCCCAATACAACTCTTGTTGTAACTTAATAATATGTCCCAATCTTTATTCTGGTAAACAAATTGTACTATTTTACAATATTCCAATTAATAAATGATACAAATTGCATCTTAACACACCTAATTTTATAAATTGGAAAAATTCAACTACATGCCGAAACATGGTTTGAAAAGCTTTACGTAAACACTTTCAAATGCAACTTGGATTTAAACATATTTTCGAACCCTCAGGACAAGTAAGATAGGTTGTAATGGATAGTTACACAACAGGTAGGACAGTTAAACATCTAGTAATTAGAATAAGGATATTTTTTTTCTGGACCTGTCAAGCCAGCAAGAGTGTAATTTTCCCTTTAAATAAAGAGTTCATTTCATCGGATTTTACATATTTTAAATATCTTCCTTTCTTCGTCAGGCCCTTCGTCCAGTAAAACTTCGTCAGGCCCTTCGTCCAGTAAAACTAACTCGGAATTTACCGAGTAATTTTAGCGGCCACCACCGAGATCGAATCCATGACCTCGTGGTTATTAAACAAGTCCCGGTCAACGCAAACATGCGGGTTATTCTGAAATATATATTTGTTTACATATATATTAAGGGCGGGGGGCTTTCCCTTGTCAGTGATGCAGTCCGCAGGACCTGACAAGGATAGTTGCCCAGTCGTTCGGGTGAGTCGATAAACCAAGGTAGTTTTTAATCGATGTAAGGGCTCTTCGCGGCTCCACTGTCCGTGCAAAATTTCCCTCATAGCACGCTGTATGGCATATGCCCGTTTTCATTAGCAGAGCAGTAGGACGTTAAACTCCATTTCATTTCATTTCTAAGAGGTGGGCGGGGACTGTCAGTGTCAGGGCATTGACATTTTCGCCTACTCTTTATTCTAATTCCATCGTCCAAAGCGCTCAGTGCCCTACCGCTCCACTACCCTCGACTTCTCCACGTCACAGATCACCAGCCCCAAAATCCCGTTAGCGTAGAATTCCTTCATTGACGTTTGTGGATCGATTTTAAGATCAGCTGTTCTTGCCACCAGTAAAACACCGAGTTTTAAATCTATTGGACATCCTGCAGCTGATCTTTAATAAGAGAAAGACGAAATTGTCGATGTAAAAATATCCCGGAGCTCGTACCCAGTATTGATGAACCGTTTTATAACCTCATTCGGTCTCAGTACGGAGCTTGTCTTCTTGATAATGATAGACAATAATTGATATGGCGTGGGGGATAAACATGCTCTCGTCTAGATCTGTATCCGGTGTCGTTGGAACGTTACATCCGTTTCTTGCCGTTTTCATTTTCCGCTCGTAATAGAAAGAGATGACACAAAGTGATACCTTATTAGCGGGATTTAGAGTTCTTTCAAGAACGGATGTTCAAATATAGGGAATTTAATCCTTCGCTATATTGGAGACTGCTTCCTTCCACGAATAGAAGTCATAAAAGATGTATCCCCACGCACGTATTCAATTAAAAGTATGGTAAATTTGATATGAAGGAAAATACACCTACATGTAATCTTTGCCCAGTTCTAACTTTGCCAAATTTTTCGTTTCGCTGAACGCTTTACACTACAGACATAGCAACAAATGGTCAGGTCTTTGGTCAAAATTTTTACCACTAAAATGTTCAGATATACAAACTTTTATGCTACTAAAAACATATAACTGTCTGTCGTGAAAAAATGCTACAGTAACCAGCTTCTTAACTTTGTTGTCCTTGCGCCTCTAAATTATGAAATTTATCAAAACCTGGCAAAAAATGTTAATCAAACCTTCTTCTTCGCTTCCCCTTATAAATTATCTGGACTAGCATATGGCACAATATTATTTCCATAATTCGCTGGTGCATAAAGGTCTTTGGGACTAACGTATGGTTCAATTTTATTTCAATAATTCGCTTATGTGTAGGGGTTTTTAGCAGTGAAAGGAAGTCGGAGGACCGGGAGAAAACCCACGAGGTTGGGCAGGCCTGTTATCAAGTCCGACCCCGAGGTTGTGATCCCAAACTTGTACATGACAAGGAGCAGAGTCACCGGTCTAATCACGTGGGTTTTCTCTGAATTCTCCTGACCCCCCCCCCCCCACACACACACACAGCTTAAGACCGAAACGCTATACGCACACGCGCATTACTGAAATAAAATTGATCCATCTTCATTGGTCTAGTCGATGCAGAAAGGTAGGACGTTAAACCCCAGTTCGTGTCAATGCTTTGTGAAGGGTTGGCAAGTGTCATCGAGTTAGGATTGATAAAGGCGCGTGTTTATGAAGTATTTGTTAGTTCTGGCGTATTATTTTATATCTTGGGGCCATATATTATCTTCTCTAATGTTTCCCACCACTAATAATTTAGTTTGCTTCTATTTCACTCTCCTTAGATGCAATCATCGAACCACATAATTTTCTCTTCGTGAATAGATTTATCCAGATGAATTTCAAAATGAATTGAAATTGAGTTTTACATCCGACAATAGGGTTTATGGAAACGACCATGTGCTATGTTAGAAATTCGCCAAGACAGCGACGTCGTTGTATATTCCAACAGGCATAGGTACACGATGGGCGTGGGTTTCCGTCCTATCCGAACGATTAAACCCCTTTTGACGTTGCAAGGAACTCCACCCTACTCCGACATCACTGATTAGGAGGCATCCAGTCTAGTTCGTGGGGAAAACGTATACATGACTCCTCGGTTTAAACTCACAATCCTCCAAAATCTTCGACATCGAAAACACGAATTATTGGTCAATTTAAATCAACATTGAGGATATAAACTTACCGGGAAAAGATGAGCTTCTAATATCCGATATTTAAGATAAAATAATAAAAAAAATTAACATTGGTACACGAATTGTGTACCATAATGCGCTTCAGACCCAGTTGTATTGAGATACTCGAGGGCCGAGGCTAGTTACATTGCCCTAAACCAAACGGAGCTATGTAGACACTAGAAATATGCACTTGATTGCGATTGCTGGCTTATTTTGTCGAACATAACTGATTTAAAATTGGAGTAAAAACGGAAACCATTGAATGGAAATCAGTTTATGTGCATTCATATTAAAGTATTATATGCATATATATGTTAGCGATTTAGCTCCTTTATTTAAAGCAGACTGCAGTGGTTCCATTTTCATCCCTTTAATTATTATTCGCATGCGCGGTTATAATTATGCTATTAATAGATCGAAGTCAAGCTCTTAATTTGTATAAGAATCGTGAAGGATCGAAGCACGCAATCTTCATTGAAAGGTGGAAAGTGGCCTGAAGGAAAGATTTGCTCGCAATGACAGCCAGCTTGACACTTTATTAATGTCGATATATTGATTTTGTTAGGAGATGCCGTTGACGAATAACTTGGTAAAGTAGTCTGTGTCAGGGAAACGTCTTGTATTGTATCGCATTAGCGAACTTTTATTTTGACGTGGGCGGTGAGTACAGATGTTTCTAGTACAATAACAATGTACAGAACTAAATTAGAATGCTTTATAGAAATGTTAACAAAAAACAAAAGTGATAAAGACCTTAAAGCAAGCATTAGAAATTAAAGTTCCGATCCTTGCCGTTTTCTTAATAAAAAATATCTCTATAATATGGCTTTCTCGAAACTATGGAAACATGAACCGGTCTTTTTGTAATCTTAACTTCTCGATTCCTTGCTTTTTTTGTGTTTGAAAATCCATGATTTCTCAATTTCTCGGCCCACGACTTATCGCTTCTCGACTTCCAACTCCACTGAAAAAAAGTCTTTTTTTGGTTCCTGCCAAATGAAAAATTACAATTCCCGAACGCTGTACATGAAAAATGTGGAGATTTGTGAGATTCAAGCAGATTGCCAGATTATAGGATTTTTGTTAACTTCGTGCAAGGGTAGGGGGTGGTTGTTTTTTATATTGCTTCTTTACCAAACCTCAATAACAATAATATGTGGGGACACAGTCGTTTTAAGATTTAGTAGGTGTCACATGCGCTTTATATTATGACTTCCGCCATTGAGTAAAGCAGCGTGGTTTCGATTCCCAGCTTATATGTGACAAGGAGTAGGACCACTACACTGAATTCACTTATCGAAATAAATCTGTACCACAGGCTAGTCCTGAAATGACCTAGTTTGTATCGAGTGGAAGCCCCCCTCCCTCTCTCCCTCTCTCCCTCTCCCCGTCTCTCCCTCTTTATCTCTCTCTGAATAACAAGTTCGCTTTAATCACTACTCAGAGATCTTCTTTCTGTAGTAGAAGTAATACATGCCTTAAAGAAAAAGAAAATACGAAAAGAATGAAAAGAAGATGTCTTCCGGTTGATTGGTAAATTGCTTTTCTTTTTCTCTAAAGTTAAACCTCTGACATTCTAGAATCTGTTTCTGTTGTCATTGGCATCGGGTTTCCATTACAGCAAATATCTCGCGTATCTCAATGTTTCAAGTATCTGTTGAAGATCGACAATCTCGCTTAAAGGACTTTATAATTACCGTAATATTGTCAACCTTGACTTAATATGGGCTCCTTCAGACATTGTTAAAGCGGCTTATAGGGAAACCGAAACCTATAGCATAGCTTTCAGTGACATTGCCTGGATACAACTAACACGATGAATGATATTGGATTCTGTAGTCATGCGTGTAGTCTTGTATCGATTTGATTAAGATACCCTAAGGCGGTGCTTGTGTATTGGACAAACACCCAAGACAATTCAAATATGATCCGCGATACTATAAATACCTTACCAGTCACACACACACCCTTTTACACAAAGGCGGGTCCAGGGAGGGGGGGGGGGTCGCTCGGGGCCCGTCCACCTAAATAACAGTATAAAAAATAGATAATATGCGCTTCAAATTACCACTGACACCCCGATTTTTCCAAAAATTTACAGGATTTCCTGGGTCCGCCTCTGCTTTTACAGTTTTGATTGCGTGATAATCCATAACCTTTAAAACCAGCGGCTGTCAGGCAAAATACACCTATACAAGCTAATAAGAAAGTGATTTCTCCAACAATCAAGGGCCGTAATTCATGAAGTTACAAATCGAAATACGCAAATATCGAATGGAACCAAGATCTTTGGGTTATAAACATGTATTTAAAGTTTCACCAAGATCAGATGAAAATTGTGACCTCTGCAGGGTCTAAAACCTTGATATACCATATTTTTACACTATTCGCGTACACGTGGCGGCCATTTTGTTCAACAGTTTTGGTCTGATTTTCACGAAATACGAACCCAACCTTTATTACGGTGTAACAGTGATATAATCAAATGTTGTTTTATTTAAATCGGATAATAATTGTGACCTCCAGAGGGACCACAAGCTAAAAATGGCGATTTCTCATATAATCAGGGGCCATAATTCAGGAACTTACGATCCGACATGCGCAAATATCTTAAGGAACTATATAAGATCTGTGGGTTATAAACATGCATTTCAAGTTTCATCAAAATCGGTTCAACATTGTGACCTCTACAGTATTCACAAGCTAAAAGCGTGATTTTTCGTCAATCAAGGGCCATAATCCACGAAGTTACAGTCCGATACATGCCAGTATCAAAAGAAACCGAGATCTTGTGGTGATAAACCTATATTTCAGGTTTCATCGAAATTGGATAATAATTGTGACCTGTAGAGTGTTCACAAACAATTGTGAGCGGACGGGCGGACAAGGGCGACGACAATATACGTCCACATGAAAATGTGGGCGTATAAAAATACATCAATAACTTTACATTTACACTAATAAAACTCGCGAACCGTCTGTACAAGTGTGAAATGTGTTTAATAGCTTACAGTCAGTCACATGCCCGGGAGTTGTTATTGAAAATATTAAAGTAGTCATTGATAATTGGGGACCGTGTATATAACGACGTAGATAACTAACTTCAACGTAGCACATGCGGGAGCTCTTCGTATCCGGAATTAGTAACTAAAATTGACAATATTTTTCATCAAAACAACGATCATAATAGCATAAACTAATCTTATTTTAAAGAGGTTACGTACATTAATATTATTGATTTGATTTAGTTTGAACTAGGCCTACTTCTGATACATTTAACTATGTGGTTACTTGTGTAGCGGAATTTATACAACAATATACTTACATTCGTAATTCTTACAACATATAATAGATCATGACTCATGATGACACTATATAATTATTTCTTTGGGTTGCATTCCCAGTTGTTTTCAAATTGAGTGAAGTCTGTGTCACCACAGGCCCGGGACTGTACAGCGCAGTGGACGCTTACGGCTAGCCCCCGGATCCATTCGCTTTTTTTTTTTTTTTTTTTTTTAATTGTTTGTTTGTTGTTGTTTTTTGAGTATGGTGTCTTGTCGCTATGTTTGTCTTTTGTGTAAATCATATGTGGTGCAGTCCCCCTGCACTTACTATTGAGTCTGCCTGCCACTTGGAACTAAAGGCATCCAATCGTAGCTAAAAACAAACACATCAGTATTTCTCATCGGTTTTAGCTACGTTCCCTTAGCTAATAACGAGGGTGTAACTATAGATGTTTTCTCCGTTCGATCCGATAATCTAAATCTTTATAAACCACGAAGTACCAAATCAAAGGCATCGGTAGATTGTGACGTCGCTGTATTTTCTTGTGTAATTTCCTGAATTCCTGTCCGTGTAATGGACTTTGCGCCTGAAATCATGAATTTTCAGCACAATATGACATGAAATATAAATTAAAACATCGTTCTTCGACCCTAGACCACAATGATTAAATGTAAACGATAAAGGGCACAAAAAAGGAAACGTTAGTTGGTGTATCCAAGCTTTACAGTCGCCTTCAGCTAGGATGATATGGTGGACATGTTTCTCTTGCAAAAAGGGAAAACGATTGCTATGAATATTTTAATATTAACCTGCTCAATCACCTGATTGACTAACCAACCATATTATTTCTCCAGGTCCTCCGATTTTCTCACACTGCTAAAGACCCCTCTGCGCAAGGGAATTATTAAAATGTGTTAGTCCAGAAATTACCTAGTTTGTGTCGAGTGGACGATAAACCTCGTCTCTCTCTCTCTCTCTTCTCTCTCCTCGAAGCATACTTTTTATTGATTAATAAACTATAAACTATCTATTTATCTCTTTACAGGTAATTGAGACTTGTCATGAACTGATGATATCTGGACTAAGTTGTGGCAACGGGCAGTTTGTGAAATAACATGGCGACCATAAATCATACAGCGGGAATGTCCAATAGTGGAACAGCAATGTCTAACGTCTCAAGTCCATATTTGGGGTTTGATTATATGGAAATTCTCTTGCAGTCGAAAACAGAGAAAACTTTAGAACATACTACGGAATATATTTTGATCACGTGTTATGCTATTCTAATAACGTTTGGTGCGGCTGGAAATGGCTTGGTATGTTTTGTGGTAACCAGAAATGCCCAGATGAGAACTCCGCGTAATATTTTCATCATCAATTTAGCTATTTCCGATTTTACGCTATGTGTATTCACCCAACCCTTAAACCTCTATAAAATATTACAATACCACTGGACCTTAGGGAGTTTTATGTGTAAATTTGCTACCATGTTTCAGGGTACGAATGTCTTCGTATCAACAATCAGTATCACCGCCATAGCGTTAGACCGATTTCAGGTGATTGTGTATCCGACAAAAGACAGCATGAAGCGAGCCGGTGCGGCCATTGCGTTGATAAGCATCTGGCTTATATCGTTCTTAATGGCTAGTCCATTCCTCCTGTTTTCTATTTTAAAAAAGGCCCAGCCGCTACCCGACTTTGATTTCTATATCCATATCTGTATAGAGGATGTGTTTTTGATGACTGAGAAGAGGGCGTACTCGGTTGCTCAGATTGTTGTTCAATACGTACTCCCTATTGTTATTGTTATTGTAGCTCATCTAAGGATATGCAATAAATTAAAATACAGAATGGTTAATCAAAGTAATCCGGTTGGAGCTAGATCGCCATATCAGAGGAAGAAAAACGAACGTCAAAGAAATCGCAAGCGGAAGACTAACTTTCTTTTAATCGGCATTGCCGTTGTTTTTGCGCTTAGCTGGTTACCGTTGAATATTTTCAACCTGCTGAGTGAATTTAACGTGGAGGTTTTTAGATCAGATATGCAGGGTGAAAATCGTAATATTAACATCAGTTTAGCCTATGCTATATGTCATATGTTAGTGTTGGCGTCTGCTTGTTTAAACCCGGTCCTTTATGGGTGGTTAAATGATAATTTCAGGACAGAATTTATGAAGGTTTTGTGTTGTCAGTGTTGCAAAAACGTCCGATCGTGGATAAAGCGGGCTCCGTGCTGCCCCAAACCAACCACACAGAGCTCTAATGTTCCGGCGATTACGTTCACGACGGCAGGTACTAATGGTGGGTCGTGTCACGTTGACGATGATGATTTTACAATTACCCCAGCTAAATCTTTTGATGATGTATCGCATGTTGAAGCAGAAGGGGAACCACCTATACCTTTAAAACACGAACTCGGATTTAAAACTCCACAATTTGGATGTTCTTTAACACCGTAGACAATTGCAGGAACTATAGATTGTGAAAAATCATGGAAATGTCCCGAAAGAGTAAAGATTTTTTTTATTATTTATTTAAATGACAGTAGCAGGCCTTCAGCCCAAAGTACATGTTATATTATTCAATATACATGGTTATAAGTATAATGATTATAACATAATTATGGAGAATCATACGATAAAGTACAAAAAAATCGCTGATAACATAGGAATTGTATCATATTATGTGATTGAGTAACATTCCATACTTATAAATGATTTAGAATAAATTATCTGAATACCTTTTCTTGAGTCTCATACTCTTATCAATATATTTAGCTAAATTACTAGAGGGTTATTTATGATTTGAATATATGACGTCATACAATTATAAGACTTTTGTTAAATATCATACATTTTTCTAAGACTAGAATAAAGTAGACATTCAAATATAGAGTGAAATTCATTCTCTTTATACAAAACTATTTTTAAAGGTGTTATTACAATACAGACATATTCTTTTATCTCTATTAACATCTTACATCTAAACCTTGCAATAATGTTTCCATGAGTTAAGTAAAGCTTCATAATGTGACGATCCATTTAGGGCTTAATACTTAAAAATGATTTAAAAAGCAATTCGAGATTTGTCAAAGGGTTGTTAATATAAGCCACATCGCTCGGGATCTGTATCAAAGGCAGTAATAAAAGTAAAAGAGAGATAAATTTATGTGAATTCCTATGAGTATATTATAGAAATCGTTTGTGAAAAGGCGATTCGGATTGCAGCTATATAATTATTAGTGTGTTTATATCACGGAATTTTATCTTAATATCCTTTAACAGTTGGCTTAATGTGGGAAATGGCAGTTGATTGATCATAATAACACCTTTTATGTTTGCAAGATTTAAAGCTGAACTCCGGTTATAAAACTACAGAAATGATTAAATAAAAAAAAGGTCACGCCCAAAACAACCGCCATACTTGTTGTAATTTCTTGAACAATGGCCGTTGCTTTGGGCGGACATACACACAGCAGGCAGGCCCCGCCCACTTCCAGTGTAAACCGTGACAAGCGAAGTATCCACATCCGGTAAGAGATATGGCCAGCTCTCTGAGTGTTGAAGCTTTTCCACTATTAGCTCACCGAAAATATTATGGGTACACAATTTATTATGTCTGATCAGGTATATATTATTCTATATTATTTTTACTAATTAGACGAAAAAAAGTCAATCACGATGTACCTTTGCTCTATAAATAACAGAAAACTTTCTTACCTCAAACAATAACAAATCTGCCAGCAACATACATTTATGTCTTATTTCGTGAAATGTTTTGCACAACAGAGTAGAAACACCAAATACTTTTCTGCGTCATAAAGTCTAGTGTTATCTTTCCAAAATATATTCAAAGCAGCAATAAAACTGTAGTCCTCCCCATCAAATAAGTATTTTTACACTTTCATATTCCATTGTTGTTATAAATATAATGACGATAAAGGGACGTTACTCCGATAAAGGATTAGTAATGCCCTTTATTGAAGTGTCCAGAAAAATATATGTTACGTCCCTTTATCGCCATTATAAAACATCAATTGAAAGTGTAAAAATACTTATTTGATGGGGAGGACTACAGTCTTATTGCTGCTTTGGATATATTTTGGAAAGATAATACTAGACTTTATGACGCAGAAAAGTATTTGGTGTTTCTACTTAGTTGTGCAAAACATTTCACGAAGTAAGACATAAATGTATGTTGCTGGCAGATTTGTTATTGTTTGAGGTAAGAAAGTTTCTCTGTTATTTTTAGAGGAAAGGTACATCGTGGTTGACTTTTTTCGTCTAATTAGTAAAAATAATATAAAATAATATATACCTGATCAGACATAATAATTGTGTAGCGATAATATTTTCTGTGAGCTAATAGTGGAAAAGCTTCAATCACTCAGGTCAGAGAGCTGGCCATATCTCTTACCGGATGTGGACACTTCGCTTGTCACAGTTTACACTGGTAGTGGGCGGGGCCTGTCTGCCGTGTGTATGTCCGCCCAAAGCAACGGCCATTGTTCAAGAAATTACAACAAGTATGGCGGTTGTTTTGGGCGTGACCTTTTTTTTTATTTAATTATTTCTGTAGTTTTATAACCGGAGTTCAGCTTTAAGAGCCAACGTGATGTAAATCTTAATAATATCATGAAATGACTTAAGATAAAAGTCGTCGTAATTATGCATTGAGCATTTCGTGTGTGTGGTCTATATCTCCATGGACAGGTTAAAAAAACAAGGGATTTCAAAAAGCTATGTGCATCAAAAAAATAGTGAATAATAGTCACTTTAGAAATCTTCTTTACAACTAATTCTGTGGCATCGCAAGTTAGAGAAAAAAATCTTCTAAGAATTATTAAAGGAGGTCGTAAATTTGAAGTTAACATTATACGTTATACATCTTGGTCATGGAATGAGAACGTATTTCAATGTGATAAGGTTTAAAAAGATGAAAACGTTTATGGTGTTAACGATAAACAATTTTGTATAGAATTTAAATGTTCAGGGTTTGAGTGGGCCGGGAATTTTTAAGCCCGGTTCACAGTTCTCAGGGGTGGCGCCAGTTTGACTGACAAAAAAAAAGCGTGCTTAGATATTCGGGTTGGATGGAAAACCTGGGCTCATCCTTGCATACGCTTCCGACGCCTAAATGCTCTCTTGGCATTTGGAATATCAAGAAGAGTATACGGTCACTGCACGATATCGACCTCTAAAGTAATGATTTAAGATGAATAAAATGAGCCATTACAACTCTCTAAAATTTAAATAAAAATTGTTTAGACGTTAAGATATTTTTTATTGTTCAATGTTTTCTGTATGATATCTGACGGTTTTAATATTGTTTCGAAATAATGACCAAAACAGATAGAGTAATGTTTCTGAAGAAACCACAAGAATATTAATATAATTGAAAAACTGTTTTATATGATGGTAATAAAGCATTGTAAAATCTCTGCTTAATTCGTTTAACATTGTGGCATGTTTAAATCGAGATAACGTTTTTCTGAATTATGTTAAAATCGAGATAACGTTTTTCTGAATTATGTAAATATCGAGATAACGTTTTCTGAATAACGTTTTTTCTGAATTATGTTAAAATCGAGATAACGTTGGGGTTTTTTTTAAATTGTGCTCAAATCTGAAAACTGAAAACCTAGTATTGTTAAATATGAGATAAACATTAATGTTTTTGTTTATTCAAAATATGTTATGTAATTAAAACATTTAATTAAATTTTATGATTTTTTGACAAGAGATTTTCGATAAAATAGAAAGTTGTCAGTATGTTTACTTATCAAACGCTGTTTGGGGGTGTAACTGTATTTTACTAGGCCACAGTGCAATTAATCCAAAATATGCAGTAATCATTGTGGAATATATAGTGAAACGAAGTGTTGAAACCCATTTAAAAACATGTAACAATTTTACAAAACAACAACAATAATTTTATATGATTAACCATGCTTTCTATAAATCCCAATCTCTCTCTTTTATAAAATTCACACCCGACCTCTCCGTATAACCTAAGCATGTTAAAATGAACGCGTGGGATAAAAGCAGATTGGGAAATATAAGTAATTATTTTGGTTCCATACAGACAATCTCAGCTACATAAGATGGTCTGATCTTAGTGCGTTATATTCATATAACGGATATGGCAATTGACAGACATGTCATCACACTAGAGGGGATGAGGGTAGACCTTGAGACGTATCGAAGATCAATAAAATAAGATTATAATCTAAAACACAGAAAGATCATCTTGTTCTCCTCAGTTTTTTTATATAAAGAATATAAATCCTATTAGGTTTACATATGATATGTGTATATACAACCTATTTATCACGGTTTTTTTTCCTTCCCCGGGTATTAATATAGCTTATAAATCGCGAGAAATCGATAATTGTGCTATAATTACAAAATAATATGAAACACGCGAGTCTTTCACACGTCCTCAACCCTTCATAATAAGATTTCACTATCGCAAATAATTGGAAGCATAGCAAAGGTCATATATTTTAGAGAGTAATTATTGATGAAAAACCTGTTTGGTTCACTAAAACGGGCCATTGCAATTATTGTGTATCATTTTAACAACATATATTAAAATGTTGGTAACTTTAAAGAATGGTATCATTTCATCGGCATATTAAATGTTGGTATATCTATAAATGGTATCATTTTAAAACCATGTAATAGAATGGTATCATTTCAAATGTTGAAATCTTAACAGAATGGTATTATTATTCAATAAAATGTTGATAATATCAGTAAAACAATGGTATCAGTTAATCATCATTTATGAAAAAATAATTACGACAAGAAGACTATAGAGAGAGAGATAGAGAGAGAAATGGGGATTAACGTCCACTAGGACATTTCGGGACTGACATATGGTTTAATTTTATTTTAATAATTCGCTTGCGCGTAGGGGTCTTTAGCAGTAGAGGGAAGCCGGAGGACCCAGAGAAAACCCTCGAGGCTGGACAGGCGACCCAACTCATAATCACGTACAACCGGTGATTCGAAACCACACCAGCTGACCTAATGACAGGCTTTATGATACAGCGCGCACGTGTTAGCCATTCGGCCATCCAACCACCCGCATTGAGAAAGAATAGAGTAGCGACTCGCTAAATGTTTGGGTTGAACCCACGCAAACGAAGGTGCATTTTTGTTGCTAGTCAGCGCGTTGGCGGGAAAAAGTAGTACCATTCAATAACCTTCTTCTAGCTTCTATCATTTTCAGACAATATCTTTTTGTATTTGACAGTATATATTTTGAATGATTTATTGAAATTGGAAAGAATGTACACGCAATGGACTGGTACATCGTGACACGTTTTAATGTAAACCTTATAAAATCTAAGCAGGCTATTGTTTAAATTATCAATCTGATATCAGATCTTTATTCATTTTAGAAACCAGACTGAGAGTTAATTAACGATCTTAACGGTAGAGTTTTTATGGTCTTTTCGTGTGAATAATCGTTTAAATAAAAGTGTATATAATATTTGAAGCTCGGTAAAAAAAATGCAATAGGTTGATTTAGCACTTGTATAATACATATAATAAACCAGCGGTGGCTGCCCTATTTTTTTTAAAATTTTGAACTACTAGTAATATCTTCTTTGACTCTAGGTTTTAAATCTGACCAATAAAGTCGGGGATGACGATAATCGCTAACATAAAAGATACCAGATTGTTACCATGCTGATGGTAGGGCGTCTACCTGCTTGCACTACATCAAATATACTATGTTACCTTCATCCGGCTCTGGATCAACCAGCTTTTAAGGTTTTTCCCATTTAAATATCCCATTAATTTTGTTTTTATGTTTTAAGATAGTAATGTGTTGTAGGATAATCCACACCAGCAGCAAAAACTGTTCTTTCTTACACAAGGCAGTAATCCCCGAGAGCAGAAGCTTGACAAAACAGAATGACAAATGTTATGGTTTAATCCATGATGCATGTCAGTTGGTTCGCATGTTGATGAATAGAATAATGGTTTAATTAAGGATTCAGATTCAACCATTATACTTTTTATACAGATTTGTCAAGTTTTTTACTTTTGTATTATCTTGTGCCTAGGTATTTCCTTCTTATGCCACAGATGTCACCGAGTTCTATTTATGTTTGTGCTGTACCAAGGGTTATACCAACCAGTTATTGTACTTTTATGCATGACATGACATAAAATGGGGTTTAACGTCTTACTGTTCTGCTAAGATTGGGATAATGAAGACCGGTATACGCCATACAGTGTGCTATGGCGGACATTTTTTCAGTACAGCGGCGCTAGGGCCTTCTCTTATATCGAATTTCAACTGCAGAGGGATCTTTAATGTGCATGACAATTTGTACACAGGATCTCGGGTTTTCGTTCCATCCAAACGACTATATACAGTCCCAGGCCCTCGGCCCTGCACCACTTCTGACAAAGAGAAACCTCGCCGAAAATCCCGATGAACTTTATTGACCAACGCAGAAATCTAGCTAGAGACCTCCAGGTTTGCGAACGTACGTTTATGAAGAAGTTCATATAAATCGTCGGATTTTTTAAAAAAAAAATGACGATTATTCATTGTCAATAAAAAGCGTTATTCGGGATATGCGCGGTAATTAAAAGGGCGCGTTAGAGCGGAAGGTACCACTTAATGCAGTTAGGTAAACCCACAGCCTGCTGCCGTGTCTATATTGATTAGTAGATGCGAGAATGAATAGATTGAACCCAAGTCAGGTCCGGTTAGTAATAGGCTTTAGGATTGCCTCTTAATCAACACCAGGGAAGCAATTATTGTTAATATACGCTATGGTCAAGGTTGGTCATTGTACAAGGAGACAATGCGTATCGACGTGAGTGGAATGCATGTTCTTACACGTTGATCTCCAGGGGTGGAACAAATACAACGCTCCACCAGATGCTTGCTGCCATCAATTCTAAACTCCCAGTTAACCCCCTAATGATTACACACGTGTCTTGCTTCGTGAATGTCCCATCAACAGATTACTTTTCTGTTTTATACACGCGGAGACAGGAATTATTGAATTCCATTGCTGTATCGTTAGGAGTATAAAAGAACATTGCCATGGAAATCGAAGGTTAACTTTACGGAAGAGTGCCATATAAATACCATTTATTTATTTATATACGCTAATCTGTCAAATATATTCATCAACAATATAACTATAACAATGAAGAAAAAATATGTATTGTTTGATATGTCAATAATAAATTTCCCCTTTCACACCCAACACATAAAAAATATTGACACATCGAAGCATATCATTTTTATTGGGTTTTTGTAATAGACATTTTTGTATGGACAATGAGTGTTGCCATTTTGATAATGAATTGTGCCATTAATAATGTTGTCATCTTATTGAGCAGTGGGAGCCAGTTGGACCGGGAACAGTTAGCCATCATTCACCGATAATGTATTATTGATAATCCTAAAAGGTCATTTTACAGGAATTCGTGTCTAATGTTTATGGGTTGCTTTTCAATAGTTGGTTATTATTCTCGCATATCCGCCGCTGTCCAATCGCATGAATCGTTATGAAAGACCATGAAGATAATTCACTGTAATTGACCTATCGGATTTATGAGTATATATTGCTGAGGTTATGACCTTAATGTCCATAAACAGGAACCAAAGGATGGCACAAATCACAAAAATAATCAGTTTCACCTTCAATATTGAGATATTAATCGTTCTAAGATTATAGATTGATTTAGAATAGAAATAACAAAGTTTTATTACTCATATAAAATGAAAAGGCCATTACGTTGACAAGGAAAATGAGCAAGCGTTAATGAGAAAATAATCACAGAAGGTGACCATCGACCCTTAAAGGAAATCAAATGAAATGGGGATTTAATTCTTGCCTTTCTGCTAATGAAGACGGACATACGTCATGCAGTGCCCTTATATCGGCGCTACGACTCATTCTTATTTCGATTTCCAACTGTCCGGGGGTATCTAACGTGGTACTAATATTGTACTCGGTTGTTCGTTCAATCCGAAAGACTATACATCCCTTCTCCCCTTCGTCACTAAATACATGCACCCAACAAACATCTACCGACCCAGATAATTAAAACAAAGACTGTTTTGGGTAGCAGAGTCGAAGCCACCTAACCGATTAAACAAACGACTCTAAATTTATTTCACACCTGGTATACAATAATAATTACACAATAATTTGATATACACGTATAAAAATCACCATCCCATAAGCTTACGCCAATAATACATCTCTTAATATAAACCTACAAATATAAAATACATAATATGAATTATTTCTATACAAAACAAAATCAGTACGCCACTATTAAACGAATGTGAACTGCACTTGGTGGCGACTTCGACCTGAATGACAACACCTGTACCTACAACCCAACACGCACATGCGTGTATTCATACGCCACAGATGAGAAAATATTTTCCTTCTTATTCACTCCATTCGCTCAAACGAAGGAAAATACATTTCTCCCCTTCGTCACTAAATACATGCACCCAACAAACATCTACCGACCTAGATAATTAAAACAAAGACTGTTTTGGGTAGCAGAGTCGAAGCCACCTAACCGATTGACGGACAAAGAAAGATTGGCGTTAATACTCGAGTTACAATCCTAAATTTAAAGATACTGATAAACGTTTATTAAGATTGTCTCTTATGTAACCATCTTTGGCCTTATCGGATGTCCAGCGACCATGTCTTTTAAATAACCTATCCGGTATTCCCATATTAGCACTAGCAGTAGCACCCCCAGACCTCAAACTGTGAAGCCCATACTGAGAACAATCAACAATTCCAGAAAAGGCTTCTTTAAACAATTCTAACATACGACTGTAACTGAGACATTTCCCATTTTCAGATCTGATTCTATAACCATTATGGCATTTAATCAATGCCTGAAATATATACACGTCACTGTTCACATTAATTTTGGCCCACTCTAAATAATAGTAAATTATTAACAGGACATAATTTGGATTTGTTTTTGCTATTATAACACGGGAGCCATCTCTGTAAATATCAGTTTTACTCGTTTCCAGGAATACCGACATATGAGTGGCATAAAAAGTTATATCTGATGATTTAATATGTAACAGTTCCGCACTTCTCAGAAAACCACTGTAAGCAAGCAGACATGCACACAGTGTACGCTGTCGATACGCACAACCAGACACAAATACCTTATCAAATACAGAATTTAAAATTTAAATGCTCCGAAGTAATTGGACTTTTCTTAACTTTTGGTTTGGATAACAACTGTTTTCCCGCTTCCAGCACATTTCTCACAAATGTCGAATCCGTTGGGCAGGGAAGATTGGCAATTGAATGTATCCATTTAATGCTGTAAAATGCTTGATAAAGGGGACTTATCGTGTCCTTATCTTGAATTAATTGAGTTAAGTACAAGGAAACGTGTAGAGGTTTAGCCGGGATAACATCACTTTCGTTTAAATCATTACAAAGTACCCAGCCTTTCCAAGCTAAGTATCTTCTGTAATATTTAGCTGTAGTAGATGATGCTTTAGCTTGAATAGCAATACCAGGAAGAAACGTCAGCAATGGTAGTAGGTTATTCGGTAAATTTGTATAATCCTCAGAATAAGCAGTCCTAAAAATATTTATAAACATAAAATATTAATGCTTACCATTTACTTAGTTTAAACTTAAACTATAACGACTATAAAGATAATCACTACCAACACCGATACCGGTACACTTTAACCACCTATTCAGGTATTATTACAACCAATACTGGTACCATTAATATACACAATTGTCACTCTGATGCCAGTCTACACTGTAATATAAAAAACAAACAAACTCAACATCTACAATCAATTCTGAGTGCTATCATTTTAAAAGATAGGTCTTGAGAACCAAAAATGCTATTACTGTGCCTGGATTTACTATAAAATTCTTTCAATGATGGCAACTCCGACCATTCTTTAACTATATCAATAAAACTATTCCCTGTAGGGCATAAACACGGCCAAAAGCTAGCCGAGTGCCACATTGGTATTATTAGGGTTCCAAAAGCCTTACACAACATCATATGCTTAATTACCCTTACTGCTAAATAAACAGGGGGTACAATCCACCCATTCAGACCGTTCCACGAAACCGCGAATGCATCAACTCCGCTACATTTTGGACTCCAAAACCTTGAAAAGAATGTATCACATTTACTATTGTGTTCAGAAGCTAACCAATCCACTTCGTAAGGCCCCCATTCGAGAGACAATCTATTAAATATTTCACTTCCTATACCCCAGTCATCACCATCAACAATCTTGCTCAAATAATCAGCCCTTTCATTTAAAGTTCTTGATATCCATTCCATTTCAATACATACTCCGTATTTCATACAAATTTTAAATATTTCTAAAGCAATGTCTTGTAACTCAGACTTCATACTGCCCTTCCGTACAATACTAACTACACTTTGATTATCAGAATACCACTTTACACGTCTCCCTCGAAGTTTGGGATAAATCGATTTTAATACCCTGCAAACAGCCTCTAATTATCTCCAAGTGGAACTATTACTATGTTAATCCACTGTCCAAAACCCATGAACAATATCGCCGCTTCCCTCTACAACATAACCACCATAGCCGTAAGAACTGGCATCTGAGAATATTACACGATCACAGGATGGATCAAACAATAAATCTTTTCTGTTAATAACAGACAAATTATCTTGCCAAAATTTTAGTTGGAGCAAACTATGTGTGGAAAGTTGGATTTTTGAATTCCAATGTTCGGAATTGAGAATGTCAATCGACAGACTGCGAGTCATAATTTGGCAAACTGAACCGATAACAATGTACATAGAGATTATCTGCCCAACAATGCTTGCTACTTTTCGTACTTCCACAGTACCTAATTTAGATATAGTTCTTGTCAAATCACGAATGGTGCGAAAAAGCTTTTCCACTCTCGAACTGGGAATTTTTAAGTAAGGTTCGCTTGTGTTAACAATTACACCTAACCAACACATCTCTTGTACTGGAAACCAAAAAGATTTCTCATTTTTTGGAGTAAACCCACTTAATATAAGATCGTTCCTGACCTCTTGGCCCATCTTCAAAGTTGACTCGTAATCATCGCCCGCCCCGAAACCGTCATCCAAATACATTATCATACGCTTACCCTCGCCTCTCCATTTTTTGATTAATACACGACACACCTTAGTAAAAATATAAGGTGCAGAACACAAGCCAAAGGGTAGCACCAGAAATTTAAAATAAACCACGTTTCCACCGATTACTCAGGAAAACCCAAGAAATTGAGTATGGTTTTCACATATTTCTATATTATGATATGCTGCATGTAAGTCATATTTAATCATCCATGATTCTTTATGAATGTAGAGAAGAGCGGTACGAATATCTTCAAATTTACCACTACATTTATTTACATATTGATTTACCTCCCTTAAATCTAAAATCAATCGTTTTTTATTGTTATTCTGGATGGAAACTGACAACGGATTAATAACTCTGGGTGCAACATGACATCTTGTCACAAGACCCCTTACTTCTAAATCAAGTATAGCTTTCAAAACAAACTCAGAATGCTCTATAGCAGACTTATTATTCTTCAAAATCTTAATATCGGGCAAGGAATTAAACGGTATTTTATAACCGTTTTGAATAACGTCTAAGATAAACGAATTTGTACCGATAGATTCCCAAAAATATAAATTTTTACGAAGTCTTCCCTTCACCAGAATTTGAGCCTGCCCCTGTTCGTACTCAAAATAATCATGAGTGAATATTTCATTTAGATTATCTTCGGGTAAATACTTATCTTTTACACCATCAGATATTTTATGATTATAGTCCTTCTGTAACTTAATGGCTTGGTCTGGGGTTCTGAGTGTTACTCTGGGTTTGGTTGTGGTTGGGACACTCTTGAAATGACCGAATTCCCCACACATGTAGCAACTTCCACGGTTCGGCATGGAACGAAAGGACTGACTTCTTTGAAACCTATAATAACTGGAAGACTGAGGTGAACGAAAATTATCATCACTGTTAAATTCAATATTACGGCGTTTATTTGAAACATTCTTCGTTCTTATTTCTTTCTTCCTTTTAACTGCTCTGCTCTCAGCTCTGCTGATTTTTCTTTCATCATCGGCATCACTTGCTAACGGATTACTGACATACTGATTTACTGTTTCCCACCCCCCTTGAGAACTATCAGCCATTTTAATAAGTTTATTTCTGTGTGTTAATTTCTCATATAATTCACTATTCAGCTCTTTAGCATAATCTTGTTTACCGTGATCATATGCCCAGCTAATCTGTTAAAACTACATCCAATAAACCCGAATTAAAATTAAACTGCAGTTTATTACCTTTAAACCTCCATTGAACGTCGTTATCAGATTTCACTTTATCTAATTCGGCATTCAACATCTTGTTAACCCCTTGTAACTCTTCTTTCATATATTCAAATTTTCTGTCGGAATCATTTTTCTGACCTCTTACTTCAGCTAATATATCTTCTAATGTAACAACAGATCTAATCTCTGTATCGGCCATAATAAATTATATAAATAAGATCACAATTATAACCACGAGGTATGAAATAAATTTAGTAGTGCACGTGCATTGAATGTGAACTGCACTTGGTGGCGACTTCGAACTGAATGACAACACCTGTACCTACAACCCAACACGCACATGCGTGTATTCATACGCCACAGATCAGAAAATATTTTCCTTCTTATTCACTCCATTCGCTCAAACGAAGGAAAATACATTTCATTCTGCAAGAAGTAGACCGTGATCTGAGAGCTTTTATTAGGGGAAGCTGGACAATGCGCACTCGCAAAAATTATGAATGCCAAAGTCCTAATGCACCATTTGCATTTGAGATTTATCTTTCATCATTTTGTAGTTTGCGGGTGATTTGTATTGGACTAAAATGCCGCATCGGGGTTTTAATGATACTTACTAAAAAATGTCCGAAAAAGAAAGTACAATTCGGGTATCACTTTATTGCGAATACAAAAGTGAGCATAATTGAACAAGACTCTAGCTAAGCTCTATGGGCAAAAGGACACCGAAATGGGGTTACCATTGGAACTGTGGTGAGTAACCAAGGTTACTGTTGCATATTTTCATACAATATGCCAAATGCGCTCCTTGGTTCTATGTCCACGATGACAAATTTGATCGTACTAACGTTGGGAAGCTAAATGACAGCTGTTGCTTCCTTTTTTTCTGTAGGTAGGATGGGTCTGTTGTTCAGATTGCAATTCGATTTAACATCATTACCCTAACAAAAAGCTTCACCAACCGCTTAACATGATAGACAGTTGAATAAGACAGATTAATGGTAGTACCTTGAACACAACTCACTAATTCTGAGATAAAATGATGAAAAAAAGAACATAAAAGAAGATCAACTACTGTCTGGTCGAATTTGGAGATTGGAGTAATGGGCGGTGGTTTCCCTAATGCACCATAAACAAGTTAATTGCAATCAATAAACTGTAAATAATTCAAAAACCGATCGAGACAAAAAAGGGGAAAAACAAAATACCAGAAGCATTATCTTGTCTCTTGTTCTAGATAAATAAGATTTGACTATGGTAAATACTTAATCTTACCACAAATTAGTTTGCACAATACTTCCTATGCCTAATTGAGTTTCTAAAAGTTCGTATTCAACGATTAAGTATCGACTAGATAACGGGGCTTTGTTACAAGTAAAGGCAAATCTTAAACCAATAATGAACATGAAACTGGCAGAATGGGCTTTTATTCAAAGTTAAATGTCAATTTCTGACTAATAATGAACCACAAACTGGCTTAATTGGGTTTTGTTACAAAGAAATGAAATAAAATGGAATGAAGTGTGGTTTAACAATCTACTGTTCTACACTAACTAAGCTAATAAAGATGGGCATCCGCTGACATGGCTTCTTTTACGTGCACGCTAACATCTACACGATCTTGGTTTTCGTATCATCCGAACTACTAAACGCTGTTCCTCACCAGACCCATCGCTGATTTTAAGGGTAATGTAATCTGTAATTTAGTAAAGGGACAGATATTGGCCATTATGTTCGTTTGGAAGATTGACTAAGGTTGATTTATTTACTAATATTAGCTTCATTTGAGGTTAACCTATCAAGTGTTGAACGGGTAGTTGGTTATACATTGTATAGCAGTATAAGCTTGACGTAAAAACCTAGATAAAATCAAGGTATCAGAGTGTGGTATGTTGCCTACGGCGTTTGTTCACTGTTGGATTAAATGCTTAACCCTTAACGGAAATTATTCCTTGGGTATATAACTTTATTTGAACACAATCTGCTCTTATAAACATGAACTTAACGCTTATATCTTACAAAATCCCCCCTAATCATTGCAGAAGTCTGGGTTTATAACTGATAAAAAAGACATGGTTTACATCCCAAATTAACCAAAATCATATATAACTGACCACGCATTGTTTCCCCTTGTCAGTGATGCAGAAGGAGGGCTTGACAAGGACAGCTGCCTAGTCGTATGGATAGGACGAAAAAACCGAGGTCTCGTGTACACATTGGAGTGCACGTAAAAGATCCCTTGGCAGTTGGAATTCGATATAAGAGTAGGCCGTAGCGCCGCTGCCCGGGCAAATTTTACTTATAGCACACTGTATGGCGTATGCCCGTCTTCCATTAGCCCAGAATAGGTGCATAATAGTAGGACGTTAAGTCCCATTTCATTCATTCATTCCTAGAAGCTAAGCATACCTTTTTCCCTTCCTACCTAAGCTGGGAACAGAGTTCTAATACCAGTTCTACTAACAGAGGATTGCCAAATATGTTATACTTCTCCTGTGGATCCACAGAATGGTCATAAAGGTCTACAACATAAAGTTTATTCCAATCTGGTTTGTAAACAGGGGACATGGTAAATGCTGGCCTGCAGTCTGTATATCTATATTTATCAGTTCTTAAAGTATATCCCATCACAGTATAATTATTCCGTGGATATTGGGAGAAAACACCATCTTTCCACTTCTTAGTCTGATCTTGCATCAGTGGCATCAAACTTGCCCCTTCTTTACAGGGAGCTCTTGTATTTGAGCCTTTGGGACAGGCATTGGATCAAACCCCGCTGCTTCAACAAGGCTTGGGAAGAGATCCACATATTCCGTCAGGTGGTCTGCTACTAACCCTTTATCAGTCGACCAAGGGACGCGAATCATCATAGGTGCATGAGTTGCATCTGAAAAATTAGTATGCTTACACCATTCACCGTGTTCAGCAAGCTGCCAACCATGATGTCCCCAAAATGAAACCATCGTACTATAAGCTAAACCCAGCTTCACCAATTCTGCCATTACTTTTCCTACTAAAGAATCGGTATATGATATGAGATATATTACTACGTCACCAGGCAGTGTACTGTTCATGACACAGATTGCATGTAGACCATTGATATCATGATACACTCCTAACCCTTCCTTGATATAATTACTCCAGGCTATTCCAGGCATGTATATGGATTGTATAGTAACTGTATGCTTTTCCGCAGATAAAAAGACAGGAATTCTTCTAGGGAAACAAAGGGCAGGTGGGGTTTATGTCCACTTTTAGCAGCTGGCGCAACTCGATTCAGGGTCTTGATAGCATTATCGGCTATTTACATATCTGGCAGTGGGCGAATGTTGTATTCGTTTTTAGAGACGGCCCTCCAACTGACATTCACAGATCGGAACTTTCCATCTGGACCGTGATAGTATGGTTCTGTCCAGGAAACTAGATGGGATGAAATACCTTCCCCATTCCAGTACTCCTACAGTCCACCTTCATTTTTCTAAAATAATGATTGAGGTGTAAACATGAGTTGTATCCGGACGACGTCCTGTCAGTAAAGATGTTCTCGTTGGAGAACAAGCTGCTTGTTAAATGTAAGCACGCTTTAACAGTAAACTTTGGGCGGCTAATGAATTGGAGATGGATAGTCAGGACGGAGGAAGACTCCCCAGTTGCGGTCGCGTGTCACAGAATATTCCTTTTCTGACATTTTGCAGTTCTCTCACACAGAAGAACAAGCAATTATAAACATAATATGTATTTGTACATCTGATCGTATGTCTGCGACGAAGAACAGACTATTCCCTTTCTGACATTGCGCACTCCCTAAGCACAAAAGCCAGGTAAAGATACACGAGTAAGTATTGGTCAGCCTCAAAAGTTATTGATACAATTTTTATATATACTTCAATTTGACCTCGAACTTTGAATCCGCGTTAACATCACAGCGTTATCTGTATTGCATAAGTCTTTCAGATATATCTAAATGTAAAGCGATAGGTGGTATGTGATCAAAAATTATCTCACCTTTCAATTTCAAATGTCAAGGTCACAATAATAAAGACGCTACTCTTCATTCTCATTTTTCGAAAACTCAATTTCTAGACTTAGTCAGTCTCTGATCAGACATTTTAATTTCACTTATCGATATATCGATGGTGTTCTATCCAACATTTAGTGATTATGTAGAATTCATTTATCCTGATGAGCTCGAAATTAAAAGCACTACTGACAGTAACGATTCCGCTTAGATCTGCGTCTCGATTTTGACAATTGCCACAAACTTAGTGTTAAATTGTACGATAAACGTGATGACATTTCGTTCCGATTGTTAACTTTCCATAAATTAGTAGTAACATTCCAATATCACCAGCTTGTGGTGTTTGTGTCTCGGCTAATTTGTTGCGCGAGAGCCTGTTCATTTTATTCTGATTTTTTAAGTAGATGTATTAAAACTTTTTAAAGTTTTATGGCCGTCATATTGACTTGATTGGTAAATATAACATGTCTCTCTCGACTATTATTCTAGACATATTTAATTGACGCGTATACTATCTCCCTGATAATGTATGTCTACTACATCATTAACACTGTTCATCACGTGCATTTTGCATACCGATAGTCCATTGGCCAGTCACGCTATTTTACCGAGATTTCGCCTAATGGTTTGGATGCAGCTATGGCGTGTGTTGTGTGGCGCGCAAGGCAGCGTAAGCTTACTCTTCCGGACACCTGTTACCACTGTTTGTCGTGTATTTTGTACACGGTTAACAGTCCATATGCCGATTACACTATTTTGCCTTGTTACACTATTTTGCCTATACCGTTTTTTAGACTTCGGATATTGTCTAATGGTTTGGATTGTTCGTATTTGGGTTTTTTATGGTCATTTGCCTTTTTTGGAAAATACCAAATGTTCCCCGATTTAATCCATTCTAGAATTATTATTTAACATTTAATTAAGAAAAACAGATCAAGGGTGGATAATTTCCCAGCTTAGATTCAATCCTATAAAACAAACTAAATCTGCCTGTTGCAGGTCTTATTTTGGACCTGCAATTATGCTATCTAAATTATTAATTACATGTAGACATTAATTAACGTATCCAGTCCATAATCAACTTTCGATACATTTTGTGATGGATAATGTTAAGTAAAATTGGATAATCGCATGTTCCTGAAGCAACGGTATACTAGTTTTATAAGACAGTATCCGTTGCACAGGAACATGGGATAATCGAGGCTTTGTTTATTATCGTATCAACGTTAGTAAAGACGATCGATGCTAGTCTAAAATTGATTCTCTCGGTTCAGGGTGGGGCATTCTGACTGAAATTGTCAGCATATTCTGTTTTTATTATCTATTTCTTTAACTATTATTATAGCCAAAATGTCGGGGTTTTTTTTATCTAATCTTACCTAATGCCCGTTTAAAAAGATACAAATGTTGCCTCTAGATTGCATGATTTTTTAAACCCCTCACACTCACATGACGTTCGGATACTTTAATACATCAAATTATTTCAGAGCCATTCTGAAATATTTATCCTTTAAAATCAGTTTCAGGCTATTTTAAACTTCAATGTTTACGTCGTGATTCGGGATAATAATTAAAAAAAAAATCCACCACGTTGGCTAATGCGAATTCAAGATAACAACTTCTAGGAGCTATAGAAATGGTTTACTCGGGTAATTTAAAATGAATTACTCGTGCTGGTAATGGGAAACAACTCTCTTTGATCTCAAATTCGCTCCCTTGAAACGCTTTGATAAAAACAATAAAACATCACATCAGATCTGATGACATCTACTGATCTATATGCCATGGTCTATTTCATTGTATAGTCTTGAATGAACCCGACAATGTAACAACATGGAAAATATTTTATATGAACAAGGATTAGTTAAGGTATAAAACAAGAATACCTTTTTTTGTGGGGCGATCTCAGGGTTTGCTGAAGTTGTAGCCGTAGGCTGAGATTACTGAGAATATTTCACAGGGTTTCCCCTTTTTAGTCATTGCCTCAGTGGTGAAGAAGCAGAATCACCGCGAACTAGAACAAATACATGCACTTGACAGATCCCTTGGAATTTGGAATTAGATTTAAGAGTACAATTGTAACACCACAGCTGTCTGGGCAAGATTTTCCTCATAGCACATATTATGACGTCTTCATTAGCCCAGTCAGAGCAGAAATAAACAGTAGGACGTTAAACTCCATTTCATTTACATGTACTTTGATATGTTATTTACTAGAGAGCCAGCCACTTAGCCCATGTGGCTCCTATTCTATTAATTATGTAAGTTTTGGTTGGTTCCTGGTTCTAAACAAATTACGAGTGAATCTTGTTGCACCTAGCTGTTTACATTCTGCCAAAATTAATGTTGATTGTGATAAGCTTTTCCTAAGCTGATGATGAAAGGTGATATATGATGGTGGGATTATTGTAAATTGGGTATGGATTTGCTGGAAGGAGTCACTCTTCAGTTAATGGGACGGTTGGTTGGCTGAATTGTTACTGTCTGAACTATGGTAAATAATAAACGGATTTCCTCGATTATAAATAAACTATTTAACTTTGGTTATTATAAACTTACCTGTGTGTTTGAAATCAACTCCGGTTAAATAAAATCCATTGCATAGTTAAATACCACAACTAATTAACTAGGTTCTCTTTTGAAAAATTGAACTCCAACAACATTGACATACGAAAATGGACGGGAAACCCTAAATGGAGGCTGGTTACGTCACCGAACACAATTTGGCGACCTATTCGGCTAGCGAGCTATTCGACCAATCCAGTTGGCAACCTATTCGTTGGCAACCTATTCAGAATAAATTCAAAGATCGCCCAAACTCATCCATTTTTATCAACCAATAAAATCCACCATAACGTCTATCAAACGAAAGTAGAATATATTGTTATTTTAAAGTGAAGATACTGTAATATTTCGAGTCAAAATTCTGGTCATCGTACAAAATAAAAGGTTATTAAGTAAGCTTTCTAAAAACTAAAAGTAAAAGTTGGCACAATCATATTAAAGGGATGCGCTCTCATCCTAAACATTGCCATTTTTTTAATGTTCTAAATTTGAAAAATTGGCTATGTTTAGGATGAGAGCACACCCCTTTAATATGATTGTGCCAACTTTTACTAATAGTTTTTGGAAAGCTTATTTAATTACCTTTCAGATTATAGGTTGAAACGAATAGGTTGCCAGCTGGATTGGTCGAATAGCTCGCTAGCCGAATAGGTCGCCAAATTGTGGTGGGTGACGTAACCAGCCTCCATTTGGGGTTTCCCCCCCATTTTCACATGTCAATGTTGTTGGAGTTCAATTGTTCAAGAGAGAACCTAGTTAATAAGTTGTGGTATTTAATTGTGCAATGGATTTTATTTAACTGGAGTTGATTTCAAACACACAGGTAAGTTTATAATAACCAAACTTAAACAGTTTGTTTATAATCGAAGAAATCCGTTTATTATTTACCATAGTTCACACAGTAGCGTGCGGGCGCTGTATCATAAAGCCTGTCATTGAGTGAACTGGCTTGGTTTCAAATCCCCGGTTGTACATTGCAAGGGGTGGGATCGCCTCTCCTGCCTTGTGGGTTTTCTCCAGGTCCTATGGTTTCCTCCCTCTGCTAAAGACCCCTACGCGCAAGCGAATTATTGAAATTAAATTGAACCATGTGTTAGTCCCATAATGACGTAGTTTGTGTCGAGTGGACGTTAAACCCCATTTCTCTCTCGCTCTCTCTCTTCAGTTACTAAATGGCACTCAATACAGTTACAGATACATTTGTACTGAGGTGTAATGAATTTCTTTTTTTAATAATATTTTTCAGGAACAGAAAGAATGGTTCTTATCGACTTCTGCCACTGGAGTACAAAAACAAACATATCGTGTGATAAGATATCATCGGACGGTTACGAAGTCGAAAATTTAATATCATCAGACCCATCTAAGAGGAGGAAAGGATATTTAGCTGAAAGATTTATTAAACTTCCTATAAATATAACTTTTCATTTTCCATGTCCAATATCGATTTGGAGAATTGTCATTGATCCTGTAGTTGGGTCCCAAAAATCGTCATCAATTGCAGTTTTTGCGCCATCATTTGGCACAGCACCTGCACAGAAAGAAGCTAGCGAAGAGAAACAAAATAATATCTCAAAGTCATCAAAACTTCCAAATACTATTCAACCTCAGACATTTTCTGGAAGAAATACGGAAACATTTGTTAGTAGAATTTCTATGACATCTCCAGGAAAAATGTGCTTCTATGATTCACAGTTTCGTGCAAGAAAGCCCTATTCTGTAGAGGGGTTCAATTCTCTCGATCATTACAGTTTTGTCTCGGAGCTTCGACATATTAGACAGGTATATTGTACAAGAAACATCACAATTAGAATTTATCAGACTTTCCAAGGGTCAGTTGGGGCCATAAAAAGTATAGAAATATGGGGTCAACCTCTGGCAAGCTGCCCAAAAGATTTTCAAAATAATTTATTCAAAGTTTATACGGAACAAACAAATCTAATAAGACCTAATCATATATTTCCTTACAGTGATAATTCTTCTACTAGGGACAAAGATGGTGATGTTCCTACTGCCAAATCAAATAGTTTGAATCTCTATCCGGAAAGAAGAAAAATCCAGGATATCGATATTCCTGAAGATTTTGTTGATCCTATAAGTTGTGAAATAATGGTGATCCCAATGTTGTTACCGTGTGGACGTAACATTGATAAGTCTACCTTAGATCGCTTTGTCTCCGTTGAGGAAACATGGGGAAGAGCCCCAAGTGACCCCTTTACAAATGTGCTGTTTAATTCTGACTCTTATCCAATACCTAACGATGGGTTGAAAGGTCGAATAGATCAGTTTCTATTTTCAAATAAAAATTCAGTGAATTTACAGTCTGTTCCACGTACAGTAGCTACAATTTACCAAAAGCAAAAAGCATGTAAAAGGAAACAGCCATTGAGTAATCATGCCGATAGTGGAGATCAACTTAATAGTTCCATGGCAAAGAAAATAAGCTTACGGGTGAATGAAAACATTTTAGGTAGATCAAATCTAACTGCTTCATCTACCTTATCAACAACAACCTCAAAAAAAAATGGAATTATATCGAAGCAAGAAACCAGAACAATAGGCAACTCTCATGAACAGCTATTACAAAATAGTTTAGATAGGGCATTGTCTAATGTTCTGGGCAGTTTTCCTTCTTTTACAAAAGGAAAATCATCTTCAGAATGTAGTAAATTAGTATTAAAATGTAGCCATTGTCAATTAGAATTATCGGAAGATGTTGTACAATATAAACTACCATGTACTCATATCATTTGTAGAGGCTGTTTAACCAAGAACAATATAAATAGAACTTCTATCCTCTGTCAAACCTGTGGTATAACCTCTGAAAAAAAACTTATAGAAAGACAACATCCTAATTCATAGAACTTCTAAACTGTGTTTGAATGAAAATAATTACAATTTATTATATAATTTCCTCACTTAAATATTTATTACATTTTGAATTTGTGTGCATAAATTATGAATTCATTATTAAATTATATTTTATACAGTTTTTGTATTTATATACTGATAATATATGCCCAGAAAAAACATTTCTGTTCATTATTTATTATATTAAGGGAAAGGTTGATCAAGTCCCTCTGTTCTATCATATAAATTCTTTGGGCCAAATCTCAAGTCTAGTATTTATTGCCTCGACCTTTAGCTGGCCGGCCACCTCTTGCTTGCGGCTGTGGTTTCGAGCCCTGGTGTGAGCTTATATGGCATGAAGATAGGGGGGCTTTCTCAACTTTGTGGGTTTCCTCTGGGCACTCTGGTTTCCTATCACTGTTAAAGACCCTACGCGCAAGCGAATTATTGAAATAAAATTAAACCATATGTTTGTCCCGAAATGACCTAGTTGTGTTGAGTTGACGTTTAACCCCATTTCTCTCTCAGTAGGCCTACTTGAAGTCTTTAAAATTTCATGGGGGGGGTTCGGGATGGCCTAGTTGTCTAGAGTGTCGCGTTTCGACCGGCCACCTCTGACTTGTGGCTGTGGTTTCGAGCCCTGGTGTGAGCGTATGTGGCATGGAGATAGGGGCATCTTCTCAACCTTATTTGTTTCCTCCGGGCACTGCTGTTTCCTTCCACTCCACCGCTAAAGACCCCGGCCCTAGGCGCAAGCGAATTATTGAAATAAAAAAATTAAACCATAATATGTTAGTCCCGAAATGACTTAGTTGTGTTGATTGAACGTTAAACCCAATTTCTCTCTATCTCTTGATATTCATAAAGACAGTTACTGCGTTAAACCGGGTAAGAAAGTGTAGTCATTAGCCCGGTTGCATGTATGAAATTCGGATAAAAAGGGAGATAACTTCAATTTTATGATTTTTCGATACTGGATTAGTCTCCCTTTTACTACTTGTTATTCAACCTGAAACATGGCCAACAGATTGATAGAAGATTGTCAGCTACTGATTAATCTATAAATGCGTGAAAAAAATATCAATTAAACTATTATATTCGATTATCAGTGTAATGCATTGAAGAAAAGCAAATCAAAAGTTGAAAATCATATATCGCGGGAAATATTCACACCCAGGATGCATTGCAATAGTATTATTGGTAATGGCTGCGGTAACAAGTGAGTGAAAGAAACTTTCAATATTTAAGATAATGCAAGATATACAAGTGCCAACAAACTTGCAACATGAAATTTAGAAAAGAAAAAAGCAAACCTTCAGAAGAAATGACGAAGAGAAAACCTACTTCTCGTCTGTCAAGACATAAATACCAGTGCGATGTGGAATTGAAGCTCACCACGTCCACTTCAGTGCCGACGATGGGTACTTCGTCAAATAATAGAGTGACAGGTACTCGAGAAAAGAGAAAATCGCCAAAAGATGACTGCAAAAAAACGGGTACATATTTTTAGAATTTTAACTATGTACGTTTTTAAATAATGAAAGGTTTTTAAGGACCTGCTGAATAACAATTTTAATGGTCTTTCGAGCACATTTTTTTTTTGACTTGAAGTTAAAGCGTGTTTCCAAAACATAAACATTGGAGTTGTCTCCCTTTGGAGTTTTCACTCAAACTTTCACACAAACACAATACATGAATCGCCTATTTGAAAAAACAATGTGCATTGTGGAAGAGGGGTGAGAAAACTTACGAGGAGCGACCATTTCTTTGCATGAGATTTCTCTGACCAAATTTCGAAAAACGCTGATTTTACGTTAATTTTAGTGATGAGTTATAATCGTATAGAGTTGATGCACTAAAATTGACGTAAAATAGGAGTTTTTCAAAATTTAGTCAGAGAAACCCATGCAAAGAAATGGTCGGCCCTCGTAAGTTTTCTCACCTCTCTCTCACAATGCACATTGTTTTCCAAATAGGCAGTTCATGTATCAGATTAAAACACAGATATTCGTTTTTATAGTTCAAAATTTCGTTTTGCTTATCTTTACTACACTAGGATCTAGAAGAGTTGTTATTTAATTTGTGCTCTGCTTGAAATGAGCAAGAGGTCAGCCAATCAAATGCAATGGTCTGTCGAATCGAATGCTTTACCCTTTTTGCACGGAACTGTAGGTAGGCTACTGGGTAGACATTAGAAATCAATGCAAAGCATATAGCCACTGACTTACAACATTGATTCTGATTGGTTTTTCGAATGGCAGATGTTATTGGGTCAAACATGTATGTCGCTTACTTGAAACCTGACGTTAACTCCCACTATAACTTGTTAGATCTACATAGTAGTGTAGGCCATCGAAGGTATAAAAACGAAACGAAATATCGATATGTATTTTAATTAGATGGACACAAGCACATACCAATACTTATGAAAAAGACAGCTACTTAATTTATTTTATAAGCTTATTCCATTTTGCAAATTGTAGACATGAATAAGGCTTAAAAAAGTGCGCCTTATACACCGAAAAATACGGTAAAATTGTGATGTACTTTGGCTTTTGAGGACACCGATCTCTTCAGTACTGTTAGTCTTAGTTAGTAAGAATAAGAATGCCTTGTACTATAGGCAAATGCTTTATAGCCTGAAGTTCAGATAGTTTGTCAAGAAGCTGTGTAATTGAATGGGTTTGATTTAATCATTTACAGCAACTTTGATAAAAATAACAATCTGGGAATTGATGGGCTTGCAATGCTGTAATTTTGATTTCAACATTGCTGCCAATAAAAAAAACATATCATTTTCTTTGAGTCCTCCGGTTTCCCTTCCAATGTTCAATTGAATTGTTGAAATAGTATTTAACCATATGTTAGTCCTGAAATGACATAGTTTGTGTCAAGTGGACTTAAACCCCATTTCTCCCTCTCTTTTCTGAGTAATAAAAATATCAGAGAGATGCCATGTTCTTAACAAAATACAGTGCTTTGTAAACGCATACAGTATATTAAAGCTACTAGCTGCCAGTAAAGTCTATACCAAAACTGTTGTAATTATTTCAAGTTTACATTTGTACAAATACCTTGTGCACAATACAATTACATACTAATTACTATTATCCACTTCACTTTACAGAATTTTTTTTTACATGTTGTACATACTATAAGCTTATTACACACAGTGACTACCAGTACTAAAATGTGAACATGATGTTTTAAAATTGAAGAATTTATTCTCTTACATAAGCAATATATTTCAATAGTTGTTACAGGGTTTGATGAAGACTATTAGAGGCTCCATGTACTAAAAAGTGATGTATCAAATTCAAAATAGAAACGATACTAAATTAATGGGTTTATTTTTTCGAAATGACGTAAAACTTACGTAAGCTTACTTTATTGAAATAGCCTATTTACAGATTTTCTGATCACAAAGTCCTGGATAATGTCATTGACTGAGAAAATGATCTGTCCTGATATTTTGTCCTTTCTCAACTACACCATTTGAATCATGGTAAATCCATCACTGGGGAAAGACTTGGGGGGTACTTCTCTTCCCTGGTTAATCTGGCACTAAGTAGTTCGCATTTGTTATTCAACACTGTTCAACTGTTGCTGTTTCCAAAATGTACATGGTAACCCCATTGAACCACAAATCAATTGAGTAAAAATTTTCAGTCCAAACCTTTTAGATTACTCCAACATGGTTTTTACAATGAAAGCAATTTCTAATGCCTGTTCTAAAAGCCGTTGACATGATGCCGTACACAAAGGGATTGATACAGTTATTGGTATAAGCCATCACTCTGAATAGTACATCCAAGTCTTTCATAAGTCCTGTAGAAGGATTATAGCCACTCAACATAAACATATTCTTGCAATGAACTGGGAAAAGGAGACATGCAAATAAAAGTACAACCAAAACCACCATGTAAGAAACTTTTCTCTTTTCTTTAACAGTTATTGTTTTCATTGCCGTTATTACGGTTTTTGCCTTGATGGAGTGAAAAATAATCAACATTGTCAGTGGCAAAATATACGAAAATACACTGAAGCATATCAAATAATCTCTCAGTCCTGTTGGACTCTGGGGATTTGGTAGGCAAGAGCTATACTCGAGATTTTGGTATTTGACAATTTTTTGGTTAGCTGTGATCAGTAACGGTGACACAATAACCAGGATCATGATCCACAAACCTGTAATACACTTTACCATATTTCTGTTGGTTAGATATTTCTCTGCTTGAAACGGATGAACCAGAAAAAAATAGCGAATCACAGACAAAAGAACTAAGTGATAGGCAGCAGAATAAGCTGAAACTTGTAATAAGAATAACTGCAACTTGCACAATATTGGTGTGTTAATTGTTTTGCCAGATACATCTGTTATTTCCTTTGTAATTCGGACGGAAACCATTATGAAATCAGCGGCAGCCAAACCACAAATGACAATAAAAGTTGGATTTCGCATGAATTTGTTAATGATAACTTGTAGAATTATAAGACTGTTGCCTATTACTCCAGTAATTAGTAGAACACTGAAACATACAAGTGCTGCTGTTGTTCTCGCAGTATCATCTTGTGATTTAAATTCAGTTCCATTGTTACTACTGGTGCCGTTCATCTTTGTAAATAGAGTCTTCACCTATCAAGCTATATAAGTTAGAGGATATGATAGGAAGTATGTGTGGTAATACACTCATGTGTTTTTATCTGAAAATGTTTTTTTTACTATCAGTTCCAGTGTTTTATATTGTATACCGAATGGATCTGGTTGTATATATTGATTTCTATATGTAGGTAGTAGCAAATCTATATAATTAGTAATCCTGTATTCCTTCTGGGATTTAAGATGACTTCCTACGTACAAACTCTGTGTTTTGATGATTGAATCCAAAATATATTCCAACTTATGATCAAAAGTTGGCTTCAAATCCCTCTCGAAACATTTTAATCAAAAGGAACTACTCCAAGCTATTTTAAGCAGTCTTGTTTGTCACATCACATGACTGAGTGACAATGGCAATCCAATTTCATCCTGCATTTGCTTTAACTTTAAATAAGACCATTTACCTTCAATATCAAAGCCTAAATCTGTCATATGTTTCAGTTTCTCACTGTTTAACAACAGGTCGCATTCACTCAACACATATACCATCCATTCAGCAAACCTCAACAGATTCTACGCATCTAATCTCAGCTGTATGACCATTTCCGCCATATTTGAACTATTTTAAAGGTTTCAAATGAAAATTGGCTGCGCCCATGGAGAGTTCTGTGGAGAATGTATTATATCAACAAACGTTATATCAAATGTTCTTACAGCCACTAGCCATTGTATAAAAACTTTTAGGGATAAGTTTGGTCTTGTGAGGCCCCCATGGGTATTCTTCAGGGAATCCAGTAATTTTCTAGCAAGGATCAGTGACTCTACTTTCCATATTTATCAAAACTACCATACTTTTTAATGAACTACTTGATAAATATCTTTGTGGGAATGTAGCTTTAAATGAAATTAATTTGTATTTGTATATACAATGTAAATAGCAAGAGTATATAAGTAGTAATGCTAATGGGTTTTTTCAATAGTAATAATGATAACAATATTTAATCAATTATTTATATGAAAAGTACTCCAGGGTTAATCATGAATATGGATTACTATAAGCTTTATAGCTTGTTTTCAAATCTGTATCATTTATTATGTATTGTACATTGTTCATGTATGTAATTATTCGTTAAATAAATACTGTTTAAACATACATTATGCAAGAATTAAATCTGCCTATAGTATGTCTTTCTTTAGACTTGAAATGTTAGCTAAATTATTAATTAGATATTAATTAGCTAGCCTGGATTTTCAGCTACTATAGTGAGAACTGCCAACTCTTTATCTAATCTCCCATAATGTATCTTTAAATCAAAAATGTATTCCAATAATGTAGGTAATTGTTAAGTTTACATCTGTACCCATTAATTAAACAATTTACTGAACATTTTGATACCACAAAAAAGTGGCGTTGTGGCTAAAAAAAACTTGGTCTACCTAGAAAAGGATTCATCCCTACCAATAATATGATTACAGCCATAAAATTGTAGTATAGTGAATAAATCACTCATTTCATATACAACAAAGTTGGCTTTTGGACTGTGAAAAAATGTTCTACCTAGCAATGGTACTGTACAAAAGAGCTACCCAGTATAAAGAAGTAGGTCAGATTGTTCCCAAAATTTAGGGGATATGTGTTCTTTTTTTAATCCACTTTAGATCATTGTACATGTAACTAGTAAACCCTTTTGCTGTTATCATATCATGGATTGTTAAAGTCTGGCTTTCACCTTTCAGAGGTGACACTAGTGCAGCATTTAAAGAAAGTGTGACTAGTCGTTTGGATGGTACAAAAAATGAGTTTTACCCATGTTGTCTCCATAAAATAAGTCTTTCAGTTAAAAATTGAAGAAGAGCAGGGGAAACGCTATCAGAACTAAATTCTCCTTTCTTCTTCACATTACACATATAACCATAGAAATGAAAAATACAAGATGGTTGTCCGCAGTCAAATGTTAAAATACACCAGACAACCAGTGTAAATTCATGAAAACATAATTTCTAGTATGGCAGCAGTATTTTGTACACTTATGAAGTTGTTGAACATCATGCGCATAGTTGAAGATTTTATGCACTGATATGACAAACCTTACATCACCCCTGTATCAGCATATAACTAAAAATGGGGATCATTCCTTCTAAGAATTTTTAGACTTTCTGCTTTATCCCCATGTTCTCATACCCTTCCATTTGGATTTATATTGTAAATTAATGTTCATCAATTGCAACCATCCAGACCATTTTATAGAACTTTCCTTTTTCAGAAAAAGAGAGAATATCCCGATCATCTTCAGGTCCAAAAAATAATTCAATTCCAAATTCTCGAATATTGCAAACCACTGGTGGACAAGATATAGAATCAAATACAAAAGGTAATAAGCATTTTCTTTAGAATAATTAGTTGCTGCTAATATTACATTTAACAAGAAAGGGGGTTGGATGGTTAGCATATGCATGCTGTGTCATAAAGCCTGTCATTTAGTAAACTGGCGAAGTTTCGAATCCTGGTTGTACGTGGCAAGGAGTAGGGCCGCCTGTTCAACCTTGTTGATTTTTCTCCAGTTTCCTCCGACTGCTAAAGACCCCTATGCGCAAGCAAAATATTAAAATAAAATTAAACCGTATGTTACTCCGGAAATTACCTAGTTTGTGTCTAGTGGACGTTAAACCCCATTTCTCTCTCTCTTTTAACAAGAAGGCTTGGGTGTCTGTCATGCTTGATATAACCTTAAAAGTTACAGGTTCAACTTCAGTAGTAAGTAACATTTTGTCAGGTACAACTACATACATTATTTCAAGGCCTGAATAACATACAGATTTAGATTTTACAAATTGTTAACAAATTTTAGTTCTTATGCAATTTTAGATATAAATGAATATCCTAATCCTGAAAAACAGAAGAGAAAAACATCTTCCTTGTCGCCTGGCCAGAGAACAACAACATCAGGTAACTAAAACTTTAATGTATGCTCTGGGTATACCATGCTGATTGAGATGGGGGAGGTGTGCTGCAGTGGCATATCTACAAAATGGTAGGTAGGGCATGTGCCCTGGATGGAGCTGAATAGTACTTAGTAGGACGTTAATGTTCAATACTTGAAGGGGACACCACTTGCAGGTACTGGCAGCAAGGCCATGTAATGAGTGAAAGCAGACTTGCAGAGGTTTATCGATTACAAAACTTACATGTATTTTTGAGCTCATTTTATAGTAAACAACAAATGGGTGTCAGGTTTTTAGGAATAGGTTGAAGTCCAGTCCTACAGACATTATTTTCCTCAGATATGTCACTGGTGTGCTGTGAAAGAAATTTAATTCAAAAATGTCAGGGGATCTTTTGCAAAAGATAGATAGAATATTAAAATTAAATTGCACAATATAAGTACTCTTTGCAAAAAAAGATGGAATTATCTCTTTGAATTAGATTTATTATATTTTTTATTATAGATCCATCAAAAGCTTTTTATAGACCAACCAGAAATGTGACTAGAACAGATTCCCAAAAAACATATAACTCGTATGAAGATGAGCATCAAAGTAAAAGACAAGAACATGTCAGTAGATTTCAATCCTGGGATCTAAATTATGTTCGACCTGCAGGTATGTTCAGTTGAATGGTTATTAAGGTAGAGAACTTGCTCAATGTTTTACTTTATTTCTGCTTTCTAGATAATTTCAGGAACATTTACTCTCTAGGAACATTTCATCATAAAATGATTTTTCAGCTACAATTACCAACTTTCAATTCAAAACATTGGTGCATGATCAGTTTCTTATTAGAATACCCTTCCTAATTACTTGTAACAATGTCCATCCCTACAAACTTTCAAATCATCACTGAAGTCTTATCTGTTTCAATACCATGTTTAGTATTTTGTGGTAAATATTGCTTGAATTGTAGAGAACTGAACTCTTTCCATACGCTATGAGCATACAGTGTGGAATAGCGCATTACAAATGTCTACATTATTATTAAGCTTGAAATGTCATTAGGGACACAGTGACGCTCTCTCAGAAGTTCCTTGGAGTTTTTATACACCCACATTGAAATGTGGTCGTATATTGTATAATTACATAATGAGTTGTTACTCTTAATCAGATTTTAGGGTTTTACTATTATAAATGTTTCATTAACGACAAAAGTAAAATTTGCGACAACTCTTGTTGACTGTCTGGACGATTTAGCTTCTGTGGACGTTTGTTTTGTTGCCTGGCAGCCTATTTTTCCCAATCTGGTTTCCTTATTGTCTGTGGTTCTGTATGTAGGGTCTGGCAAGGACAATAACTATTTTTTTGTTATAGTACAAGAAATCTATATCTCCTGAAGTTGGAAATCGAAAAAAGTGTTGGCCATAAATCTGCTGTAATGGAAAAAAAATTCCCCTCATAGCACACTGCATTGTGTAAGCCCATCTACTTTAGCTCAGTGCTTTAAAGCTAGACATTAATTTTAATTTCAAGATGCTTATAGTCCATCGAAAAAATACTGAAATATCCTTTGTGAACTGATCAGCGAACTGATCAAATCCTAAAGTTATTTATTAAAATTATTCGAGATACAGTGAAGATTCATTTCTGGTTTAGGTTTAACAGAAACCTTAATCTGTAGACTTCCTGAAGTAACCCTCTTTAGCAATTGTCATCTTGAACAATAGCTCTATTTTAGTAAATTAGATGAATGATTATACTATTTTGCCTAATTACACTATTTTGCCTAAACCATTTTTTATTAGGACTTCAAATTTTGTCTAATGGTTTGGATTGTTTGTAGTCTTGGTTTTATTTTATTGTATCTCTTCTCTGCCAAACTTGTAATTATCAATACATGCTTGTTCTTTACTGAATGAATGTATATTTTCAGGAAATAGTCCAATGAAGTCATTACAAAGAAATGAAGTCAACGATTCTTCAACCCAAGCTGAGTTTTCACAACATTATTCTATGGGTCGTGGTGCCAAGAGAACTCCATCTGAAGGTTCTTTCTTTCAAAGACAAGAACCATCAAGTCAAGCTCATTTTGACAGATATGAACACAAACATGTCTTTAACTCGGCACCTTACTATGATGGTCCTTTGTCCAGACATTATCCAGAGCACCTAAACTTAGAAGTATACTCTAATAGACATGAACAATTTGTACCTGTAAATGCCAGAAGAAATGCATATTATGGGTATGATGCAAGGAGAAATGACTTTTACGATAACTATAGTTTTGATCCCAGAAGAGGGTCAAATGTTGTCAACATGAATTGGACGAGGAATGAAAGATCACCATGTTCATCAGACAATGAATCACTAATGCAGGATATATCTCCACAGCGTGAAACCCCTCCCAATATCCATAACACTGATGTATCAGACAATGATGATAATGTTCCAGAGCAGTATCCTGTAAATACGAGAAATATTCAAAATTTTCTTAGCAATCCACCAAAGATGTATCCATTTACATCAGTTAAATATTCCAAGCCTAAAATACCATTGCCATTTCAATCATGTAGAAACCCTATTTCAAAACATCGACCTTTCCATACCAAGTATGAGAGGCCCACAACATCAGTACTTTCTCCTGTTGAAAGAATTGTTCATAGTGATGCAGTTGAAGTGGTTGAAATGGTATTTCATACAAGTCCAAAAAGAAGTGATTTTCCAGTTCCGAAGAAATATATTCAAAAAACAAACAGAGTTTCCAATAAAGCTAAAAATAGACCAATAGAGTCAGAGTGTATGATTATCGAAATGGAAACAAGAAAAGGTATTCACAATGAAACAAAAGTTCAGTTATTATCATTAGATTCTAAAATAGATGACGATATGGTTATTTTATCTGGATCTAGTGATGACGATCACTTAATGGAAACCTTACCCAAAACTCCCTCACAGAGTCCTTCTAAGAAAGATTGCCAAAGCCCTTTTAATAAAAACCAAATTGCTACATGTGAAACAGAAGATCAAATTAATCCAGGTGTGATATGTATGAGGGCAAAAGACTCATTAGATAATGCAAGAGTAGATAATGGTGTTGAATTAGTACCTACCAAGTCACTGAAGCCTGTAAAGAGTGGGCAAAAGAAATCAAAAGATTCTGTTAAACAAAGCTGTACTCTTTCTAAGAAACATACTCTGAAAGGTGATAGAATGTTAATGGGATGCAAGACAACAGCAAAAAATCAAACCTCAAATGAGTTGGACGTGGTGATCAATAGAAATTCTAAAAAATCTGTGAAAATGAAGAAATTTCCTAGAAAAGAAACAATGAAGCCTGTAGGAATAGATCATATTGTTATTGACATGGAAAAATCTCCAACCAATCTAAAAGAGAGTCCTCCTAGAGGTGAATTCCAGAGCCCTTTTGATAAGTTCTTGGGCTCTCCATTTGAAAGACCAGGGAAATTGATATGTCGGCGGCACAAGCCAGTGAAACGATTAAAGAAAGCAGCCAAGACAGATGTAAAGTCCACACTTAGTAAGAAAAGTCAATCAGATCCCCTCTATGGTGAGATTCCTCAGAAGAAACTTGAAGGTTTGAAACCAGTAGTTAACAAACAGACAGGGTCCATATTATTTACTGTTAATAGTCCAGAATTGACATGCATTAGTGTAGATGACTCATCTGATAATTGTGATATTGTAGCATTACAGAATCATAAGGTCTCAAATACTTCCAAATCACCAAGTCATAAGAAAGGAACACTACAGGCTAAGCTTAGCACTAGCAAAGATTCCATTAAACAAAGGTTACCTCTTTCTAATAAGCCATCAAAGAAGAAAGCCTTGCAAGATGGAGGAATTCTAAAGGATTCTAAGATATCAACGACACCAACTCCACCTAATAGTCAAATGGTCATCTTATCAAAGTCTTCGCCTTCAAAGAAACAAAGTTCTCAAGATGAAATGATTCTATTGGACTTGAGTTCATCACCATTTAAGATGTCAGAAAGCCTAATCGGTAATGTTGCAACCCCATCAAAGAAACCTACACAAGAAAACAAAGGATTTGTTACAGACCAAGTAGTTTTTTCACCAAAAGCAGAAGAAATACCTAAAAAGCATGAAATCAAAACAAAAGTTTCAGGCAGACATATTCCATATCTCTTGGACCTATTATCTGACAGGCTATCCTTTAACATACCTCCAAACAAGTTGAACCCCTTACTAACACCCCTGGTTGTACTACAAAAATCACATTACTGTAAAACAAACTATCGCAAAAGAACCATTGGGAAGAATAAGAGAAAAGAAGTAAGATTCATTAGCTATCTCAAAAACTGTGCAGATAAATTTGATGTGGCTAAAAGCAGGTTATTTTTAAAACAAGAAGATGAAAAATCAAAGCAAAAAGAAATGGAAAAAGCTGCTGTTGACAATGAAGATAGTAATGATGATGACGATATTCTGTATTCCTTGGTAGAAACAGGGTCTTCCTCAGTTAGCCTTAATGGTGGGGATGATGCAGAACAAAAAGTAATGGAAAATGAAATATGTTCATCTGTAATTGAAGATGATGAGGATGGTGATGTGTTATATTCCATATCTGAGGAAGAACTTCATGATGACCTTATTCCAATAGAACCTGAAGATGATGTATCATCAACTGTAGATATTGTGTCAGACAAAGATATAGCACACAACAGATCACCAGTATTACCAAATAGTTCCCTTATTCAGAATTTTAGTAAAGCAAACCCACAATTTGATACATGTTTCACATCAGATTTTGTCGCCCAAAAAATCGTCAAAAAACAGTTCAGAAAGAAGGAAAATAAACCAGCTCAGTCAAAATGTTCCAAATCAGTGTCAAGTAAAGAAAATGAGTCATCCTTTTCTTTAGATACATCAATAGATTCGAGCATGCCTGAAACAATGTCCACTATGATACAAAGTTTACCTGACTGTAAAACAATGCAAGACCTTAGTGTATCGTCTAAAAATGAAACCAGTATGAGCACATTGGATTCTCTGTCTTGTGGATCACCTTCTGAGAAGATACCCAAAAAACGAGGAAGAAAGAAGAAACAACGAATATTGACAAAGGATGAACATTCTACTGATGCAACCGATTCTAATGGAAAGGAAAGAGATGATAGTCTTAATGGTAAAAATAAGAATATTGTTGATAATTTTCTGGAAGGAAATATGGTAGAGATAGTATCCTGCTTATCTGATGATTCTGGAAATGAAACTAAACCTTTTGTTGAAGTACAGGTACAGAAATCAGAAAAATTATTGAGCCCAACACTTCCAAGTACTTCCACACCCAAAGTTTTTCATGGCTATAAGAATTTAGTGGAACCTGAACTTAGTGAGATTTCAGAAGAAGATGAAACTTTAATCAAAATATCAACAAATGAATATCCTTCAATGGCCGAGGATCAGAAAACTAATACACTTCATTGTCTAGAAAATGAAACAACCAGTGAAAAAAATGCTCAAGGCAATATTACCAAAAAGAGGGGAAGGAAATTAAAGGTTTGTCATGATCAAAAGAGTAAAAAATCAACAAAAAGAAAATCTGCAAAGAATGTGTCAGCTAGCATGGCATTAGAGGAAGCAACTAGACTAAACTTAATGAGTGCATCTGGTGAATCTGATCAGTCATTTATCTCAACAAATGCAGACATATTCTTAAGACATGATACATCATCCACAGAATTTAGCAGAGAAGAGATTGGTGAATGTCATGAAGATAACTTTACCAATATGTCTCATGATGAATTATGTAAATTAGCTGTTTCTGTCAGTAAAGGAAGTATCGACACTGTGAAAAAAGCTGCTGATAGTACCAGCGACATTGGAACTTTAAGGACTCTTATCGAAGATCCAGAGAATATAAAAGAAGTTGTGCAAGTATACCTAGAAAATCTTGTTAAAGATCCAAGTGTATATTTTGATGATTCTGGAATAGAGACCCCCACATATAACCAAAAAGCTTTTTTGAATTTGGATAACATTGATCTAGAGGAGTTGCCTTACAATACAAGTAGAATAACTGGTCCAATAAATGAAAGTCCAGTTGACAACGCGCTGACTGCTCAGGATGAAATACGTCAACTTGCCCAAACAAATGTTGAGATATTACAGGAAATGTCTGCTTTGTTGTCTGGATTTAAAGATAACGACACAATTGATATGGACGGAAATAAACGTACAGAATTTTATAACTATGACAGTACTGATAACAGTCGAGATAAAACAAGTTACTCTACTCTTGAGGAGGATCTTAGAATTGATTCATCTTCCAGTGACACTGAGGCAGAAAAGGCAACTGAAGCGATAGAATTGAAAGGCATGGAAAAGAAAACAAGCTTCTTATCCCCTGAAAGTCAAAGCTTTTCAGTAACTGATATTGAAAACAAAGAAACAAATGTAAGTCTGGCAACAGTTCCAGGAAACGTTAATTGTCTATCAAAACTAGAAATGTTCAGTCCACAAGATAGTATTGTTTCAAGTCCAGTTAAAAGTGAAAGTCCCACAACAGCTCTGTTTAGTCAACATGATAGTTCTGTCAAGATTATTAGTATTGGCAGTTCTCCCAAAACTCTCTTCACTCAACAAGATGTTACTGTTTCAAATCCAGTCAAGATTATTGCGGCTAGTTCTCCGATAGCTCAGGTTGGTCAACAAGATAGTACTGTGTCAAGTCCAATCATTATTAATACCAGTTATTCACCGAAGACTCAGTTTGGTCCACAAGATTGTGTTATTGAGAGTCCAGTCAAGATTCTTACTGGTAGTTCTCCAAAGAATCTGTCAAGCCCAATCAATATTTCTTTAACTAATTCCCCTAAGACTCAGTTCAGTCAACAAAATAGTGATGTGAAGAGTCGAGCCAAGATAATTACTTACAGCTCTCCTAAGACTCTGGTTTGTCAGCAAGATAGTGTTGTGCGAAGTCCAATAATCAATGATAGCTCTTCAAAATATGAAATTTTTAGTCCAAAAAGTATCAAAAGCTCAAGTAACTCAAATTTTCAAGAATCAGAAGAGGAACTTTCTGAAGTAACATTTACAGAAGCTAATGTTGAAGATGGCAACAGTCAAAGTTGGCTGTTCGAAGAAGGAAGTTCACATGTCATAGTGAGTGTCAACAAGGTACTTTTGAAACCTGAAGAAGAAATGGACAAGGACAGTGAAGAGGCCCATGTGCCAACAGTGCCAACAGATCAGGAATATGAAGAGGAATTGTTGGATGGTATGTGCTTAGATAAAATTCCTAGAGTAGTTCCTAATTCTGAAGTTGCAGAAGAACCTGTCTGTTCAGATCTTGTTGATGAAGTTACCACCAAATGGCTACCGTGCAACCATGCTATGAAAAATACTCCTGTTTTTCAACAGATCTTCAACCACAGAGCCTCTGTAATAATTCATCCCTTGAAAAAGAAAATAGTGGTTGATGGAAAGATTTGGAAAAAACATGGACATGTCTGGAGAATTAAGAAACATGCAAAAAAGACCATTTCTGAAACTGCGGAATCCAAGTCTTCTATGGAAATTTCTAAGTTTATAGAAGATATTAGAAAAGGTGACATTCTTGTTAAACAAGAAAAGGAAGAATACATTGTGAAAAAGAATAATGAGAACAATAATTCTTTAACAGAATTTGAAAAAGCTATCTGCAATCCTCGGAAAGATTCTCACAAAAAGTCTAAAAGAGTGAGAATAGCTAGATCTAATTCTGAAGAATTTGAAGAAGATACTAAATTGGACCCTACATGCAATGCGAAAGAATGTTTACAAAATATCCAGAAACAATTAAATGTTAACAGACCTGTATCTAAATTAGCTAGACAAATTTTAAAGAAGAAGGCTCTTGAAGAACAAGCTTCAAATAGTAAAGCAGAGCTAATTTTAGAACCTATTGGAACATTGGAATCAATTCTTTCGAAGACATCAAAGTTATCAACTGTCTCTGATCAATCAGATAAAGGAGATGACAGTTTCGAGAAAAGTTCTTTTACAATACCCAAAACTAACACTAGTTTCAAGATACCCACTCATTCAAAGCAAAAATCTGAGGATAGTGAGGGGTTCCTGGTTTCGCCACTAAACAGAACATATAAAGATGATTCATCATCATCTTCCTTTGAGTTCTTGAATACCAAACCTACCAGTCATCTGCAGTTTGGTAACTCCCAAACAGAGCAATCCTGTTTTGTTTTTGGAGATACAAAACTTTCTTTATCATCTTTTGGGAAAAAGAAATCTCTTGAGGATATGAAAACAAGTTTTACTTTTGGCAAGACAAGCTTAAACACTTCTTTTAAAGTAAATGAATCCAAAAAGAAAGAACTGTTAAAGAACTTGGAATCAGTAATAAATAGCAGTTCAAATTCCTTACATGACTTAAGCTCTGCTTCATCAACATTTTCGTTCGGAAAGATAGATACTAAGGAGAAAGACTTTCAAGTTCCTTTTGATTATAATTCTGAAGCTGATTATCCATGTCCAGATTCCCCAGCAGATTCATTTTCTACAATTTCTAGTAGATCCACATCTTCTGGTTGCATAATCAATAAATTAAAAAGAATACGCACCAGTACCACAGTTTTTGATTCTCCTTTGAAGAAATTCCGTTTTTCCGAGCAAGCTCATCCCAAGAAGTCCTTTCCTTGTCCCAAGAAAAACTCCAGTAATGTTCAAGTTTCTGAGGTAGACACAAGTAATACCAAACCCATTGCTAATATTAAATCTACAGCTATGGCCATTACTGATGCAAATATCTCTTTAGAAAGTGAAGAACTGAACTATGAAGAATCTATTATAGAAGACACAAGTAATATCAAACCCATTGCAAACATTAAATCTACAGCTATGGCCATTACTGATGCAAATATCTCTTTAGAAAGTGAAGAACTAAACTATGAAGAATCTATTATAGAAGATGTGAAGGAAGAAGATGAGCTAGAAGATGAATTAGATGAAGATAATGATTTGGAAAATCAAGGTGCATCTGAAGAGAAAATCAAGGATGTTGAAGTTGTGCAGAAAATTGAACAGATATCATCCTCGACTGAAATTATACCCAAAGACAAAACAATAACATTGTCTATTACGAGTTCTTTGAAAGAACCATCTACTGATACAAGCATTACTAATCCTGGTTTTGAAATACTGCCACATGTTCACACTAACCTTTATGAAAAGACCTCTGATATTCACAATGTCACAGAAGAAACCTCATTAAAGTCCAACAATAATAGAGATGAAACTATGCTACAAGGAGATGGAAGTCAGATTGAATGGTCCGAGATGGGTGACACCTTCAATTGGACAAAAGAGCCGTATGAAGTTGCTGATATTGATGATTCCAATGACGGCATCATTATAGCTGATAGTTCAGATGAAGACTTTTGTTCAGATAAGAGTGAAGATAAATTTGATGGAGATAACAACAAGGAAGACAGTGAAGCTGAAAGTTCAGATGATGCACCATCTGAGAGTCAAGAATCAAAACCTGAAGGCATACCTGAAGAAGGAGATACTATCTCCATGGAAGATGAAGATGTCAAATCCAAAGATGATGTTCTTTCCCTTTTACCATCAGATGATGAATTTATGGATGAGTTTGAAATTGAAAGTCAGAGGTAAGTTTGTTCTGTGTTTCAGTCTTGCATTAGTTCTCTCATCTGTATTTGCTGGGTTATCAACATTTCTGAACCCAATGCATCCTGTACAGTTGTGGGAGGCACAGTGAGGGGCACATCATTAAACATAAGGTCAGACATTGATTGATCAATCAGCGTTGACTTTTCTAGTGGGTTACACACCTTTCTGTGCATTACACGCCAAAAAAGTCGCCATAACAGACAGTTTCATTGGCTATAATCCCTTACTTCAAACAAAACACCGGCAATATAACAACTCTTTCAGATCCTAGTGTAGTGAAGACAAGTAAAAGGAAATATTGAACTCTACAAGACAAAACGAAATAGGATCTGTTTTTTTAAATCACATTGTATTATCCTGTACATGTAATTTGCTGTACATGTATATCTTTGTAAATACAGAATATACTGAGCAATTCGGGGGCAGTTATTCCATTCCGAGATTCAAATTTAGAAATAGTGTAGTTTGCAATGGGAGTGGCATCCTCAAATGATAACAAGAGACTTTAAGCCCATTAGCATGTTCATACTTTTGTTCTGTTTTATAGTGTATCGAAGGCTAGCAAGAAACCAAACTTACCAGTTGATTTCATTGAAAATACATCCAGTAGTAATGACTGTATAATAGTCGAAGACGAGGTTGTAGATAAAAGAACAAATAAAACCAATGAGGATGTTATTGAAATTAAGAGTGAAGCACCTGTAGTCAGGGTAAGCACCAGGTTAGAATTGGGTCAAATGAGGTCCCGGTAGGAAATAGGGCAGTTATTAGCTTCCCTTCCCTTTAATAAAACCCAACGTCAACAATAATTTGTTACGGAGAATGTTGTATTCTAATATTTGTGATTACCACAAAAATAATGACAAATAGGTACACTTTTTTTAAAGATTTATCCATATTTAATTCGCATACCAGCTTGAAGTACACGTCAATAATATTCCAGATTAAATTACTGTTTTTGTTTATTCGATAAAAAGTTTGTTTTTCATCAGTTGATCTAAAATAATAGGATTTTTCTACTACTGCAAGGATCAAGAAAATGCTGTAGCCAAAATAAATTGATACAGCACTATGACATTACTACTATCACGTAAAAGGGGTAGATTGATTTATGATACCATTGTGGCCTGGGGCCTGTTTCACGAAATTTTAACCAAGATAAAATCCAAATTTTAGAAGATATTTTAATTTTGATTGGCTAAGCTAAGCACTAAAAATCAATCTAATATTATCCAATCAAATTACTAAAGTTTGGATTTTATCTTAGTTAAAATTTCGTGAAACAAGCCCTATGTTTATTGTTTTACCAATCAACAAGATTCAACATTAATCGGCTAAAACCAATAAAAGTATTATGTTTAAGTATTATTTTGTTTTCACCGATTGAATTTAATCTGTAACGGCAATGAACCTGAACTACAGATGTTGTTTTTCCAGCCAATGTTAGGGTGCACCACCATAAATAAATATCTCCAAATATCTCGACAATTACTCCACAATATTTATATATATACCAAGCCTTAAATCAGTTCCACACAATTATAGTCACTAAATAAACGACCATGCTGTACTTAATAAGCTAATGATCATTTAATCATATAAATAGTAGACTGAAAACTGGTTCCAAGTGTTGTCCATTACATCCAGCACTTTTTGAGTAAAAGACAGGTTACTTGCCCTTGTTTTGACCTTAGTCTTGCTTAACCAGTCTACCAATCATTCTACGTTTGATTTACATGTCGGGATAATCAAGACTATATTTCTTACGAAACGTTAAATAAAGCTGGAACAAAAAATTGAATTTAGAAATTAGCACCTCTGTCAACTCAACACCTGTTTTAAGAAACTTGTAAAAGTAAATGGAAACTGCTGCTAGTATCATGTTCCGGCCTAAACTAAGCATTTCAGAGATATTATTTCTACTAAACCAAACGATAGCACTCCTAACGGTACAGTTAATAATAAAGCAATTTAAAAAATAAAACGAACGTAATTTCTAAAGCTTCTGTAATAACAAAGAAGCTAATTTTACTGCTATTCGAAATCGTCAACAACAGATTTTTTAGGGCTCTAATAGCTGAAATATTTGTACAGAAATGCACGTGCCGTGGCTATTTATAGTCTCATACACTCCGGCGCTGACCTATTATCATAGTTCGAGACACAGCCACCCAAGCGTGCACGTGGCCGTGTCAAGACCAACTTTTTGTAGAGCACGGGGCATCCTACCAATGTAAACACTTTGGACTTTGACTTCGTGATGGACAACCCATAATTTTATATCATTTGATGTCACTATTTTTTAAATGACTTGTATTTAGGATGCTTTTTTTAATTGTTAATTTATTTTGAATTTTTTTTTTCAGATTGATAAACGATTGATACCTCCTAACTACTGTTGGGATTTGCAGAATTGTAAGAGAAATATGTGCAAGTTTATCCATAGAAAACCTTCAGAGGTAAGTGTAGCAATATGTTGTTCTTGTGAGTATTATGCTAGCTCACTAATTTGGATTTCCTGGATTTGTTCAAGTGTTGCCTTGTCAGGATTTCCCAATTTCCTTTCTCCATGTAAGTTGTGCATGATGTTGGCCCTGGCAAGTAACAGTGTTTTGAATTTCTACCATGTTTTATTTTCAAAATTCATTTTTAAATCAGAGACATCGAAAAACCACATAAAAGACATAGTATGATAGTACAAGTCATATCTTATAAGATAGAGACTGGTAATATATGGGGACAATGCCATTTTACCTACAAATTTGGCAGTCATTTTGAAAAAATGGCCTGTACTGTGTGAAAAATAAATTTGATAAAATTTGGTTGGTCAAATTTGTTATTTTTGGAATATTTCACATCTATTATTGTTGTAAGATTTAAATAAAAATCTATGTATTGTCTCACCACTTAAACCCACTAGTTAAAGATATCATTCTCAGAAACGTCCATGAGACAGCCATATTGAATTATTTTAATTATGTCAATTCGCATTGGCAGACTTCGTTCGAATTAAAGTATGATGTTGTCTAATATATATAATAAGTATGATTGAACCAAACTGCATTGGTTTCTTTTGCAATTTGTTTGAGGTCACTCCACTTTTGAGATTAACCCACCTATGTATTTTTATTTACTGCAGGAAGACATACATCATCAAGCCACAAAAATGATAAGTCATGCTTTACTTGTTAAAAATTACAAGGAGGCTGTGGATGTTTATGTGAATGCTAAGAAACAAGAGATTAAAGGAGCATTTCAACCTGTTGATCAAATGGTACCATTGTTAAATGCTTGTTTTATGTTGGGGTATAAGTACTCAGATGTAGCTTACAGTTTGTTGTGCTTCTTGTACATTTCACAGAATCCTCCTTTGAATGACAGGTATGTATATTTCTTATAATTTTAGTTGAGTTGAATCTCTAAAGTGATTATAGGTCTAAAATTGATAAGTATCACTGAAAATACCCCAACATTCAGGACCCTCTTCAGACAATATAAATAAAATAGTGTAGCCACAAATGGGAGCCAAGGTGGCTAAGTGAGTAAGATGCTGGCTTGCTAGCCTGTAATTCAAGGGTTTGATCTCGGTGTTGGCCGAGGAAGTTCATCAGGATTTTCCGACATGGTTTCCTCTTGTCAGTGTTGCAGGACGGAAGGCCTAAAAAGGACAGTTGTCTAGTTGTTCAGATGGGACAGTTGAAATTTGCTATAACAATAGGCAGCAGGACTGCTGTGTGGACAAAATTTACCTCATAGGAAACTGTCTGGCTTGTTATTTCCACCAAGATATATTGGTTAAATATCTTGATGGGTCAGTTTTAATCCGATTAAATTAAATGTGAGATGAAAATTTGCGCACAGTTATAAATAGTTGTCAGTAAAGAATTATATTGAAAGTTTTGTTGATATTTAATATTCCATGTTTTGTTGTTGAAAAACAATTACAGTTAGTGGTTTGTGGGAACCTTATCAATGACAAGAAGAGGTTGATTATTTTCTAGAACAAAGTCTCTACAACTGACACTAGGAATATATTTATATTTCAGAATGTGTTGTGAATTTATCAACATGTGTAGTGTGAACAGAGAAATGTCTGCTAGTCAGATCGGACAGATATTTGATATTATGAAATCTCTGAATCTGCTGCCATCAAAAATAGACTCAATGATCACTTTACTTATGTAAGTTTTTCTCTTATTTCTATCATCTAGACCTTTTATGTTATCATGGAGTTGCTGTGGCTCAGTGAGTAAGAAGCTTACCCACTAAATAGGTCTCCAGTTATTTGCTGAGAAAGTTGCATTGTGGTGCAGGTTGGAGGGCTTGAAGTGATTGACAATTAGGATTCTCAGACAATCCTTTAAACAAAATCTGTGTTTTTGTTTTTTCCAAGGACTACTTGACTTCTCACAAACATTTATCTCATCAGTTATTAATGCTGTTTTCATCGTCGGATGTCATTTAACCAACGGTTCGAAGAGTTTCTCTAGTCTTGATCAACCAATGATAAAATATGAATTTTATAGAAACAGTTCAATCTATTTATTTATATTGAGAATCCAAAATTTTTATTTGCTTTTGCCTTATTTTGTTTTTGTTGTTTTTTTTCAGGACATTTTATGAAATGAAGGATTATAATAAGTTGTTTCAAATTATGATATATTTGAATGAGTGTGAATTTCTGTGTATACCATTATTTATAAGGGAGGCAACTCTATTACATGTTATTACGCATAGCTATCATCAAATCTACCTTGATTTAACATCTAAATGGATTGATCAAACCCATGAACATTTGTTATTAGATTTAAACAAGGAGGTTAGTATATTTTATGTTCATTTAAGTGTTAAAAATATTGTTAGCCTTTTTAATTTCTTTATTGCTGTATCAAAAGCCTGTTTCGAGTGCTCGGTTGTATGTGACAAAGAGTAGGGTCGTCTGTCCAACCTCGTGGGTTTTCTCTGGCTCCTCCGGTTTCCTCCCACTGCAAAAGACCTCTACGCACAAGCGAATTATTGAAATAAAATTAAACCATATGTTAGTCCTGAAATAACCTAGTTTGTGTCGAGTGGATGTTCAAGCTCATTTCTTTATCTCTCTAAAAGATGTACATGTATTGACTGAATCTTTTGTGAAGCTTATTATGGGATCTATTCTAAGTTTTTGAAGTGGCAGATATTGGTCTATATTGTCTGTTTCAGCAAGCAACCTGTAAAAGTGTTTAAATTAAAATGATGTAGGGTACTGGGGAAAAAAAACCTGAACAATAAGTCCTACCAGATTTCTACGAACAGTGAATAATTTACAAATTAGAAAACTTTTGAATAATATTTAGTTGATCCTGTATTACCGTATCTGAGTAAATCAGTAATCTTCTATTTTTATTTCAGATATTACTTCAGTTGTTAGCCATATTTCAAAAACTTGATTCACTGAGTACAATACAGAAGTTGGAATGGGTCCTACATGTTCAACCAGAGGTACCGTATATACTATGTTTGATGACCCTTATGTATAAGAGATATTCAATCTATTGACTTGGCTGTTTGCAAATCCTATAATTCAGTAAAATAACGTTTAAATAAAAAAAAAAACGATTATCAAAGTCAATTTTAAAAGCAAAATGAGTAGTTCAACTTAAAACTAAACGAAATAAGGAGAGAAGATAAAAGAATAAAATTTGAAAACAAAAACTGTATCCTGTTTACTTAAGAGTGTGAGTGGAAAGATTATTTTTAAATTGATTATATATCTGTAAATACTTTTATTTAATTTGATATTTAAAGATAATACCAGAAATAGAAGAACCAGATATTGATAGAGAAGAAGCAGAGTTAATGGCGTCTGCTAAGTTTACAAGTCAGGAACTACAAATGAATGAGAAAAAGTCTTATATGCACAGAATTCAGGTATCTAGCCATCCTGATTAATTAATCGGGAATCAGGGCGACTTAGGCTCATCTTGGCCATCTCTATGTTATTTCAGTGAATGATGAATATTGTCAGATTTCAATTCATCATACCTTTGTAAATATTGAATCGAATCAAGCCATTTTTTTCTGATTTTCTTTAACCTTTATGTGGATTTCAAAATAACTATGTCTAAAGTAGAAGTTTATTCTGACGTTTTTGAATAAGACATTTTTGGCTCTATAAGATGGATGTCAGATGAACTTTCAAGGTTTTAAGAAGGTGTGTAAATTCTGAGTATATCAGATAGGCAGAAGCAATATTATTAAAACATTTGTAATTAACTTATGAATTAACTCCATCCGATAAACAATGATTAACCTATGTATTTCCATTTCATACGATAAAAAATGATAAACCTATGTATTTCCATTTCATATGATAAAAAATGGTTAACCTATGTATTTCCATTTCATATGATAAAAAGTGGTTAACCTATTATTTCCATTTCATATGATAAATAATGGTTAACCTATGTATTTACATTTCATATGATAAAAAGTGGTTAACCTATGTATTTCCATTTCATATGATAAATAATGGTTAACCTATGTATTTCCATTTCATATGATAAACAGTGGTTAACCTATGTATTTCCATTTCATATGACAGTGGTTAATCTATGTATTTACATTTCAAATGATAAACAGTGGTTAACCTATGTATTTCCATTTCATATAATAAATAATGGTTAACCTATGTATTTCCATTTCATATGATAAACAGTGGTTAACCTATGTATTTCCATTTCAGGGCTGTAAATCTTCATGTAATTGGGAATATCTAGCTCAGATATTTATAATTCTATGTAATTCAACATGGCCGAGAAACTCTGATTATATTGATGGTTATATAGACACCATAACCGCACACAAGCTAAAAATGGAGGAAGCTTTTCATCAATTTCTTACAAATATTGGAGAAAATGTTGACAAAGGTCTAGTAATTACTGATAAATTTATGAGCATAATCAATTTTAAATAAATTTATTTTTATTCAAGAATATTTGGTTTCAAACAATTTCAGTATTCTAGATGTTTGGCTATTTTAAAGTGTTGGCCAATATAAATTAACTTAGAGTTTTCCAATTAAGTTTCCTTTTTTCGAAGACCGTGGCAAGAAACTGTGTAAGTCTTTCAGATTTGGTGAAAAATCAGACCCTGTGGACATGTTGGCGTGCATTTAAAAGAACCTTTGGCAGTTGGAATTTGAAACAATAGTATGTGAAAACGTTGCTGTATGGGTAAAATTTCCCTCATAGCATAATGCATAGCATATGTCTGCCATCATTGTCACAATTGGTGCCGAAAATTAGGTTATTAAACCTGTTTTACTTTATTTGACAATAGAAATGATAATTGTTGTTCTTTTTTTTTTCAGAGAAAACAGAAAATGTTCTGTTTGAGTTTGATCAGAGGTCATTGAGTTTAATAGGAAGTGGTATTATACATGAATGTTGTCATAAAGAATTATTTGAACAAGGATCAAAAATTCTCTTTCTCATGTTAAAATGGAGTATTAAAATTTGTGAAGTAAAGCCTCAAGACATTCACAGATCTGTACAAAATATATTAATTATATGTTCAAAAGTAAATCAGCCCAAATTAGCAGTTGAAGCATTAGAAGGTGAGTGCAGCACTGACTTTTAACTTTTTGGGCTGCGAATCTTCCTCTTGATTTCCTGGTTTTTGCCTTGTCAGATGTGCCGGGCCTAGAGTCCCATTTATACCATTGACAGTAGATCCTAGAGGCTTACAACATCAGTAACAGTTACTCACAAACATGCGACTGATTTTCAGGTAACGCAAAAGTCGCTGTTCCAGATAGATTAACTGCAACAAATGATAGCTGCCATGAATTGGCTTGGGATTGCATTTTTCTCTTCTTTTGTACATAGTGAAATATTTATACAACTGCTTCATTTATGAAGAAAAGTAAGAACCTTGATCCAGCGATGCTATTTCAAAATTTTGCTTGTTTGACACTTTAAATTGGGATTAACGTAGTCCAGAATTAGGTCTCCAGAAGTCTTCGCTTTAGGAAATACGGTCAATAAGCTTCCATTACCTACAATACGCTTCAACTAGACATATTTCGTTTTCCCTTTAGTAGTAGTGTAGACCAGGTATATTTTGTTTACTGTGACCTAAGGGGGAGGGCAGGAAATAGAATGGTTCAATCACAAAGCATATCATTGAGTCAACTAACCCCCAACTGATAAATGACAAGAAGTAGAGATTGTTGCCCTACTTCATTGTTTTCATTCAGATTCTCCGGTTTCCTTCTATTTCTAAAAACCCCTATACACAAGCAAATAATAGAAATGACCTAGTTTCTTTTGGGTGGAAGTAAAACCCAATTTCTGTCTTTGACTGTATATGTAATCTGAATTTTGTTGTTGAATCTCTTCTTCAGGTTTACAGTGGTTAAAACATAATCTGAGTCCAGTTACTAATCTCAGTATTTATATTATACATCTGAATGAATTAATAAAGTGTTTAGTGAAAAAAGATGTTTGTAAACAAGCCTTTGATGTTCTACTATTCTTTGTGGATATTTTACAACGGAGTAAGTATAGATTTTAGGTTTCCTGCGTGGGATTCATGAATATTTAAATTAAATTATTCAAAGGAGGAAACTATTTCATTGGTTGAGGAGTTAAATTTTACCTCTTGACCTATAAAAAAGGCTGCATTCTTTCATTATATTTGTGAATAAAGCTCATGAATATTAATGTGAGGTAATTAAGTTGCATGAATGGATTTAAAGATACATTCCCATGTACGAACCAGGTGATTTGGTGATATAATGGGATTAATAACATACTCTAACTAATTAATCAATCACAGTTTTGGTCTAAATCGCTCTCAAAACACTGCTGTCCACAGGAAACACCAGAAGCTGTAAAAAAAAATCTATTTTAAGAGTCCCATGTTTGTGATGGGTTGAAGGGAAGCAACTGGAGCGAGAATTCGTTCAATATATACTCTAACTAATTAATCAATCACAATTTTGGTCTAAATCACTCTCAAAACACTGCTGTCCACAGGAAACACCAGAAGCTGTAAAAAAAATCTATTTTAAGAGTCCATGTTTGTGATGTGTTGAAGGGAAGCAACTGGAGGGAGAATTCGTTCAATATATAAAAAAAAATGTATCGCCAATTATAAACCAGTATGTTCCATTAGGCTCTCCCTCTTACAATGACCTCATACATTCTGTGTGCGCGACCCTTGACGTCATGCAGGGGTGTTTCACTATTCGTGGGGTTGTCAATTTCGGATCCCCTGAGATTTTTTCCAAGTTCTTGCCCAATGGGTTTTTTTCAGGGTATCCAGTATTTTGTAAGATTGTATGTTTCTATTTATATATATACCAACATTGCCATACTTTTATTGGAAATAACAACCGATATATATTCATCTGGGAACCCATCTTTAACCCAAAAGTGTCTGGTAGTCATGGAGATGTTAGAACACTTCCCCCTTTCTCTCTATCTCTGTAATTAATATCACTTACCATCATTTGGGATTTTACACCCCTTACAAATGACAATATTGTTAAAGTTAAGTCTTTAAAAAAAAATCAGACCTTTAAAAATGGTTATATTCTTTTAAAATGATTGAAAATATGTATGCATCTGTCGTAAAATCAAGCACTCCTTGGGTAAAATGTGAAATTAATCTGTTTAATTTATCTTATTCAAAGAGGTATTGTTGTCACTTTATCTATCATATCTTGTTGTATTTCAGGTGGCAGTGATATTGAAGGAATGAACAGTATGTATTATTTATTCTGTTAATATAAAAGACTTGTATCAATGCTGATATGCGGTCATTCACAATTGAGAATGAAGCCAGCTCATAAACCAAGAAGGGCCAGTCCTGGTTTGACCTGGTTTCCCTAGTAGTGCAGGGAAGAAAAACAAGGTTCTGGGTGCAAATAAGTGTTAAAATAAACAAACCCTCGATGGTTTAAATTTGATGAAAACTGTTATCAGGCCAAAATTGTCTTGCATACTGCACTGAAAGTTTGGTAGAAATGACCAACAAATTTGATTTGCTTCTGTTTTCTCTGGATCCTATGTATTCCTTCCACTGCTATGTTGGTCCCAAAATCAAACTCCACTCTCTTCTTTCTCTATTTTTTTTCTCTATCTGAAACGCTAATAATAAATCCTTCTTATGTTTCAGGTGTTTGTATGCATTTTCCAGAAATAGTATGCAGATGCTTAACATTTGGCATACTACAAACTGCCATTGATACATTTAAACTTTTTAAAGACATTTGTTCTACGAGAGTTGGATTCAGTGAATCTATTTTACGATCTTTATTTTCTGCTTGTTATGAAATTGGAAATTTTCAACAAACACAAGAATTATATCGATACATGTACAATGGCTTTTTCAAAAAATATGCTCTACCCAATCTTGAGGATCCAAGCCACAAGAAAATCATGTTAGGTAGTCGATTATCTCATGCTGAAATAATTTTTGTGTTGAAAGATTATTTTATGAATTTGTATAGATATTTCTGTACGGTGTTGGAAACAGGAACATCACTCACAATGGATGATTTAAAGGTTACTGTGGAGTTTGTTCGTGGTGGGGATCCAGATATAAGGCAGTTATTCCCCTACTTGTCAAGTATACCACAGTCCGAGTTCGCAGCTCACGAGATATTGAGACTGTCTTTAGCTAAGCTGGAACCATCTCTGGAAACTAATTATATTCCCGCCGAAGGATGTCATGAACTTTCTAGTAATGACCTCAAGGAATATCTTCTTGTGCTTGATTTAGAAGGTAATATGTTTTATCTTATGAGGGATTATTATTTGGTAAGGCTTCGGATAAAAAACATTGTTTCTAATTTGATTTTAAAACATTGTTTCTAATTTAATTTTAAACCAATTTGAATTATTATTTTAAATATCAAAATATTTCTCTAAAGACAAAATATCTTGGTGAGGCCATTATAAACAACATTTTCCTTGAAATTTTCAAAATTAAAGGGCTAATCCCGATATATTTGTTTTGGGAATAAAACTGCTTAATTTTGTGTTAAAATCCCTTAAAATATTCGAGTCAAGGGCCGAGCAACTACTTAAGTATTTATGATACCTTTTCAAACCACTTAAATCTGTCAGTCTTCATCTGGAATTTGAGACCGCCCAAGGTGTGTTTTTAGGTATCTGGATTAAACCAAACATTTTTTTTATAAAAAAAAATGTGTAGTAAAAAAACTCTTGTCTGATTTTATGACATAAATCCCTAAAATAAATCCTAAGAGACATGTTACCATGACCATAATTTGTTCTTAAAAGTTAAGTTTCCCTTTTTTATTGTATTTCCTTACTACTCTTCTTGTGCCATTCTCAATTCAATAGCATTGAAATATAAAAGAGTCGGTTTTTTGGGGGGGTAAACTCACTTAAGTATAGAGCTGAATATATTGAAAACTTCAGTCAAATACATGTAACTATCAAACTTCAGAATAGATCAGGGATTTCTGGTGGAGTTTTTAAAGGACAATATTGGTGCCAGTCATTATCACATAGAGCTTGTTAAACACATTCCAAATATACTTTTAACACAGAGATCATTGCTATGATAGCTGAGTAATACACATGTCCCGAATCAGCAGTGACGTAGCGAAAAGGAAAACACGGGCGATTGCTCTATATAAATGACCGAAGCGACGAGTGATAATAGATACACAGCCAAATTTCTGCTCGCCAATAATTTCTTCGAAGACCAAAAGTTGTTATATGGGACTGTAAGAGGATATCTGACAATTAAATTAAGTGATTGAATGTCATTAGATAAGACGTGAAAAATAGAAATATTGTCCGTACATTCCCTTCTTTATATTCATTCTTTACCTTCTAAAACATTGTAATGCATGGACTTTTTTTGTTTTTCTTTCGTGTTCTCTTTTCTAATGACATTCAATTACTTTATTGAATTGTCAGATATCCTCTTACAGTCCCACATAACAACCTTTGGTCTTCGAAGAAATTATTAGTGGGCAGAAATTCGGACGTGTATCTCTCGACACTTCAGTCAGTTATACAGAGCAATCGCCTGTGTTTTCCTTTTTCGCTACGTCACTGGTGATTCGGGACATGTGTATTACTCAGCTATCATAGCAATGATCTCTGTGTTAAAAGTTTATTTGGAATGTGTTTAACCAGCTCTATATGTGATAATGACTGGCACCAATATTGTCCTTTTATCCCCTGATCTTGAAAGCCACTCTTCTAAAAAGCTTCTAATGGCTGCTTTAGGCTGTTAAAATGAGAATTCACTATTCAAATGTCATGAATCAAAAAATGTTTTTTGAGGTAAATGTACAAAGTTAACAATCATTTAATTATTTATGTGATTAACAATCCCCATATTGTTGTTTATTTTTCAGAAAGAAATATTGGATTACGATTTGATCCTCCACGTGTTGCAAGACGTCCTTTGTTAAATTTGCCTGCTAGAGGAGGATATTCCGACAGACCACCTACCTTACATGCCAGGTACAATAGACGGGGTAATTATTATGGGGGACGTCAAACACGCCCATGGATCAACCCCAGAGGAAATACAAGTTGAGATTATATAATATAAAGAAAGCACTATGCTTAGTATGGTTGATATAAAGTGAAAGTTGGAAATGTGAACACTCTGAAAGTGTATAATATCAGCTTCAAAGTTATAGTTGGGATTTATCTTGTGAATTAATATCTCATGAGTGATTATAGTGTTTCTAACAATATACCCAATGAAAGTGTGCAGTATGGTTAATATCATATAGAAGTAATGTGTTACAAATAAATACATATATTGAATATTATATGTGCACTACATGTATATCGGAAACATGTGCCATACATGAAGAATATGTAATATTAAACAAAGTTGTAGTTTATTAAATATGATACATGTATGTGCAATTATCGGAAACATGTGAAGAATGTGTAATTTTAAACTAAGTGGAAGTTTATTAATTAAATATTATATGTGCATTATATCAGAATGTGTGCGGGTGTGGTACGCGAAGAATGTTTAATATTAACAAAGTCGAAGTCTATTGAATATCATATGAGCATTATATCAGAACTTGAACTATGTTTTATATCAGATAACTGATTGTGGTACCATAAAAAATTGGAAGTTAACTGCATATTTTTTTGTGCATTACCAGTGTATCGTAATGTGAAGTATGTATGATGTTGGATACAGATTGTTACAAATAAATAAAGTGGAAGGTTTTATTACTGTTATCTGTGCATTATATCTGAAACAAAGTGATATACTATAGCTAAAACAATTAATGATCATGAAGTTTATTGAGTACTATAACAGTATGTGTGTTCTGCATTACATCAGACCTACTACAAATTGATCAAACCATTTTATACCAAAAACAATCGTGTAGGTATGAATGGAACAAAAATAAATTGTATGGGTTTTTTTCTTAAATGTGTGTTTCATGAAGGGAACATGTGAAAAGAATTTTTTATGAATTTTTTGCCCAAATGTTTTATTTTTCTTGTGGAAGTGTGGCTGTTATTTAAAGATTACTATCAGTATTGTGAGTGGTACGGGAATAAGAATCTCTGTGAATGAAAGGTTTTGACTTTTAAGACGGAACAGAATATTTGTTAAAGTGAAATAGGATTCTATGATTTCAAAATATTCACTGGAAGTGAAATGAGATGGTGATGTCTAGTCTAAAAGATTGTCAAAATATTTTCAAGTTAAAAGGAAATGAAAATCAATGGAAGCTGTAGTTACATGTATCTCAAAAATCTGCAACAGTTTTACTGACAAATGTCTGGAAACAGTTCAGCTGCCAATAGCCTGGTATACCGGTACTGATACTCTGGAAACAGTTTAGCTGTCAATAGTCTGCTATACTCTGGAAACAGTTCAGCTTTTATTATTCTGGAAACAGTTAAGCTGTCAATAGTCTGGTATACTGCTACTCTGGAAACAGTTAAGCTGTCAATAGTCTGGTATACTGATACTCTGAAAACAGTTTAACTGTCAATAGTCTGGTATACCGATACTCTGGAAACAGTTTGTCAATAGTCTGCTATACTATGGAAAAAGTTCAGCTTTTATTAGTGTGGAAATGTTGCATAATAAATGAATACATGTACAGTTAAAAGAGAATCATTTGGTGCTTATATAAACAAAATGTGGAATATATACTTTGCATTTACTCATTATCATGCATTTTATAGGTCATTCTTCAGTTTGTTAAATCAGAAATTATCTTTGTGTTCAATTAGACTATACATTCCTATGGTCTGTTAAAACAGATTTTCAGGGAATTCTTTTGTTTTTGTTGTTGAAATGTCTGGGAAAGGCAGATTTTGTTTTGTTATATTAGTTTTAGAACTGTTTAAACACGAACAACTTTTAAAATGAATTAAGATTGTTATAAAGAGATGCGTGTGAAAAAAAATTTTTTTTTTCTCTTCTTTTTTTAAATAATGTAAACTTTATCGGTCCGGGTAGGTATCAATGATTTCCTTTTGTTTTCATATTTTTTCCCCCTTTCCCTCAAAAAAATTTAAGTTAAAAATATGTTTTGTGAAGAATTACATGCAGTAATAATATTTTTTTAATGATTCTTTAATAAATGGTAGTCTTTTGGTACTAATGAAAGATACATGTACATTCATTTCACAAAGACCTGAATCAGCCTATCACTGTTCTTTTTTCTGACTTATTTTTGAAACATTTCTTCACATGACAAGCCATAATCAGTTCTGTAAACGGTTGGATGGTCGAGATACTGACTGGATTAGACCATCCACACCTTACAATCGGGACTCCAGAATCAAAATTCATATATTATTACGTTAAGAAAGAACATGTCTAGATTCATAAATTTCAAAACTTAAATTATTTATTGGTGTATAGCCATGTAAATAAATAACCTAAAAATGTCAATTCTGTATAATGGAAGGTTATAGTATTATTTATGTTTGTGAGTACAGTTTCAATTGTTTAGAAAACATCTCTATAAATACTGGGGGGGGGGGGGACTGAATGGTTAGCATGTCATTGAGTCAACTCGTGTGGTTTTGAATCCTCGGTTGTACAAGACAAGAAGTAGGGTCGCCTGTCCAACCTCATGAGTTTTCTTCAGGTCCTCCGGTTTCCCCACTGCTTAAGACCCCTACGTGAAGCGAATTATTGAAATAAAATTCAACCATATGTAAGTCCCAAAATAACCTAGTTTGTGTTGAGTGCCCATTTTCGACACATGTATTATATACGTGTGGTTTTGTAAGCAAGATTAAACAATGTATTTTTGGTCAAAGCCATGACTGGAATATCACTCCTCATTTTGTCATTTAAAATATAGATATGTTTTACATATCACAGTGCCTTTATATACAATAAATAATTACAACTTAATATTTGTGTTCCATGTCTATCCCAGTGTTGCCTGAGGGGGCAGAATAATGTCTATCCGAGCATTGGTGAGTAGTGATGTCCCAGTGTTAGTCAAAAATGTTCCAACATTGCACATTTCACTCTGCATATGATGAAAGCCATATGATGAAAGCCTAGTTGTTGAAGAACAGTAGGGTCAAATTACGATCAGCAGTGCAATTTTAATGAGCTATTATCACTCTGGCATAGAAGATTAAAAGTGTGGTTTAATGGTGGAGAGCTAGACATTAAGTAAAACATTGAAACAGCACAAGTGACATTAGTTATGAGTTGTTTCAATATATAAATTACGCAATATCTTACGCGTAAAACCATCAAACAACTTAAATACAGACATTCACATGTGCTTTGCAAAGAAATATGTTACACAGGTCTCAAATTTGAACTAGTATAAATAATGTTAGTAAGCTTGGCAAATTTCCTGTACCATTATTTGAAATAATGATACCCTGTTGCCAACATCAAATGATGAGGTAACAACAGTATTTTATTCAAAATGACCTTAAACTCACCAAATTATTGAAAATGCACTAAGATCAAGTGTATTTCTTAAATTTTTTCTACAACTCATAAATCAAGACATATCAGTAAGTCTTGGAAACTTTGGTCCTGTGGGGGGTGGTTTGGTGGTTGAATGGTTAATGTGTGCGCATTGCATCATAAGGTCTGTCATTCAGTCAAGTGCCATGTTTTTGATACCCTGCTTTTACGTGACAAGGAGTAGAGTCACCTGTCCAATCTTGTGGGTTGACTGAACTCCTAACCCCTGCACACAAGCGAATTAAAGAAATAAAACTGAACCATATTAGTAACAGTAAACCCCCATCTTTCTCTCTTTTTGGGGGGCTTATGAAATTATGTCCATTTTATCTCAACACTGAAATACTTACAATTTCAACATAGCTCATTGTAACATTCATTCAACATCAGGATTAAAATGTAATAAAAAGACCCCTTATCTTTTAATATTTTAATGGAAAATTAATGTAAAATGTAAAAAAATAGAAAACAAATTTATCACATGAAATAGAAAACATGATTATTGCCGTAATACATTCTGAACATCAAATTTAACAAACAATATAGGTGAAATATTTCATTATGCTTCTTCAGGACAACACCTACCATGATGTTACCTGACAAGGAAAATGTGCCTAATTGTTCAGATGGGACAAAAACCAGCAGTCCACCCATGTACACATTAGCAATTAGCATGCACTAAAAAATAATAGCTGACATTAGGATATCAACAATCTGATAAAAGCAAAGGTCCTATTTCGCTTCGTTTTTATAGTTCAAAATTTTGTTTTACTTGACTTTACTACTCTAGGTTCTGGAAGAGTTGTTATCATTGACATGTTCTGGATGATGTGAGAGATTAGCCAATGAAACGATCTGTTACAGGGAGTTCTGACGCGAACTTGTCAGATCTTGATGTAGTGTACGCCATCAAAAGTATAAAAAAACGATAACAAAATATAGATCAGCACTTTGATCAGATTGGGAAAATCGAAGAAGAATATGTGAAAATGCAGCTGTCTTGTCAACTCCTACCTCACATTGCACTCATAACAATGGAAATAAAAGTTGTGATTTTTGTCTCAATATGACCAAAGTATTGCATTCTCTGTAACCTCTCTATAGATACATGTTCTTCAGCTACGTCTACACTAGCAGCATTCAGCCTTTTAAATGCCGTTTTTTTCCTAAAAGCCGGCTTTTTCAATTTCTCAATCTTAAAAGCCAGCTTTTTAAAATCCGGCAATAATTGAGGGATTTTTCAGAATCAAAAAAACAGCAATTTTATGTGTGTAGACAGTGAAAAACAGGTTTTATCGGGTACCCGGATGTCATCCTTCCCGAACCTCCGTACATTCATAACATTGGCACAAATAACGAAGTTCGGTGTTCATCGTCTTTTACCGTTACAAAACTTCAGTCAGTGTAGACGCTACACTTGAAAAAGCCGGCTTTTACTGCCTAGTGTAGACGAAGCTATAGTGTTTCATTAATTTTTTCTAGTTCTGTCTATACCTATCAACTACAAATAGGATATTACTAAGACATGAAACATGAGGTAATGTCTTCTACTTATTACATAAAATAATAAATAATACATACAAAAGATAAAAATACATCCAGTTTTAAAAATATTCTGATATACATTAAAATGCTAGCTTTATAGAATGTTTATATAAACAATGATTAGCCATACAGCTTTAGGCCTATACATGCGTAGAATAATTAGATTACCCCGACAATAGATTATAATAGCTTATCTTGAAAATAGATTATAAATAATATCAGGTAATAATACAACAAACAGTGTTATAAGTATATAATACATATGTAATAATAATATGACATCATCTTACTTTATCTTCTGAGTATAATTTGACAAATATAATTTACAGAAGTAAAGTATTCTAGCTGTACACTTGAACAATACTGTATATAACTAGCAATTAAACAATTAACAGATATTAGTAGAAAATTGAGGGATTTAAAAATTCACTAATATTGTGCAAGTAAAAAAGTATAGCATTTAATATAATTTGTGTATTTACATTATCATATATATATATATGTACATTATATTCAGTAGTGTAGCAAGGGGGAGCGATCAAACCCCTGGCAAAGCACATTTTTCAAAAATGACACCTTTTTTTCAACCCTTATGTAAAGTTTAATTGTGTGATAAAAGCCTCATAATTTTAATCACATGACCTTCGACTCCTGTCGAATTTTATATGGTTGAACAGGTGGACACACTAGGCAAATGTTTGTCCGATTGCATCACCTTTCATGTAACATGATTAAACATGGCAGCGACCACCCCTTAAACAATCATGTGACTTCTCGATATGAGTGGATGATGAGTAGTGATTGACTAATGAATTCTAAAAATGAGTGACTGCTTCGGCAAAGTGGACACACCAGGAAAATCATTTGGCTGAATGACAGTGGACACAATAGGCAAATTTCGACGCCAATTGATTCCCGGTTGCCTTTATGTGCTCACTCCCCTTGACTACACCCCTGATTGTATCACATTAATAAATAGTTGATAACTAAATCAATTGAGCATAAATAAAGATCAATCATCAGTGGTTATTGATAATGATTTAATACTGGATAAACTTTTTTGTATTCTCTCATTGTACTCCTCTTTCGTTACTTCCAATAATCCATTCATTTGAAAATAAGTTTCACTGTATAATTTAAAAGCTTCTGTATTATAGGTAGTCTGAAATTGATCACACATTACAGGTTATGCAAACCGACGTTTTATAGCAAATGTTTCTTAGGTCCAAGAAAGAGGGAGGGGCAATATATATCTTTAATTTTTTAAATCCGAGGTTTCCGAAAATTGTGCCACAGAAACCTGAAGGGACGGGGTTTCGTCTTGTTCAGCGGCCCCACATGCTATGCAGTGTGATATTAGGAAAATTTTGCCTGGACAGTTTCTGCCTGCTGCCAGATTCAAACTGCCATGGGTGGTTTCACAGACTATACACCCTTCCGTGCTATGCCCAATCTCCCAAACAGTGTAGTCTTCCCTTGCAGTCCACACTAATCTCTGCTAACGGCTCAATTGACTACCGCCACCAAGATTCTTGGTGAAGATGGACAATGATAAACAATATGATTTAAAACAAATAAATGATATTATTTTTAATACTATTGTCATATTGAAATAGTAATGGGTTCACAAATTCAAAATAACAATGTATATACAGATATTACAGGGAACTCTTTTGCGTAAGATTACGGGTGAAATTGACGATAATACGAACTGCGCATGTCGCCGTGTTAATTTTAAAATATAATAATATTTAATATATGTGGGGTTGTTTATCAGTACTACGCGATGGACAGGCCTAACAATTAATTTAGAAATGTCTAGTTAATCCACATCAAAGAATTCTCGATATGTTTGAAATATGGTAGAAATATCACTATGCGAAATTAACATTTTGAATTCACAAAAAAAAAAACATAAAATTATAAAATGTTTTTAACGGCAAACATTTCGCCGAGAGGTGCCATTTTTGACCAAGTAGTAAATCACGTGATCAATGACCTCCGGGTCAAACCTTTATAGTACGCGAGCCAACGGCAGAGTCGAATGCTGGATAGCTAGACTTGTGTGGAGAATGTGCTATGCCCTCTACCTTGCCCCACCGATATGGGGAATGTACTTGGCCATTACTGCAATCAAACTTGGAAGGTATCAGACTGATCTTAAAATTCCTTGAAAATACTGAATCGTGGTGCTTGAAAGTCCTATTTTAAACCATGTATAACCTACTGGAACCATAAGACAAAGTGTAAATTTGTGTCTAGCATTGCCTGTGACAGGTGCCTTAGACTTGAATTACCTGAGAATTTACCAGTGCTTCAAATGTTGGTTCTATATATTCTATTCTACCTTCACGTAGTTTCGGCATATCTTCCTTTAATGCAGTATTCCGATACATAAACTCTTCTCTTGCTGCATGCAGGGACTTTTTAGCCTATAAATAATTAGAGACAAACTGTAATTTTTAAAAAAAAGGAAATTGGGTTTTATCCTATTTTTCTGGATCAACTGGGCTAATGAATATTGGCAAACACCATAACATATAGTACTATGAGAGGAAACTTTTACAGGCACTGGGCACTACTAAACTGCCGACTCATATTTCAATTTCCCAACTGTCAGAGGATCTTGAAAATGCTGCCAGTGGTATACATGTACCTGGGACCTCATCCGAACAACTAGACACCTCACCTAACCAAGTCATCATTTCTGCACCACTGACAAAGGGGGGACCATGCGGCTGGAAACATTTGAAGAAACTTTTTTGATTAACATTGGGGTGAAACCAGGGACCTCCAGGTTTTTTTTTTGTATAAACATATTTTATTCAAACAACATGAGTAGGATTGGATAACAGGCATAGCCTATGTGAAAACCCTCTCCCTGTATACAATATAATTTACAATAATAAAGTATTTACATATATACAAGATATTTACAGTACATGTAATTATATTAGATAAAAAATGAAAAACTTATATGATATATCAAATTAGGGAATTTTAATAAAAATTGAAAATAATAATTTTCAGAATCGTTGAGTAAGGTTAAAAAACTCATGTAAGGTCTTAAAAATGTTAATATTTTTATCAACGGAAAGTTTATTTGATCCAAATAATAGATGGTTGCTATTTCTGTATTCGAGAGGCAAAGTGTTTATCGTTCTGCGGCGTGCATCTGAGTGGTTTGTACATATGAAAAGAAAATGTTCAATATCTTCAAATTGATGACCACAAGTACAAGCTGGATCATCTGATATATGTCTCAAGAACATGTGGCCTTTAAGATCGCTACATCGGAGTCTAAATTTTGAATGAATAATTTCATATTTTCGCGAACCCAAAAAATAATATGTCGGAATCTTTGTGTCATGTTTGGAAAGTTTTTGTTTAAAGCCAGAAAGTGATGGTGTTCTACGATACGAGGTGTCTAACTGGTTCCATTCCCTGATGGAGGACGGTATAAATGTATTAGAGAAGAGATGTGTTCGGGATTTAAATTCCGTAAAATCATTCTGGTTCCTTAATGAATATGGTAATGTTGGAGATTTTTCAAAAAGATTTAAAAGGTATTTGGGAACAATATTATTGAAGACTTTGTACATAAGATGCAATTTGTGACGCTTCCGTCTCTCCATCAAAGGAATAAAACCAGTTTCCCTGTACAGTGATTCGTGATTGGTTCCTTTAACCGCCCCGCAAATAGTCCTAAGTGCATCAAGTTGAAGGCTTTCTAATTTATCAGCTAGTACATTTGGACAACCGTCCCAAATAATATCCGCGTAGTCAAAATGAGGCAAAATAAAGGAAGTGTATATTGTTTGTAGAGTTTTCCGTTTTAGTCTGTATTTAAGCGATTTTAGACAATTTGTCAGTTTTGAAATTTTCTTACATAAATTCTCAACATGGACATTCCATTTTCCGTTACTTTGAAAAACTAAACCAAGATGTTTGTGATAGGAGACCTCTTTAATCTGTGTTGTGCCAAAGAACAAAGGTGGATTTGTTGTTAGTGATTTTGTGCTTATGGTCATTGTTTCTGTTTTTAGAGGGTTAAAGGTTACCAACCACAAGTCTGCCCAGTCATTTATTTTCTTTAAATCATTATTCAGAATATCCGAACTTGTACTAGGGTCATCCATTTTTATAAATAGTGAAGTGTCGTCTGCGAATAGTCTAACATTGGAGTCAAGGTTGTTCACAATATCATTAATGTAAATTAAAAACAATAGAGGTCCCAAAACAGATCCTTGTGGTACACCAGCATGGATGGTTCTTGGATCAGAGGATAAGCCTTCTAAAACAACTGATTGTTGTCTATTACAAAGATAATTTTTAAACCATTCTAAGAGGCTACCCCTGATCCCAGCTCCATCCAGCTTCCAACAAAGTCTGGCGTGCCAAACTTTGTCGAACGCTTTGCTGATGTCACAAAAAACAACTTCCAGGTTGTTGAGCCAGTGTCTTTAATCATAAGAACAGGACTTGGTGAGAGAGAGAGAAATGGGGTTTAACGTCCACTTAACACAAACTAGGGCATTTCAGGACTAACATATGGTTTAACTTATTTCAATAATTCATCTGCGAGTAGGGGTCTTTAGCAGTGGGAGGAAACCGGAGAACACTCACGAGGTTGGACAGGTGACTCTACTCCTTGTCACGCACGACCGAGGATTCGAAACCACGCCAATTGACTCAATGACACATTTTATTATACACACGCACATGCTAATCATTCGGCCATCGAACCCCCCTTTAATAATAAGATCAGGACTTAGTGAGAGAATACTCTTTCATGAAACTACATTATCATTATGTTGGTGTCTTCTGGTGTTTATATCTCTCTGTATTATCAAAACATATAAATATATTCTTACCGCTTCTTGTTTAACTCTGTTGATTCCTGTTCTATCTCTTTCTTCATATTTATCTGCTTTCGCTTGACATTTTTGATATTCCTGAAAAAAAATTCAAGATACATTTATTAATCCTTGAGCCATATAAGTATGGATACAATCACTTGGTTTATTATACTGCAACGTTTTAACAAGATTTCACAAGGTAGGGCCTATTTGCTTGAAAACAACTTGTGAAATCTTGTTGAAACATTACAGTATAATAGACCAGATGATTTTATTTTCATCCATGCTAAGTGTGTCTAGTATTATATCATGGATATAATACCTCCATTTTATAGCTACATGAGTACATGTTAAATAATCCAAGTTGAAGTTTCAGAAAATTCCCATTACTTATTTTGGCCCGGAACTAATCCAAAAGTGTCAAGTGTTTATCTTGGTGTTATGCTCTTCCAAAAAAGCTTAAGGCTCCACCAATTCAAATACCATTGACATGACACTTGGCACAATTCCAAGACGTCGGCAATGACATCCTGCTTGGTTCCTGATACTACTATCGTTGTTGTTATGGGAACTGCTAGTAATATTTCATAACATAACAAATACAACACTAAGGAACATTCAATACTAAACCTATGTGTATTTATGATGTTTTTGAGGATGCTCAAATTAATAGAATTGCAACATCGAGTCATAGAATTGAGCCCTGTCATAGTTCTGCCTGTCTAACTATGGTTTGTACACAGTTAGCACCTGTTTTATCATTGGAAATTCTTGCATACCTTTGGCAGGACAGAAAGAAATTAATCTCAAAACGTTTAACTGATTATCCCCCATAATGCCGGACTAAAGATTGGGTTCAACAATTCCTACCTGTAAAGCTTGATCTCTTTTCTTTACTGCTGTTTGAACACCTGGGAAAATACTACTAAACCTAAAAAACACAATACATTTAATTTAATACACAGTGTTTTGAGTATATAAATTATTAAGGGAAATTCTGATACCTGACATATGTCACCATCTAACCAAATTCATCACTAACATTAAGCTATGCAAACTTGGAAATCTGCAACTTGTCACTGACAAAGGCAGATACAAATCCACTGTTTTTTGTTCTTTATTTTAATTCATGTCTGGTACAAAGTGAAATAGGCTAGGTCCCACTTCATCAGTGCCATAATAACGAAATCAGGTCTGCTGTGTATTTTTTGTCAATTCGGATATTTATGTAACTTGCAAGGCCCTCTGTCCTGCACCACGGACATGAAGGAACCACTTTTGACAAATACCGATGAACTTTTCCTCCCAACGCAGGGATCAAACAAGGGACTTCAAAAATCTTAATCGCTGAGTCAACTTAGATTCTGTTCCTGACAAAGCCTGATATGTGTCTGCCATTGTTGTGACCAGTGTCTCTCATCCAGGTTTGACTTCCCCAATAATACACATGTATGTAATAATACAATCAAATATTACATGTCACTTACTTTTTCATTGGTTCTATAACAGTCTTTTGAACAGAAGTACTCTGAAATTAACATTAAATCATATATTTCATCCACAGATGAGTAGTCCTACTTATTTATTAAAATGGTTTATACATGTACTTTTCATTCAAAGTCCATTCAAGCTCCATGAGCCAATTTTCCCACCTTTCTGATTGATGATAAAACACAATTATTTCTGTTGATTGTTTTCCTTATCCAGGACATAATGCCATCTTCAAACATCCTCTATTTCAATGTGTTTAAAATAGCAAAGGTTCTGTTTTCACATCGTTTTTTAAAAGATGCTGGTTTTGTTCAAAAGTGAGCTACCTCTGTTCAAATTGCAACTGGGTGAGGTTGTCTTCGATGTTGAATATTTTCTTTAGAAATACTACATTTATTTGATGAAAATGATAATGCTTCTTTACAGTATCTGGTATTTAAAACTTTATGAGATCAGATAATAAATTGGAAAGGGGTCAATGCAGACACTCTACATGCCTCTGTGTGTGTGGGAGGGATATAATCAGATTTAATATACACTTCCACAATAAAGTAATATCAATAACAAATGTGCCTGTCCCCATTAGTAATGCAGACACTCTACATGCCTCTCTGTGTGTGTGTGGGAGGGATATAATCTTAAAGTAATATCGATGACAAATGTGCCTGTCCCCGTTAGTAAATATTTTTTATACTGTACCATGACATTGGTGTGGACCTCTAGTTTGCTAACAGCACGGTCCCACTCTTGTACTTCTTGTTTCAATTCTTCATCTATCTGACACAAGGTACTATTCAATAGGTCTTGGGTAATTTTTCTCTCACTTTTAGCAGCAACTGAATCAAAACAGATATTGTTGTTTCCTTAGAATTGCCATTCTCTCAATTTGCAATCTATGTTAATAGCACAAATATTTACTGCTGATCACTTTGCCCTCTGACTATATATAACGAAACATACATGGGATCAAGTACATACATGTAAAAGATAGGCGTCATGACATATCTTCGCTAAATAATAAAGTCTCTCACGGCCTAATCCTGGCTAGTATGTACTCAGATTATGTAACATTACAATAAGAAAACAAAATAAAAATACCAACTCTAGATAATTTCCCGGTCTGGATTCAATCAGATATCATAAAGAGAGAGAGAGAAATGGGGTTCAACGTCCACTCGACACAAACTAGGTCATTTTGGTTTAATTTTATTTCAATAATTCGCTTGTGCATAGGGGTCTTTAGCAGTGGGAGGAACCAGAGGACCCGGAGAAAACCCACGAGCTTGGAGTGGACAGGCAACTCTACTTCTTCTCACCTCACTTACAACCGGGGATTCGAAACCACGCAGTGGGAGGAAAACGGAAGATTTCATAATTTCATAATGGTAAATTTGTGCGGACAACATAATGGCAGCAGGCATATTGTATAGTGAGCAGCATAGATCATCGCAATTTCAATTCCACATATCTTGGTAAATACTGTAAGGAATTGATCAATTTTTGGACTGATATTTCAATAAGATATTCCGCTTTTAGTTTACTGAATTTTAGGGGATATAACTCTGTGCAATATATCGGGGTGCTAAAATGTAGGTTTTAGCAGCAAGGCAGTTATTCAATGAATGATAACGGGACTATATAATACCCACACAATCCAAAAATAAATAGATGAAATGCAGCAATGCACTATGTTTTAATATTTTGTAGACTTACCCTGTTTAGCTTCAGTGCATCTTTTTACATCTTTATACAGTTTTTTAGTCACTTGATCAAGGCTGAAAAATGGAATGAACAGAATAAAACAACTGTAAAAACAGGGCAAGTGTAGACTGAAGAATGATGCTATCTAGACCAATTATGTTTGAATAAATCAAAATTCCAATCATCTGTTGAGAATTCAGAATGCTACTGATGGTACTGTACTAGTATAATTATAAATAAAGACAATTTATTGCTGAATGAGTCGTCAACTCTATCAAATCTTAAATTCTGTTCTAATCCTTTGAGGGATTTTTAATCCCTTGCAAAAATTGGAATCTATTAAAGGGCCAATCTTGATTATATTTTGAAGAATAAAACTGCATAATTTTGTGTTAAAGCCCTTAAAATCCCTCAATTATCTCAATACATTTTCAAACAACTTAAACCCATCCTAAATTAAATTACATCCCCTTTAGGTACAAGTAATTAGGGATATCTCTGGTGTATCAGTATTGACTAAGTATTGTTGTGTACAGGTATATATTGCCTTGTATATTTCCTTATTTTATCATTGCCTGATAATGACTAGAGAAGCCTAGTCCAAACGTCGTTCAGTAATAAGCAGTAATCGTATTCCATAAAATTGTGACCTGTATACTCCAGTACAATTACTAAATGCCATTGAAACGGTTTAAACTCATCAGTCTTCATCTGGAAATGGAGACCTGTCTTCAAAGCTGTATTATCGATGTCTGGATATAACTAGACTTTTATTTTATAACAATAGCGTGTAGGTGAGATTTATCCTTTGTTATCCAGTACAGCACACTGTATACATAAAACATGGTATACATAAAACTTTATACATGTATGAGATATAGACTTTAAAATGACAGAAATTAACTTACTCCTCTAATTTCTTCACTTCCTTTTCAAATTCTCGTTCTTCCTGAAAAAAATTTTTACATTTAATTCTCCTATAAAACGAGAGAGAGAGAGAAATGGGGTTTAACGTCCACTTGACACAAACTAGGTCATTTTGGGACTAGGATCCAGTGGGAGGAAAGCAGAGGACCCGGAGAAAACCCACAATGCTAGACAGGCGACCCTACTCATTGTCACGTACAACCGTGGATTCAAAACCAAGCCAGTTGACTCAATGACAGACTTTATGATACAGCATGCACATGCTAGCCATTCGGCTATCACCCCCTACCCATATTCCTATAAAGCATAGTTTTACGTGTACAAAAAACAAAATCATTGTTTGGTCAATAATTTGTAACCATGTGCTAAGTACATGTATTAGTTGCCCAAAATATATCTTCTTAATAAATTAAAGATGTTTTTCCACATAGAAACCGTGTGATTTGATGATACATGATACATGTACATCTGGACTAAAAACATACTCAAACTAATTGATATATCTATATCAAAACATTTTAATCCGAAGAAAAATACCATGCCTTGATTATGAGATTGCTGAGAATCTATTTTATCAGTTGTATTTATCAAATGACTTGATTGAGGGAGAATCCATTATCAGCTTTTATTTGTCATAAGTGGCTGTCTAAAGCCTACTTAAATCCTTGGAATATCCTCTGCCAACTTCTTTTTCCGACATTTTATCAGATAGTGTACTGGGCGTTTGCCGTTTAACTATCTTACTGTACTCACAACCACTACCCATTAGATCAACACATAAGAAATGCTCCTTACATGTACATAGTATTATATATATACTCGAGGAGACAGGCTGACTTTTAGAGAAAGCCTCACATTTTTGTTTTGTGTGCGGCCCATTTTCTAGTAAGATTGGGTTGTTTATTTTCCATGTTATATAAAAATTGCCATACTTTTATTGAAAATAACTTTCCTATAAATACTTTCGAGATAATGTATCGTGAAAGACATGATCGAATGATAAATAACAGATGGAAATGAATGTATGGATGGCCAAAAAATGACAGCGTGATGATAAATTTTAATGTGGGCATACATGTATAATAAAAACTAAAGCTTAAACAAGGCATTTGCAATTGCTGTAGTTCTAATGTTAAAAAATGAAGCACATATAGACATGGCCTATTTAAAGATTATATGTAGTAGAAAAATAATAACTTATACTCACTGTCCTTGTAACTACTGACTTTTTAGGAGATGATCGAAATGGGTTCCTATAATTATAAATATAAAATGTTGTTTATAAAAACTGATGATATTGATACCGGTAGGCCTACTGGTATTATTTGATCTTACAAGCAGAATGAGTCAAAGTTAGACCACCCCACAGGGGTACAAGGAAGACGAAACATAACAAATGCAACTATCTGCTGAATGGCATGTCTGAACAGTGATTGTCTGACAGATGTACCAAGTATATCATATGAGTACGGTAAAATGAAATTACCAATAGAATTGGATAGAATTTCAGAACAGGAGCAAATAGCACTGCAGTCTAAAATTTCCCCTCAAATACACTATGCAAACTTCGGCAGATTCCAATACCCTACATCTAGCCTCGGCTGTATGACAGTGACATGTACCTACGCCTATACATTTGCAATAAGGCACTGGTTTACTTATTAGGAAAACTTGCCACTTTTCAAAGAGAGAGATAGAGAAATGGGGTTTAACGTCCACTCAACACAACTAGGTCATTTCGGGACCAACATATGGTTTAATTTTATTTCAATAATTCGCTTGCACGTAGGGGTCTTTAGCAGTGGGAGGAAACCGGAGGAAACCCACGAGGTTGAGAAGGCGCCCCTATCTCCATGCCACATACGCTCACACCAGGGTCAAAACCACAGCCGCAAGCCAGAGGTGACTTGCCAGCTAGAGGTTGATCGAGGCACTCTAGAACACTAGGCCATCCCAACCCCCCATTTTACAAAGAAGTTCACACAATTGCTTACTTCAAACAGTGGGAAGAATTTTCAATGCAAACTGGTCTTGTCTAAAGAAAATCAGATAAACTTTAAAGAAAAAATAGCTTCAGACTTAAAATCTTTGTATGATAAAACATTCTTCAAATGTGCTGTCATGGGAAACGCCGTTGATAATCTAAGAACTTGAAATTATGTAGTTCAATACACTATACAATAATATTGTTGATATAGGTATGTATTGCGTATACAGTTAAAATTTCCAACTGAGCACGGAGTCCGGAGCCTGTGAAAATTGAAATACACCTTACGGTACGTAATACAACGCTGATTTCTGATACGACTCTCTTTCTATTATGAATCCATCTTTTACACCGAAAAATTAGAGTTGCCATCCGTTTTGTGTCCACTTGGTACTTCCTACTTTCTATTAGGGTTAGGGTATTTAAGATTAAAACATAGAATGCAAAAATGTGAGTCACAATAAACATGAATTATGCCCATGCCCATATACAAATAAAGTAGGCCTTATAATAGATTATAAAACAAAACAGTAGGAATTTCCAGTAAACATTTACCAGCTCATTATATGAGAAAATCAGCTACAATACATGTACCGGTAGGTAAAAGTCGGATCTTTTATTGTCTTTATGACAAATTTTAATCAGGGAGCTTGACTGACAGGAACAAGTAATTCATTATATTATTCTATAACTAATTAACGGTAATTTGTAAACAACACAATCCCCTACAACACTTCACAGGTGTTCTTAACCGTAAGTACAATAGTCTCAAACCAAATGCAACTGTTACCATATCCCTTCAATTATAAGATATTTTAAACATTTACTACAACAAGTCTGTACTTATTTTCAAAATAAACATATCTTATTTGAAGAATAATATTTTAACGCGGTTGTTTAAAAGATCAAAAGCATGTGCATTTTTGGATTTGAGAGTAATTTCCAATATGGCAGCCCCCATACAAAAATTAGCTAGTGTTGCTAGAAATATTTTTAGCAGAATGAATAGCGATGTCAACTTCCACGACAAACTTAAACACCTCAGAACTATGATTAACGGTATATCCGCCAAAGATGTTGGTTTTGATATTGAAGATTTGAAGAAATCGGAAACATACGGCAGAGACGAAGTTGCGCCCGTCACCTACGTTCATTTATGGGAGGATGAAACCTTTTCAATGGGGATTTTTGTTGTGAAGCCCGGTGGTCGTCTACCGCTTCATGATCACCCCGGCATGTATGGTTTTTGTAAAGTTATTCACGGTGAAATGATGGTGCGAAGCTTCAATGCTATTAAAAACTCAGAACAAACAGAAATGCCTTATGAAATAAAATCAAAATTAAAACTTTGGCAAATGCCACACACCAAACAAGTGAAACTGAATACAGAATCAGTGGTGTCAGTTAATGATGAGTGTTGTGTGCTGAATCCGGCAACTGGTAATATACACGAAATAAAACCTGTTAATGGAACTACAGCATTTTTAGACATTTTAGCACCCCCTTATGATCATCAGCTGATGGGATTACGTGAGTGTCATTACTATGAAGATCTGTCATGCGGTTCTGGGGACTTGAGATGGTTATCACTAATAAATCAGCCTTCAGATTTCTGGTGTGATGCCTTAGAATATGAGGGTCCGAAAATAGACTTGCCTCCCTTGTCACCTAAATCTAGTAGAAGATGAATCAAAATGTGTCCCTGTACAATATAATCTTGTTAGATAAATAAGACTAAATTGCAAACACAAAGTACAAAGTACAAAGTTCAAGATGTCAGAATAGATGTTATTTACCACAATAACCACAAAATCAATTAGACATAATTTATTTTAAAATTTTGAATATATGCGCCTTATTTAAATATAAATATACCGGTATGCGTCTTATTAATAAAGCTTACATATATTATGCTCAATAAAGTGCAAGCTAAATTTTTAACCTATACATGTAGTAGGGCCTACTTAAGGCCTATATAGAGGTAAATTTAGGGTATGAGTAACAGGGGTAACCCATACTCAAAATACCCAAAACTTTTTTATTACCAGTTTAAATTTCAGAAATGGTAGAATTTAGAAAACATTTACCACAAGCAAAGAAACAGTAAACAATCTGAGACAAAGATTTATTAATGAAATGTGAATTAAATGAAATGGGTTTTAACATCCTACTGGTCCGTACCTTTGCTAATGAAGATGGTTAATAATATATACCAAAACTTATGACTGAGTATGAAAACATAGTAGGCTACGCTACCGATAATATCCAAAAAAAATTTTTTTTACATCAAAAAATTCCGAATGACATAACTGAAGTCTTCGAACTGAGCTCTATATGAGTAGGGGTGAGCAAATGGAGGTCGAATTTTGGGAACGATTGTTTTCTATGGCGATTTTGGCTGTTGAATCTGAATCTGATGAAATTTTTGTTCTGTGACGTCATTTTAGGCTGATTCCGTGGTTTTCAAAATGGCGGCCAAAAATGACTTTTTTTCTCATAAAAGTGAAACAATATTGAAACTATTTGTCCAATATGTTAAAATATATGTTTTCATGACCGTGGATTCTAAAATTGCACTACAATTTATGATTTGATAACATCCTTTAGTAATAACTGAAAATAAATGTGAGTTACACATTTAATCACCTCAAAAGCGTCCAAATACAATGTACTTGCCAAAGATTGTTTTAATGGTTCATAAATTTGTATTTTGTTATATTGTGTTTAAGACAGTATCTATATCTATCATTTCTGAAACATTAAATATTGACGGTAATGTGGGGTTATTTTGGAGTTTGTGGCTGGGTTACACCCCTTTGTCAGATCAATAAATTTTATACAATTTAGCTTTGATGTTATAACTCTTTAACACTAAAATACAATGTGTGCTGTGATGAATCATATGAATAATAACTATGTTTTACAAACTTCTTCATTTTTTTTAGCCTATGTACTGTTTGCATAATTTATGTTGATTTTTGAGTAGCCTGGTTTCTGTTAATTTTTGTTTATGTTCATTTTGTCTGGCCACCAAAATATTTGATCTGACACTAGTTCTTTTTCATACAAATCATAATTTATATAATGCTTATTAATAACTTAGACTATGGATCTCAATGTTCATGAATGATAACATGTTCCTCAACCCGAAACCAAAGTAATATGATTTTAGCATTGACCTACTTTTCTTGGCTACTCTTTATCATATTCCAAAGCGTTCATTTATGTACATGCCAATTTGTCCAACTCTATGAGGGAGCCCCAGTGGCTCAGAAGTTGGCTCACTAAACTGGAGGTCCCTGTTTAATTGCTGTGTTGCCTGAGAAAGTGCATCAGAATTTTCCAGCATGGTTCCTCTAAACTATACAATTCTATATAGTATGAAAATGTGCTGCCAACATAGAGTCTTACGGACATCATTTGTAATGCTTCCTTGCATTGACAGGTACAGAGATCTGTTTTCCTTCCTTCATCAAAAATGAACTTCTAGCATAATGTAGTTTAATAATAATAATAATAAATAGTCCTCTATTTATATAGCGCAATAATACTAAATCTAAAGTTTCTATTGCGTTTATTCAATTGGTTGTGGGGGGGGGGGGGGGTGATGGATGAATGGTTAGCACGTGCGTGCTGTATCATAAAGCCTGTCATTGGGTCAACTGGTGTGGTTTCGAATCCCCAGATGTACGTTTCAAGGAGTACGGTCGCCTGTCAAACCTTGTGGGTTTTCTCTGGGTCCTCCGGTTTCCTCCTACTGCCAAAAACCCCTATGCGCTGTTTGTGTCGAGTGAACATTAAACCCCATTTCTCTTTCTCTCTCAATTGGTTGTGATAAATGATCTCCATTAATGCTGAAATTACATTATTATATCTTAAAGATGCATTATCTTAGATTTGGCGATCCTTGCTATACAAGTTCAAAAATAGAAATGAGTATATTGAAAATTTTTGTAAATGAAGTTTTGAGTGTTTTAAGTTATGACAAGATAGACTCAATTGTCAAGTACATGTACTATTGCTACAATAAAACAATGTTTCAGTTATCGATTTAATTGTTAAATCATTGAATAGCCAGAGGGTTCTAATCCATTCAATATCATGAGCATCCTATGGTCTAGAGGAGTAAAGTTGATTATGGGTTTGCTATGTGCATAAATGCCTTAATAATAATATTTGAAGCTCGAAAAGAAGACCAACAATTAGCAGATTTAACTGTTACATAATGCAATTTTTATAAAAGGCCTGCTGCAACACCTGTAACTACAATATATGAATGCACAATCTATTGGGCAACCATAATAGTACAGTAACCAGTTGGCACTTAATGGCACCAGTTTTCACTACCTTAATATTTATAATTGTGATTAGTGTTACTGCATGTATGTATTATTATAATTGGTTCAAATATATGGTATATTATTTGATTCCTGTATCTAGTGATCAACACTATTTTGTTTTGTTAAGTTTGAATTATAAAATATGTAATAATTTATGTTTGTAGGTAATTTCATATGTATTATTCTGTATATTTTAATCAATTTTATTTCTATGTCAAATGTAGTAATAAGTATAAGGATTTATAAATATAAACATTATGTATATATGTGTATATTTCAAAAGATTGTGATACCTTTTAAGTATGAAGTAAAGAGTTTTTTGAATATTCTGAGATCTTTATACAGATTTTTAACCCCACTATATATTTAGGCCACGCCAATTTGTATTCTTGTTCTTTAGGAAAACACATAATACAAAATTGAATGCTTTTTTTTTCTAAAAAAAAATAATTTAAAAACAAAAAGTAAATGTTTTTTATTCAAAAATTTTAGGTTCACAAGACTCGGGTCTCAAGTGGTTATTTGTATATTAAGACCATAAAATCCGTTTGGCCTTAATGTTAATGTGGTTTTATATAGTCACCCCGGCAACAGATTTCGAGCACATCTTGGTGAGTGAATGATGAGTTAGAACGAGTGGCCTCAAAATAGGTTTGGCCTTAATGTGGTTTTATATAGTCACCCCAGCAACAGATTTAGACCACATATTGTGAATGGAGTGAATGATGATTAAAAACAAATGGCCTCACCTTATCTTACTTTTTAAGCTAAAAAATTTATTTAAAAGGAATTGTAATTGTAAGAGTACTGGATCACACAAACAGAAACCAATAACCCACAGACAAGACACACAGACATTGCAAGAAAATAAACACCAAGGGTACTATCAACCCAAGAAAATGTACCCTGGGGATGTCCAGAAGTGTCCACTGCGATTAGCCTAAAGTCTTGGCTATTTCACTGAAAATGAAACCACCTGACAAGGGAGATAATCCACAAATTGGAACATTGTATTATTTAAGTGTAGCGGGTACACCGCTTAAGCTGATGATATTATCTGTATAGTGTATTAATGACTTGTTGCGGTAGTACACTCAGTGAATAAGATGCTTGCTAGTTATCAGGATTTTGCATTACAGTTCTCCTTGTCAGTGGTGCAGAATGGGGGGCCGGACAAGAACAGTGTCTAGTTGTTCAGATGAGTCAAAAACCAAAGGTCTGTTGTAAACACTGCCGTGCATGTAAAAGAACTATTGACAGTTAAAATTCTAAATAAGAGTAGGCTGGTGTGCCACTGTCTGGCAAAATTACTCTCATTGTACACAGTATGGCATATGCCCACCTTCATTAGCCCAGTGGGTGCAGAAAAGTAGGACGTTCAATCCCATTTCATTTCAATATGTTGCATCTTTGGTTTGAAGATTCCATATTTACAATCTATGTTTATTTTTATCAACTTCCATAAATTGATCATCTTACTACACCATCAAGACAGATATTGTGCTAGTACATGTACATTAATGTCACTAAGTATCCAAGACCTTCTTTCATGAATTTGTTTTCATTTTGATTGAAACCTGTAGGTTGTACTTTAAAGGTCACATGCTGTGTTTTCATTACCTCTCAGTATATTTCTGGGATCTTTTGATTTATAGAATCTAAGTTTAGCCTAAATTAATAAGGCCTTCAAATATGTAGAATAGAGTAAATAAATAATAATATCATAATTTATTAAAGGCAGAACAAATCTATAATCAATAAATAAATTTTAAAAATTTAATTTTTACAACCGATATTTCATAAACCAACGATCATTGATGGTTGAACACATTAGGCTTTACAGATAATCTTAAAGTACCCTTTAGTAATTGATAGAATACACTACATGTATTATATATGGGAAAATCATGAATATATTTTTTGAAACATTTGAATTGTGCTTATGTAATAAAACCAGTGATTGTTCCCCATAAAATGCATTATGTAGATAAAGTGCTGGTCGTTCTTGTTGCAATAGTTCAAACTTAGACTATAAAAATAATATATAGAAATTATTAAATAGCGCTGCTGTTCTAATCCATTTAATATCTCAACCATCTGATGACCTAGAAAGTGACTGTGAATAAATGTCTTAAACAATTTATTTAACATTTGAAGACAGAAAAAAAGACCTGCAATTGTGCAATAGACAGATTTATCTTTTACATAATGCATCTCTTAAGTCTTAAAGGTATTAAAGTCTTCTTGGATCCCATGTCAAAAATGGAGATTTGTCCTTCTGCAGGCCATATACCGTACAAGACACATGTACATTAGTTAGATAATAGAATCATTATACTGGGTAATTCCCAAGTAATTACTAATGTGTCTTCATGTAAAATCTAATTTATGAATTCCAATATCTAAAGCAACATAAAGTCTTCCAGGATCAAAGACAAGAGAATAAACTGGGCTACTTCTGTTTCTTCCACTGTAATATTGCTAAAAGAAAAATTAACAAAAGTCAAGTCAATTATCTTAAGCTTTTCGACTAACATATGGTTTAATTTTATTTTAATAAGGGGTCTTTAGCAGTGGGAGGACCCGGAGAAAACCCACAAGGCTGGACAGACGACCTTACTCCTTGTCACAAAGAACCGTAGATCCGAAACCACGCCAATTGACTCAATTACAGGCTTTATGATACCCCACGCACATGCTAACCATTCGGCCATACCCCCTCCCCCCTTCAGCTTTTCAATACACATGCAATATGGATCTCTCCTAAAAAGACACAAATTTGAATAATTTGGCATATCTACTAAATGACTGTACATCACTGTAGTAGACATTAACAAACTTTAATTAAGACATGGGAGATACATTCTCGAAACAAAACCGGATGGTCAAACCCTATTTACATATCAATCCTGAATTTTGTTTGGCATGTGACATTAAAATGAATACACAACAAAAAGTTAGTGCAAACTAGATTTCTACTGGCACCTATAGGTGTATACACATTGATAAACATTTTGTTGTAATTGTATATGTAGGGTGCTGGCTTGCTAAAAATGTACCAAGGAGGTCCAAGCTTTTAGCACAGGGAAAGTTCCTTAAGTTTCCTGGCATGGTTTTCCCTTGTTGATGGATAAGGACAGAGAGCATCCAGCTGTTTGGATAGGACAAAAAATGAGGTCCCAAGTTGGAATTAGAAATCCAGGTAGGTCATAGCCCCGGTCTCCGGGAAAACTTTCCCTTAATCTTCATTAGCTCGAATAGATAAAAAAAAGTAGGAAGTTAAATCCCATTTTATGTGTAATTGTAAATCGAATATTACCTGTATTGATATCGTTTTTCTTTTATCCCATAATCTGGTCATACCATAACGTGCGGTACCGGTAACAATAGAATAATTACCATCAGTTTGAAAACAATAAACTGTTGAATCAAAAGGCTCTGCCCACCTAGCAACACTGTAAATCAAATAAAAGAATAAGATTATCTTCTCTTCGAATTCATTTATAAACAGGTGGTTAACCCTTTAGAACTGCAGGATACTCCTCTTAGCTTTGTGGTTAACCCTTTAGAACTGCCAGATACTACTCTTAGCTATTACATGTATTGTGGTGAACTAGAGTTGTTCTAAGACTATTGAGGTAGTTTTGGGAGTAATAGTTTTGAAAATGAGATGTTAAAAAAAACATCCCTTTCAAATAGATTTTCAAGGAACCAGGGTAGTCAATATTTGCATGAACTTAAAGGTTATGGGCTAAGACAAAATAAATAAAAATTATATTTTGATTTACTTTAATGGGGCATGTTTAAGTTACACTGTTTTTTTAACATTTCTAACAAACTAACTAATCCTTTCCTACGATATAGAAGCCATAGGCCTTAAACTTAAATATACTAAGGATACTACAGTCTTTTCATTGGCTGAAGGTGAAAATCCTAGTAACCAGATTACAAAAATGAACTCTTATTCAATGAAATGGTGGCATATATATGTGGGTTGTAATTTTTGGTGAATAAGTTCCAGATTTTCTTATGTTCAAATTTACCAGTCCTACATTAGATGTTTTTGTGGTATTGAGAGGAGCTTAAGAAATATTGCGAACCTACCATGTATCGGTCCTCAGGTCCCACATAGAAAGGTTTGTATCATAACCACATGTCAATAGAGTATGAGGTGTTTCAAACTTTATATCTAATATACCAGCACCAGCCTGATGATCTGGATCTAACGTACTCAACATTTCACCACTACAATAAATACATAATAATAATAATAATGTATACGGTATTTGTAATGTGCTTAATAATACATCCATTTACACATGCTCAAAGCGCAACATTTTAAGAGTCTCTTGCCATTAAAATCACACATAAACAATCTGTTTCTAATGTGGATAATAGAGTATAAACAAATGAGTTTTTAGTTGTGACTTAAAGATTGTGAAAGTTTGAGATTCTTTAATGTTTACTGGAAACTGATTACAAAGGCAAAGTGCAGCAGATGTAATATTACTAGATTATACATTAAAATGTTGCAGCATCAAGTCTGGAAATAACGCACCAGTTACAGATAATGTCAGGCACAGTTTTTGGCTTTGTCAGACTCAAACCTCTGCCTGTCATTTTGTCAGGCACTGATTTGTCTTTTTTATTGATATAATTAATACATGGACGGCACTACATTGAAAATGTCAGGTACTATTTCATTAGTGCCTGATATTTTGTCAGTTAATTCAAAAATCGTTATTTCTAGACCTAATGTTGCTTATACAGAGTTCTACTACAGCCTTCAAGTTAACTTATGTATTCCCTGTAATATTGGGAGACAAGCTGGCTCGATGGGCATGGCAGAGGCTCAATAACAGACAGATTTAAAGTTTGATCCTGGTGTTAGCCAAAAGTTTCTACGTTTTCCCCTTTGTGCAAGAGAAAAAGCATCTAGTTGTTAGGAAGGTGCAAAAAACTGAGGTCCTATGACTACCCGAAATAAGAATGGCTATTGTACGTGGTGCTGCTGTTAATGCAAAATTACTATCATAGATGGTGAAGAATAGTAAGACATCAAATTCCATTATATTTCATTATGGCATATGGAAGAAAATGTGTTATCTTTGGTTAAAAACTTTTTTAAAAAGTTAAGAATAAAGAACAGAAGCTGTATTTATTCCAGGGAATAATGGTAAGAAATTTGAATTATTTTCATTGTTTGCAGACAGAGAGAAATGATTTAACATCCACTCTACAGACTAGGTTACTTTGGGACTAACATGGTACTATTTTCTTTCAAAAATCTGCTTGTGCGCAGGAGTCTTTATCAAAACCCCGAGCCTGATACTTACGTTTTTAAATCCCATGTAGTTAAAGCAGGTAAACCTTTATTACCAGCTGTACCGGTTGCTAATAAACTGAAATAAAAACAACAAATATTTGTAGCATTGATGAAAAGTCAACAGTTATCAGTTTGGATAAATAAGTTTAGGCTTTTATCTATACACAATATCTACCGGTACTCAATAGATCCTTTAACCAGGGCCCGGTTTTACGAAATCTTAACTAAAGATAAAATCCGAATTTTAGTAGATACTTCAAGTTTGATTGGCTAAGAACTAAAATCAATCTAATATTTTCCAATCAAATTACTAAAATTTGGATTTTATCTTAGTTAAAATTTTGATAAACAGACCCTAGTATAATTGTGAATTGTATTATATTACAGATGGGTATATAATACAGACTTTTCAATTCAACATTTTGTCATTTTATTATGTTTATTGTTTAATCTGAATTAGCAAGCCAAAATACGACGAATTTTAACATTATCCCCCTTTTAAAATATATTTTAAGTATTTTTACACATAATTGTATGTATACTTTTTGAAATCCATGGCATGTACAATTGACTGATTGGTCAGTTCTCCCCCATCTTTTTTAAATAATGTACAATGGGGGCACAGTATCATTCTTGAAAATAATGCTAAATCAAAGGAATACATCCTTTTAATCAGCTTTAATGTCATTTTGTAGAACTTTACCTGCCACATGGTGATAATTTAAGAGACCATACTCGATCACCCATGTAGATTGTTTTCTTTAGGAGGTCTGTTGCATCTCTTTCAGGTTTCATTGAGACAACCTGTAAATGTAATAGATAATGTAAAACATTTATAAACTTAAAGCTGAACTCTGGTTACAAAAATACCGAAATAATTAAATAAAAAAAGTTAACGCCCCCAAGCCGCCATACTTGTTGCCAACTTGTGAAACAAGATGGTGGATATGGAGGCGTATGACCTGGAGAGGTTAGCTGATCTCACTTCCAGTTCGTTTCTAGTCAGTCAGCTGTGTACATCCGACTTTATTCTTATACACGCTTCACTGATTGCTCTGTTTTCCCCCAACAGTGAGTGACTCACTCTGTTTTAGAGTAAAACTTAGGCGGCTATAATATTGCATTAGACACAGTTCATATAATTTTTATGGGCTTACCTGATCAGTTTCCGTCGTGATTTCCCCTTGTCAGTGATGCAGAAGGAGGGCCTGACAAGGACAGCTGCCTAGTCGTTCGGATGGGACGAAAAACCGAGGTCCCGTGTACAAATTGGAGTGCATGTAAAAGATACCTTGGCAGTTGGAATTCGATATAAGATTAAGAGTAGGCCGTAGCGCCGCTGCCCGGGCAAAATTTCCCTCATAGCACACTGTTGGCGTATGCCCGTCTTCAATTGGCCCAGGTTAGGTGCTTAAGCGTAGGACGTTAAACCCCATTTCATTCATTCATTCATTCTTACCTGATCAGACAATTTTCAATCTTCGATAAGTTGATATACTGTCAGTGAGTCACTCACTGTTGGGGGAAAATAGAGCAATCAGTGAAGCGTGTATAAGAATAAAGCTTGATGTACACAGCTGACTGACTAGAAACGAACTGGAAGTGAGATCAACTAACCTCTCCAGGTCATACGCGCCTCCATATCCACCATCTTGTTTCACAAGTTGGCAACAAGTATGGCGGCTTGGGGGCGTTAACTTTTTTTATTGAATTATTTCGGTATTTTTGTAACCGGGGTTCAGCTTTAACCACATAGAAATAAATAGTGGTAATTTTGAGTCTTTTGACATTTTATTCTCCCAACTGAACCATTTTAATTGATGATTAATGATGATGCTGAAATATATGCTGATAAACTCTCATTACATTTGGGACTCACATTTCATTGCGAATGGCACTGGTTCACTAAACCAGGCAGTCAAGGTTTTTCATCATGCAGGACAAAGGGTCTGGTGAGAAAATGTGTCTAGTCATTCAGCGGGGACAAAAAGATTTCCTGACAGTTGGAAATCAATATAAACACTAGGCTATAGTGCCACCATAGCGAGAGAGAGAAATGGGGTTTAACGTCCTCGCGACACAAACTAGGTCATTTTGGGACTAACATGTGGTCTTTAATTTTATTTCAATAATTTGCTTGTGCGTAGGGGTCTTTAGCAGTTGGAGGAAACTGGAGGACCCAGAAAAAATACCATGAGGTTAGACAGGCGACCCTACTCCTTGTCACGTAACAACCAGGGATTCAAAACCATGTCAGTTGACTCAATGACAGGTTTTATGATACAGCACGCATGAGCTAACCATTCGGCCATCCAACCCCCCTTCTCTTATAGCACAGCATCTTCAATAGCCATGTTGCTGTAGCAAAGTACACATTTTTCAGTTCATTTTTGTGGACTGAGTTCTTTCAATTCATTAGAAATTAAAATATAAAATGTAGGTATAAGAAGTTTACCTTAACAGTCTTGTCTCTGGAACCTGATACCATTGTTTGATCATAAAAATCAACACAATGTACTTCACTATCATGTAATTCATCATATTTAAACATCATATCACATGACTCATTCTTCCAACCACAAACACTGCCATCTCTAAATCAAAATAAAAAAATATATTATTATATACACTTTCATTCACAACTTGAATAAATATATGGTTTAAAAAAAAATAATATAAGTTTCAACAAAATAAAAGCAATGTTTAGTTGGCCATAACTTTGAAAATCAATAGTTTTTTTCGCATCACTGTGTATAAAGTTAAAGCAAATTCGATATTAAATTTAGCCTCCACAAAATTGTTCAGAATGCCATAACTCTGACATGACCTTATATACTGTGTATAAATTTACAGTCAATCGGATAGAAACTTTAACCTCTAGAGCATCCACAATATGAATGGATGAACGGACCAACGGAGGGGAGAGGGGTACAACAATTTCAATGTTGGATGAACGGACCAACGGAGGGGAGAGGGGTACAACAATTTCAATGTGGGTATATAAAAATCACATTTATTCTAATGAAGGGAACATCTTATAATTGTCTGTTTATGTCTTCCTGCAATCTATTTGTTCAAGGGGGCAATGGTTGATCAGTGAGTAATTAGACGCTGGCTCACTTACCAAAAGGTCCAAGGTTTGATCCATGTTATAAATAAGAAAGTATCTCAGGACATTTCAACATTGGTTTTCCCTTTTTGTGCAGTATAGAAGGCCTGGCAAAGAATAGTGTCAAGGCCAAGTCATTGGTGTGGTACGAAAAAATAAGTTCCTGTCTACATGTGAAAGTACTCCAACCAGACAAAATTTCCCTCATAGAACACTGCATGAAGTATAACCACCTCCATTAGTGGATATAAATATAAAGTGTTAGGGGACCCTTCAGGACTAAATCATATAAAATTGTATAGCCGTCCGATGCAAACGTTATGTGCATCCATTTCATAGATTTCTAAATCCATTAGTGGAGTCGATGAAGAAAAACAGCATGTTAAATCCCATTTCATTCATTCAGTCATCCCAAAAGACAAAATAAAATGAAATGTCCTGCTCTGAGCTGGGCTAGTGAAGACGAGCATACGCCATACAGTGCGCTATGAGGGAAATTTCACCCGGAAAGTGACACTACTACCTATCTTATATTGAATTTCGACTGTAAAGGGATCTTTTACGCCAATGTGTACACAAGACCTTTGATTTCTGTCCCATCCAAACGACTAGACAGGTTTTCTTGTTGGGCCCTGCTTCCTGCATCCCTGACAAAGGGGAATCACGCCGGAAAATCTAGATGAACTTTCTTGGCTAATGCAGGGATTGAACATCCAACCTCCAGGCTAGAGAGCCAGCGTCGTACCCACTTAGCCACCATGACTATCAGACAGCTATAAACCTTAAAGCTCAATCCTCATTCATGAATATACCTTCTTCTACTGACCATAGGCTAGATGGAATTTACCTACCTACAAGCACCGACAGTAACATCATCTTTAATTATAAATCTACTAACATCATCATTTAAACCATACAATTGTCTGTTTTTCCGCTCCCGGAGATTTCCATTTTTCTGGACACTGAAACAGCGGATTATATTTTTTGTGGACATCCAGAGATTAGATTCTACCTTCTGAATCCATGGCATCAACCTAAAACAAAATACTGGTATACAATTTCTGTTTGGTGTTAGGTCTATATAAAATTTCAGAAATTATAGAGATTGAAATATTGTGGAGATTGAAATATTGTGGAGATTGAAATATCGGTATTTGAATCTTGAACACAGTATTACATGTATAATTTTAAAAATTAAGATTAAAAGCACCCAATGTGCCAATGTAGAAAATTCTAAATAATAAATTTAATAAAAAAGAATGATCGAAGCTATATATACATATACCTTGTTCCATGAGAAACCAGACTTGTTTCTCTAAATACACCATTACTCCAATTAAGGCTTGCTTTATACTGAGTTTTACGGTCAAAACTTGACGATGTACGCCTGAAAATAAAATCATTTAATAGATTAAATACTGTCTTACAATTTACATCCCTGCTTGACCTAGCTATTAATAATCTCCAATACTGTTAACATAAATTTTCAAGTTTAAGACTACAATAAACTTACAGTGTTCTTGACAAAGCAGTATTAAAGTTTACATAAAATGGAAATATCAAACTTAAGGTTCTGTCTGTAGAGACATGTAATCCAAGGGATTTCCTTATATAAAAACAATCAACAAAGATACTTGTACATGCTTCGATCACACCTTCAGAAAGTGATGTACCTGCTGTTGGCACGAACAGCTAGCTGTTACAGAAGAAAAGGGGTTTTTTACCGACTATGTAACAGGGAATTCCTTATAAATAACCAATCAAAGATACACTTTTAATCATACTTCCATAAAGCAGCAGCTCAATTGACTGGAACAGCTGTTACGGAAGAAAATGGTTGACTTGTGTAGGCTTGGTTGATTTACTTATTTACATGTTAGAGCATTGTCAACAAAGTTCCAATTTAAAAGGTGTTTATACTTTACCTGTGTATATATCCACCATATTTAAATTCTGAATATGACAGGACGCTCTCAATCTGGACAGGTCTACTGTTTAAATGCTGCAACCAAACACAATCTTTATTTGACAAGTATTTGAAGAATCTACAGACTTGACAAATTCGACATAACGATTTAACATCGAGGAATGATAAAATATGATACAGTATATCATCTGGTAAATTGGCTATAATAAAACTCGGCATTTTTTTGTCTTGACTTTGACTTTGTTTTTGTGACACCTGAAAATTCCCGAGGAGATTGTGATTGTTTTCTTGAGTTTGCGTTTGAACTTTGGAATTTGTAGTATTCATTTTCCAAGCATTGATAAATTAGTGAACTAAATAGGGGGTTTATATCCTTGAATATAATACAACACATCTTGCTATGTCCAAATAACGTTCAATATTTCGCAATCATCTCAAAATACATCATGAACTATTTTAGTTTGTTTTGTTTACTGAAATGAGACCTTGACCTTATATCACGTGCGTTTCCCGGAAATCGTTCTTTGTTTGTCGTAAATCTACATAATGTTCGATCTTTTTAATGTCCCAAGAAATGGTTATTTAGTGCAGAAAGACACCAAATGAATGATAATCAAAATTGACAGCTCTATGCGAATATAATGAACAAAATATGTCGTAAATATTGTTTATTTAGACTAGATTGTGGTAATTAGGCCATGTGAACCATGTGACCTACTTTCAATTGATATTGATAAACAGCAATACTTTCGACTGTCAGTTGTTGTTTTGGCAGTTCGTATGTAATTAGGACATTTGTTTTGATGTAAATATACGCTACATGGGATTAAAAACATGTAAAATCTGTGTTTTCACAATTAGCTTTACTCATATTGATGATATTTTCGATCAGTAAGTATATGATTTTTCCAGCAATGATGAATGTCAAAATGTGGTCTGGGAAAATTGGTCCGTTTTCCAAATTTCTTGTTAAATAACATGGTTATGCAACCATCATATTTGCATATTAAAGAAATATCAAAACAACGATTTAATATTTAAATTGTGAAGAGGTGCAACTGATTAGTCCCTTTAACACCGTTCTGGGTAGTGTCGACCTACCCCTACCCCCAAAATTTTAATTATTAGACAATAAATTTATATCAGATAGCATCAAATTAAAGACGAAATTTATAAATTAACTATTTTCAATAACTGCTCAAGAAATGAATTTAATATTTAAAGGTTGGATTTTTCTTCATGGTTATAAAACATAGATAAAGCAGATCATAATCTATGATTCATAAAATGTAAAAAGGTTATATTACCGTATATATTATGACTTAATTTCACTCCTAAAATTTTTTCCCACAATCATGTCTTCGTGGAGTGTAAATGATTGATTGGAAATCAAGTCAGCCACCTTAATTAGGATATATTAGACCACTTTGAAGTTGCTTTTTTCACCGGCTATAATAGTAGGAAAACGCATTTGTGGCAGTTAAATTTTCAAAATGTTCTCCTAACGGTCCTGTCTTCGAGGACTGTGAACGATTGATTGGAATTCGAGTCAGCCACCTTAATTAGGCTATATTAGACCACTTTAAAGTTGATTTGTTCACCAGCTGAAATAGCAGGAAAACGTTTTTGCAGCCTTCAAATTCCAAAATTTTCTTTGGAGGGGGGGGGGCATACAAGGTATAAGCTCCGCCTCACGAGGAAGACTGGCGCCGCTGTCTGTAAAACCAAATTCTTTTTCGGGATTTAGGGTTCTGCCCACCTAACTGTTATCCAACCGGTATGCCTATGAGTCTGAGGACTGGGGTACACCAGAAGCAAAAACAGAAGGGCTAGAAGTAAAGGTCTAGTAAAAAGACACAATTTCTTGGAAAAATTGTGATTTCGCCAATTTTCGAACCTCTGTATACAGCACTACGATCACTTCTGTATCTTTATAAATATTAGTTTTGTCATGTTGACATTCTGATTTTTTTTTTATTCTTTTATTTAATTTTTTCTCATCAATTTCAACATAAAGTGAGGGTAGCCCCTTAACTTTTCAAAATTTAGCAAATTAAGGACCACCTTAATTGTAGAGCCTACAGTGTTCTGGCTAACACCCCTTGTTAGGTATGACGAAATTGAAATACAGATTAGGTGGAAGTCAGACCCTTTATTATTTGGGGGGTTGGATGGCTGAAAAGTTAGTGGCATGCGCTGTATCATAAAGCCTGTCATTGAGTCAACTGGCGTGGTTTCAAATCGATGGTGGCAAGGAGTAGGGTCGTCTGTCAATCTTGTTGGTTTTCTCTGGGTCCTCCAGTTTCCTCCCTCTGCTAAAAGACCCCTATGCACAAGCGAATTATTGACATAAAATTAAACTATATGTTAGTCCCTAAATGACCTAGTTTGTGTTGAGTGAATGTTAAACTCCATTTCTCTTCTCTCTATCTCTCTCTCTCTCTCTCACTCCTTATTTTAGACACTCTCTAGAGTATCCCAATAATGATAATAAAAATATCCCAATCGCCAATCTAATCAGATTTAATCCATTTAATATTTTTGTCCAAAATCAAAGGTCATTCGAACTGTTTAAAGATAACAAACAAAATTGCGTTTTATAACTAACAATATGTCCGGTTATAAAATCTTAATCAAGAATGTTCTTATCAATCTTAAAGGTGATGTACCATACTGTACTAGTAGGTTTAACCACTTGATTACATGGACCCCAGCCAGAAGGTCATCACACATTGCACAGATGTCCTGACTAAAAATAATAATAACCACACTGGCCTAAAAGTGATTTTGATTTTTCATAGCGTTGGGGAGGGTGTGTGTTCCATGTTTATTATCGTTGTTAAATGTGGTTACCGGTATACATGTACATGACTACATGTACACGTATACAGAACCGGTGGAGTGTGGGGGGGCTAGCGGGGGCTTTAGCCCCCCCCCCCAACAATTTGGTCGCAAGTACTCTTTTCTCCAGGTTATTGCATCCCCTGGACCTAGGATGGAAGGCCCACAAATCAAGAATTGCTTCTGCCGGTCCTTATATACACATGAGTGGCCCATAATACTGAGCTGGTCGTTAAGCAGGATTTCACTGTAGTAGGAATAGGCCAAGTACTGGTGATAATTGCGGCCAATAGCAAAAAGGTACATAGTGTTAAATAGTTTTTTTTAACTTTAAATGTGACATTTTTTTTCCAGACTGATGTAAAATAATCATGCTGAATGTCTGCTATGAAAATAAACAATATTCCTTTCACAGTGTCCATACCATTACTTGGTATCGGAGCACTCACTCTCCTACTCAGTCTAATCTTTTGCTGTTATATGTGGAAGTAAGTAATTATATATAAAATAATTATAATATCTTTATTTCTGAAGGGTTTAAAAATTAGGCTCTGTTCCCTACCTTATAAATTGCCCTTAAATAAGTTACATGTACAAAAAATGTACATGTGTATAATAGTCAGAATGTATGAAACCAAGCAAGAATAACATACATGTGACATACATTATGAATTTAACAGGGCTGAAGGCGTTTTATGAGTTTCAGTAGGGAAAGTCATAGATTTCACAGCACCCATTAATCAAAATGGGTAAATCATATGCCTTGTCTTTTAATATGAACTGGAACTTTATAACCGGTACAAATACTTCTTCTTTAGACAGAACAATCTGTTGAGCTTTCTGTTCATTTACTACTTTCAATATTGCAGAATTTATTTTTTAGAGGGGTACTATCACTTTCAACTGAAATATCTATTAGTAATTAATTTTATACATGTATATGAGCAAGCCTGGAAATAAGGCATCTGTCACTGACAATGTCAAGCACAGATTCAGGCTTTGTCAGGCACAAAACCTCTGATTCCTGTCATTTTGTCAGGCACTGATTTGTCATTTGGACGTATTATGTCGTCGCACCTGTCCGTCCGTCCGTCCACAATTGTTTGTGGACCCTCTACAGGTCACAATTCTTACCCGATTTTGACGAAGCTTGAAATTTAGGTTTATCCCCAGACGATCTCGGCTACTTTCGATATTGGCATGTATCGGATTAAAACTTCATGGATTATGCCCCTGATTGTACGAAAATCAAGTTTTTAGCTTGTGGGCCCTATAGAGGTCACAATATTGAACCGATTTTGATTAAACTTGACATGCATGTTTATAACACAAAGATCTTGGTTCCTTTTGATATTTGCGCCTATCGGAACGTAATTTCCTGAATTATGGCCCCTGATTGTTCGTAAAATCTCCTATGTTAGCTTGTTGTACCTCTGGAGGTGACAATTATTATCTGATTTGAAAAAACGTTTGTTTATATCACCGTTACACCCTAAGGAAGGTTTAGATCAAATTTCGGGAAAATTGGACCAAAATTGTCATACAAAATGGCCGCCGTTTGTACGCGAATACTGTTAAAAAATGGTATATCAAGGTTTTGGACATTGCAGAGGTCACAATTTTAATTTGATTTTGATACTTAAAATGCATGGTTATAACTCGAAAGATCTCGGTTCCTTTTGTTATTTGCACAAATCGGATCATAACTTCCTGAATTATTGCACCTGATTGTCTGAAAAATCCCCTATGGTCCCTGTGGAGGTCACGATTATCATCCGATTTAATAAAAAAGTTTGACTTTATCACTGTTGCACCCTATGGAAGGCACCCGGGTGGTGAGATCGCCGTAGGGTCCATGAAATGTCGGTGAGACGAGGTCAATTTCCTGTCATACTACGTCCCAAATGATGTAAAAAAACACGAAAATTAAAATCATCTATAGACGCCATTTTGAATAATTAGCGATTTCCGTTTTTGAAACCAAAGCTTTCATTAAGCGACCGAAATTGACAAGTCGAACATATCATTTGACAAATGAACGTTTATTAGTCAATTAAGAATACGAAGTACAAGTAAACAAAGTTTTAGGTAGTGTAGTAGTGAAGCAAGATATAGATTAACGGTGTCTGGACGAGTAAGCAACAACGCAAACTAAAAGTTTCGTGCCGTATTCTGAAATTAAGCATGGACAGACTCTGAAACCTGTTCTGAAAAGTAGCTCAAGCCTTTTTCACGTCCCTATCTGTCTATAAAAGCCTCCACGTGGTCAAAAATTACGTGTGCTTTGCTTGTCACTGGTATCTTTAAATCTTTATAGGCACTTTCAAAATCTCGGATCGATTGATTGTACTCAGGAAGCAACTTCATGGAGAAACATTTATGTCTAACGTCTTCAAATATCTTGAATGTTTGAACTATTTTGTTTATGCTTTCGCAAGTACCCCCCGATTCGAGTAGTCTATCTAAAATGTGAACGTTTTGAAGGAGTTACTTGCATTGTTCCCCATTAAACTCACCCCCGTGTTGAGGAGGTCGTTTGATACACAACTTTTCTGACCAATCGATGGCTCGTAGGTCGCATTCCTCGATGCCGCGGAAAGTTGCGTCCAGGTGATCATATAATCAGTTTACCAGGTGAGGTTCCATCACTGGAATAACGTGAAGAACAACTGTGTCATCGGGTAGATTCTTTAGAAGCGGAATGTTCTGACAACTCTTGATGTCGGCTGCAGAGAGTTTCGTCTTCCTGTTGTGATTTACCAAGTCAGCTTGATACATCGCTGCATTGTCCTGGGTGGCAACCAAGGTCCGTATCTCGATGACTTGGTCGGGATCAGTGAAAGAGGGTTTCGGAACTTCACACCATGGGCATGGAAATTTGGACGAATGTGTTGCGAATTGTAAACAGATTATATGATCATCTTGATGCAACTTTCCGCGGCACCGAGGGATGCGATCTACGAGCCATCGATTGGCCAGATAAGTTGTGTATCAAACGACCTCCTCAACACGGGGGTGAGTTTAATGGAGAACAATGCAAGTAACTCCTTCAAAACGTTCACATTTTAGAGAGACTACTCGAATCGGGTGGTACTTGCGAAAGCATAAACAAAATAGTTTAAACATTCAAGATGTTTGAAGACATTAGACAGAAATGTTTCTCCATGAAGTTGCTTTCTGAGTACGATCAATCGATCCGAGATTTTGAAAGTGCCTATAAAGATTTAAAGATACCAGTGACAAGCAAAGCACACGCAATTTTTGACCACGTGGAGGCTTTTATAGACAGATAGGGACGTGAAAAGGGCTTGGGCTACCTTTCAGAACAGGTTTCAGAGTCTGTCCATGCTTGATTTCAGAATACGGCACAAAACTTTTAGTTTGCGTTGTTGCTTACTCGTCCAGACACCGTTAATCTATATCTTGCTTCACTACTACACTACCTAAAACTTTGTTTACTTGTACTTTGTATTCTTGATTGACTGATAAATGTTCATTTGACAAATGATACGTTCGACTTGTCAATTTCGGTCGCTTTACGAAAATTTTGGTTTCAAAAACAGAAATCACTAATTATTCAAAATGGCGTCTATAGAAGATTTTAATTTTCGTGTTTTTTTACATCATTTGGGACGTAGTATGACAAAAAATTGACCTCGTCTCACCGACATTTCATGAACCCTACGGCGATCTCACCACACGGGTGAAGGCTGAGTTCGAATTTATCGAAAATCGGACCATAATTGCCAGACAAAATGGCCGCCGTTTGTACACAAATAGTGTAAAAATATGGTATATTAAAGTTCTGGACCCTGTAGAGGTCACAATTTTAATTTGATTTTGATGAAACTTGAAATCCATGTTTATAACCTAAAGATCTTGATTCTTTTCGATATTTGCGCATATCAGATTGTAACTTAATAAATTAATGCCTTTGATTGTAGGAAAAATCACTTTTGGTATTGCTTGTTCTCTATCTATCTTTCGAAAATGTCGGTGTATCCTGCCTGGCAGTGCCAGCTTACTATCTTTTAATTATATTATTAATACATGTCCAGCACTAAGTTGAAAATGTCAGTTACTATTTCATAGGGCCTGACATATTGTCATATACATCTAAAACCGTTATTTCAAGGCCTGTATGTATATGAGGGAGCTGCAAAGGCTTGGATAGTAAAATGATAGCTCGCTGGCTTGGAGGTCTCCCATTGCTTTCACTGGCACCCTTTAACTATATCACCACAAGTGTAGTGTTGCCTAGTTGATCAGAGGAACAAAATATAAAAACTAGGTCCACTCACTGGGGAAAAATTATTCTACCTACATTTAACATGACACAATCATAAAAATAATTAACTCTCAATAATTGAAATGATGTACATGTATTGACGAGATGTTAAATTTACACCACGACACGCACAGAGTTTCGTCGTGTCCAGGATTTTATGATTTAGCACAAAATATGCTACATGTATTTTTCCGGCATGCAAAATGACCTACGGGTCTGCTCGGGTGTAGGTCATTTTCCAAAGCCGTAGGTCCCGACCGGCATATACGGCCGAAATGGAAGCCTTGGTTAAAACCCCATTCAATTGCAAGTTCGTATGAGTTGTTTCTTTTTCTGAAGCTAGCTGTGAGGCCGAATGGTCTAAAGGCCTGCCCTTTACATCATAATGTCTGCAATTGAGTCAAGTGGTTTCGATTCCTTGGTTGTCTGTGACATAGAGTAGGGTCGCATGTCCAAACTTGTGTTTTTTCCCCCAGAACCTCTGGTTTTCTCCCTCTCCTATGCCCCTACGCACAAACTTGAAATAAATTTGAACCATATGTTAGTCCCAAAATGACCAAGTTTCTGTCGGATGGGCGTAAAACCTCATATCTTTTATGATGTTATTATTTGGTTTTATTTAGATTGAAAAGACAGGGTGCATATGAAAGAGGTTACAAACAGGTATGTTATTTTTTAAGAGACGGTTCCAGAGATGTTAGGCCATACAAAAAAAATATTCTGATTCTCAGAAAATCCTTTTATACAAATAGGATACAGGAGGGGAGGCTTTTATTCTTATGTGTCCACATTTTCATGTGGATGTATATCTTCGTCGCCCCTGTCTGTCTGACATCTTTTTTATCCAATTTCATACTACATGTAGCTGGAACGTGTGCACTTTAAAAATGTATTAAATTATAATTATATGAATTATTATATTTCATGAAAATAGGACCAAAACCTCACGTCAAAATGGCCACTCCTCATTCATAATGTAAAAAAGCATGGAATACCAAGGATGTGGACGTTGTAGATGTCACAATTTTCTATCATATTTTGACGAAACCTGAAGTATAGGTTTATATTACAAAAATCTCGATTCCTTTCAATATTGTCATGTATCGGATCGTAACTTAAAATGTATGTTTATATCTCAGTCAAAAATAAAACTCTCAAAAGTTTCAAATAAGCTACTTTCCATCGTAACTTCATAGATTATGGCCTCTGATTGTACAGAAAATTGTGTCATTAGCTTGTGGACACTCTATATATATATATATATATAGAGGTCACAATTTTTTTTACGATTTTTATTAAAGTTAAAATGTATGTAAGCTACTTTCCATGAATAAATAAGAAAATACGATTCTGGTTCTGTTTTGTTCAATGAATAACGGTAGATAATTTCTGTCCTTAATTCATATTATTGCATCAGGTGCCAAAGACGATACCTGCACCCAATTGGTTCTGATATGTCTTTAAACACCATTGCATGTTCTCTTTTTTATAACTGGCTTTTTATATAGCCCAATTGGTGCTGATATGTCTTTAAACACCATTGCATGTTCTCTTTTTTATAACTGGCTTTTTATATAGCCCAATTGGTGCTGATATGCCATTAAACACCATCACATGTTCTCATATAACTGGCTCATTATAGCCCATTTGGTGCTGATATGCCATTAATCACCATTTTATTTTATTGTAGAAAGATATTTTTTATTACACACATTACCATGTGCATAATAATTGATAACATCACCAGTATGTGGAGCACAAGAATATTATGGCGGATCCCGCTACATTATGACAGTATAAAAAAATTCACTTGTTATTCTGTTTCTATGATAGGTGTTAATTTAAGCTTCTTGTGGGTTAGGGGGATATTGAAATTGAGTGTTCTACCCAGGTAGACTATGCAAGTCACAATGACATTCCAAATATTCTGTGTCCACCATTGCAAGAATATTGTTACACTTCGAAAAACTGCTAATAAATTTTATAAATAGAAAACTGTTAATCAATTGCCAAGAGATTTAAAATATTCTCTTTCAATTACCTAATAATGATGCACCAGTGTTTGACAACTAGGGTGTTTTTTTTTAATATGGCAGTGTATGGAGTGTTTCATTTAAGAATGTCTTTTATTCATGTTATTCAACAATTTTTTGTGTTAAATTCTTTCAATGGCATGATGTAACTGAACCGGAATGACAATTAATAAACAATTAAGAATCCTAGTGGAAACATCGCTCAGTTATAAACAATAAATAGTATTCTATTGAATTGTGTCTTGTATGTTCTTTGTTAAAAATAGAACAAAGGGAGTATAATATCAGGCGAGGCCTAACATTATCTATCAATATATATCTAATACTTATATACCATGCATCAGATGCTGTGAATATCATTAAATATGCTGTAATTGTGCTTCTTCTTTCAGGTGACTTATTCTCCACAAAAGAAAATCTTGCCAAATGACGTAAGTTAAATACAGGTTTTCACTTTAAAGCATTTCCAGACGACGTATTTTGTATATTTCGGATTAGCAAAGAATATGATTTTTTTTTTGCGTAATCTAAATTGTTTTTAATGTGCATAAAAACTATAAATTTAAACATACATGTACATTATACAAGAGCTAAATCTGCCTATTGCAAGTTGTTCTTTAGGCCTGAAATTATTAATTAGACATTAATTAACTTATCCAGAACATAATTAACTCCCGGTGTCATCGCTAGCCTGCGATATTCACTGGATTAGGAATGGATCTGCTGCTCAATGCTCATTCACGATTAAATCAAAAAATGGATAATCGAGACTATGTATTTTATCGTACCAATTTTAATAATGATGATCAAGGCTGGAACCAAAATTTAATTGCTAAATTCTTGGTTCAGAATGGACCAATTTGACTGAAACATTCAGCAAATTCCCTTTACATTATCTAGTTTTTAACTATTATAGTGAGAACTGCCAGCTCTTTATCTAATCTCTCATAATGTATTTATTGTATTTTATGGCATTATTTGAAATCCTAATTTTATGGCATGTATACTGACTGAAAGGTGAATTCTCATACCAATATATATCACTGTCAGTCAATCAAGACTGGTGAACAGATTGAAGCAAGCACTGGTATCTACATTCACATATACTGATTAACATACAGGACCCCCCCCCCCCCTGCCCCTACTCCCCACTCCCATGTGGTTCAGAATAATCTATACAGATTTTAATGAGAGCGATCGTACATGTACAGGGAGGTTGGATGGCTGAATGGTTAGCACATGTGCGCTGTATCATAAAGTCTGTTATTGAGTCAACTGGCATGATTTTGATTCCCAGGTTGAACGTGTCAAGGAGTAGGGTCGCCTGTCCAACCTCGTGGGTTTTCACAGGGTCGTCCGGGTTCCTCCCACTGCTAAAGACCCCTACGGACAAGCGAATTATGGAAATAAAATTGAACCATATGTTAGTCCCGAAATGACCTAGCATTTGTTGAGTGGACGTTAAACACCTTTTCTCTCTATCTCTATCTACATGTTCATTGTACATGTACTGTTGAGCATACAGTTCCCCACTCTCGTGTAGTTCTGATTTATTTATATGGTAAACAGATCGTACATGTATCTACATATACCGGTACATGTACTGATGGGCATACACTGGTGGGACAAGTTTGGACATTTGGAAAATAGTGTCGGACATGCCACGTATATACCGGCGAAATCCCACCACTGTAGTTCTGATTAATCTACATGGTAAACAGACTGAAACAATAGCGTGGATATCTACATTTACATGTACTGATATGTATACTGACCCACCCCCACCGCCCAACCTCCAATGTATCTGAAATTAATCTACTTGTAAATTGTTATGGATTATCCTATTCCTAAATGTGTTGGGGGGGGGGGGGGGGCTGTATGATAAAGCCTGTCATTGGGTCAACTGGCTTGGTTTCAAATTCTGGTTGTACATGACAAGGAGAAGGGTTTTCTCATTGAGTCAACTGGCTTGGTTTCAAATTCTGGTTGTACATGACAACCTCAAGGGTTTTCTTCGCATCATCCGGTTTCCTCCCACTGCTAAAGACCACTATGCGCAAGCGAATTATTGAATTACAATTCAACTATATGTTAGTCCCGAAATTGACCTAGTTTGAGTCGAGTGGACGTTAAACCCCTTTTCTATCTCTCTCCCCTAAATGTGTTCAGTATATTCTTGCTTCTTGACATTTATATGTACCAAGGATCTTACAGCCTACTTCCACCCATGTAGTTCACATAAACCATAGTGGATTGTTTTAGATTTTAAAAGACAGAATTGATAAAAATATCAGAGCTTGAAATCTGTCTTCTTGCATGTTGACAAGATGCAATCTCACATTATCTTAGAATGTTTAAATTGGCATACACAACATGTATTTAATCAAATATAAATGATTTGTCTGATATTGATTTAATGAGCTAATTTTATATTTTGAGCTTAATAATGAACGGAGTCACACCTTAATTTTATCTGATTACTTCTCCTGTTTGTGAGTTTTTTACCAAGTTTGCAATAATCAATGGCTTAACACGAATTAAGTTACATGTTCTATTATAGTACTTGATATTAATTTGTCTTATAAATAAATCAATCATTTCAATTTCATACACCTGGTAGATTATTTGTAGATAGCCATACGAGAGGTCTTTCAGAACTTTTAACAAATGAAAGTGTCATGTCGACACAAACCAGTAATGTACATGTAGATATAGAGAGAGATAACTGGGGTTTAATGTCCACTCGACACAAACTAGGTCATTTCGGTACCAGCATATGGTTTATTTTTATTTCAATAATTAGCTTGCCCGTAGGGGTCTTTAGCAGTGGAATGAAACCGGAGAACCGGGAGAAAACCCACGAGGTTGACAGGCGACCCTACTCCTTGTCACGTATAACCGTCCGAGGATTCAAAACCACAGAAGTTTAGCAAGTTTAATATCCTACTTTTCCGCTCCACCCAGCCTATGGACGAAATATGACCCAGACCCTGGTGTCTTAACCTTTTCTTCTTTAATACCTACGACTAAGATCTTGTTTTTTTTATTGCATTGGGGGGGGGGATGCTTAGCATGTGTGTATGTGACGAGGCGTAGGGTCACCTGTCCAATCTCATTGGTTTTCTCCGGTTTCCTCCCGATGCTAAAGACCCTTATGTGCAAGCGAATTATTGAAATACAATTTTAAAAATATGTTAGTCTTGAAATTACCTAGTTTGAGTCGAGTGGACGTTAAACCCCATTTCTCTCTCTCTCTCTTTATCGCATCTGAATGACCAGACACTTTTCCTTGCTGAGACCCTCTTGTCTTGAACCACCACTGGGAAACCAGGGGCTGGAAAATTGTGAGAAAACTTTCTCAGCCTACCCTGGGATCAAACCAGCGATATCTTGGTTGGTGAACTAGCACTGTGGCACTTGCAGAATGACATATAAGTGCTTTTTGAAATGAATGCTCATCGTAATTATATAAAAGAAATCAGCTGATTGATTTTCAACGATCTCTGATATTACAGTTATCACCCATTTGAAGGTCCAATGATAGCAGTTACCCGAATCCAGATTGGTCAGTAGGCAAGGCCAAGGGCCCGGAAAACCACCCAACCAATCTATACTTAAATAAAGGCCAGAACTTAGCAATATGGCAAAGTGGGCCAGATCAACGCCCGCTCGTCACCCCCCCTCCCCCTTTTCCTTTTCTTAAACCCGGACGCCTCCCTTAAGTTGATACCTACCTTGGGTGCTCCCCACATAGTCACTGTGTCTCACCCAATAACGCCGGACGAAGCCTACATAGTGGTTTCCTCTGGCAAGTTTCTTAGAAACGCTTGTCTACGATATCAGCCTAGGTTGAAGTGAACGTTAAACTCCAGATACAAACGAACTTCAATGGTAGTTAGTAATTGAACTGGAATATACAGGGCACAATTACAGTTATCATCTGTCTAAATGTCACACTTATGATCTGATCATTGTACATTTCGCCCTGTTATGTAAGATTTAAAATTGCCTTAATAGTATTTAGTAATTCAACTGGAATATACAGGACACAATTCTATGGAATATAATTACTGTATTGTATCATTGCTTGATAATGTCGCTCAGTAATAAGTAGTAATTGTATTCCATAGAATTGTGACCTGTATATATACGAGGAAGAAGTCTACTGATTTTCAATGATTTCTCAGCACATTATCTTTTGGAGTTATGAACATTTGTTAAATCTAATGATGCTACAGTACATGTAATTGTTGGTGAATATTTTTTGGTTGCCTGGAAACCCTTATTAATTTTAACATAATATCTGTAAATTGCAGTTGTGTTGAATTATTAGATGTGTCTTAAATATCAGGTTTATTGATTTGTTGTTTTTTTTAGACTTGTCCAGTATGTTTAGAAGATTTTAAATCCAATGAAAAATTAGCTATTTGTCCTTGTAAGCATGGATTTCATCAGAGGTAAGTACACTTCCCTCTTTGATATAAATAAACATAAATGAGATAAGTCAGTATTTTAATGTCAAGTTCAAACCACACTGGTTATATAAATTATTTATTTTATTTTCTATAGAATTATATAACCATTGTTTGTGATTATAATAAACCAATGTAAATAATTTTGTCTGTCTTTCATACAAATTTCTAAAAAAAAAACAATTTATAAATGTAAGTTCGAACCATTAATATTTAAAATAATTCATTATATTTCCTATAAAAGAAGTGTGAACCTCCCTTAGTCATTGTTAGCGATTATAATAAAACAAATTTCTTAAAAAATAAAGACAATTAAATGATTTAAGTTCAAACTACACTAGGTATTATTTATAAATGATTTATTTTGTTTCCTATAGAAGTGTTGTAAACCTCAACCATTGTTTGTGATTATGAAATAAATGTAAATATGCCGTGTTTCATTCATTTAAATTTCATTAAAAACATCAAACCTACTATTTTAGTAAATAACATATTTTTTAAAAATTTATAGTGACTAATACAATAGTTTATACACAGTGTGTAATAATATCACAGAGTTCATTTAGTGCAGCCATTAAAGGGATTTATTTCCTTTCCTTGTATAGATTAAATCTTAATTAAATTAATTTTTCTTATACTGGTTGGTTTTAAGTAAACTTGCAAAAAATAGTAAGATCAATATTACCTACATTATTCAAATTCTTTAATCTTGGGATAAGAATGGCGGTTAGTTTGGTATAGCCAAAACATATATAAATAGTATGCATGGTAAATTAATATACATAGATAACAATAAGTAGTTATAATCCTATCCCTGTATTGCAAACTCCTATCAGTGAAAAAATCAAAAAACAACACATTACACATTAAACATGTGTCTTTTAAGTTAAAACTTTTTAACAGTGTATACAACAGTTCTATGGAAAGGAATTACTGTATCTTTAATCAGAACTATGTTCTCCAATAAAATACAATAATTTTAATATGTTCAATAATTAATTGTTGTATAAGGGTACTTATATACTACATGTATATAGTCAACTTCCAACTACGATTGACTAGCAAATGATCCCAAGATTACATTATGCTATTTGGTCACATGTGTCGTAAGTAACCTGTATCATTTGTAAACTATTTTTATATGCTCATATTGTAATGTGGTTGTCATCCATGTCTGTTCATTCGTCAGTCCGTCTAGAGGATTAAAGTGATAATCCAAGTGCCTTGAAATATTCACACAGTATTTATGTTCCTGAAAATTTACAATAACTAATGTATCATCTAATTCATCATATTCCTGAAGCAACGGCCCGAGAAATCCCTCTCTGGCCATTGCTGGATTGGCTTCGGATTCTTGAACTTTTAAGTAAGTGTGTCTATTCTTCTCGTTCAATCAAATCTACCACTTACATACAGTAACATGACAGTCCGTCATTTAATCTTGGGTCTTCCTTAATATTTTGGACAAAGATTTAAGGTATTAAAAACGTAGAAAGTCTGTTCGTTACCATACAGTAGTGTTTACTTTACGTCAATACCGATAGCCTCGTTTGTCACGCAATTAGTTTTGCTGCAATATCCTGCTATTCGCTGGTTTATATAGCATAAAAAACGTGCAGCCATGACGTAACGTTATGTAAACACAGTTGCCCTAATTAAACGTCCTGTTTTAAAGGTAATACCTTTGTAACGAAGTCAGTGATTGGTCAGTAATAAGATCACTGACCAGTCATAATTAGTGACAATAATACCCACTCAGTCCAGCAGGGAGTAGTAGGATTAGCTCTTATCAAACGGAACACTGCGAGGAGGATGCTAATTCATGTACATCTCTGGTTTATGTTAGCTGTAGGAAGAAGTTGAAGCCAATTGAATTTTAATCATTTATGATAATTACTTTGAGAGTTGTTGCTCTTGATCATAAGTTGTTTTTAGGGTCTTGTAAATGCAACCATTACTCACAAAAAATAAATATGTGACAGCTTTTAAGTATTGCTGTGATGTAGAATTCATTGCCTGGCAACCTGATTTTATGTACCTCTGTTGGTGTACGTTTCATTGCCTGGCAACTAATTTTCATTAATAAGATATATAGATTATTGTTCCGAATAATGTCATATTGTATCTCACTAAGCAATGGCTGCTGTGTCATAAACTACTAATATATTGTATAGTATACTAAAATATTAATGCACTGATAGAAACTACAGGTAATTAATATGGTTTAATTACAGACATTATAGAACATTATACACACCTACTACATGTATATCAACAATTTTGTATTCATTAGTGAAAATTGTTACATATACGCGTTATGCTATCAGGTTTAGCTTTATTAATTCCAATATAAATTCATTTCCAATGAATCATGCGTCTGTTGCAGCAAGCATAAAAAACGCTATAATAATGAAATAGAGAGAGAGAGAACTGGGGTTTAAAGTCCACTTGACACCAACTAGGTCATTTTGGGACTAACGTATGGTCTTCAATTTTTATTTCACTAGCATAAAAAACGCTATAATAATAAAATAGAGAGAGAGAGAACTGGGGTTTAAAGTCCACTTGACACCAACTAGGTCATTTTGGGACTAACGTATGGTCTTCAATTTTCATTTCACTAATTCGGTTGCGCGTAGGAGTCTTTAACAGTGGGAGGAAACCCACGAGGTTGAGAAGGCGCCCCTATCTCCATGTCACATACGCTCACACTAGGGCTCGAAACCACAGCCACAAGCCAGAGGTGACCGGCCAGCTAGAGGTCGAAGCGTGGCACTCTAGACCACTAGGTCATCCCAACCCCCCAATAATGAAATAACATGGTATTTTTCTGCACCAACCCAGCTGTAGTCAAGTTGGGCATACATCATGTGGTGTGATATGCAGGATTATTGAGTAAAGTGGCGTGGTTAAATTCCCCGCTTGAACATGACAAGAAATGGGGTCGCCTGTCCAACCTCATGGGTTTTCGCCAGGTCCTCCAGTTTCGTCCCACTACTAAAGACCCCTGAAATAGGAGATTTTGTGCGAACAGCATTGTTTCCTACTGTTCATCAAATTCCTGCTGTCAGGGATCTTTTACATACTTTATGATATGAAGTCAGTTTGTTGGATACCAGCATTGGCTGATAAAGTTCATTGTGATTTTCCAATGTGGTTTCCCCTTGTCAAAGGTGCGGGTCTGAGAGGGACAGCTATCTAGTCATTTTGATGGTATGAAAAACTGAGGCCATGTGTACAGATTGGCTTCGATATATAGAGTAGGTCATAGTGCCACTGCCATGGCAAAATTTCCGTCATAGCACACTGTATGGCTATTCCTATCTTCATTAGCCCAGTCGGAGCAGAACAGTAAGACGTTAAACCCCCATTTCATTTCATTTTAATTGACATTTATAATTCAACATTCTATAATTTCTTTGAAAAAGCACAACTATATAAACTATTACCACTTACAAAAATGAACCAAAAAATTAACCGGATCTATCCTGAAATTGTCAACAAACACTCAAGAGATACCTGTACATAATTTTGAAGGAATATATATACAAAATCACATGATTGATGTTTCAGAGCACGGATAACATTGCAATTGTAATCCAAGTATGCAGACATTAATTTGTAAATTTGTTTGTGACACCCATTTGAAACCAATTATAGAAAGTGAATAATTATTAATCAATATTTATAAAGCACACATCCTTCACTCAAGTGGGGGTTGGGGGGGTGGGGGTGGATGGAAGAAAGGTTAGCATGTGCGCGCTGTATCATAAAGCTTGTCATTGAGTCAACTGGCATGGTTTCAAATCCCCATTGTATGTGACAAGGAGTAGGGTCGCCTGTCCAACCTCGTGGGTTTAATCTGGGTCCTCCAGTTTCCTCCCACTGCTAAAGACCCATATGCACAAACGAATTATCGAAATAAAATTAAACCATATGTAAGTCCCAAAATGACCTAGATTGTGTCGAGTGGACATTAAACCCCATTTCTCTCTCTCTTCACTCAAGTGTTCAATCATCTAGAATATCAGTATATTTTACAGTTCTGAAGCAATGGCCAAACAAAACACTCCAAGACATGGGCCAGAATACCAGTATATTTTATTTCATATTTACTTTGTGACACATATTTAAACAACTTATGTATATTTCAGATGTTTGAGTCAATGGTTACATAGAAAGAATACCTGTCCACTGTGTAAAGCAAAGGTGCAGCCATTTTTAGGGGAGCGAACTGGTTTAGTGCCTTTTGCAGTGACCACCCTATGATATTGGAGAAAATTAATACTATAAAGCATCCGTTAATAAAAAAAAAGTACAGAACAAAGTTGAGTAAATTCAACATGGAAATATAATATAAATAATTTGTTTCATTTCTGATCCCGTATTTAAACTACATGTACGGACTTAGAAATATGACATCATCAACCATATTAAAGGACAGTGTTCATTGACAAAGAGCAGATCTATATAAACCAATGTGGAGTTTATGTGTACCACTATATTCAAACTATAGCAATGTAACAAGTATATATTCAAACCAAACTCTTGTGTTTATTCCTATAGCAATGCATATATTCCAACCAAATCAGGATTCAGATCTCTGAATATAAATCATTGTTTTTATTGCTATAGTAACCAGAAGATTCATACCATATCTGGATTCAGTTCGCTGAATGTCAGCCATTGTGTTTATTGCTATAGTAACCAGAATATTCATACCATGCCTGGATTCAGTTCTCTGCGTATATTCCAATCAAACAAGGATTCAGATCTCTGAATGTCAATCATTGTGTTTATTGCTATAGTAACCAGAATATCCACAGTAATCCATACCATATCTGGATTCAGTTCTCTGAATAGCAGCCATTGTGTTTATTGCTATAGTAACCAGAATATTCCAACCAAACCAGGATTCAGTTCTCTGAATGTCAATCATTGTGTTTATTGCTATAGTAACCAAAACCGTATCTGGATTCAGTTATCTGAATTTCAGCCATTGTGTTTAATTTATCGCTATAGTAACCAGAATATTCAATTCAAACCATTCTGAATTCAGTTTTCTGAATATCAACTATTATCAGTATTCCTATAGAAACTATGAGTATATTCAAACCAAACTGGGATTTAGTTCTCTGGATGTCAAATATTGTGTTTATTTCTGTAGTTAGTAATACTGACTGACTGACCAACTGGATAAAGGTTAACGTCTGCTTCCACTTTAACATTTTGATTAGCCAAGTTTAAAAGAAGGATGGTTGTGATCTTGAACTGTTTGTGATAAAAATGTGATAATATACGCTCTATAAACTACAATGACTCTATCCAATATATCAATATCATATACGAAACGTAGGAAGTATGAATCAACGAAAATAAGATATTTCTCGATGATATGATATATTCAATATTTTATTCCACATGTGATTATATCTATCATTTATAATAATTCAGGCCATACAAAAAAATTATTTCTCGATGATAAGATATAATCAATATTTAATTCCAACAGTATAATATGCATGTTATTATATTTATCATTTTTAATAACTTAGGCCATACAAAAAAAAATATTTCTCGATGATATGATATAATCAATATTTTATTCCAACAGTATATATGCATGTGATTATATCTATCATTTTGAATAACTAAGGCAGTACAAAAAAAGAATTTGATTAATTTAGTGATATGTGTGAATATTTTCAAAAAATCAAAATGTTTATTTTAAAATTTGCTATTACTTGTAGACCTACATTTATGCTTTTATTTGTTAGTAAACTAACCATACTATGAAGACTGTGGCAGTGAAAGTTGAGGTGATTGAAAAATTTGTTTCCTATGGCAACAGATATGTATTTAATTGAAAAAATACAATTTCCTTGAAATGCAGGATTTTTTATACACCCAAATTGCAGCGTGGTTGTATAATCTGTCACTTACTTAGACATGTCTGTTGTGGTTGCTCGAAAACTAAAGTTATCACCCCAATGACTTGAATTTTATATGCAGTGTTTATCTTCATTACATGTATATGCAGTTTTATGAAATGAAGAATCCTATTGATTTTCTGATAAATACTATCAGATTTAGTTGCTGCGACATATATTTCTAAACTTCTGTTAAAATTAATCAATTTGAATACTGTTTGCATCAAAATGTTTTTTTAAGAGTATTTTGGCTTTTGTATGGTCTCAAACTCTGTACTTGGAACAAAATGGCCCATATTTAATAGGAATAATTTTGATTCTGAATGGTCTTAAAGGGACAATCCCGATTTGAACAGAGTCTCAAAAATCAAAGTCAGAATATGTATGAAATTTAAGCGCCAAAACATGGTGGAATTGTGTATTTACCCTGTCTAAAAATTCCAGATAAAAAGATTAAGTCGTATGGACGCGAACGTCTAAACTGCTTATCCGGACACTTATCCTTTTTAAGATTTCAGGTTCATTTTTCTTCGTTGTGTGACCTGGTAATCGATTCCCGTTTCTTTGGAGGTCTATACAATGAAGTATCCATGTGCTGTACTTGATAAGGAATGGTATTTTTCACCTACACATCCTTTTTAAAAAATAAAAATCTGGTTTTATCCAGACACCACATATTACAATTTGGGACACCGGTCTTCATTTCGAGTTGAAGACTGACGGGTTTAAGTTGTTTGAAAACGTATCACAAATATTGAGGTAGTTACTTAGTAATAAGGTAGAGGGTTTTAAGGGATTTTAACACAAAATTAAGCAGTTTTATTCTCCAAAATATTATCGGTTTTGGCCCTTTAAACTCTGTATTTAACTGTTATAGTGGATTAATTTGAATACTTTTTGAACCAGAATGCTTTATTCATGAGTAGTTGGATTTGTACTAAGGGGGCTGGGTGGCCGAATAGTCTAACATGCATTTTAGATCACAAGTCTGTCACTGAGTCAAGTTGTGGAGTTTTCAGCCCCCGTGACGAGGAGTAGGATCCCCTGTGTAACATGGTGGGTTTTCTCCAGGCCATCCAGTTTCCTCCCACTGCTAAAGAGAGGAAGTTATTCTCTTTCTATCTACCTCTGCTGAATGGCTCCGTGCTGTATCATTTTTTCAAATCCTCAGTTGTACGTGACAAGTAGTAGGGTCGCCTGTCCAACCTTGTGGGTTTTCTCCTGGTCCTCAAGTTTCCTCCCAGTTCTAAAAACCCCTACGCGCAAGCGAATTTTAGAAATAAAATTAAACCATATGTCAGTCCCGAAATGACCTACTTTGTGTCGAGTGGACGTTAAACCCCATTTCTCTCTTTCTCTCTATCTACCTCCCTCAGACCCCCCATCCCCTCCTTTTCTGCAATTATTCAATTATGTTAAAGCTTTAATTAAACTCCCAAGATCAAACTGCATGTATATATTGAGTATATACCACCCACCAGTACCTGATATCTGATCTAACATGCATGCATATAGACAATCATGTAGATAATTCAATAGAAATTGTTTAATGAAAATTAATCTCAGATGATTGAAGATATCATTACATTATTAATGCTTTTGGAATAATTTTAAAGCATGGTGTGCTGTTGTTGATCAGAATACTTGAATAATTTATCAATTTTTGTTTCAAACAGTTGATTGAATATTGTTTATCTTAAGAATATTTCTGATGAAATTCCATTTAGAATGAAGTAAAGTAGTTCATCCATTGTGGTTTATTTTTACTATTTTATAATAATAATGATAAAAGTAAACAGGGTCATATACTTGAGATATATAAATTCAATGACAGAAAATATATATCTTTAAGCTGGGCGTACATTGAAACAAATTTTTTTATATCATTATGCAGTGAAAAAATGGACCAATTCTATTAAAAAGCGCCAGTGTCATGTGACATTCACAATGGCGACCCCATCAAAGTTACTTGTGCTGATGGATTTTACTTGTATAAAATTAAAAGAGCTTGGGAAATTAATGTCTTACTCACTTAGCCACTGTGTGGCGTGTAACTAACGTTGTTTGAGGTTTTGGACATAAATGTTTGTAGAAACACCTATTTTGGATTCAATCTGGCGCATGTATATTTAGGATTATGCAGTCAAACTGTGCAGATGCTAAGAATACTGTAACATTTGTATGTATGTACATGTAGTTGTACAAATTTGAATGGGAACTTGGAAGCTTCTATCCCTAAAAGTCGACCACAGAGTAAAAAGAACTTACTCTGGGAGTCGACTATTGTTTTATTTGTATAATTTCATACAAATTTGATTAGGAAGCTGCTGTCTCTAAAATTAAGCCTAAACAAGGTATGATCTATACTTTTATTTTATTGTATAAAATACTGATGATAAAGTTTTAAATGTAGGTCTACACGTATATTATATATATAATGGGTAATATGTGAGTGTTTATTTCATATTGACAGCTTTAAACTGAATGTTCATTTTAAGCAATCTTCATGTACATGAAATATAAAAGCTGAATACAATATAACCCAAACTGATGATGGTGTCCCATGAATACACAGTAACCTTTGTAAAATTAAGAACCCTTCCATTACTTATTAGAGTGCCATGCACCAGTCCTGTTGATTCCAAGAGTTAGATCCCACATAAACTTGAGAGTTGAGAGTACATGGGATCCCATTCTATAAAACTGGCAGTCAGCATTGGACCCAATGAAGCTGGTAGTTGGGTGGAATTCCCCTCCATAAAGCTGGTAGTCAGCATGGGATCCCACTCTATGAAGCTAGTAGTTGGGTAGATTCCTAGTCAGTGGAGCTGGTGTGGTCAGCCTGGGATCCCATTCTGTGAAGCTGGTAGTCAGCATTGGACCAGATGGAGCTGGTAGTTGGGTTGGATCCAACTAAATGAATCTGGTAGTCAGCATGGGATACCACTTTATAAAGCTAGTAGTAGTTGGGTAGGATCCTACTCTATGAAACTAGTAAACTCAGGATCCAGCTCATTTGAGTAGGATTCTACTCAGTGAAGCCAGTAGTTGGGTAGAATCCCACTCTATGAAGCTAGTGATCAGTAGGGTCTTCAATTCTGTGAAACTCATAGTCAGCCTGGGATGCCACTCCATGAAGCTGATAGCTGGGTGGGATCAAACTCAATGAAGTTTACTGTCAGAGTGACATTCCACATACTGTGATCATCCGAGAATCCCACACCATGACGTGGCAGTCAGCATGGGACCCCACCCAATTCTATGGTAATGTACCGTTTTCCTTGGAACTTGGGTTGGATCCTACACATCTACTATGGAATAACATCATTATTCATCCATGGGTTGTACTGTCCATTAGTACTTAGCTTTTCAATGCAACCAACTTCGATATTTACTATGTATTAAAGGCATGTTATGTATATTATTTGCAATATTTTTCTTATTTCCATAAATCTATATATATGTATTTATTATTAATAATTATATCCTGTATATTTTATTATTTATATCCATTTTGTTATACACATGTTCTAACAGACAGTTTTTAAAATATAAACTACTGTTAGTTCTTGAAAATGGTTGTTATGTGAAGATAGATTCAATTTGTGTTGTAGCTGAAATACTCACTTACAGGAAAACTATATTGTCCATTATTGGAACCTTATTTCATTTGGACAGGTAAAATAAATAGATTTTAGCATTTCACAGATTTTGAAGAAATTAATTCACAAATTGTTCTTTGACCATGACTAGGTGAGTGACATATATAAACCAACTTAAAATACAGATGTGTCGTCATTCCATTGGTTACGGTTTTTACATTATTCCCAATGATAGTATGGGCAATGTTATAATCGGTCATTATTTAGACAAGATTCCAATTATGTGATAATTTCACAGAAATGCACATGGAAGCTAGTGAATCTGTATTTTATGTTGCTTTTTAAATGTTGTGTGCAATATATAAGTTAATGTCTTGAAATCATTTAAATTTAAAGTATTTTTAATAATCTAACATAATTAATTAATTAGAATTTTTCATAGTCATCATTTTTAAAAAATATTCATGTCATCAATTTTCATTTTTCTTACATCATTATCTAATTAGTCTATGTACTGTTATAGAATAACTTATATTTACACAGGTAGATATGTACATGTATATATAAGTAATACAGGTCAAAGCTTGCTCAAAGATTTGAAGCCAGGGAGTTAAATTATAAGTTTATGCTTTTATCAAGGTATCCATTGTATTGACAGATCATAAATTCTGGACTAGGAACTATCCCCAAGAGCTATAGATCTTGTTGTTCTTGGTGACGATGCTCTTAAAAAAAAGTATAAGACTCTGCCAATTTATGTTTGATTGGCATCAAACTTGGCATGCTTGTTCCTTGGACAATTGTGTAAGACTTCAATTTTTGATAGTTGCGATGCCGTCATGGTTATTTCCTGGTCTATAGTGCTGTGGTGCTTGTTTTACCATAATAATTTTGTTCTGTTAAAGATACATTATGTTAGACCTACATCTACCTATTGGGAGTCTTTTTTTGGCTTTAAATGTTATTTTAAATTATTATTTAAAAATTTATTAACATGACAAACCTATAATCAATTCTCTGCATCATCTGAAGACTCTTATTTCTAGTAGATTAGAAAAATGTGGCCGTAGTTTAACAGTAAAATAGATTACAAATAAAAACAATCTACGCTACAGTTTGTCAAAACTTTAATCACTCATAACTTTGTACAGGGCTTAATTAGTATGCATATTCAACATTTAGTATGACTTAAAATACAGATGTGACTTCATTTTTTGATGTTGGCGTACCATTATTTCCAATAATGTACGGGCATCTTGCCAATAGTACATTATCTGAAATAGTGAACTCTTGTGACGTATTTCATTGAAATGCACGTGCGAGATAGTGTTTAATGCTCTCCAGCTTAAGACATTGCGTAATATATTGAAACAGCACTCTGCTATATCGCCTTGTGCAGTATCAATATATTACTTACTGTCTCGCTGTCAACCATTAAACCACACTTAATGCTGATTATAATGACGAAAAGTTATTCCAGCTTGCATAGATGTATTGCCTCTTTAAGCATAACAAGTTTCATATACAATATTAAATCAACATGTACACACATGTAATAAATTATTAACCATTTTATTGTATCTATACGTACATATCCATAAGTTGTTATACAAAATTTCTCTGAGCATCATTTGTGCTATTGCTCACAATGTACAATATTGTGAAACTTAATTTAAATTTATATCAGTTGAAAATGGTTCAATTCCATTCAGTATTTACAAAGTTATGATGAATTGAAAATTCGTAACATTGTGCAGACAATATCAATAGCATATGGTCAAAGTGAGCCAGCATCACCTAAATCTTCCTGGAAATCTTTTTAATGTGATTAAATCCAAGGCTAGGGTATTTTTTACCGTTGATATTATGTTTTTTGTTTTATTTATTAAATGTTAAATAACCAATTTGTACATTTTAGCATTGATTAAACCATAAAAATTTGATATATTTCGGAAAATGCAAATGAAGCAAAGAGATTTAAAAAAAGATATTGTTATACAAAAGATAAAATAGATCCAATTCTCTTGGGGCACATTTAATTAACAGTATTAAATTGGGGGGTGGGGGGAATAAAAAAAGATAATTGAATACTAGAGCCTACTCATGTCTGTATTTTTACCGTTGATATTACGTTGTTTTTTTTATTCATTAAATGTTAAATAACCAATTTGTACATTTAAGCATCATTTAAACCATAAAAACTTTGATATATTTCAAAAATGCAAATGAAGCACAGAAGTTTTAAAAAATATTGTTATACAAAAGATTAAAATAGATCTAATTTTTTGGGGGTACATTTAATTAACAGTATTAAATTGGGGGGTTGGGGGAATATAAAAAGATAATTGAATACTAGAGCCTACTCATGTCTGTTCATTGCTGTAGTTTGCAACCTTGTCAGTGGTGCGAGGTGGATGGCCTGGTGAGGATCAGCATCTAGTTATTTGGATTGGACAAAAATATGAGCCCTTTGACATTCGGGCAAAATTCCTCTTATAGCACACTGCATGACGTATACCTGTCGTCATTGGCGTAGACGATGCAGACATGCAGGACATAAACAGCAGTTCACTTCACAACCGTAACTGCTTAAAGAGATTTCATAAGGTTGTGCAGCTACAATATATCTAGTCAATTATGGACTGCCTGGTGTTAGCATATCTGATTTGTCAAACGTGACAATGAAATGGATTTTTAACATCCTACTGCCAAGAGTTTGTTTATGTTCACAACAACTTTGTATACAGGACCATGATGTTCATCCCATCCAAACAACTTAGCAATTTCTTGCCAGGACTGGTTTCTGATATCACTGACAAAGAAGTAGCTATAAAAACCAATGCTAAAACTAAAAAGTATTGGACATGAGTAAGGTTGTGGTATTCAGCGATTACAGAGAACCAGACGACATTTTAGTTGTCTTGTTTTTCTGCCAGTTTAGTTTATTTCTGTCATAGATTTAAAAATAATGGTTGTATAGATTGATGTATACAAGAGTCATTGTAAAATATCTAAATGTCATAATAAAATATTCATGAAAATGGTTGATTGACGAATGATTTATTTATTATTATCCCATTAAAGACGAATTAATTAACCATGGACACCTTTAAGCCATTTAGACCAGTAACTCCCAATTAACCCTATCTTACGTTAATCAACTCAATTTCAGGTTTCAGAAAAATCTGTAGACTGAGATCTTAATCAGATTGCGGTCGACACATCCTTGCTATTATAGCCATTACATGTAGGCCTATAATAGAAGCGACATGGTGACGGGGCCTATTTAGGGCAATCTGATTATTATCTCAGCATACAGATCTTTCTGAAACCTGAAATTACTTTGGGGGGCCATACATGTAAATATCTGTCAGCAGAGCTTCCAATCCCATCCTTGATGCCCTATTCTGGCTATGCAGTGGTAAAGTTAGAAACTCTGTTTTCTTTGCATAGTCCTTGACCGGTGTGGGGGAGGGGCCCATACCTTTGTCTTGTTCTGGCACATAAAAATTATCTCTTCTGCCCTGGTCATAGACAGGGTCCTCACATGGGGTGTGGGGGGACTGAGTGGGGTTTACACTTCTTGGGGGCATACTAGAAATATTTTATTAGGGGACCCTTTGAATATTTATGGACTAGCCTCCTTGGAGGCTCAGATAGCAAATTACCAGTCTTCCCTTCCCATAATACTGTGTAAACCAGTTCAGATTTCAGCAATAGAGAGGGTAGAATAATGGTTTTCCAGGGTTTTTTGGTCAAATTGAGAGTTGAAGGGGAAATAAACATAAATGTTTTACATGTTGATTAAATAAATAGTTATTCAATCAACTGAGCTTAAGCACTGAACGAAGCAGTTTCAGTTTGCAAAGTGGTGGGTGGGAGGACATTGAAACTTTTGTTCTTGGGTGCCACATAGGCTTGTGAGTGCCCTTGTCACAGAACATTATTCATAGTGGCTTCCGGTTATTATTAATAATTGTTGAGAACAATTACCTATATACACTGGCTTCACCTTCATGAATCGGTTCGGCAGAACAGTAGGATGTTAAACCTATTTTAATTTTATTCCTTGTCTAGCTGGATTTTATGTGTACTAAAACAGACCCGGACTGTGAACCTTGGATTCACCATGGTCAAGTATCTTCCAAATTGGGCTCTAAGCTAGGTTCCAAATGTCAGTCCTGCCATGAACGAATGTGTGTATATAATCCATAATGCAAATGTATGCTTGCCTATATTTAGAACAATATTTAAATTTCTTACCATGTATTGTGTCTGTATCATGTGATCCCCACTGAACTCTATATTATCAAAATAAAAATGGAAACCACATTTTTCTTGAAAAATATTTTAAACAGAATATAGTAGGGTAGGCTACACCAGGCTAGAACAAACTGCAATATGGTTGAAAGGGTACTCAACACTAGAATAATCTGTTATATTGTTGAAAGGGTACTTTACACTGGAAGAATCTGCTATTTGGTTGGTTGGAAGGGTACTTCAAACTTGGACACTGCCATATGGTTGGAAGGGTAACAAACTGCAATATGGCTGGTACTTAACACAATAACAAAGTGCAAATTGGTGAGAAGGGAACTTCACACAAGAACAAAGTTCAATATGGTTAGAAGGGTACTTCACACTGGAACAAACTGCAATATGGTTTGAAGTACCATACTTCACACAAGAACAAACTGCAATATGGTTAGAAGGGTACTTCACACTAGAACAAACTGCAATATGGTTTGAAGTACTTGACACTAGATAAACATGCAATATGGTTTAAAGGGGTACGTTACACTAGAAAAAACTGCAATATGGTTTGAAGGGTACTTTACACTAGAAAAAAAACTGCAATATTGTTTGAAGGGTACTTCACACTAGAAAAAAAATGCAATATAGTTGGAAGGGTATCACTTAAATCCGTGAAATTAATTGCTAAAAAAGTATCATTTGTTTAGATTCAAAGATATGTTGTAGCTGGAAAAATAATTATTAATAACAATATATATTTTGTTTAGATTTGAAGATGAATACTAGTTTATCAATACTTTTCGATTTTAGCTATACAGTATGTGATAATGCATCATTAATGTCTATATATATTGTTTGTTATTGTATAGTAATGGAGTATTGATTGCAAACAGATTAGAAATGTTATAATTATAGGGTGGTTATGTGAAATAAAAATGAAATAAAAGTTAAATAGTCTTAAAATGACTGAATTGCAGTGTTGACTCGACATTAAAACCACTTCTATTCCATGTGGGGGTTGGATGGCTAAATGGTTAGCGTGTGCGCGCTGTATCATAAAGTCTGTCACTGAGTCAACTGGCATGGTTTTCGATTTACCGGTTGTACGTGACAAGGAGTAAGGTCGCCTGTCCAACTTTCTGAGTTTTCTCAGAGTCCTCCCACTGCATTAGTCCCAAAATGACCTATTTTGTGTTGAGTGGTCGTTAAATCCCATTTGTCTCACCCTCTCTCTCTATTCTGTGTTTCTTGGGGAGTGCTTATTATTGTCAGTGGTGCAGGACATCAAACCTGGCAAGGAACAATATCTAGTCATTCAAATGGGACGGAAAATAGGTCCTTTGTAGCCTACACAGTGGCATAAAGTACCCTTGATAGTTGGATTTCGAAATAAGAGTAGCACTTCTGTAAGGGCAAACTTTCTCTCATAGAACACTGCATGGCATATCCTCATCTTAATTAGCGCAGTTACATGTAAAAGTCCAACTTCTAAATTGGCTCCTTCTCAACCCCAATGTGGTTAAGAGACACTTTTTTTTATCTAATCTAAAGATACAGAGAATGGAATTGGGTTTAAGCAACATCTCTCAAACACAATACTTTGGTCATTTTCAGACGCAAGACCCCCCCCCCCCCCACCCACCGCTTAATGAAATTTTATACCCTACTTTTCTGCTCTAACTGGGAAAATGGAAATGGGTCTACAGCATGCTTTGTGCTATGACAGACATTTTTACCTGACAATAGCCCTACTGTCTAAATCTACAATTGTTTTTTGTCCTATCCAAATGAATAATACCGATGTGGCTGGAATAAGTCAAACGTTAACTGTTAGACCGTCTGCTTATTTTCATTCATTTACTTGTGCTGTCTATTTTTACATTTCGGCAGGTTCTGAGAACATAGTCTTCCAATATACTATAGTATAATATAATAACAACAAAAGACAAAACTGTGCATAAGATATATATTTTCTTAGCTTTACAATAAAAATAATAATAATTCATATAACTCTTGAGCTGTACATAACATTTGTTATAATACTAATCTATGATAAATATGGAAGGCCTTGCCAATAGTTTTCTTGAATAAAACTGAAAATGAACAATGTGTTTAATACTGATGATCATAAATACAGAAAAGTAAAGTTAATTTGTGAAAATATAACAAAGTTTACAATGACAAATAAAATCTAACAAAACAATTTAATGACCAGTTTTAAAAGAGTCATTATTTACACAATTAGGCCTACTGGCATTTATTAAAAAGCAGTGACAAATTCTGCACCTAATCCATCTGAAAAAGGCTAACAGAAACAATACCTATGTTTACGTGGACTTGGCCAAAATATGGCTGTTGTAAATTTCAGTACTCAACAGATTTAATCACTGGAATTTAGGGACAAAATTAAGGGACGGCAATATTGGATTCAGAAAATAGACTTTGTCCTGTAATTGTATACACAGGTTTTTTTTTTGGCTTAATGAGTAAATGTAAGTTTGGTCGATCCCAATATTAGCAGTAAGTTTAACAGTCTTGAATCTAAGACAGTATCTGTCAACTGGCATTTAAATTAAATTATATAGAAATTTATAAGATGATCAAAGGAAGATAACTCTGTTAATAATACTTGATCTGCACTGATTTAAAGATGTATTATGTACAATATGGGCTAAATCTGCCTATTGCAGGTCTTTTTTCTAGCTTCAAATGTTATGTAAATTATTATTTATTACTGTAACAATGGTCCTTGACAATCAAGAATATACTATTCTGGTCAAAAATTCAAACATTTTTAACTATATTCAAAATAAAGTAATTTGACTGAAATTTTCACTATATTCATTTTCATTATCTTTTTTTATCAAAATCTTACATAACGAATCATTAATACAGGCTTAAAACAAATCATAAAATTATCAACGCCAAATGTCTATGAGACAAAATTTGACCACACTGAATGCTTATTTTAAATAACTTTCTCCCAAAATAAAATGTAATTTATGGGTAGACGAGACAAAACATCCTTCAACCCCTAACATGGATGGGACAAAATACAATCACATTAAATGTGGATGTATTAAGACCGTATTGGATACCATCCCCACATTAGGAGTTAATTTTAAACAATATTTGATCACATACTCCACTTTCATTTACGACCATTTTACATTAAAAACAGTGATTATACATCAAAAATTTCCACACCAGTCAATCACCGACAAATTCTGACATTATCCCAATTACAAAAACTTTTTAAAGTTAAATTTAACTGTATATATTGTGTTTTAAGTTATATTGCTTTGAAATATTAATTTTACATCATACAAGGTTTAATATCCAGTGGGTATGTAACTAAAATATAAAATACAATTCTTCCTGTAGTAAAACATAAAACATTTGAACGTATAAAAACTTATTTGACTTACAAATTACAATAATTTCAAATCTTCACAAAATGATCACTAGATTCGAAGGGACTAGATAACTTTTGAGATTAAATGTTTATTACATATATATTCAATATCAACAAAAAGTATATGGATTTAATCAAAGTAAATGGGCATGATTTATGGGTTTTTTCAGAAAAAAATCAAATTTCTCATAGCTTAATCCCCTCTAATATGTATTCAGATTAAGAAAACAGAATGAAAATACCAATGCTGCATAATCACCCTAGTCTTGGAATCAATTTGCTTAAAAACAGACCCATCAATGAAATTACTTCACGTCCAACAAAAAGATGGTGGTAAGCTTGTTTACATTGGGAGCAGCCTAGATAGATGGAATTTCAGTTCTTCACATCTTTGTAAATACCCAAACCAAATTGAACCATTTTTGGTCTGATACATGTTATTAATGTGAGATTTAACCTTTGCAATATTGTAATTTGGAAGGTCTTCCTATATCGGAAGGAAAAAAAAACCAAATGAAATTAACTATTATCATCAATTAGGGTATTTGGAAACCCCATATCAATCATTCATTCCTCTTTGTCATCGAAATGAAATGAAATGGATTTAATGTCCTTCTGCTCTGCTCCTAAACTGGGCTAATGAAGACGGGCATACGCCATACAGTGTGCTATGAGGGAAATTTTGCCCGGGCAGCAAGCTACAGCCTTCTCTTATATCAAATTACAACTGCCAAGGGATCTTTTATGCCAATGTGTACATGGGACGTTGATTTTCCGTCCCATCCAAAGGACTAGACATCTGTCCTTGTAAAGCCCTTTTTGTAGTCGAAATGAATCCAAACTGGGTGAGATTATAAAATGCTCATATTTTTGAGTTTATAATTGTGTTATATAACACATTTGATTACATATTAACATGGACTAAGCTGTGAAAATTTAGATATTGTCTGGAACTGAAAATGATGAAAGTAGATTTACAGTACCAATGAATTTAACTAGATACCTTTATCTACCACCTACTATTTGACCAACTATAACTAATGAACTCATGAACTGTAAATATTACCGGCTAAGTTTCAAAAATGTGACATATCCTACATATACATATATTATAATCAATTTATAATGAACTTATGCAATGATTCATGAAGTGCAATGCAAGTGGAATACAAAGTTTTCATGAATGACCTTTAGATGAAAATTTCTTTAACTAATTCTTTAACTTCTATATATACACTAGATGAATTTCTAAATTAAATTTATGGAATCACTTCTCTGATATGAAATTTCTGTATATTGAATTTTTATGACATTAAAGATGTAGTTTGATAGATAATGTTCGAGATATAAGGCAGTCATATATAGAACTGTATTAATGTGAGTTGTTTATTTCAGATCCTCGGTGCCGAACTACCACTTTACCTTCTACTGTGCCAAAATATACCATCTTTGCTGTTTGTAAAAACAAACCGGTTTCTATGACACCTACAATATAAAAATATACAATCTACACTTTTTACTTTAAAATCTGTGAAATGGTGATTTCGACATAAGATTGTTCTTGTTTTATTAAGTTAATGAGCTTGTAAAAATTAGGATGTCATGCATGCTGTCAAGCTATAATAGTGAATTGAATTCATGTTTGAAGACACAAGGCTGGCATGGATTGTGTTCACTATAAATAGTGTTTAATTTTGTTTTCAATAAGGCATATATAAGTGCTTCAAAGGTCTTCACTGGTATGCTTTGATCGACCCATACTGGGTTTTTTTTCTAAAAATACTGGGACAAATTTACACAAACTTACACATTTTTAATGATTTTTATGAAGATCTTCAATTAGAGATGTGCCAAAGATATTTACAATATGCATTTGATTTGATATATGTATTTGTTGTTTGAAATGTGTTTGTATATTGTGTGACATGTCTGTGGGTTTATCCCTGCATTGGCCGAGAAAGTTCATCTGGATTTTCCGGCGTGGTTTCCCCTTGTCAGCGATGCAGACGGAGAGCCTTACAAGGACACTTGCCTAGTCATTCGGATGGGATGGCAAACCAAGGTTCCGTGTACACATTGGCTTGCACGTAAAATATCCCTTGGCTGTTGTTTGTTTATGTGTGGTACCGTTCATTGATTACTTATTACATACAGGTAATGTTTTACCTGGAACGGAATGAGAGAATCGATTACTTATTTAAATGCAATTTTACCTGGAATGGAATGAAGGAATGTGTCTACTTTCTGCCAATCGTGTTTACCATCAAATATCCAATCTAATATAAAATTACTGTTATCTGTTACAACTGGTCCCTGCAAAAATTTAACAAAATCTTTGTCTGTAGAGGATAGAGGGTTTTTAAAAGGGGCAGAGGGCTAGTGTTCAAAATATGTCTTGCCGAGCGTACCTCTTCTAGTGGTAATGCACTTTCCGAGAAAGAAAGAGAGAGATAAATGGGGTTTAACATCCACCCGACACAAACACGGTCATTTCGGGACTAACATATGGTTTAATTTTATTTCAATAATTTGCTTGCGCATAGGGGTTTTTAGCAGTGGGAGGAAACCGGAGGACCCGGAGAAAACCCACGAGGTTGGTCGGGCGACCCTACTCCTTGCCACATACAACTGGGAATTCAAAACCACGCCAGTTGACTCAATGACAGACTTTATGATACATGCGCTTGTAACTTCCGAGAAAGAACCACAGCAAAGTCGACTGCAAAGTGCAAGCTGCTATATTTGACATCATAACAATTTGTGACATATTGGTTTCCATGGAGCCACTTATATTCAATCAGAATGAAAGAGGCTCATCAAAGAGTTTAAGTGAAAACCATAGGTGGTACTGGCTTGTGTTGACTTTATCCTATATGATATATAGTGGACTCTGAATGTTGACAAATATTCAATTGATCATATCTTTGTAAATTTTTGACTGATGCAATATTGTTATAGTTTGCAACAATTTAATAAAAATACAGATCTATATGTCGTTCCATTTATTTATACTTTCGATGGCCTCGACTACATGAAGATCTAACCAGTAGTAGTGGGAGGTCGAATCAGAGGTCATGTTGATGTTTCTAGTAGGATACCCACAGTTCCATGCATCACAAAACAAGAACTGGCTACAACAGACCATTTCATTGGCTAATCTCTCACATAATCAGAAAGTGGGTTATATAACAGCTTTTCCAGATTGTAATGTAGCAAAATAAAACGAAATTTTGAACTATAAAAAACAAAACAAAAGCAGATCTGTGTTTTAATCAGATTAAGTTTGCAAGAGATTATAATTATAATTAAAAGTAATAGTCATATATAAAATGATAATTAGAGACTTTAATAAACACACTTTTTCTACTTACAGCTTTTTTGGCAGCCATTCTTAGATTGGCTGTACCACCTAGGGCATTCTGTATCTTTAATTGTACAGGTTTATATGACATTGGAATGACTTCAATTGGTACACCTCTTTTCCATTTCTCCCCTAAAAACTCACTGTCTTTTCTGATAAATAGAGATAGGAGATATTATAAAACGAAGGAATAAATATTAATGAAGCAAAAATACTATTTTACTATACTAATGGAGCAGAAACTTGACTAGCTACCAGAGGTGGGAACTTGAGTTCCCAAACTTCGGACTCAAGTCCAACTTTAGTCAAATCTAAGATCTGAATAGCGTCTCAAAATATTTATTGCAACTTGTAGCAGACTGGAAAACCCTGAGGTACCTTCTCAGCAGAGACTGGATAAAAGTGGGGCTAATGAATATGGGCATAGGCTATATAGTGTGCTATGAGGGAAATTTTGCCCGGACAGCGGCACTATGGCCACTTTTATATCGAATTCCAATTGTCAAGGGATCTTTTATGTGCATGCCAATGTGTACAAAGGATTGGTTTTCTATCCCATCTAAACGATTAGACAGCTGTCCTTGTCAGGCCCTTCGTCCTGCAACTCTGACAAGGGGAAACCACGCCTGAAAATCTGAATGAACTTTCTCGGCCAGTGCAGGGACATGGTTAGTGAACTAGCTCACTGTGCCATTGTGGCTTCAATACAAATGTGCACACTATTATATCATAATGTATCACGCACAAGTGTTGTAGTGCTATACTAACCTTTCATCAGCAACAATGATAAAATCTCTAGCACAATAATCAACGATCTTCTCTTGAGTCAGACAGCCTCCTCCACCTTTTATGCAGTTTAAACTAGCATCTACTTCATCAGCTCCATCTATAGCTACATCTAACTATAACACATAAACATCGTATAAACAGCTACATCTAACTATAACATAAACATCGTATAAACAGCTACATCTAACTATAACATAAACATGGTATAAACAGCTACATCTAACTATAACATAAACATGGTATAAACAGATACATCTAACTATAACACATAAACATCGTATAAATAGCTACATCTAACTATAACATAAACATCGTATAAAATCTACATCTAACTATAAACACATCAACGTAAACATTGTATGTACATGTAACACAAAAAAAACATTGTATAAAAGCTATATTTAAGTACAACACATGAACATTGTATAAACAGCTACATCTAACTACAACATATAAACACTGTATAAACAGTTATATCAAAAACAGTTACATGTAGATCTAACTATAACACATAAACATTGTATAATCGGCTACATCTGACTATAACACACAAAAATTGCATGCAGTCACATCTAAACCAGCTAAATAACAATGGGTGCCATGGTGGCATGGTGTTTAAGGCACTGGCTTTAATTGCTAACCAGGATATTCAGGGTTCAATCTTTTTAGTGGGAATGTATCTTTAACATAGGTTATTCAACATAGGTAACTGATAATAATATATCAGTAGGTATTTAGGTTAAATTAAGATAAAAAAAATCTATATCAACACAGTACATACATATATAGTTTATCTAACCTTTAGCTACATGTAGTTCAAACATTTTCAATAAAATTTTCAACAACATTGCTTATCTGTTATGTTATGTGAACATTTAAAATCAACAAAACTGACATAATAATGTGAGCTGTGACAGCAAAATATTTCTCAAATAATTTCTTAACCAAATGAACGAAGTCTAAATGTTGAAGAAGACTAAAAACAAATATATCACCTACGAAAAGTCTCGGCCAATCAAATTGCTTATTACTCAGCAGAAAATAGCTCATTATTACTTTTTATTTTTGAAAAATTCTCTTATCGAACTTAGTCAAATTATTATGTAATGAAAATATACACTACAAGTTTCATCACTCTAACTTAATTAGAACTAAAGTTATCGTGTCCCAAAGCATCAACAAATGGAATTGCTTATCTCTGCTTACCATAAGCAGAAATTGCTCATCTTGGCACTTAATCAAGGTATTGTCCTAATAAACACTGACATCAAGTTTGAACATTCTAGCTTAATTAGAAAGAGAGTCATTGTGTTCCAAAACGTGTGACAGAAATACGGACGAATCCAGTTTAATAGTCCCCTGCTTTCTTCAAAAGACGGGGGAATAAAAACTGCAATAGGCAGTAAAAGCACATTTTTGTTTAGGTTATTTTAACATTTGTGCTCATATTTTAAATCAATGAAATGCAACTGTTGACCCATTTACCTGTCATATTTCACAGCTGTTGCTATCTTTAATATGTAGATACATTTCGCTTATATTATAAACTCAAGTTGTTAACAAAGAAACTAGAGTAAAATAATGTGAAATCATCATCTACATTCCACTTACACTCGTTGCCACTGGCAACCCCTGATAAAACTGTCCTATTCATTTTCAATACATGCATAAAAGTGTCTTTGTATTAGAAATATACAGCAAGAGAACTGTTTATATCTGATACACGGATACTTTGTACTGTTTAGATACATTATCAAGCAATAAGTAGATCGCAATGAAGATGGCTCTATACAATGCACAAGGATAATGTACATGAAACAACTAGTCAAAATCATAGTAACAAAACAAACCGGGAAGAACAACATGACAGTGCAAAAATATATACAATGACATTAAATTAACATAACAACATATTACAAACAATTCCATAATTTGGTTGGAATTATATTAATATGCAAAACATATAAATAAGAATATTGAATAATTTTTTTAATAAATTGTGATGATAGAAGGTGCAGTTCTGGAAACCTCACAAGCATTGGAAAAAAGCAGTATGGAAAAAAACGCCTAGAAAGTCATACATTTTATTACCATTAAATTTCACCAGGTATGACCCACGTTTCACATGTCTTTACACTACATTTAATATCATACTCGATAGAAATGTGATGTTAGTAACTTATAAGCACATTTTCATTATTTCTTGGTTTATTACACATAATATTACTACAAATACTTTATTAAGTGATTGTTGATTCCCTTATCACATAATCGAGGTCCTTGTACACTATGGCGTGCACATAAAAGGTCCCCCTTGGCAGTTGGAATTCGATATACATGTAAGAGGAGGACATAGTGCCGCTGCCAAGGCAAAATTATCTTCAAAGCACACTGTTTTCATTAGCCCAGTTTAGGGAGCAGAACAGTAGGACGTTAAACTCCATTTCATTTCTGTCACATGCAATGTTTCTCTTATCATGTGATAAAAGTTTCCATGGAAACAAGTTGAAAGTCAGCTGTGAGAGCACTCGTTTTTCTACCTTTAACTTAATAAAATCTAAGAAATCTAAAAAGAAGAAAAACAGAAAGAAAAAGACCTCAAAAATTCTTGGTCACTTAAAAAAAATCCCAAAAGATGGGCAGTGTCACCCTTACTTTAGACCTTTGGTTTTCGAGCTTTAGAACCAATTTCAAAAAGATTTCAAGATATCGACCAAAAATTTAGTAGGCCTATGCAGTGTATATATTTACCTTGGGATACATTGTTAGCTGTCCTAATGCAAGACCATTTTCTAATATAGCTTGCTCTGCCTAAATATAAAATAAATTATGCTGAAATTATTTTCTCTTTTTAACTTTAATAAATACATGTAGGTGCAACATATAGAGAGTAACATCCACTGAACACAACCTAGGTCATTATGGGGCTAACTAACACATGGTACAATTTTATTACCATAATTAGCTTTGTAGGGGTCTTAAGCCGTGGGAGGAAAGCTAAGGACCAGGAGAAACTAAAGTAGTTGAGCAGCTGATCCTTCTCCCAAGCTTCAAAGGAATTGAATAGCATGTTCTACTTCTTACATCAGGGGGAGGTGGTAGTCAAGCAGTGACAGCACCCGATTACCGATTAGAAGGTCCTAGGTTTGAATCCTACTGACCTTCACTTGTCCGGGATGACAAGGCCGAGAAGGAAACTGTGATTAGATGTTTGGATGAGACAAATAAACAGGTTTCCACGTGTCCACATTGGCAAACACATAAAAGAACCCTTGACAGTTTGATATCAACGAAAATTAAGAGGAAATTGTGCTGTTGGGCCAAAATTCACTTTCTTTGCATTGCACAAGTAACCAGAGATAAACTAAAAAATTTGTCTAAGAAAAAAATTCAAATATTAGTATACAGGTGGCTTACTTGAAAACTGGTTGGTACACAGATCAGCTTTAAATTTTCCTTTTTCACTCTTTCAACTTTAAAAAAAAAATTCATTTATTTTTTCATTCATATTTTATCTATAAAATCATATTCAATATTTGGTTGCCATTACGTTAAATTTACCCAGCATTCATGTATGTTATGTGAGATCTGATATCTAAATTGGTTGATCGACAACAATACATGTAGGACATGAAATGAAATGGGATTTAAAAAATGTAGGTCGCTTTCTGCTCCCAACTATTTAATGGAGAGAAATTTTGTCCTGACCTACATTTGTACACTTATTAAAATTCCAACTGTCCAGGTTTGACAGGCGACCTAATTCCTTGTCTTGTACAAGCAGGGAATCGAAACCGCGCCACTTGACTCAATGACAGACCTACGGTAATAATCGAACACACACACGTTAACCATTTGCAGACTAATGACAATGGAATTTTTAACTTACACACTTAATAGATCTATCCTTGTATTTTCCATAATTAGGCGAGTTTCAGAAAAAAAATTTATGAAAATAAATTAGAAAGTGATAATGTCTCTTTAAATATGGTATCTCCATGACAAACACATTAGTACAAAATATATCCTACCTATTCTATCTATAGCATAAATAATAGTTGATCCACTGCCAATACCAATAACCTGATTATCCTGTAATAAATAAAATCAATAATTAAAGAGAGAGGCTTAATTAACTCAATACAAACTAGGTCATTTTGAGACTAACATTCATTTAAATAATTTTTGTTCGCATGCATAGGGTTCTCTATCAGTTGGAAGTTGAGAAAACCAACAAGGTTGAACAGGCGACCCTACTACTTGTGACATACAAGCTTGGATTCAAATACACAAGACTTGTCTTATGCTCTTAACCACCCAACCCTCTGATATGATAGAGGATAGTAGGGCTGGCAGAAAATATTGATATTGCTGATAATCGTCGGTAAACATTTTGAAAATCGATTTTCAATACAGTTTTAAATTATCAATTATCGCGCAATTATAGGTACTTCACTTGCAACGTTTCCTTGGGCCTAGAACTGTAATTTAAACAGAATCGTCATAATAAAACACATAGGTTTGTTTTTTTTCACGCGAGACTCCACCGGTGAGAAATGTTGGTGGCTTATGTTTTCACGTAACATTCAGTTGTAACCTTATTTTAACTTTACATTTTTGGAATATTGCAATTATATGGATCTCACAGTGACCAGAAGTCAAAACCATGAATTAAGCCACTATAAAAAGTGTCAGAACTGTGCACATGAGAAATGACTGCAAGAAAAGAACAGTTCAACGAACTGGATGAAGAACTTGTTTGATGTGATCCAATGGATATAACTACATTTTACTCATTATTATTCAGGGCGTAAGTGATGAAGATATGGCCAGCACTGGTGGGTTCTGTCTTCTAAAGGAAGTTGATCGAGTTTCTTTCTACAACTTGGTTTTGCTAAGGAATGTTATTAATGTATTGACAAATGAATAAAAATCAACATGTATACAGAATGATATCACAACATAAACTCGCATATCATTCATTATTTGTGTACAGATTATGATTGTTTTCAAAACAATTATACATGAAATCAAAATAGTTTGCCAATATTATATGCCAAATTTTAATCCACATCAATGAAAGTTGTTGAGATTACCTGCCATAAAAATTAACTGTTTTCGAAATTAAATGTTAAATAATCAATATGAGCACATTTTGGTGTGAAATATTATAGATATTTAGATATTGTCTGAACAATACAAATGAAGATCTGGAATATATGACTAGTTAGTACCTATATCTAGTTCGGATATCTGATATTTAAGATAAATATTTTTTTTAACATTGGTACACGATTTCATGTACCATGTACTTTAGCCCCAGACTCGAGGGACGAGGCTAGACACATTGCACCAAATCAAACAGCATATGTAGACTGGAATAATCAGCCCCTAGAAATTTGCACTTTATTGAGACTGCGTGGCGTATTTCGCCGAACATAACTGATTTGAAATTGGAGTAAAAACAGAAACCATTAAATGTAAATCAGTTTATATTCATTCATATTACAGATATGCATTGCGGCCCATTTTTGTCAATTTCTAGGTCCAAGATGTTAGAGATTTAGCTCCTTTAAAATGGTTTTATACATGTAATATATCCTGAAAGATCTTACATATAATCAATTTCTAATCAACTGCGATTCTCAAACAATTCATCAAAAGATGTCTAAATCAATTTTGAGAAAATACATGTAATAATATTTAATGTTAACCATAAATAGGTTATAGTCACCAGGACATTAAATAAGATATAGATCATTTTACATAGAAATTAATCATATCACATCCGTGTTCTCTTATCTTAGTAAAAGTCACAAGAAAATGCAAGTCATTATAGGTTATTATATCCTTTTACGGTAATATTTTAGGGGCTGAATTTTATTTATAAAATAGAATTTCCTGACGAAATTCATCGCTATTCAGTTGTCTCAGTTTTACATACACATGATATCAAAAATGCAAGTCATCATGAGATATATATTTAACAGTGTTGTAAGTAGGACCTTTATTCATGGTTGGATTAGGCCTAAGCTTATATTATACAGTATTGAACTACCGGTACCGTATTTAATCAAATAAAAGTTCTTTTCGGATAAACAAACACCATGAAATGGAATTTAACCACTTAAATATATTAATTTACTGCCCCCACATGGCTAATGTATGAAGAGAGGTACCGTACACCATTCAGTGTAGAACAGCGGAAACCCTGGAGAGACAGTAGCACTACTCTAAATTTAATGGGTTTTTGAACCCTTGTGGATGCACGTGAGAATCACATATTATAATTTTACGTACAGATATATTTGAATTAAAAGGCAGCAGTTTAGTTCTTATTTGCATTCATATTTGACAACTGAAAAACAACTAACTTATTATGATACAAAAACATTTAAGTGACATTTGGAAAAGATTTAAATAATTCTCACAAATTTGCTACTTTGTGTACCCGTAGGCCTACTATGTGATAAAAGTGGTAAAATGGCAATTTACACTTGATACAAAAAACATTGAATATTTGGGATCATTCAATGTTTGGAATTTGTAACATGCATATATATATGTTACAAGAGAGAATACTCTGGCATACGCAATATATTATCAGGCAGCAAAATCTGTACTGTAAGTTAGGGGTCCTGGAGTCCAGGACCTGGACCCCTTAATCATAGAAGCGTTTGGCCTGATTTGCATGTAACAGAACGTTATGATTTTAAGTTTAAAATATGAATTTTGCATCAAGAAAATAGTAAATAGTGTTAGAGGATTTATGTAAATTATGTCGACCAATCTTGGTGCGGTCCCTATTAAAAATAAAATAATACTGTATAGAGCAAAGCTAACACAGAACAAAATAAAAACTGTAACCCTCAGGCTGTTGAATTTTAAAAAATTCTGACGAGAACTGCTGGCAATGCAAATTTTTTTTACGTGTCTCATAAAGAACTGTTTCTATGATGCGTCCAATCAATGACGTCAAAGAAAATAATTCTGACACTTTTTTTCTTTTTTTTCTCAAACAAAATTAATCATACAATATTTTTATCCTTGCCCTTGATCTAAATAAAAATCAATTTAGAAAAACGAAGTTATTTAACATTGTTTGTTTCACTTGAGAATCATAATTATTAAGGTTTTTTTTTAACAAATATCACATTCTTTTAATCTTTATTTTTGTTTGTTTTTTGTTTTTTTCTAGGTTATTGGTACCGTTATTGTTCCACGATCCCTCAAGTATGAAGTAAATCATTTACTAATAGTTGGTGATAGTAGCTAAATAAAAGGCACTCGGGCAATTATTGCGTCAAATACGGTATTTGCACTTCCACAAACGCTTTGTTATTGTTCAACTTCAAGTGAATTCTTTCATATATGCAATCAAGTCAATGAAAACATTTTTAAACATTTGATAAATTCGTCGTATAAATACCTTTACATGATCATCAACTGCCCGTACAGCCGCAGCTTTTTTACCCGCTTTTATGCCTTCTTCCATTTTGCTTGTTGACAGCCCTGGTTTACCCATGGATGTAAATAAATTATTAACGACCCGTGAACTTCGATTTGTCAACAGCTTTGATGGCATGAAACGGGACCACATGGCCTTCATCCGTATAAAAAACAGGTTGCTACAAATTTAATACCTATTTGATTCAGGAATAAAGATATTAGTTAGCCTTATCTGCCATATACATCACGATTCAGGGGATATTATTGAGGATTTAATATAATATATTTTTGTTTCTGATTTTAAATAAAAAGTATATTAAGGTTGTATTGGGTGAAAATTGTTTATGTCAATTTTCGTTTCGGTTTATTTACCATATATCTTCGAATATCCAGACCCTAGAAAATTGTATAACGGTATAATTTGTTGCACGGTATACAATCATAGAAATATATACTGTCAGTATATATATTTCTATAATACAATGTACATCAGGAACAGGGGTGAAGTAAAATAATATGTCTTTTCTTTTTAAATAGCTTTTTTTCTGAAGAAACAAGTTGAGAGTAACTGCGCAATGTATCAGTGGGGCGCCAACTGATCAGACGTAAATTTTAAGTTCTATATTAGCTTGGGATTTCACATTAGTAACTAATACTATAGTATATACTTATATAGTACTAGTAGTACGCTACGAAATAAAGCGGTACGTAGCACTAGCACGAAATAAAGTGTTGGCAGTCAGTGGGGATTTATTCGTTTGTGTATGATTTTATGCCGGCTTCCACCATAACACTACTGTACCATAATATCTATGCCCCAATCTTGGATGATACCGATCCAATAAAGATTCAATGGCTAACTATAACTACCGCAGCGCAGGGATCGATGCAGCTTGTTTACAGAGCATCGATTTACAGACGATTATCCAGACACTGAGACAGCAAAAAATTATTCATAAAAAAAAATGGGACCACTATAAGAATAAGCTTTTCAACCTGTACATAATTACGAACGTACTGGATGTTCAAATTGTGATAAACAATAACAACTACAATCAGTTTAAAATTACCCTCTTTCTGATACGTTATCTTTTTCTGCCCTGGGGATCACGGTGGCTAAGTGGATAGCCTAAGGCGCTGGTTCGCTAGCCTGGACGTCGAGTGTTCGATCCCTGCATTGGCCGATTTTCCAGCGTGATTTCCCCTTGTCAGTGATGCAGAAGGAGGGCCTGACAAGGACAGCTACCTAGTCGTTCGGATGGGACGAAAAACCGAGATCCCGTGTACAAATTGGAGTGCACGTAAAAGATCCCTTTGCAGTTGGAATTCGATATAAGAGTAGTCCGTAGCGCCGCTGCCCGGGCAAAATTTCCCTCATAGTCATGGCACACTGTATGGCGTATGCCCGTCTCCAATTGGCCCAGGTTAGGTGCTTAAGCGTAGGACGTTAAACCCCATTTCATTCATTCTTTTTTCTGTCCTTAAAAGGAAACGCACCATGGAAACGCCCTTTCGAGACACTAGGTCCTTTCGTGACTAACACATGGTTCACTTTTATTTCAATAATTCGCTTGCGCGTAGGGGTTTTTAGCAATGGGGGGAAACCGGATGACCCGGAGAAAACCGACGAGGTTGGACAGGCGAGCACTCATGTAAAAATCACGTTTAAAAATGTATACAACAAATCATCACTGACATCCCAGAGTTTTCTATTCAATTTTTCTGATACACCCAGATTCTTGGCCAATGCCAAAATAGGAAGCAGTGGCACCAATCAGGCAAGAAATAAAGAACATATATTTATAACATTATTTTATTAAAAGTTAAAAACGTGTCATATTTCTACACACAATAGTCAATAAATAATTAGTCTCTAAACAAATCACACTAGATGTAGCCTACATAACAGTAAGGCTATATAACGGCCGACCAATTTGGTCAAAATGGCAAATATATTGACCGATAGGATCAAATTATGACCGTTTTTACCACAGTGAATTTTGATCCTTATTGTTATTGGCCGTTCTGACCACATCCTGACGCAATACAAATAGTTCACAGCAGACTTATAAGTCGCTGACAGAAACCGAACACTATATAGTTTGAATCAACAGCTGAACATTTCATTAAGAGATCTAAGACCATGGACCATGATGTCTTTCATGGCGGACGCGGCGCCAGGCGAACACACATGTAGGGTTTCATCAGCAACACAATCTGGTATTTTTGCCACAGAACTGTAATGAAAAAGAAAAGAAAATTAGCGGGCAATTTTATTTTATTAAGAAATCAGAATAACTTCAATTATAAGTATCAAGCGTGAAACTTGAGAAGCGACGAACACATCCCATAACCAGCACATTGTAGATTAATAGTACAATAAGTCACAAGTGGCAAAAGAAAGCCGAAGACGTAGCTAATATACTGGAAATGATTGCCTTACGTGGGTGCCGCGCTGGCTCAGTGAGTCCGACGTTGGATCACTAACCCGGAGGTTCAATGTTCTATCTCTTGTTGACCGAGAAAATTCATCCGGATTTCTAGTGTGGTTCTAACTCGTCTGTGGTGCAGAACAGATGGCTTGGCAAGGGACACCTGGATGAGGTCCCGTGTACACATTGGTGTGCACGTAAATGGGTCCCTGGCAGTTGGAATTCGATATAAGAATGCTGTCCAGACAAAGTCTCCCCAATAGCACGCACTATAGCAAGCCAATCTTTATTAACCCAGTCGGGACAGAACAGTAGGACGTTAAATCCCATTTCATTTCATTTCCGTTCGTTTCCATCAAATCTTGTCTTCCCGTCCACCTACCGAAATCCCTGATGAATCAGCACTCTATCCCATTTACACGAAAATTGTATATATAATAGATTTAGATCATTACTTACCCACAAGGATCACCAGATGAACTCAAATCAGATTGAAAGTTTTTAACACAAGTACCCACAGCATCGTCTACATCAGAGTTAGCAAAACAGTCCATATTTGCTAGAGTTTCTGAAAATACGGGAACAGATATTATGTAGAGTTCCCCCCAAATATAAATACATGTGTCATTAATTGTGGTTTATAAGTTTGTGCCAAATAAAGGGTGTGGGGGGAAAGGCTGTATCATAAGGTTGGGGTCAGTGTGTAATTGAAAATTAAGGGAGTTCGAGGCCAGTAACTTTTTGTAGTCAAATGGCTACAAAACTTGCTCAAATGAAGGCCTTTGGGACGGCCCATTACTGTGACTGTAGCAGGACCGAAGGCATCAGTAGGGGAACCATTTCTAATTTGGCTGCACTTATATAACAAAGTTGGAATACGACGGAGGAGCAGACAGGAAGGTCATTGTCCGGGAATTGCTTGCGTGACCATGAATAGAAATAGATTAACGTATGTTAATTTCAAATTGAAGTCATACCCCGCTCCTATCCTGATAACCGATACCAGAAAGATGTACATTATTTTATATTTTACATACCCCTTCTACCCTCACTACACATATAACCAAAAGAATCGACCAGTAATCTAGCACTAAACCAATCTGCTGTTCCAGCACAATTAGCTAGTAGATTATTTCTATTCAAACAAGTAACCATTCCATCGTATAATCTAAAATTATAACAATAATAAGTTAATTCAACAAGTAACCATTAATTTCACTATTATGATCTAAAATCTAAAAAAAATATTAATAAAAAATAAGAGGTTACCATTTTCGTCTTATTTTCTAAAATATTAAAAATAATATCAAGTAACCATTTATTATTAGATCACTTTCAATAAAAATCCCCTGTACTATTCGCATATACTATTCTGGAAATATGCCAAGATAATCACGTTTGTTCTGGAAATTCGCTAAGCTGAGAATTAACGAGAACAGGAACATCTAATGTCACTTACCCACATTCTGAGAGAGGACCGTCAGCACCACGTTTAGTGTATGTAAATATTTTTTCTGCATTCCTCATAGCTTCCGTGCACCTATCCAGCTGAGCAGTATCACATCCGCTTGACCTCTTAATACTGGTACCTGTAGTAATAAAACAAATTCGACTTCTACTGCAAATTTGGTTGAAAACTATTTATTATGTTTGATAAATAATTGACATGCATGTAATGGGAGCTGTGGTTAAACGACTTTAAATTATCGGTGGAAGTGCAAAGAGAGGTAATTTTCCAAATAGTATCTTCCATTTGGATTTTTGTTTGAATGCAGTCGACTAAATAAGCACGGGAGAAGTTTTGGAAATGAAATGGGGATTAACGTACAGCTTTTCTTCTCCATTCATAGACTTATGACAACGACGACGGGGCCTATGGCTAAGAGTGCTTACTTACATCACTGCTTAACCAAAGTAGCCCCCTTCATCACTTAGAAACCATGTTTTAATTTGGCTTATTACACAGGCGGACCAGGTGTTGCCCGAGAAATGGCTAGAATACCCACGCTCATACCTTCTTCTGGAATGAATTTTTTACGTGACATCACTGGTGAAGAACGGGGGTCTGGCAAAAAACTTCTTCTAGTCATTCGAATAGGCCGAAAACTTAGACTACGACGTAGAATGGGAGGCAACGTCGCTGTCCGGGCAAACTATTCCTTTAAGCACACTGAATGGTGTATGCCTGTTTTCATTATCCCGGTTGGTAAAGAAAGGTAAGACGTTAAAGGACAACATTGGTATCAGTCATTAGCACATGTGATAGAACTAATTAAACACGTTCCAAATATAATTTAATTACAGAGATCATTGCTACGATAACTAAGTAATACAGGTTTCCTGAATCGGTAGGGACGAACGCCAAAGGAAAACACGAGTCATCTCTCTGACTGATGTGACGAGTTATAACTAATACGTGGGCGAATTAACGCTCATCTGTATTATCGTAGTAATGATCTTTGTGTTAAAATGATATTTGGACCGTGTTTAACCAGCTCTATCACATAATATGTGATAATGACTGGCACCAATAATACTGTCCTTTAACTCTCATCTCATTTCAGTAACCACAATGCAACTTCCAAATACACCTTCAAGGTTACACACTGCATACAATAAATAAAAGGTTGAACTTTTTACTTACCCAATGCTGTCGAGATCAAACATACTAGAGTATAAAGATATACAGTGTTCATCATGTTGATTTTATACGAAACTGTTTGCTGGTATTCTTTGCTATATTTCAAACAACTTTTTTCTCCAATGAGCCACAAATCGTAATGTTGTAGGCTACCGTTTGTTCGTCTTTTCAGAATACTCAGAGCTCAAATTTATATACAAATCTGTTAATGGTAATCAACTTTGATCTTTGAATTAATATTTATATTACGAATGATTAATATAAAAATAGAATAATATGGTAATAAATAATTAGTTGATGTGTCACACTTAGACAATTTCTTATATGATTCATTTAACACTCATGTAAGTCATTATATCTGAACTCTATGCCAGGTCAACAATTAAGGGAATTTACTAACTGTGCATTTCATCGACCCCGAATTTCATGTCTGAGTTGGAATTTTAAACCTATAAATATCGGTGGCCAGCTTATAACAATCAGGGCCGGATTAACCTTGTGGGGGGCCCCCAATGTTGTTTGTTCAAATTGTTCGTACTGACCGCGGATCGTACTAGTATATACTTCGCCCCCTTGAGTGCCTGGGGTGTTTTCATCCAGGATTTTTTTAAAAATTAAGATTAATTTCGGTGCATTTGAGACAATTTAAACAGCGATTTTGAATTCGTTGACAATTTGAGTATTTTAAACATACCCTATCGCTCATAATGTTTTCATTTACTTTATTTTAGTGAAATTATTTTAGGTGACATAAAACATTAAACTCCGTTGTCTGTTTATTTCCCGGGACTGGTTGGGCCCCAACGATCACATCGCGGGACGGGGTCCCCGGAACTGGTTAGGACCGATTGATTGGTAGCACCTCGAAGTTATGTAATTTAGTTAATTTTAGGGCCTAACCGATCTCTCCCCCCCCCCCCCCCGGAAATCTGTTGGTACCTACCAGTCCCGGGGCCCCCAAAAGCCCTTACAGCCAAGGGCCCCAATCTTCACCCCTCAGCCCAGGTACTGGTTGGCTCCGTCCGTGATAAAATAATAGTATGACCCAGAATTGTGGGGGGCCCCCTAAACGTGGGGGCCAGGGACATTTGTCCCACTTTGCCTCCCCTAGATCCGGCACTGATAACAATGGGTAAAGTTTTTTTTGTAGGGGGGGGGGTGTAAAAAATTTATATTTTATATCATACTTGTTCAGTACTTTTCTTGATTATAGAGATGGGTCTACCGGATTTAACAATTTGAAAGTGCTTCGAATCTATTACATTCTAATAGTCTGAACGATTTGACGTGTTTCCTTGCCACGCCCTCGCCCTACACCACTGGCAAGGGCAATCATGCTGACAAATCCCTAGGAACTTTCTTGTCCTATACCTGGACTAAATCACGGACCTTCGGTAAAATGAGTCAGAGCTCTACTCCCGGGGGGGGGGGGTGGATGGCTGAATGGTTAGCGTGCGTGCGCTGTATCATAAAGCTTGTCATTGAGACAACTGGCGTGGTTTCGAATCCCCGGTTGTACGTGGCAACTTAGTAGGGTCACCTGTCCAACCTCGTTGGTTTTCTCCGGGCCTCCGGTTTCCTGCCACGGCTAAAGACCCATACGCGCAAGCGAATTGTTGAAATAAAATTAAACCATAGTCCCGAAATGACAAAGTTTGTGTCGAGTGGACGTTAAACACCATTCCTCTCTCTCATTAGTAACTTGGGAATTATAATGGCGCCCCACCACTCTGCTGCATCCCCACTTTTAAAATCCTACATACCGCCCTGCTCAAGGACAGACTTTATGATACAGTGCACGCACGCTTATCATTCAGCCACCTACCCCCCACCCACCATGTTGTATAATACTAGTACGAGTCATGATCGTCTATATGCTACATACAATATAAATAAAAGCCCATTGAAAAATAATCATACAGGTAACCATGTAGGTACTTTATTTTTTTATTTTACCCCCCCCCCCCATTTCGACATTATCTGTGTGCGATGAAGTAATTCGTTTATGATAATTATAATGATAGGTTATTATTTATTACTATTAGCTCATAATCATGATTCGTATAATTATAAGTAATTGAGATAATAATATCCATATTATCTGGTGATTCACAAGATAAGCTTTTTTCATGAGTATAAACGACCTCTGTGTCAATTCTTAATATCAGATTTAAAATTGTGCATAGCATATACCTTATCAAATAGGTATGTTTGCAATCAGTTTAATAACAAGGTCTGTTTGCTATATAAATGTGCATACTGCATAAATATATATATATCATTTATGTTAATGTAAACCAATTATGCATTACGATATGTAAGTTTACATGCTGTGTACGTATTTCCAGAATGATTCATATCGACTGAAATAAATTTGGTTTACACAAATTAATGATTGGGGTCAAGGTTTCAGATATTAAAACCATAGAAATGTAAATCTTGGGGCCTTGATTAACAAAATTTTAACTAAGATCAAATTCAAATTTTATTGGATAATATTAGATTGATTTAGTGCTTAGCCAATCAAAATTGAAGTATCTACTAAAATTTGGATTTTATCTTTAGTTAAAATTTAGTGAAACAGGGTCCAGGTCCATAATAGGTCATTTCGGGACTAACATAATAATATGGTACAGTTTTGTTTTAAAAAATATTTGCTTACGCATAGGGGTCTTTAGCAGTGGGAGGAAACAGGGGGACCAGGACCCGGAGAAAACCCACTGGGTTTGATAGGCGACTCTACCCACTCCTTGCCATGTACAGTCGGGGAATTGAAATCACGACAGTTGACTCAGTGACAGACCTTATGATACAATGCGCACTTGCTAATCATCCCCCACTCTTAAACTATAGTACACAGTTACTGAGGAAATATAACAATATAATATCATATTTTAGTGCATGTGCACCCAATACAACACAATTAACTAGAAGAACTGACTTTCACCGTTATGATTTTTACATAGTTAGTAGTAAACAATGCTCCTCCTTTTTTTTAACAAATAATCATTCCATATTCTATAGAAGTCACAGGTTCGTTCACAGTGTTAACAGGATGGATCCCCTGGATTTCCAACCTGGTTTTACCTTGGCAGTGGTCCAGGAGGGCATAGCAAGGAACAGTGTGTAGTCGTTAGGGTGGGACGACTAACCGTTGGTGTTGACGCAAAAGAACCATTAGCAGTTCAAATTCGATTAAAGAGTAGACGGATTTTCCCCCACATAGCACACTGTCCGTTTTCAATTTCATTATACCGGTAGGTGCAGATAAGTAACCTAAGACGTTGAAGACCCAATTTAATTTCCTTTTCAAGTCCATATACTAACATAAACCATAAAATCGCTATATTCTTAAAGATGGGTTCCCAGCAAAGTATTTATCGGCTGGTTATTTCCAATAAAAAATTTGTCAAATTTGGTATTTATGAAAAGTATAGACACCCAATCTTACTAGAAAAATACCCATGGGGCAAGGACTGGGCAACATGTCAGGGAATCAATAACTGTCAACCTGGCAGAATTTGCTGGCTTATTGTCTTCTACCTAAGTCAGGGAGCAGTTGTTATTTCTTGCTCAAATGGTTAGGCGGTTTTGGGAACATTGCGGGTTGTCAGGGTACAAAATTAAAAGGTGTAAAAGGAGTTGACAGAAATAATTAAGAATCTATTTAGGCCTCAATAATATGGTAAATGTAAAGTAAGTAATGATAGATACATTTTGAAATATGGACCCTTCCACAATGAAGTTAAGTTGACAGACATTGCGTTTAACAACAGCTTACTTACAGCTATAGGTATTCCCGGCGAAAACAGAGTTTGAAAGGGAATTGAAGCAAATTTTTGATAGATTTGTTACTTTAAATATATGTTTAGTCCAAATATATCATCAAATCACATAATTTGTACCCGGGAATGCATCTTTAAGCCTACTATAACCATAGTCAAAAATATAATAAGATTTGATCTGGAATCAGATATAAATTACGTCGATTTGCGCGCCACCCTCTTCTAATAATCTGGGCAATTTATAAGTTGAACAGGTCTTCTGGTTTGATTTTCTAAAAATAATTTTATCATCGCACTTTTAAGCACCAATCGGGCCAAAGACGACACCGAGCACATGGGCATACATAACGATTTTGTTTTTGGAGGGGGGGGTAGCCAAAATGGGACCGAATGAGGCACATACCCCTAGCACGAGTTACTCAGTCAAGAGCAGCGCACCACTGATGCGAGTTTTCGAGGAGCCATGTGCAGAAGTAGGTCTAGAAGCTGGTAATAGGGCAGCGCAATGAATCCGTAGTCATTCCTCGTCACCCACAGATTTTTGCGAGCTCAAATTGTTCCGCGAACGTTCCTTTAAATATCGTTTGCGGAAAACATTACCGTGGTCTTCGGCAATTAAACCGGGATCGATCCGAGAGTCTTCCGTTGTTATTCCGTATACAAACGTAGTTGCCGCAATTTGTCCGCGTGTATAACGCAGGCATTCCGTCACTTTCCGCGGTATTAAATGGTTACGGATGACATTCGTTCATGTAAGGAAGAATACGGAAGACCTTCGCCTGCGAAAGGGAAGCGCGGCATATCACGGAATGTTTTCAGAAAAGATGCGAATGAGACGCACAAGAACGAGGGATAGCTAGCCTGACAACAGATTAGTTACGGATAAGGCGCGGTTAATAAACGGGTCATTTGCGTACTGCATGCGGTACGCGAGGACTAACTGCAGAAGCGGCGAATCAATCGCGGTTTGTCTGCGGACCTCCCGCGGAAAAACATTTCAGGGTATAGGTATTTATAGATATTTCTACCTCGACGGCAGGGCTGCGGACAAAAAATCACGGAAAAATTGCGGAACACATGGGAATGCGCACGGAAGACATAAGGATAGTTTGAGGGTCGCCCCCGGCAGCAGTGGAATAACTGCGATATCTGGCGATACAAATCCGTTTGGCACGGTTGAACTCCGGGATAATGGCTGAGTACTTACGTTCTACGTGGAATAAATGCGCAACAAGTGCAGACGATCATCGGCAACAGCGTTTGGTCTCGGATCAATCACGACGTCCCTGCGAAAATATGGCAAAGAGCACATGATTTGCACGAGATTTCGCCTATTAAATTGCTGTTTTGAAGAGGAAAGCACATTATACCACGAAGGGCCCTAACAACGACATCGAACTGCTCAACGCCCTGCTGCGGCTGCATTATTACAGCAGTTTGAAACTAGAAGTTGAACTCAAAGCAAAAAGGCAACCAAGAAGTAGGGAATACACGCTTAAACGATTTTGGGTGCGTTCATGGTTGAGAGTGGAGCGAAGAATAGGTCTCGGTAACTTGGACAATCTTTTGGAAGAGCTCCGTTTTGAAGACAATATGTCGTTCTTCAACTACCCCATTTTGATGAGTTGATAACCGCCTTATCGCCTAGACTTACCAAGACGGACAGCAACTTTAGAACCGCCATCACGCCAGGTCTCAAACTTGCTGTGCAATGCGTCATCTAGCTTCTTGGGACACGTATCCTATTCTGGCATACAACTACAGGGTATCTCGTCACACTATCACAAGCTTACTACACAAGGTTTGTTAGGTTATAGTCGACCAATACAAAGACGAAGTGATACAGTGTACACAGTATGAGCACGGAGATCCCTCAGTTGGGACTTCCAAGACAGATAAAATCCTTCCTCATGCGGTGGGTGCTGTAGATGGGAAGCACGTTGCCATTAGAAAACCACCATCTTATGGAAGCTTCTACAACAACTATCTTGTTTGCATTGGTAGACGTCAATTACAGATTAATGTGGGTAGACGTTGGTGGTATGGGGCACATGTCCGACGCTCAAATATTTAACACCTCAGATCTGAAAGAATGCATCGATGAAGGTAGCATCAACTTTCCGACACCCGACGTTCTTCCATACGATGATTTCAACACTTCATACTTCCTTCTGGGGGACGTTGTTTTTGCCCTGAGAAAGTACCCCATGAAGCAATAGCCTACTCCCGATGGGGACTCACAGAGCACGAAGAGTCGTCGAGAACGCCTTTGGCATCTTAGCAAATCGTTGGCAGGGCCAAGATGTCGTCAGAAGTATGGTTGAAGCTTCTATATGTCTTCACAACATAACGAGGACAAGATACACTAGACCTCACGATTCCGTTATCGACAGAGAAGGCAGGCGAGGACCACAATATTATCCCGGGGCAGTGGCGTCAGACAGCATGATCTTGCAGGAGTGGTTGGTCTCAACAGAGACTCTGTAGAGGCCAAGAAGAAGCGGGATGCAAGTGACCATTATGACAGTTAAACAAACCTGCATTTTCTGTGCTTCCAAATTATTCTTTACAATTGTGCGAAATGTTTACACTGTTATTAAATTATCTGAAACATTCGCTGTTATATGTTTTAACATCTTAACCCGGGACAACCATAATAAAAAATGAAATACTGAAGTATTTAAGAATTTTTTTTAAAGACAAACAAATTTAATTTATATCATTATCAAATCCTGGAAATAATGTAAACTCCTTCAGTGCTATTTACACATCAAATACTAGGACATACTTTATTGTTCTGTCAGAGTATCAGCGACCTCCACGTCGTCGTCATCAAATGCAAACTCTTCGTACCTTCGAAGCCCACATGATATTCCCGAAATGTTAGCCGTCCTGCTACTCCTTGCATGTGTACTGGTGTCGACGTAGGGGTCGAGAAAATGCTACTAATGTCGAAGGCTGTGGGCACTGCTGAGCCAACCATTGGGAGTCGTGTAACCCCCTCAGGTATAGATGAGGATAACTTACGGCAACTGAGTTTTTATACGGAATAACAGCGGAAAACTTACGGATCGCTCCGGGTTTAACTGTGTAAGAGCACGAAAATTTAGTCAATGCCATGGACAAATGGAACCAAATTCTCGTTAACCAGAGGATAAGACATAGGACAGAATATTATGGCGTTTCTGCCAATTCGCCTGTTTTGTGATTGTTTGTTTACTTCATTAATTCATTAAGTCTAAGACCGACTGCGGTGAGTACTGACCGACTATTCTTTTGCCATGAAAAACATTTTATAGAACAACATACTCACAACAGAATAAGAGTGATACACATTTTTTTTAAAACATGACAAGCAGACATGTTATTTTACACTATAGTTTTGTGTGCAGTATGCAATTTAGGCTCACGGATTCACACACATTTACAGTATTGTTTGTTTACCGCATTAATTCATTAAATCGGCGATACATATTTTTGAGACCGACTGCAGTGACTGCACTTATTTTGAGACCGACTAGTTTTCTCCCTTGGAGAAATTTTGTTCTTAAACCATCATACCGAGGGCTGAAAGCCAAAACTGCCTATCTCCAAAATTGACGTTTTGAGAAAATGAAGATTTAAAGTTTGACTGAATTTTAAAAATCAGGTAATTGTTGAATTTAGATGATTTTTGGTAATTACGTGTGTATTAATTAGCGGAAAACAAATGCTGAATGATCGATAGGTTTATTGCAGTAGTTTTCAATTTATTTCATAATAATGGATTATAGACACTTCTGGTCGATATAAATTCACCCAATATGGGAAGTCAACATTGGAGATATCCTGTTCTGGTACATTGACAAGGCAGTTTCTGCATTTTTTTATCAGCAAGAACTGTACAAGTGGGATATATACATATCTTGCATTAAGTTCCATATGTACATACATTTAGCAAAAGAAATGACAGCAAGAACTGTCTATCTGGAGATACGGTTTTTTGCTTCGAAAAAAAAAAGTGGTTCTGTACTTAACAATATATGACTTCTTTGTTGCTTCATTATTTATAAAGATAGGACCTAGATAATTTTTGCTGAGAAACTTCACGAAATTTCGAACTGTTTGGTGTATTTAACTCATTTTTGGCAATTTTGGAGATAGACACTTCTGGCTTTCAGCCCTCGATACCCACAACAGAATAAGAGAGAAACACAACATTATTTCAAACATGATAAGTTGACAAGGTTATTTTATACTAAAGTTTTGGGTGAGTTGCGTGGCGTATGCAGTGAGGATTTATTTTGATACCGACTGCTCTTATTTTGCGACCGACTGCACTGATTTTGCTACCGACTATTTTTTTCCTGGGGGGGGGGGCGAAATGCAGATAACACTGTAATGTTATCTTGGAATAAAAGTTCGAGGTCAGATTGAACTATATAATAAAATTTAATCGTTACCTTTAGAGACAAATCAACACATAATGCACAAATTTATATGTGCACCTTTGCTCTGGTGCTTTGTGTTTAGGAACTCGGGAGCCTTCCTCGGTCCTGACTTTCTATCTCCAGTTCATCTCACGGTTCATTCTCCAAATCTAGATGCATTAGCGGCCCAGGGTTTACTGTTAAAGCGTGTTTATGCTCAATGAGCAATTTGTTCCCCAACTAGGACATCTTTACTGACAGGACGTCGTCTGGATACAACTCACGTTTACGACCTGATTCATTATTTTCGGGAAAATGTGGGGAAATTACACAACAATTCCCGAGTTCTTCAAAAATAATGGAAGGCTGGTGTTTCTCCCAATATCCACGGAATAATTATACTGTGGTGGGATGTACTTTAAGAACTGATAAATATAGATATACAGAATGGCCAGCATTTAACATGTCACCTGTTTACAAACCAGATTGGAATAAACTTTATAGTGCAGAACTTTATGATCATTCTGTGGACCCAGACGAAAATTATAACAGATTTAATGATTCCCAGTACCAAAATATAGTAAAACAACTTAGTTCCCAGCTTAGGAAGGGTTGGAGATATATGCAGCCCCAAGGTACAATACGTGGTCACTGATTCTTTATCAATTGTTATTCACCACAGAAGTTTTGATAGTTTTATGTTCGATGTAAGTTTCTTGTCTAGTCCAAGTATTGAACTTTTATAGAATAATTTACACATCAATTCCTCCACTGACATAAGGCGGCATATTTTTATTGATTAAAAGCATTTTCATGCATGGTTATCCTAAGATGCAGCTGCAGCATCGAACATATTAATCACTTTATTTATATGACATACTACTTACCAATTACCACTTCAAATATATCGGAAGGACTTAGTAAGATAACAATCAATGTAATGTTATCACGGATTATTATCTCGTTACGACATAATATTTTGCTATAAACGCATCATTAGTGGGATCGTTTACTTAAGGGGCTCCGGTTCGTTGTCCTGTGAACCTGTATTTACTAGATTCAATTAGATAAGGTAATCTGCCACAAAACAACATTGCATTTCATTTCATTCACATGAGGTTATCCGTGGTGCGAGTCACCAGTGGTTAATAGACACTATACTTGAGGTTATCCTTGATGCTATCCTCCTGCAGTTATATATATACAAGATAGTTTCTATTAATCCTCCTGTAGTTACTAGGTATGGGGGGGGTATCCGCGCTGCAATCGACATGGAGATACTAATTTCTAGTTATAGGAGGATATCTGCGGTGCAATCCGCCTCGAGTTTCTAAGTTTCTTGTTAGACGTGTCATCCGCGGTGTGATTCACATGCAGTTCAATTCTCATGAAGTTACCGGTTTTCATGTTTGTTTAACGTAAATTTTCATGTTTGATTAACGTAAATAAGGAAACTCACATTCTAGTCCAAATATAAGCCAAGGTTTTGTTGAAACTAGACAAGCCGAAATCACCTTGTACATTGTCCTGCTTTATAATTACTTACATCTGATGTGATTTTAGCCAAACATTCAGATAGATCGAACAAAGCACTGTTGTACATGTATACTGAACAGCAAAAGACACGTCAGGTTGGTTTGTTTCTCTGAATAGACGTATTGAATAAAACTTGCCAAATATTTTTGTTGTATATTTGTGACCACATCTCCGACTTTACCTGAGCAATAAGGCGCCTTCCCAAACACAGAATTAATTCCAGAAAATGTTCTCAAAAACGCAACCGGACTTCTGAGATGGTAATGTGTTCTCCGTGATTTTCGTGTTACTCATGCTGCACGTTATGTTCAACGGGACCAGCCCTATAAACTTCACCCCCATACCCGTTTGAATCATTGACAGTACAACGTCAGTAGCATGCCATGACGCTTGGAAGACTCGACTCTGGCCACGCTACCCATGCCGTTGCCAATCACCTCCAGGCCAATGTTCGGACAATCTAAAGGCTTTAGCAACGCTTTCGGACCATTAACACCACGCATGACCCCCCCCCCCCCGAAGTGGTAGACCAAGGGTTACCACAAGGCGACAAGACCGCGATGTTGTGCGAAAGCACGTGCAGAATCCCTTCACACAGGCATCTGAGACAACACGTCAGACAGTGGGAACAAACGGAAGACCCATCAGTACCGATTCAGTGCGCCGACGTCTCACCAGAGAACACATCCATTGTCGTAGACCCTACGTGAACGTCTACAGTTTTCCCAACAACACCAGAACGGGCGACACAGATAATTACAAGATAATTACCTAATCGACAATCATAATCTCACTAAAAATCACTGCTAACACCGAGATGTAAATCAATTTATGACCCTAAATCGGTATAACTTTAGTCGGATTGATTAATTACTGACCGATATAACGACTTTGAGTGAATATAGCTGAATTAATTTCAATCATATTGCCGTGAAATTGACGTAAAGTTGATCTACTAACCATTTGCACTTTAAATATATCTGAAGGACGAAATACAGATAACACTTTAATGTTATCGCGGAATCAAAGTTCGAGGTCAGATTAAACTATATAATAAAATTTAATCATTAACTTAAGGAACAGGCAAATACACGATGCATAACTGTATGTGTGCACCTTTGCTTGTGCTTTTGTGTTTAGGAACTGCACAATGTCAAAAAAAGAATATTCTGTTTTTCGCCTCAGACGACATGCGACCAGAACTCGGAGCCTTCCTCGGTCCTGACTTTCCATCTCCAGTTCATCCAACGGTTCATTCTCCAAATCTAGATGCATTAGCCGCCCAGAGTTTACTGTTAAAGCGTGCTTATGTTCAACAAGCAGTTTGTTCCCCAACCAGGACATCTTTACTGACAGGACGTCGTCCGGATACAACTCACGTTTACGACCTGATTCATTATTTTCGGAATGTAGGTGGAAATTACACAACAATTCCCGAGTTCTTCAAGAATAACGGCTATAGGAGTATCGGAATGGGGAAGATATTTCATCCCGGTGGAGCTTCAGGATATGATGACCCAATTTCCTGGTCTGAACCTTACTATCATGCACCAGATGAAAAGTTCCGATCTAAGAATTTTAGTTGGAGGGCTGTCTCCAAAGACGAATACAACATTCGCCCACTACCAGATATGCAAATTGCCGATAATGCTATCAGGACCCTGAATCGAGTTGCTCCAGCTGCTAAAAGTGGACATCAAAATTTCTTTGTTGCGGTTGGCTTCCATAAACCCCACCTGCCCTTTGTTTTCCCGGAAGAATTTTTGTCTCTTTATCCGAAAGAAAGCATACGATTACCAGATAACCCATATGCTCCAGTTAACATGCCTGAAATAGCCTGGATTAATTACATTACGGAAGAGTTGGGAGTGTATCATGACATCATTCCTCTGCATGCAACAGGTGCCATTAACAGTACGCTGCCAGATGACGTAGTCATAGATCTTAGAAGAGCTTATTATAGTGCCCTGTCGTATACCGATTCTTTGGTAGGAAAAGTAATGGCAGAATTAGTGAAGTTGGGTTTAGCTAATAGTACGATCGTTTCATTTTGGGGAGATCATGGTTGGCAGCTTGGTGAACACGGTGAATGGTGTAAGCATACTAATTTTGAAGATGCAACTCACGCTCCAATGATGGTTCGCGTCCCTGGTTTGACTGATAAAGGGTTAGTAACAGAACGCCTAACGGAATATGTTGATCTCTTCCCAACCCTTGTTGAAGCAGCAGGGTTTGATCCACTGCCTCTTTGTCCCGAAGACTCAACTACAACGGCTCTATGTAGAGAGGGAACAAGTTTGATACCACTAATGCAAGACCCAACTCGGGAGTGGAAGGCCGGTGTGTTCTCCCAATATCCACGGAATAATTATACTGTGATGGGATATACTTTAAGAACTGATAAATATAGATATACAGAATGGCCAGCATTTACCATGTCCCCTGTTTACAAACCAGATTGGAATAAACTTTACGGTGTAGAACTTTATGATCATTCTGTGGACCCAGAAGAAAATTATAACAGATTTAAAGATCCCCAGTACCAAAATATAGTAGAACAACTTAGTTCTCAGCTTAGAAAGGGCTGGAGATATATGCAGCCCCAAGGTATACTGATACGTGGTCAATGATTTGTGTTTTTTGTTAAAAAGGAAATTAAACCACGTTTCTCCTTATCAATTGTTATTCACCCCAGAAGTTTTAAGTTCGATGTCAGCTTCTTGTCTGGTCTAAGTATTAAACTATTTCGGAATAATTAACACACAAAAAACCTCTACTGACATAAGGTGGCTTTTTTTATTGATTGAAAACATTTTCATTTATGGTTATCCTAAGATGCAGCATCGAACCTATCAGTCACTCTATTTATATGACAAATTACTTACCAATTATCACTTTAAATATATCGAAAGGACTTAGTAAGATAACAATTAATGTAATGTTATCACAGATTCAAAGGTTAAACATTATTATAGAAATTAATTACTAAGCTCTTTAAGCTGTACAATTCACAAGGTAAATTAGCCGCTGTTGAAGTACTTGGTAAAGATTCTGTTGGTACAGAAGTGTCAACAAGGGAAAGCACAGATTGTATTAGGGGAGCAATAGGCTGTAACCAAATTTTTCAGCTTAAAAACAATAACATATTGTTGTCCTTTACTTTCCGTTCAAATCTTTAGATACTTATCTTCATCTTCACTGGTTTAGTTTTTCTCTATGACCGACTGAAGATAATCGGCTTTAAATTTAAGTCGCCGAATCTCTTCTTTTAGAGTATTACACTGAATTCCCTATCATTAAATTACAGATGTGTCGTCATCCATTGGTGTTGGCTTACGATTATTTCCTAATATGTACGGACAACTTGCCAATCGTACATTATCTATACTAAATCAAATATTGGACTCGCGTGACGTATATTAATTAAAGCACGTGCAGGATAGTGTCTGTATTTTAAGTTGTTTAATGGTCTCGAACTAAAGACATTGCATAATATATTGTAACAACACTCGTGAAGTATCAATACATTATATAATGTCTCCCTCTCGACCATTGAACCATACTTAGTATGTCCTGGGGGTAAGGGGTGTGTGGTGGGGGGGGGGGTGGATAGTCGAATGGTTAGCTGTAACATAAAGCCTCTGTCATTGAGTCAACAGGCGTAGTTTTGAATCCCTGGTTGTACGTAGAAAGGAGTAGGATCGCCTGCCCAACCTCTGGAATGTTTCTCAGGGTTCTACAGTTTTTCCCCACGGCTAAAGACCTCTACGCGCAAGCGAATTATTGAAATAAAATTAAACCATATGTTAGTCCCAAAATTACCTAGTTTGAGTCGAGTTGACGTTAAACCCTATTTCTCTCTCTAGTATGTACAGTCTTGTATTTGATAATACTATTTTTTCCAATTTCTATAATTGTGGACTGCAATATACAAATAGATGTTTAATTTTTACACTGACAAGAATGTGAGTTGTGTAGTTTATTTTGAAAGACGTTCGGTATTCTGATAGGAGCTTCAATAGCAGTTTTATAAAAAAAATTGTTCATCACATTTCTCTGGGGGAGGTTTTCTTCAGCCTTCTTACTTCTTTTTCCTTCCCAGTAAACGAAGTGACGTAAACTTTACGTAAACTTTACGTAAAAATGGTCAGTCAGTTTACCATCATTTTGCTCGTTATTTTAACGTACAGTTTACGTCATGAAATGACGTAAAACTAACGTAAAGTTTACGTCATTTTTACGTAAAGTTTACGTCATTTTCTGACGTAAATCTAACGTAAAGTTTACGTCATTTTCTGACGTAAATCTAACGTAAATTTTGCGTAAAGTTTACGTCACTTACGTTAGATTTACGTCAGAAAATGACGTTAACTTTACGTTAGATTTACGTAAAAATGGTCAGTCAGTTTACCATCATTTTGCTCATTATTTTAACGATAAGTTTACGTCAGGAAATGACGTTAAACTAACGTAAAGTTTACATCATTTTTACGTTACATTTACGTCATTTTCTGACGTAAATCTAACGTAAAGTTTACGTCATTTTCTGACGTAAATCTAACGTAAATTTTGCGTAAAGTTTACGTCACTTACGTTAGATTTACGTCAGAAAATGACGTAAACTTTACGTTAGATTTACATCAGAAAATGACGTAAATGTAATGTAAAAATAACGTAATAACATAACCATTGTGATGGAAACATAACCATTTAAATGTTATACAGTAATCCAATAACTAAAAGATATACACTCAATAGTGTTTTCAAGTCCCTTCCCACTCAACAAACTTCGGCACTTAACACATGGTTCAATTTTAATTAGAGGACCTGGGAAAAAAACACATGACATTGGACAGACGACCCTACTCCTTGTCAGGTAGAACTAGGGAACTGGAACCATGCTAGTTGACTCAATGCCACCCTTATGATGTAACGCACAAATGCTAAAAATTTGGGTATTCCTTTTTCAAACTCAATTACAACAAATACAAGTTAATAAACTATCGAAATTTTATTTAGAAAATAGATATAAAAAATATATTTCAAAGTATAACAGTACTCATACATATACATGAAATGGTGATAATTGAAAAAAATGGTTACAACAAAAAGTCTATATAGCACTATTAAAAAGTAAGATTTATTTTCTTTTAGTTTATGAAAATAGATTAGTCAACATATATAACAAGAATACAAGCACTGTGCAGATGAAAATGAAATGAAATGGGGTTTAACATCTTGGGCTAATGAAGACAGGCATACGCCGTACAGTGTGTGCGGGAAATTTTGCTCAGACAGCATCGCTACGGCCTACAAATCCCAACTGCGAAGGGATCTTTTACATGCACGTCAATGTGTACCTAGGACCTTGGGTTTTCATCCCATCCGACATCACTGACAAGAAGGAAACCACGCCAGAAAATGTGGACGAACTTTCTCTGCCAACGCAGGGATCGAACACTATAGACATGGTGAACATATTTTTTTTATAACATTAAAGGACAATATTCGTTCCAGTCATTATCACACAATGTGATAGAACTGGTTGTACATGTTCCAAATATTATTTTATCACAAACATCATTACTATGATAGATGCTTAAACAATGTTTCATCCATCGGTAGTGAGGAACACCAAAGTGGGGGGGGGACATGGAGTGATACCGAAACAAGCCAAAGGCTTATATAAACAGGCCTCCCAAAAGCAAGATACAAAGATAGTAAGCTGGCACTGCCAGGCAGGATACGGCCACATTTTCGAGAGATGGATAGAGAACAAGCAAAACCGAAAGTGATTTTTCCTACAATCAAAGGCCATAATTCATTAAGTTACAATTTGATATGCACTAATATCGAAAAGTATCAAGATCTTGACGTTATAAACACGCAATTTAAGTTACATCAAAATCGAAATTAAAATTGTGACCTCTACAAGGTCCACAACCTTGATATATACTATTTTTTAACAGTATTCGCGTACAAATAGCAGCCATTTTGTATGGTAATTTTAGTCCTATTTTCCCGAAATTTAAACTCAACCTTCCTTAGCTTGTAACGGTGATATAATCAAACGATTTTTTAAATCAGATAATAATTGTGACCTTCAGAGGGACCACAAGCTAAACGAAGGTGATTTTGCGTATAATTAGGGGCCATAATTCAGAAAGTTACGATCCGATATGCACAAATATCGAAAGGAACCAAGATCTTTGGGTAATATCTATGCATTTCAAGTTTCATCAAAATCGAATTAAAATTGTGACCTCTACAGGGTCGACGACCTTGATATACCATTTTTCAACAGTATTCGCATACGAACGGGGCCATTTTGTATGGAAATTTTGGTCCGATTTTTCCGCAATTCGAACTCAACCTTCCTTAGGGTGTAACGGTGATATAATCAAACGATTTTTTAAATCGGATAATAATTGTGACCTCTAGAGGAACCACAAGCTAAACAAAGGCGATTTTGCGTATAATCAGGGGCCATAATTCAGGAATTTACAATCCGATACGCGCAAATATCGAAAGGAACCAAGATCTTTGGGTTATATCCATGCATTTCAAGTTTCATTAAAATCAAATTAAAATTGTGACCTCTACAGGGTCCACAACATTGATATACCATTTTTTAACAGTATTCGCGTACGAACAGCGGCCATTTTGTATGGTAATGTTAGTCTGATTTTTCCGAAATTCGAACTCAACCTTTTTTAGGGTGTAACGATGATATAATCAAACGATTTTTAAATCAGATAATAATTGTGACCTCAAGAGGGACCACAAGCTAAACAAAGGCGATTTTGCGTATAATCAGGGGCCATAATTCAGGAAGTTTCGATCTGATATGCGCAAATATTGAAAGGAACCAAGATGTATGGGTTATAACCATGCATTTCCAGTTTCATCAAAATTGAATTAAAATTGTGACCTCTACAGGGTCCACAACGTTGATATACCATTTTTTAACAGTATTCGCGTACGAACAGTGGCCATCCTTAGGGTGTAACGGTGATATAATCGAACGGTTTTTCAAATCGGATAATAATTGTGACCTCCATAGGACCAAAAGCTAAAATAGGTGATTTTTCGGACAATCAGGGGCCATAATTCATGAAATTACATTCCGATAGGCGCAAATACCGAAAGGAACCAAGATCTTTGGGTTATAAACATGCATGTTCAAAATTGTGACCTCTATAGGGTCCACAAGCTAAAAACGTGATTTTTCATACAATCAGGGGCCATAACCCATGAAGTTTTGATCCGATACATGCCAATATCGAAAGCAGCCGAGATCTTTTGGGGATAAACCTGTATTTCAAGTTTCGTCAAAATCGGACAAGAATTGTGACCTGTAGAGAGTCCACAAACAATTGTGGACGGACGTCCAGACGGACAGGGGCGACGACATGATACGTCCACATGAAAATGTGGGCGTATAAAAATGACATAAACATAACATATTATAACTATCAATATACATGTATATGGAGTGTTAAAGTACATATTATAGAGTAAGGTTACGGGAAGAATATAATCAAGTTTTAGCTATCATCGGGACCAAGAACGGGTCAATACTCAACTGCTGAGTTTTAGTTCGGTATCTCAAAATCATGGGCCGCTATTGTAACGTATAACCGATGTTGATGGACAGGCGGGAGTAGCAGGGTTTCCATGTACAAAGGACGCCGAAAGGACTGAGTAACATCCATAATGAGACTAAATTTTTACAGTGCAGTTTTTTGAGTGGATAATTTTTAATTATTAAATTTCAAAGCGCTTGGATAATTTAATAAAATCATGGACAGCACATCTGATAAATGTTCTTTCGATCATGAGGCCTGTCAATGAGTTCAGTGACATGGTTTCAATCCCAAGTCGGTATGTGACAAGTATAATTGTGTACATCATATGATACATTTGTAAGTAGTCGTCTAATTTCCTTCTTCTTCTATGGAGTTAACGTCCACTTCACTCTAGGGTGATATCGTTGACAATTCTAGCTTCCATGTACAAAGCCCTTATAAACCTGTTTATAACTTCCTCAATGGTGCTCAAATGTAGCATCTGTAAAAAAAAAAGCAACTTTAATATTCCAAAATTATAATAAAAATGAAATTAGTTTTAACATACTTAACTACACCAATGTGTAGGGGGCTACAAAATAACTATGGATTTTCACAAAAGAACGTATTGGTTTTTTTATCTTATTTATTGATAGTATTAGTCTATTATCTTACAGAAGTCAGTTGATTTTACCGTTTTGGTAAATCGTGCATTCTACATAATAAATGGCGCAAAAATACAAACGAAATATTCTGTTTATGAATCGCAAAATTCTACATCAAAATAGTACTGAATCGTTACGATTTTGTGTCACATGTTGTGACAAATGATTCCTTTCGAATAATAAATAACAATTGCGTTGAAAAAATAGATAATAAGGACAAAGAAATAGTTTTACAACAGACGTACTATGATTATGAACTATATCACGTATCTCACTACTATCTGTGTGGATGTACTTTCGAATCGCTGAATTTGTAGTCTTAGTAGACTCAGTATACATGTATATCAGCAGTCGGAGATATAAGAAGGAACTTACTTTCAAACACAATTTTTTCAATTTAACTCGTATAATCTATCGTACTCTCTCGTGTGTAATCCAAATAGCTGTAAATTGTACATTTTTAATATCCACAAAAGGCGCCATCTTGTTGAATTAACCTTCCCAGCATACCTGGTTTCCGGTTGTGAAAAATTGTGAATTTGTGTACGTAAAATAATCTGAATTAGAATACCTTAGTAATCAATGTGTACAATGTACGGAAAAAGACAACAAACTTAGTCCACCTAACATTGAAATCCGTTAATACAAATAACATTTAATAATTTATCGATATAGACTGTAATTTGTCTCCCGTGACCTTGACCCCCTAGCCATGATGATGGCGCAAAATATACGTACATTTATGAACACGGAGTCTATGAGACTATCAACTTTATAGTTTATACGGACTTCAATGTAGGCCTAGGCTATAACTACGTAATATTTTAGGACTATAACTAGTAAAATTGAAGAAACTATTATTTGATTTTAGAGGCCCTTTTTAAGCATGCACATATTATACATACATGTACGTAAAAAGCCCTATTCGGATCATGATGCAGATAGTTTTTGTTGAAATAGATCGACTACAGGCATCATTTTATTCAATTGTATCAAATTAAATAATCCCGATTTTTAAATAATATATCCATTACGAATATATAGGTCTCTAGGCTAGCATTAAGTTATGGGAATTGCTTTAAATTTTACTTTCCCAGACTTGAATTTATGTAGGTCAAACTACAACATATAGTTGTTCAACACATTCAAACGTGTGATAGATTCTGCTATAAATTGTACACACACAATTAAATAATATCTAAATTTCTATAAATTTTGAACGAATTTAAATTGGTTTGAAATGCCACACTTAAAGGAGCACAGTCTCTATAAATTATACCTTAAATTTTATGTCTGGAGCCAGTCTTGCATCATTCTTTGTTTCTATCATCAATGAATTGGAATAAAAATTGAAAGAGAGAGAAATTGGGTTTAAAGTCCACTTGCCACAATTAAACGTGGGGTGGGTCTTATAGTTATGGTTCAATTTTTTTTTAATAATTCAGTTTAGCGTAGTGATTTTTAGCAGCGAAAGAAAATCATGCAGATGACCCGCAGTTGGAAGCACGACGTTCGGACTCCATACAGACAACCTTTCGGACTCGGTAACCTTTCAGTCTCAGTACGACAGTTCGGACTTACTTAATCACTTGACAACAATTCTGACTCTGATTTGACTTGTTATTTTTAAAAATCTTTTTTGGCTTATTATAAATTGATTTGACGGTAATTGTGTTCTACCTTTTTTTTACAACTTATTCCCGAGTCTAAAGCTTCACTTCCCCAAGCCTGAATCGTCGAGGCCATATATTTTTGAGTCCGAAATGACATGTAATCCTGCAGTTCTGATGACATGCTGCGAATCCAAATTATAAAATTGACTGATGGATAAAATTTAAAATTTTTAAAATCTTAGAGTTGGTCTTGTGTGTAGTTTTTTGGGCATGCAGAAATGTTGCAGTCCAGTCCAAATTTCTTTTCATATGTTAAATTCTTACGCCTTGTCGTAAGAAAGCCACAGCATTAGAGAAAACCCATGAGGTTGGACAGGTGAATTTGTGTTCCATGTCATGTACAAAATTAAATGGGGGTTTAATGTCCTACCGTTCTGTTCTTACTTAGCTAGTGAAGATGTTCATTTGACAGGAATATTGCATGGACAGTGACTGTACGTATGCAAAAGGAATGTTTTACATGCACACCAATAGGTACACAATCTGAACGACTATGTATGGTTTTGGATTTAACCTCATTTTCTGAAGGAGCTGTGGTGACTTAGTAAGAAAATGGCTAGCTGATGAGGGGTTTAATCTCGGTGTTGGTCGAGAAAGTTCCCCTTGTTAGTGGTGTAGGATCTGGCAAAACCAGTGTCTAGTCATTTGAATAGGACAAAAAAACAATATCTTGTCCTCACACAGTTGTACACGTACAAGAACCCTTGACTGTTGGAATTGGAAATGAGAATAGGTCATTCATTTATTCATTTTACTCTTTGTGTGTCACCTACAGACCGCAATTCTTAAAGGAGCTAAATCTCTATTCTTGGGCACTTGGAAATGAATAAAAATGGGTAGCAAGGCATGTAAAAATATAACATGAATGTATATAAATTTCTAATTGGTTAGGGGGGTTGGGATGGCCTAGTGGTCTAGAGTGCCAAGCTTCGATCTCTAGCTGGCCTGCCTCCTCTGGCTTGCTGCTGTGGTTTCGAGTCATGGAGTTAGCATATGTGGCATGGAGATAGGTGCGCCTTATCAACCCCGTGGGTTTCCTCCCGGCACTCCGGTTTCCTCCCACTGCTAAAGACCCCTACATGCAAGCGAATTTTTGAAATAAAACTTTAAAAAAACATGTTAGTCCCAAAATGACCTAGTTGTGTTGAGTGGGTGCTAAACCCCATTTCTCTCTTTCTCTAATCGGTTATGTTCTGTGAAATATGCGATAAGTCTGAATTGACGTCTGATTATTCCAGCCTACAACAATTGTATTCTCCTGTGGGTTATGTTTAGCCTGGTTCATTGAGTTGCTTCATTACAGAGGACTCACAAAATCTTTCCTGCAGCCACACTCATTTTGATGTGTGTCTATAAACCCATTTCTTCTTTGTATGTCTGTGCACCTTACTTCTGCACCTAACCTAGCTGGACTAATTGAAGACAGTCATACAGTGTGCTATGAGGGAAATTTTTGCCCGGGCAGCAACTGAATTCCAACTGCCAAGGGATCTTTTACGTGCACGCCAATGTGTACACAGGACATCGGTTTTTCATCCCATCCGAATGCATGCTGTTCTGACTTAGCTAATGAAGATGTTCATTTGACAGGAATATTGCCTCGACAGTGACTGTTCTTACAGGCAAAAGGAATGTTTTACATGCACGCCAATAGGTATACAATCCGAACAACTATGTACGGTTTCGGATTTAACCTCATTTTCTGAAGGAGCTGGTTTTGCCAGATCATACACCACTAACAAGGGGAACTTTCTCGACCAACACCGAGATTGAACCCCTCATTTGCTAGCCATTTTGTTTTGATGTCTTAGTAACAAAATGGCTAGCAAATGAGGGGTTCAATCTCGGTGTTGGTCGAGAAAGTTCCCCTTGTTAGTGGTGTAGGATCTGGCAAAACCAGTGTCTAGTCATTCGAATAGGACAAAAAAACAATATCTTGTGCTCACATTGCATGTACACATAAAAGAACCCTTGAGAGTTGGAATTCGAAATGAGAATAGGTCATTTATTTATTCATTTTTCTCTTTGTGTGTCACCTACAGACCGCGATTCTTAAAGGAGCTAAATCTCTATTCTTGGGCACTTGGAAATGCATACAAATGGGTAGCAAGGCATGTAAAAATATAACTTGAATGTATAAACTGAATTACATTCAATCATTTACGTTTTTACAGTAACTTCTAATCAGTTATGTTTGGCGGAATACATGTATGCGAAAAGTCCAAATTGAATTGGCGTCTGATTATTCCAGCCTACAACAATAGTATTCTCCTGTGGGTTATGTTTAGGCTTGTTCATTGAGTCACTTCATTACAAAGGACACACAAAATCTTTCCTGCAGCCACACCCAATTTGATGTCTACAAACCCATTTCTTCTTTGTGTGTCTGTGCCCCTCTCTTCTGCACCTAACCCAGGCTAATTGAAGACGGGCATACACCATACAGTGTGGTATAAGGGAAATTTTTGCCCGGGCAGCAACTAAATTCCGACTGCCAAGGGATCTTTTACATGCACGCCAATGTGTACACAGGACATCGGTTTTTCATCCCATCCGAACGACTAGGCAGCTGTCCTTGTCAGGCCCTCCGTCTGCATCACTGACAAAGGAAACCACGCCGGAAAATCAACTTGAACTTTCTCGGACAATGCAGGGATCAAACATCCGAACTCCAGGTTTAGCGTCTGAATTGATTGTCTCGGAACTTGGTAAACTTATTGCTTAAGCATCTATTGATTTTTGATGCATGATTCGCACCCCTTGAACGGGCACACACACTTTTTTGTTAAAATCTTGTCTGTATTAACAGATTTTGTTCCATTTCGACATGGTCCACCCAGGTTGTACCTATTTATATTGGTCTATGTCCAATCCCACAAAGAAGTGGGCCATGTCCAATTTTTGTGCTTCTTATCTGCAGACTGCAAATCTGAATGGATCATCTTGTTTTACGTTATATTTACTAATGTTATATTCACGTTAGAAAACTAACGTTAGATTTACGTTAGAAAACTAACGTTAGATTTACGTTAGAAAACTAACGTTAGATTTACGTTAGAAAACTAACGTTAGATTTACGTTAGAAAACTAACGTTAGATTTACGTTAGAAAACTAACCATAAACTAACGGTTAGAAACCAGACATAAAATTTACGTTAGATTAACGTTAGAATTATCACCATGGATCATCTTGTTTTACGTTATATTTACTAATGTTATATTTACGTTAGAAAACTAACGTTATATTTACGTAAGAAAACTAACGTTATATTTACGTTAGGAAACTAACGTTAGATTTACGTTAGAAAACTAACGTTAGATTTACGTTAGAAAACTAACGTTAGATTTACGTTAAAAAACTAACCATAAACTAACGGTTAGAAACCTGACGTAAAATTTACGCTAGATTAACGTTAGAATTATCACCAATAATACATATTTAATTATTATGACTGAATTCCTACTATTTATCAATTGCTATAATGTGCACACACTGGTATGGTTATTTAATCCAGAAGTATTGAAGCGAAAAAAAATGGTTATATAACCGTCATAAAATTTACGTTAGATTTACGTCATTTTCTGACGTAAAAGTAACCATAACCATTCTGACGTAAAAGTAACGTAATTTTAACCATACAATTTTACCATTATTGGACGCTAACCTAAATCTAACCATAATGACGTAAAAGTAACGTAAATCTAACGATCCATGTTAACTGGGTTTTTCTTTGAAATTCCCGTGTAAAGACTTAGTGGGTTGGCCTTCTTAGGGCATTGTCCTGATAAACGACCCAAGGTGACAAAAATAGTAAGTCATGGAAATAACCAAGCGGAATCTATTACCCGAATTCGAGATGAAGTGAGCAAAAATTTTCCTGGCGCCAATAATAACCCACATTAACAATCTGATTAAAAATACAGATCTATATTTCGTTTCGTTTATTTACACTCTCGATGGCCTACTCTACAAGTTATAGTGGTTGTTCACGTCATGGATCAAATAAGCGGCTTATGACGTTTCTAGTGGATTTCCCACAGTTCCGTGCATCAAAAGACCAATAACTTGCCGTAACAGACCGTTTCATTTGCTGATCCCTCGCATCATCCAGAACACGTCAATGATAACAACTCGTTCACATCCTAGTGTAGTAAAGACAGGTAAAAAGAAATTTTGAACTGTAAAACCGAAACGACATAGGATCTGTGTATTATTCAGATTACTATATACAATTATACATGTATATCTATCACGGTAATCATTGTTGCCTTTATATTCGAACATTTTTACCTGTATTTAACCCTTTATTACCGTAAACATACCAAACATATGGGGAAATCAGGTTACCTTTGGCTCACTGCGTTCATAATAACGTCCAAACTAGCTTTAGTGATTTCAGATGCTTATATCACGACATCAACAGATGCATAAGTCTGAACATGCCAAAGTTTATTAATTTTCGGATTAAGGACGATGTTTTCGGGTTAAATAAGCATAGGGTTTGTCCATGCTCCATCTAAAAGCACCCAAAACCAGGGGATGAATAAACTACTCTTCTGCAAACTTTTAGAAGTCTCCTATGTTGCATTTTAAAGATATAATACCGTAAACACAATAACAATATGGGGAAAACGACATTCTCTTAACCTTGATGCCTAAGTCGCCCACAGAGTTCTCTCTCCAGCGAGAATATAATATCTTTACTTACAGGACGACGTATGAATACAACTCACGTTTACGACCTGCTTCATAATTTTCGGGATGCAGGTTGAAATTACCCAGCAATTACTGAGTTCCCGGTAAGGCATCTGGATTTGTTGATCTGATTTCTTGGTCTGAACCGTACTATCATGCACCAGATCACAGGAATCTGACCTTCTATCCGTATTGTCTGGTACGACATGGTGTATGCATATACGGATAGAAGGTCAGATTCCTGTGACCAGGTGAACAGTTCCGATCTAAGAATACAACATTCGCCCACTTCCATATAGCCTATGCAAATAGCCGATAATGCCATCAAGATCCTGAATCGAGTTGCTCCAGCTGCTAAAGTGTACATAAGAATTTCTTTGTTGCGGTTGGCTTCCATAAACCCCACCTGTCCGTTGTTTTCCGAGAAGAATTTCCCTCTCTTTAATCCTAAACATGCATAAAATAGCCCTTTGTTAATTACATTACTGAAGAGTTGTGGGAATGTATCATGATATCAATCGTCTGCATTAACAGTACTCTGTCTGGTGACCTATCGTATTTAAATAGAGATAAATGGGGTTTAATGTCCATTTTGGGACTGACATATGTTCATTTTAAAAAAAAAAACGCTCGTAGGGGTTGTTAGCCAGTGGGTAAACTTGAGAAAATCTACGAGGTTGGACAGCACCCCTACTTCTTGTCACGTACAACCAGATAATCGAAACCACCTCATTTGACTCAATAGCAGGCCTTATCATGCAGCGCGCACATCCTAACCATTTGGGCACCCAACCCTCCTAATAAAGTGTTATTAATAGAATGCCTAACGGAATGTGTTCTCTTCCCAACCCTTGTGTGTTGGAACTGCACATTGTCAGAAAAAAGATTTTTTTTTGTTTTTCGCCCAGAATGCCTGTCAAATACGTCAAAACGAATTACTATTTCGTTATAACAATTATATATGAGTCGAATTGTTTACTTTAGGGGCTCCAAAGGAATTAGCACCCTAGACATTCAAGCAAGAGTCCTGTCCACTCTACTACCTTCACGACCAGCCCCCAACCAACCCCGTCGCTGTGAGATAGATAGTCCTAAGCTATCGGGCTATCATACGCCTTTTTCAGACATACACCACGTCAATCTGTTTTTACAGAGAATTACGAAAGTCTTCTAATATCTCTGTAAAAGATGACTTGTCTTCAACATGTGCAATCACATCAGGCGACGTCAATCATTGGCTCGACGGCACGTGCATTGTTTACATAAGACGTAACTGGTTCGGACAGAATTGTGCCTTTTACGGAAATATTTTTTACCTACAAATACTTTAAACGTCTTTATTTATTTTTCTAATACATAAAAAAAATGTTTTAGAATTTAATTTGTCAGAGGAAAACAGCTAATATTTGGGGACTCATTAAATCCCATCGATGTCATCCTAATCAGTGACTGTAGTGGCCTAGCGAAGTTTCACTGCTGATCAGTGTGATACCACATGCCTCCCCAACCCCCTACTTTCCACAGCTTGGCAAACCACTTCACAATTAGAAACAAATAGACTGTTCACTGTTCAGTTTAATATTACTATTGTATTGAAGCATTGACTGGGTGTCATAAGTGATATTTTATATCTTCAATTGTAGTACATTATTTCATGATAATACAGCTTTAAATTTACCCCCAAAACATCATTTTATTCCTGACATATGAACAGTCTAACTAGTTAGTGTATATCATTTATATATGTAACATGTCTTTTTGATGCATGGATTTCTTTTAATTATACTTGACGCCATCTATCAACAACTTTTGAATTAAAGAATATAGTCCCAGATTTACTGATCAGAATTCTAAATGTCCATGAAATGAATCACATCAAAAACGGGAGAAACTTCTGCCAAACTCTTAAAATAAATAAAAATCTATTTAGCTGAAAGAAATAAAACAGGCCATGAAATAAACAAAATATATAAAATATAAGATAAATTATTCATAATTAATGGGTTATAAAAATAAAATAGTTTAATATTAACTGTCAGGAATAGACTCAAATGCAAGTCAACTGAATTCGTCTGGAACGAAACGTTAAATATTTCGAGCAACAGAATACTGCGCAATTTTATTGCAACGCTCTTTTTGTAAAGATGGAATCTTGTAAATTACCCTTGTAAATTACAATCATAACGTGCCTGTTTGCTTCTAGTCCTCGAGTTGTCTTGTAAGTTTCCAATTTGTGTATGTAATCCGCGGTTAGACACTAGTCTCTATCACTCAGAAATTTTCTATGAATATGTTGAAAACTAGGAGGTTCTGGGTGACCGAGACTATGTAGACACCTGCAGTTAGATTCTAGTCAGTTGAGGTCACCGCGATGCAATCTTTCTGGGACCTGTTTCACGAAATTTTTACTAAAATAAAATCCATATTTTTAGTAAATTGATTGGATAATATTAGATTGATTCTAGTTCTAATCAAAATTAAAGTATCTATATACTAAAATTTGGATTTGTATCTTTAGTTAAGATTTTGGGAAACAGGGTCCAGCAGTTGCTAGATTCTAGTCAGTTCGGGTTATTCTAGTCATTTTGGGTTATGCGGTCTAGCAGCAGTTACTGGTTTCTGGATTCTAGCAAATCTATTTTACAGAGTTAAGACAGCTACGGCCAGGCGAATATTCACTGTGGATCAGTGTGGATTCTGGCCAGTTGGGGTTATCCGCGGTGCAATCCCCCTGCAGTTTTGAGTTATACGAATCAAGGTTATCCGCGGTGCAATCCCCCTGCAGTTCTTAGTTATACGAATCAAGTTTATCCGCGGTCTGATCCACCTGCGGTTCACTTCTCATGTAGTTACCAGTTTTCATAATATGTTTTTCTTAACGTACACAAACAGAAAGGAACTTACATCCTAGTCTAAAGCCAAGACCACACCGTAAGAAACGTTTTGATGGAACGAGACCAGCAGAAATCATCTCGTACATAAACTCTCCTGCTTTATAATTACATACATTTGTTGTCATTTTAGCCAAACATTCAGATAGATCGAACAAAGCACTGAAATATTAAATGGTTGTATAGATTAAATTTCGACATATTTCTACAATCTATTCCAGGTCTAGTTCATGGTACACGTAAATTTCAATAATTCTGGGAATATCCACAAGGATGGGCAGGTGACAAACTCCTTCACCAAGCTTGGGATCGAAGCCACACCATTTCACCTAATTGCAAACTTTACGATCTAAATCACACGTGTTAGATCACTCGGTCATCCAACCTCTCTGTTGAAAGTGGTAATGCCTCTTTAAATAGAAAAAAAGTAAATTGCTGAAGTTTAAATCGTCAAGGATCAAATTGTCTTCTTTTAAAATAAAAAAAGGAGAATGGGTTACATGTATAAATTTAAATAATTACTTACTCGCATTTAACATTGATATCTTTGGCGTTTGATATAACATTACTTGTCACAGCTTCACATACTTTCATTCCTTCTAAAAATTCCTCACTTTCCCAACATTTGGCTTCTGACAAAAACACTAGAAAAAAGGTTTATTTAATGTATGTCATCATCATATGTATGGTGAAATGGGAGATAGTTATACTTGAGAATATACATGTAAATTTATATCGTCAAGGGTTCTTTTACGTGCGCATCAATTTGTACATGGGACCTCGATTTTTGTACCATGTTAACGACTAGACACATCGCTGTCAGACCTTCCATCCTCCATCCCTGTCAAGAGGAATCCACACCGGCCAACACTGTAAGCGAACTCTTGTAATTCTATTTGGTAATTTATGCGAAATTACATTCGTCGAATATGAGTGCACCAGAGAACATGATTTATAATTTGATAAATACTTATGTCTTATTTATCTTCTCCATTGTTTTCAAATTCATTGACAGGTAACGAAGAAGTTAATGGGAGAAAACTACTAATGATTCTCCTGATGCCCCACTGAACAGCTCGACTAGACGGAGTTATCTCCCATATATCACTTTCTTCCAATTTTATTCTCCCAGTCTGTCATTATAGGGAACCACTGTGGGTGAGTATCTGTATTTAGTGTATCTCTATTTGTGTATCTGTATTTAGTGTATCTGTGTTTAATGTATCAGTATTTAGTCGCTGTCCATTTACCATAAATATCGAAGCCTTAGTAAATTCCTTCTTTATCCTCTCCCAACTAGACGTTTAATATTATGAACATTGTGCTTCGTAGCCGAATAGTTAATGCGTGTGCGTTGCATTATAAGGTCTGTCATTGAGTCAAGTAGCGTAGTTTCGATTTGCTGCTTGTACTTGACAAAGCGTAGTATCGCCTGTCTAACCTCCAACTTTAAAAGCCCCCAAAGATGTTAGTCCCGAAATGACCTAGTTTATGTCGGTCGCATGTTAAACTCTTTGTCAATGTATTAACCATATTTAATATTCTGATTCACAGTGCTGTGTTAAGAGCTGTCAGGGAACTAAACCCTGGGATAAAGAGCGAGAGAGAGAAGTGGGGTTTAACGTCCACTCGACACAAAATTGGTAATTTCGGGACTAACATATGGTTTTAATTTTATTTTAATAATTCGCTTGCATGTAAGGGTCTTTAGCAGTGGGAGGAAACGGAGGACCCGGAGAAAACCCACGAGATTGAACAGGCAACTTTACTCCTTGTCATGTACAACCGAGAATTCGAAACCAAACCAGTTGACTCAATGACAGGCTTTATGATACAGCGCAAACGTGCTAACCATTCAGCCATCCAACCAGCATCCTCGGATAGAATATCGTGGCTTTAAACCAGGGCGTAGACTTAAAGAACCCTTCGTGGTGGAGCTGACAATTTAGAACAGGGTAACTAGTTGGTGTGTACGTAAAAGATCCACATATAGTGGTGGAGCTGACAATTTAGAACAGGGTAACTAGTTGGTGTGTACGTAAAAGATCCACATATAGTTGGACATTGAAGAAGGTTGTTTGTAAATGCCGCTGCCCGGACGAAATTCATACCATATTCTTGTCTCAAGGTATTTTTGCTGACGAGACATAAGCACCATTTTATTTATGGTAGCTGTGTAGTTTTTTTCAGTCTGTGGTTTAAATGTATTTCTGTAGCACCGTAGTATTTGTTCGGTCTCTGCCTTAATATACATTCCGACGAAAGTATATGACAATTTTATTTTGGTATAATATATCGAAAGAATAGATACCCAGTCTTACTAGAAAATTAATACTGGATTCCCTTAAAATCACAAGACAAGGGTGTGTTGGTGACCTTAAAGTCACAGATTTTAATTTCAAAATCAGTGCAAAATACACTTCCACACAACCTCTGTATATATGTTCTTTAAATCTAATGTTTGTACATTATATAAACATATTTTGTAAATAATACACTTCTCTTTATTATACCTTTGTATCTAGGAAAAGAACAGATATAGGCTTCAAACCTGTTGCTCTATCCCATTCATTTATGAATAAAATATTGTTTAATTGAAACTTAAAAGAGAGTTTGACTAATCGAGTGACGTAATGATCGCTTCTTCCCGTCTTGATCTAATGGCTAACTGTTGTGAGAATGTTCATAGAATTAAACGTCGAGTTGGGAGAGGATAAACCAGGAATTTACTAAGGCTTCGATATTTATGGTAAATGGACAGCAACTAAATACAGATATACTATAAAAACAGATTCTTGTGGGATAGGGCAGTTTTCTTCCGATCAAAATTAAAGAAAACGTTTGATAGATGAATTAGTTTTAGTATATTTTTAGTATATTTTAATCCAAATTACACAGTTTGTACGCGGCGAGGCATTTTTGCTGTAAGTCGCGCCTTCTTGTTAGTTGTGTCAAGCAGATTTCCCACGCTGTTCATTAGTAGACCACAAAAGTCGATAATGATAATTCATTCATTATGACGAAATCATATAACATTTAATGTCAAGCATGACTACAACAAAATCCTAACCGTAATCTAAAATGTTAATTGTTTAAATTAGCCATTTAACAACATAATTAGAATCAAATTAACGAATCCATCGAATATTGTGTAACACTGAGAGGCGCACGCACCATTTAAAGAGAAATGGGGTTTAACGTTCGCTCGACACAAACTAGGTCATTTCGGGACTAACATACGGTTTAATTTTATTTTAATAATTCCCTTGGGCGTAAGGGTCTTTAGCAGTGGGAGGAAACCGGAGGACTCGGAGAAAACCTTCGAGGTTGGTCCGGCGACCCCACTCCTTACGCGCAACCGGGGATTCGAAACCACGCCAGTTGACTCAAAGACAGGCTTTATGGTACAGCACGCACGTGCTAACTATCCGCCCCCCCCCCTCCGAATTGTATTGACATACACGACGGAACATATTACATTGTAAGGTGCGGTAAGGTAAGGTGAAGTGGAACATGCAAAATGAATGAATAAATGTAATGAAATGGGGTTTGACGTCTTCCTTATTTGCACCACCTTTGCTCATATTTTTTTAAAAAACAAAAATGGCTATCAGTTTTACCTCTTGTGGAACAACGTGGGAAAAGAAAATGATGTTCCAGGTCACGAATTTTCTCCGCCAACAAGGCATCGAAAGATCGAACACGGATATCCTACTAGTGTCGCACGGCCATACCGACAGAGTCACTGAAACACAGCGGTCCCCGTTATCAAAATGGTTTGATTTAGTTACCCGCTTTACCATTTCCACATAGATAATCTAATATATTTACCTGCTTTACCGTTACCACAAAGATAACCTAATATATTTACCTGCTTTACCGCTACCACACGGATAACCTAATATATTTACCCGCTTTACCGTTACCACACGGATAACCTAATATATTTCCCTGCTTTACCGTTACCACATAGATAACCTAATATATTTACCCGGATAACCTAATATATTTACCCGCTTTACCGTTACCACACTGATGACCTAATATATTTCCCTGCTTTACCGTTACCACATAGATAACCTAATATATTTACCCGCTTTACCGTTACCACACGGATAACCTAGTATATTTACCCGCTTTACTGTTACCACATAGAAAACCTAGTATATTTACCTGATTTACCGTTACCACATAGATGACCTAATATATTTACCTGCCTTACCGTTACCACTAGTATATTTACCTTCTTTACCGTTACCACATAGATAACCTAGTATATTTACCTGCTTTACCGTTACCACATAGATAACCGAATATATTTACCCGCTTTACCGTTACCACACGGATAACCTAGTATATTTACCCGCTTTACCGTTACCACATAGAAAACCTAGTATATTTACCTGATTTACCGTTACCACATAGATGACCTAATATATTTACCTGCCTTACCGTTACCACTAGTATATTTACCTTCTTTACCATTACCACATAGATAACCTAGTATATTTACCTGCGTTACCGTTACCACATAGATAACCTAATATATACCCGCTTTACCGTTACCAGATAGTATATTTACCTGCTTTACCGTAACCACATAGATAACCTAATCCGCTTTACCGTTACCAGATAGTATATTTACCTGCTTTACCGTTACCACATATATAACCTAGTATATTTACCTGCTTTACCGTTACCACATAGATAACCAAGTATATTTTCTATTGTATCAACTGATAATTTAGCTCTAGTATTATAACATTGTCGTAGTTTCTCTCCTATACACGACTTTACTTCGTTTACAACACTACAAAAAAGTGAAAAATAAACAAACTTATTTCCCGAAAAACTAGATACTTTTATTCATCACTGTTTAAAGGCCCAAATAACACTCTTGTTGTAACTGAATAATATGTCCCAATCATTATTCTGGTCAACAAATTGTACTATTTTACAATATTCCAATTACCTAATTGATAATACAAATTTAAAAAATTGGAAAAATTCAACTATATGGTTTGAAAAGCCATAAACCTTTTTTAAATGTAACTTAGATTTAAAAATATTTTTGAACCCTCTGGACAATAAAGTAGGATGTAAATGGATAATCTACACAACAGGTGGGACACTTAATCATCTTTTACATTTAGTAAGAATAAGGCCAATTTTTTTCTGCACCTGTCAAGCCAGCAAGAGTGTCATTGTCCCTTTAACTGCTACCGTTGACTTTGTACTTATACACCTTTGCTTTATATTATTGAAGAAGTCAAATTAACATCCCACTGTTCTGCTCCGACTGGGATAATAGAGACGGAGATACGCCATGCAGTGTGCTTTGAGGGAATTTTGCCCGGGCAGTGGCACTATGGCCTACTCTTATATCGAATTCCAACTGCCAGAGGATCTGTTAAATGCACGCCAATGTATGCACGGGGCCTCGGTTTTCTGTCCTACCCGAACGACTTAACAGCAGTCCTTGTCAGGCCCTCCGTCATTCACCACTGGCTAGGCGAAAACGCACCGGGAAATCCCGATGAACTTTCTCGGCAATGCAGGGATTGAACACGCGATCTTCAGGCTAGCAAGCCAGCGTCTTACCCAATTAGTCACCATGGCTCCGTTATTAATGATGATTTTGTTATTAAATGATACAAGTGATCAATATTCAAAAAAAAAGAGAGAACCTAGTTAATTAGTTGTGGTATACAACTGTGCAATGGATTTTATTTAACCGGAGTTGATTTCAAACACACAGGTAAGTTTATAATAACCAAAGTTAAACAGTTTGTTCATAATCGAAGAAATCCGTTTATTATTTACCCTAGTTCAGACAGTAGGTCTTTTCGGGACTAACATATTTCTAGTTTTTAATTTTATTTTAATAATTCGCTGGCGCGTAGGAGTCTTTAGCAATGGGAGGTAACCGGAGGACCCGGAGAAAATCCAAGTGGCTGGACAGGCGACCCTACTTCTTGTCACGTACAACCACGGATTGGAAACCACGCCAGTTGACTCTATGACAGGCTTTATGATACAGCGCGCGCGCGTGCTAACTATTCAGTCATTCAACCTCCGTGACTATTTATATGACTCATCACTATTGAATACACAAACCTGGACAAAAGCACTAGTGTATTTCATTCAGAAGTCACTGTCTGAACACCCTAGTGGTGTAACACCTACTTGTACTTTTAAGTCAATGTAACACCTACAGTGACATTTTTACTAACTAATAAACATTATGTATTTAAAATCACAGATTAAGATCTGTTTATCATAATTAAATTTTTTAAAAGTTTTAGTTCAAAAGTCAACGATATTAACTTTATATTGTGAAAGGCGTTAAATACACAGGTTTTTGAGGAAAATTATTTAACTAAAAGTTGATTATGTTTTCGTTTCAATTCTTTAAATGACATCTAGAAGCACGGTAATTATTCATAACAAAACACAACACAAGGTATATAACTACTTCTCTATTATTTAATAACGACGTTTCATAACACATACAGGTCACGTTTTCAAGTTAAACGTGACCTGTATGTGTTATGAAACGTCGTTATTAAATAATAGAGATGTTATTATATCCATATATACCTTGTGTTGTGTTTTGTTATGAATATGTTTTCGTTCTCTGTTGTCGGTCGTAGGCCAAATCTTTCACTTCTAAAGACATGTTTTTGTATTTATGAAAGTCGTGTTCTTAACACGTGTCTGCAATATCACCATCGTGCAAGCAGACGTTAAACCCCAGCCGGTTATCACGCCCCGGAGCCGTGATGACAGAGAAATTGTACCTTGGCAGACCTATGTGCCGGAGCCGTGATGACAGAGAAATTGTACCTTGGCAGACCTATGTGTTAATATGAAATGAAATTGCTATAAAAATATGAGAGTGGAGATTAAAATATGATTTGGGTGATAATGTTTTGATTCTTTTTTAGAAATGTCGGAAAAAATGGTGGAAAAAACTATAATTTATTAATCAACTGGCTGATAACCCGGATCGCGTCAATGAGGACCGCTAATCAGTTGTCTTGGATTAATGATTAGTTGATTGCCAATGATATATTATTAAACCTTATCTCTAGTCATTAGCGGTGATTATTTGATGTTTCGTTTCGTCTTAAAACATAAATAGTAAAACATATAATCAAAACATTTAAGCATCTCTTACAAACATAATTGAAATATATATCAGTCTAGCAGGGATCCATATTCTGATACCTTTACGGTACCTGATAATAACAATAGGTCTATTGTACACGCAACACATAAATTTATAGAAAATTCGCAATCCTTGGATTAGATTTGACGTGTAAATAATGAATATATAGAGCAGTACGACGATATTCAAATAGGCTAAACGCCCCCAAAATAAAATCTGATCTGATTAAATCCAAAACTGTGCTAATGTATGATGTAAAGACAGATTTCTAAAGTTGTTGTATATTGTATTGTATCGATAATTGTTTTATAATAAGCCTAGCTGAGACATAAAATTGGTAGAAAAACTATCATCCATTTGGCGGGGAAAAATGAAAGCAAGTGTGAACCCTGGTGTCGGTTGTTCTCAACAACGATTCAGAAATACAAAAGGGGAATCACCTCGTTCTCATTCTCGATCTTGATCTCGGAGTGCATCTGAACCTCTTTACTAAAGCGGTGGACACACTTGCCGAATAATTCGGCCGATTCACCAGTCGATTGCATCACTTTTCACGTCACATGATTAAAAACGGCGGCGTCTATGTCTTCAAACAATCACATGATTTCTCGATAGGAGTGCTGATTGGCTAATGAATTCTACATTCGGCCGAATGCTTCGGCGAAGTGGACACACCAGGCGAATATAATTCGGGCGAATAAATATTCGGCCGAATATATCAAACATGTTTGATTCGGGCGAATCATTCGGCCGATTAGAAATTCGGCCGAATAACAGTGGACACACTAGGCGAATTTCGACGCCGATTGATTCGGCCGAATAATTCGGCTAGTGTGTCCACCGCTTTAGACGGTCCTGTAGGGTGGGGCATAGGGTTAGAATCCTCGATGGTCGTACATTCGGATCATTCAATTAAAATTCTGAACGGAATTAATACGTTTTGTTTCTCGAGCATTGGGAAGTTTTGTTATAAAAATTCAAATATGGCTTACCGACACATTTTATGCAAATCATCTTCATTATCAAACTTAGCTAATTGACTATCAAAGGGATTCTCAAACTCGGCTACAGGAGACAGACATCTAAATATTTCGGCTTCATTACAGTGATAGTAACGTTTAACCATTGTGTCAAGTATGGTGGATTCTATATTAATTGAATAAATAGAATACAATATATTTAATAATAACAATAGAATAATAGCAATTTTGAAAATAAACTGATTATATTTAATGATAATTAAGTAATCAATAATAATTTAAAATAAATAATAATTTAAAATAAATAATAATTTAAAATAAAAAATAATTTAAAATAAAAAATAATTTAAAATAAAAAATAATTTAAAGTAAATAATAATTTAAAATAAATAATAATTTAAAATAAATAATAATTTAAAATAAATAATAATTTAAAATAAATAATAATTCAAAATAAATAATAATTTAAAATAAATAATAATTTAAAATAAATAATAATTTAAAATAAATAATAATTTAAGATAAATAATAATTTAAAATAAATAATGATTTAAAATAAATAATAATTTAAAATCGATAATAATTTAGTAATGAATAAGTTTCTTAGGATTTTCCATCCTGGTTTCTCCTTGTCAGCGGTGTTTGTGAGTACCGCAGGACGAGGACCTAGCAAAGAGACAGATACATCCAGATGGGATAAAAACTCGAGGTCCATACATGTTCTCGTTATCGTGAAGGGGTACAGACTGGAGGGCTGGCAGGAAAACATGTAGTCGGATAGGACGAAAAACAAAGATCCCATGTCAACCGTTGGCAGTACATATACGACCCCGTGACAGATTAAAGGGAAAATTAGCGTCAAAACTCTGCATGGTGTATGTCCGATTTATTACCCCGGCAAGTACAGAAAAGTAAAATCGCACCCTCGCAATAGGAGACAAAAACCACAAGGATCCTTTCATTCTTTTAAAATAGATGTTAACATCTCAATTAATTGTAAAATATGTAACATATAATACACAATACACATTAAATGTCATATCTAAAAAAAAATCATTTGAAAAAGGTGTTCTTATTGGATAAGAAACCCCCCAAAAATACAAAAACAAAAAGCCTAATACAGAGGCCTCTTACGAAGATTGACTGAATTGGGTTGAAACCAACAAGTAATAATAATAATAATAATAATAATAATTGCGTCATTTTACAAGGGTAGCAAATTAGGCCTGAGGCCTTTTTCCAATTTGGCCCTTAGCACAGATCGCGCGAATGATTTCGATCATTACTGCAGGAAGAAACCGAAGAACTCGGGGGAAACTTGCCTGATCGGACGGGAGACCGAATATCCCTCTCACTTACAACGATAAAGTTCTTGCCCTGAGCTGGAATTGGACCCTCGTTGCATTGGCGAGAAGCCGCCTCTCTATCGCCACGGCTATCCGAGAATCATTGAATGCGTGTTATTATTGTCCTCGTACCAGACCATCTTGTGGATCTACCTATTAAAATCACTAGAAATGGTCAACACTGGCTGTAGCGCAGTCACCAAGTACCTTCGACTGAAAGTCTAAACCCAACACAGATATGTGGCGACATTGTTTCCACGATATGGGATGAAACCCCTTCTTTTTCCAGAGTAAAGAAGTGGGGGCAGAATTTATGCGTTACAGAAACAGCCTCAACGATGACCAGCGTCGTGGAAGGCCGGCAACAGCAACTATGCAAGAAAACACTACCCAGGTGCATGACATGGTGATGGCTGATCGACGATTGACCACTTGACATATTGCCAGTGTTGTGGACATCTGGCACGAGAGAGTTGAGCACATTATCGACATCGAGTTAGATGAATGGCAAACGGTTATACAAGATGGGTGCCAAAGCTTTTGACTGAGGATTAGAAACAATTCAGATCCAAGACGTCCCGTGACAATTTTTGCTGTTTTGAAACAGATTCTGGTAAACTTTTTTTGACCAGATTTGTAATTGTGGATGAGACTTCTTTCCAAACATGAAAAGGGAACTAGTCGGTGGTCATTTTCATAGTAACGATGACGTCACGTCAGCTGTAAACGTTTTTGTCCTGACCGGCATCGGGGCCTTGCGGCATTGTCGGCAAAAGTGTGTACACCTCGAAGGGGACTATGTAGAAATATAACTGGAAACCGTCGACTTTAACAGATATGCTTAGAACTTTTTCAGCCAGCCCTCGTATATTTTAACCATTGATTCTACTTCATTCAACTAAGCAGCCCAGCGATGACCCAGAAAATAACCCGGGATTTTTCAGCGCTGTTTCTCCTTGTCAATTCCTCCCACTGTATGGCCCATCCCCGTATTCATTAAACCAGTCGGTGCATAAATATAGCACGTTAAACCATATTTCATTTGATTTCGTTCAATTAAATACAAAATAAAATATGGCTGATGAAAACTGCAAATAAATTAAATATCCCCAAAAGATATTGCTGATAAAAGGTGTAAAGAAATTACTGATATTACTGATAAAAAAGGTAAAAGAATTAAATACCCAAACAAGATATTGCTGATAAAAAGGGCAAAGAAATTAAATACCACAAAAAGATATTGCTGATAAAATTTAAAAAAGGTAAAGAAATTAAATACCCTAATAAAATATTGCTGATAAAAAGTGTAAAGGAATAAAAGTACACATACCTGTCTTTAGAATAATACATGATACTACAGCTGCTAGTAAAACACAAGTTTTAATCTCCATTGTTGATAACTAATACAACACTATAGTTACTAGCAGGGTTAAAGATGTATATAGATCTGGAATATATACAACTCATATCACACGTACATCATTATTACACCTACACATATATTTAAAATGTCATTTACTTTTAACAGTAAATAATATTTCCGTTATGTCTCGCTCGCACTGCCCGTCCGATGCGGTAAATAGCCGGCTCATGAACCACACGGATGGCCTGAAGACAAGAGACCATTATTCTATTACGTTTTCAATATATCTGACACCATAATGTTTTTCTAACATGAACTTTAAGCTATACATTATCATTCGACATTTCACCGAGGGCAATTCCATACCGCCAATTGATGAGATATGTATTAATATATAAAGTATTCATAACAACTTAATGGGTTTACTACTATACGTGTTTACTACTTGTTGTTTTGTTACGTACGACGTTTACACACGTCTTTATCAAATTCATCAAGCAATGTACATGTAAGAGTACTGAAACGTTGCATGTGATAAACAAGAAGTTTTGAATCCATAATGTTGTGTAACTATTATTTATAAATGTCATTTAAAGAAAATGATACTTCTCATTCAATTCATTCCTACATATGCATCTAAAAGTACTGAAACGCTGCTTTTAAAAAATCAAGAAGCGGTAAATCCATAAACTTGGGTTATTATCAATCCGATTAAAACACAGATCCTATTTCGTTTCGTTTTTATTGTTCAAAATTTCGTTTTACTTGTCTGTATTACACTGGGTGTAGGAAATCGAAAGTATAAAAAAACGAAACGAAATATAGATCTGAATTTTTTTTATCCGATTGGGTTATAAATGTCAAACCTATGTAGATGCCTTTTATAAAAGTTATTATAATACATCACTACTATTTACTTACATAAGTAAAGACGGATTTCTAAATATGCTTTTATCCAAATCCTAAGATTATGCTTGGCTGTTGTACCAGAGAAAGAAATATATTCCTGTAAATGAACGTTTTTCAGATACTTGGATATTTATATGAACTTAACAGACATTCCACAGAAACGTTTGTAATATGTTATGTGCCCCCTCACTGACAGACATTGAAATCTACATAACATGATAACACATAATTATACAAACTGTCAAATGAATATTCTTATTATTTCACGAAGATGATTGTTTATAATAGCTCTTTTCTTCAACGTGCTGACATTGATATTTCTTGTTTCACAAAGCCTATTATAATGACAGCATTATGATTCAACGTCCGGGAATTATTCCCATTTTTTTATATCTTGGATTGTTAGATTGTTATAATTAATTTTGAGCTAAGGCTTTATCACTAAGGACCTGGGACTGTACAGCGCAGTGGATCCTCACGACTATCTACCCCCCCCCCCCCAACACGAATCCATTAAATGTGTTGTTTATTCTGGAATAGGGGATCACTGTGGCTAAGTGGATAAAGCGCTGGTTCGATCCCTGCATTGGCCGAGAAAGTTCATCTCGATTTTCCGACGTGATTTCCCCTTGTCAGTGATACAGAAGGAGGGCCTGACAAGGACAGCTGTCTAGTCGTTCGGATGAGACGATAAACCGAGGACCCGTGTGTACACATTGGAGTGCACGTAAAAGATCCCTTGTGAGTTGGAATTCGATATAAGAGTAGGCCGTAGCGCAAAATTACCCTCATAGCACACTGTATGGCGTTTGTCCGTCTTCAATTAGCTCAGGTTAAGAGCATAACAGTAGGACGTTAAACCCCATTTCATTCATTCATTCATTTTTCTGGAATAGTCTATAAATGTAACAAGAAAGAGTTAAATTCAACACATTTAACACCTCCGGAAGAGTTAAAATTCAATAATCGGACGTATATACAGTGTAAGAGATACATTTCAATACATGTAATCAGCCAGAAAGAATTACAACTCCTCAACAAAAAGGAATATCTCTAGGAACTTTAAGATTTGAGACTTTCCAGAGTAGAGAAAATACCTATTATTATGATGGCGGACAATTAGGTTCGATGAAAAGAAAAACATACTCATATCTGAAAAGAGTATTGATCAGTTTTTACTACGATTTTTAATTTCATAGAACACTTTTGTTATTGAGGGCGAAGCTCATTGAAAAAGACTTAAGCTCAGTCAATTTAAGTACAATCGTTATGAAACTTGGGATTTGTGTTCCATTGACAAATTATAGCTATTCGTCGGTTCCAGGTCCATAGCACGCCCGTACTTGTTAATACTTTATGCGAGAGTTTCATATTTTCTAAGAAAGTCAAAACATCATTATATCTGTCTTTTGCTCAATAGGTTATCAACTCACTATTCTACGACCATGGTCATTATTTCCCACCTCAAAATCATCGATACAGGAAATGATAACACAATTACCTGCCTTGTTTTCTCATTCCAGTCTACCCAGCTGTAAATGGGTACCGGTAGGATGGTGTATGTGTTACACAAAAAACTAATGCGCTCCTTGAATTTCAAGTTGATGCTGCATGTGTTGGGACTCTTTCTAAGAGTTCGGGGGTAAAGGGAGGTAATCAGGCTTTACCTGTATCCTAGAGACCGGGTTAATAATTGTGTAGCGCTTTGAGTATGCATTTCTGGATGGATATATTATTATGCGCTTTATAAATATACATTATTATATTATTATTATTGCCTCCCATGCATTAACCATTTTCAAACGTTGGGATTTGAAGTTGAAAATGATATTTTTGCCAATTTCCCAGCTGACAATAGTGAATTATAGTATTAACAAGATAGGACTGTTTATGGATACCATCTATTTTAAGGCTTTTTATTTTAATACATTTTTTTAAAAAAAAACTTGAACATTTGAAATTAGAACTTTAAATACCTTCTGAGTTCAAATTGTAAAATTGAATATCACATACCTGATTCTTAATACTAGGATATCTTTTCCGTTTAAAACAAGGGTTATAAATGTGTTTCCAAACTGTATCGACATAATTTAATACTTACATAAATCCGAGGATCCTGATTTTTTTATACAACTAAGTTCTCCTGATTTTAAACTAAGGTTTATCGACTTGAAAAAATTTCCCAAATTGTACCAATATTTGATATTCACCTAAATCCGAGGATTCAGATTTTTGGTACTTGAAGATCTTCTTAGTCTTAATTTGAGACTTCTGATTTTTAACTCTTTTAGATCTTCAACTTTTTAACAAAAGCTTTTTAACAGAAGATATTTCATTGGTTAAAATGTTATCAAACATGTAATTTTATTTCCCTACGTCAATTTATTGTCTTTCAAATAATTAATTTTGTTTTTTGCCAACTTGTATCATATCAAGTTGTCTTTCTTGATTTGTTATGCGAGCAACCGTTTATGACGTTGTAATTACTGTAAATGATAGGATGTCAGTGGGTCTTCAACCTATGGTATTTAACGTTTGGTATTTTGATACATCTAATTCAGATGAACTTTGACCTGAATAATATCTAGATATGTCGGTCAATAACATACAATGCCAATGATAAAATATAACTTGAAATGAATGAAATGGGGTTTAACTTCCTACCGTTCTGCACCAACCGAGATAATGACGTCAGGCATACACTATGAAGTGTGCTATAGGGGCCTACTCTTCATCGACTTCCAGCTGTCAAGGTTTTTTTTACGTGCACACCAGCATGTAAAGAGGATCTCGTTTTTATTGTCCCACCCGAACGACTGTACACTTTTCCTTACCAGGCCCTCCGTCCCATGACATTGACAAGGTAAACCTTGGGAAAACCCATGAGGTAGGACAGACGACCCAACTCCTTGTCACGTACAACTGGGGAATCTAAACCACACCAGTTGAGTCAATGTCAGACCTTCTGATACAACGCGCAAACGCTTACCATTCGGCCAGTCAACCACCCTTCACGTGACAAATATTATTTGTGTGACATCCGATGTGCAACACAACTTTAAAAGATCAAGGTAGAAGAATGCTAATATACAGATAGTAACATTGCTTACCATAATGGAATTTTATTTTGTATTGATTTAGCCAAGCTATATATAAATTTTGATTCAAATTAATTAGTAGCGGAGAATTCTTCAAATCCACACTTTTTGGTTTTATATTACCTGACACACTGAATGGTCAAATGCACCACTCGTGACTTGCTCCATAGGTTGACAACCAATCTTAATTCGCATTCCAACTGTCAATTAGGGTTCTTTTACGTGACCTCGGTTTTTCGTCCTATTCGAACGACTAGACCATGGTCCTTGTCATAAGGGGAAGTCATGTGGTTAATCCCGAGAAAATTTCTTGGCCAACACTGAGAGCGAACCCGGGACCTCAAGGTTCTTGGGAGGATGGCAAACAGGATGACACCCTTTCAACATTTGTAAAACTCAATAGTTCATGTGTGCTATTAACGTGCTGCATCTCTGGGCATCTCAACTCCAGGTACAAACTATCTCTAATTTGCTGTATGTAGTGGAAGTGGAGGGAATCCTAATTTTCATCACTCTGTGTATTCAATTTAATGCTGTGTTCGTGTATTCAGTTACAGGGATAATGTCATGTTTAACAGGGCACGTGATTTAAGCATAGATATAATACTGACTGTATATAAAGGAAGTAAATCAACCAAAATTTCATTGAACTCGCTGAAAATCAAAGTATTGAGCCGTTCGGAAATGGGGTTTAACGTCCTACATTACTGTACCCACTGGGCTAATGCAGACTCGCATACGCCAGATAGCGGAACCATGGCTTACTCTTTTTTCGAATTCCAACTGTCATTGGTCCTTTAAGGTTCCACTCGAACGAACTAGATCCTGTTCTCTGTAAGACCCTCGGCCCTGCACCAGTGATAAAGTGAAACCACGTCGGAAAATCCAGAGGAACTTTCACGACCAACACTGGGAGCAAACCTTCGACCTCCTGATTAGTGGGCCAGCGTCTTACGGGAGAGAGAGAAATTTGGTTTAACGTCCACCCGATACAAACTAGGTCATTTCGGGACTAACATTTTATTTCAATAATTCGCTTGCGAGTAGGGGTCTTTACCAGGGGGAGGAAACCAGAGTCTTGCTCACTGATGGCTAGATTCGCTATTCAGCAACACAGCAGATATGGATTCGTTGGTAAAAGACGTGGATAATCAATGACCGTCAAAGATTAGGTAAAAATAAAAAACAGTGCAAGTTTATAATAAAATAACTTTATTTCTCAAAGTTAAAATTCAAAAATTTAAAAACCTTTACATCAAAGCATTGAAAATAGTTCCATAAAAAAGAAATACAAATAGTGTACAACAAATGAATTAGGTGGCGCGCGCGACTGCAGACTAAAGTTAGATTAATTCAAATATTGCAAGAATTACTTATGATGAAATATAATTAAAGTTTCTGACCCATATTACAGTCATATTGTGTCTTCTTCTCGTTTATGTTTAGTGGTCTGCTTCCAAGGTAGTAATATCGCAGACAGTAATGACTTGCTAACAGTTACATTATTCGTATATCGCGAAAAAAATATCTACATAAATACAATGATTAGATTTAAATCTGTTATATGGCAATGCAATGAAAGTTTGAAAATGAATTTAGTGAAACTTTTAACAACGTTAAATAAAATAAATAACTCGCATAGGTTTAATAGATTGAAAGCTAGTAAGCTTAAACATATGGAGCGGCATTCACGACAAAATTCTAAATATGAACTTAGTGTTCTAATGTACTTACTTCTAACTTACATATCGTAAATTAGCTATTTACACATGTATGTAAAATGCTAGAGGATATAGCTTTCCATTACCACTTTTACTTTACGGCCATATTCGTTAAAATATAAAAGCAGATTGTAATCTGATTAGTTTCGTAAACATTTTGACATTTCAAAATACACGTTACATTTCATAAATATTGTAGTTTGAATTATATTCTTAGTTTTATTTACACTCATATAGGTTTTAAAATAAAAGCAGATTGTAGTCTGTTTAGTTTCGTAAACAATTTGGCCTTTCAAAATACGCGTTGTAAAACACGATAAAAATCTAATTCGCGTGTTTAATTGGTTCTGAATTAGATTTCCAACAATTAGATTTATATCGTAAATGCCGCTCCATAAAAAGATAATACTTTTTAGGCGTATAAGTTATATATATATTTATATACATTATAATGATTTAATTAATTAAGTAGAAAATGAAATATATACATCGTATTTACAAATTACAAAAAAACAACAACTGGATACGTAGTATTTACAATGTAATGCATTATATTTGAAGACTAGGCAAGGATTAGTTCACAACACGTGCATGTGTCACGTGATCTCTCACGTGGCATTTGTTCAAATTTGCGTAGGCAGAATGGCTGCTTGGCGAAAAGGGAAGACATAGTTCTTAAAATAAACAAAACAAACATTTGAATATAGCCAATGAATCAGGATTAATTCGGAGATTTATAAAGTTGTAAATGTTGACGAAATTAGGGAATAAATAGATTCTGGAAAAATTACAGTATTCCAAGGTTTCTGACACCACTTCCAAGACATCCACAAATCAGAATAAAAACGCACACCAAAAATGTTTGCTGAATAAAAACAGAATTAAAAGAAGAAATAAAACCGTGTATAATTTCAGACCAATATATTTGATCGTATCACACTTTCAAAGAATAAGAAGCACTCCCGACACACCCCTACACAGGCTACTCAAGTCTCACCATACTTCACACTTCACGCGAGAGTTCATATTACTATCATACGAACAGTCAAATGCCCATGAAAATGATTTCGAATTCGTCAAAGCTCCGTTAACCCTGAAATATAAAGATTGTATAAATTAACAGATTTGTTCATATAAAACCAAAGAAGGAAGTAGATTCGGGTCGAAGGCTATTTGGGGTCAGACTACCAATTAGTTACAAATGTCTGCCTTCTATTCATAATCTCCCCCACCCCACCTTTAGCATAGCCGCTTTGTTGACGTTTTGGAATGGAATCAAAGGATATAGTTTGAAATTACAGTTTGTAGCGGAAAGAGTTAAGAGGTAGACTACGCTAACAGGTCATTCCGTCACTGGGGTAATTAACCCCAACCCTACTCATACTAGTACCGGTTTGCACATAATCTCCGTGACTGATAACAAGAGTGGCACGATAGGCATCCCAAGAAAATCAGGCGAAAACGACACTACCAGGACATCTATATCCTCACATTACTCAATGCATGGTAGCAATCAATGAATTAACCATGGGCGATGGCCGGTTAGTACAAACTTAATCGCTGTTGCCCTTGTGAAACGCCAGTCTACCAAATGGCTAGTAGTTTATTTACCTGGCTAATCCTGGACTGTGTTTATCTGTTAATAAATGTTTTAACAATCCTAAGTTTGACCACTTAGAACAGTACATCTGAAACAAAAGAACAAAATGGTGTTTATAAATGAATTAACTCTGACCTAAGAGAATATAAAAATGAAATGAATGACTAATTGAATGGATGAAAGGGGTTTAATATCCCACCTACTGGCCTGTGAATGTAATTTGAGGGAAATTGCCCGAAGAGCAATTGCATTGACTAGACAATTGTCATTGCCGTCCTACCCCGACGACTAGATGCCAGGCCCTTCATCCCTCTCTAAGGACTAGACGTTATTCGTTGCCAGGCCCTCCATCCAATTCGAAGTATCAGACGCTGTTTCATATCAGGCCCTCAGTCCCATCCCAAAGACTAGACGCTGTTCCTTGCCAAACCCTCCGTTCCAGCCCGACGATCAGACGCCATTCCTTGCCATATTATTATGTGAATTATTACCTGTGCATAGCTAATGAAGAAAACTTGATAATTTGTCAGATTTAATCCTGGTAATGGTAATTCAGCGCCATTTTCTTCTACCCACATTTGATAAGCCTGATAAAAAAAAATAAAATTGTTATTTATTATGTGTTCTGATTACTCATTAAAGTAACTGATCGTCGCCATTTTGTCGTCTGCACTGGGTGTAGAATGTTGACAACTTTTCAATGAACCATTTTAGATTAAATTTTTTTCAGAGATTTAACTTTCAGGATATAGTAGTTTGCAATCGATTAACAGTGACTAAAATGAAATGAAATGGGGTTTTATCGTCCTACATTTCTGCGCCAACAGGGCTACTGCAGTTCTACGATCTACTCTTATTTAGAATTCCAATTGCCAAAGATTATTCTACGTGCATGCCTATGTATACACAGGACCTCGGTTTTCTGGAAATCTTTCTCCGGATCTTACCCCGTACACCCTTATTAGCGAGCTTCAAATTTAACCAAGGATTCTAAAACATAAAGATGACCAAGTTTATATCCCATACTGAGAGTTCACCTGCCTCTCACCGTATCTTCCATTCGGGATTTCAAGTTTTATCCTCTGCTAAAGACCCCTGAGCGCAAGAAAATTATTTATTCCAATAAAAATACACAAAATATATTAGTACCAAATTGGTCGCGTTAATTGACCAAAGTCGAGTAGGCGTTCAATAACTCTCCTTCCCATTTATAATAATTATAATTATTGTTTGACTGTCAGCATTTACATTTACATCTGATGTAAATACTTACAAAATTAGCTGCCCTTAGACCACCATTATCTGCAATATTTTCATCTAATGTAAAATTACCATTCACCTAAAAACAGAACAAATTATAACAATAACTAATAGAAGAGTAAAATAATTGTTATTGAAATGTTATTAATATTGTAGATTTTTTATAGGAGAACTGGGTAAAGTTTGCAGATAGTTTTTGAATTAATGAGAGCAGGTTCAGAATTTTCGCTTTGTTAGTATTTGACAAGACCACAAGGTTATATTTAATATTGGCAGGACTGTGCCTCTTTCTTTTAGACCTGGGCTCAGACTTCCTTTTCGATCATTAGATCTGTCATTGAGTCAAAGATGTGGCGGGGTTCACATTTTGTACGTGAAAAGGACTAGAATCGCCTGTCCAACCTCATGGGTTTCCCTCGGTCTTCCGGTTTCCCCTCAATGCTAAAGACATCAACGCGCAAGCGACTTATTGAAATAAAATTCAACCAATTTGTGTCGCGTGGACGATAAACCAATTTATCTCCCCATCACTCACTCGAAACAAGGCGACTATCTACTTACTGTATAATCCTGTATTTTTATTTTACTGTACTGGTCTTTCATACATTCTGTCGTTATGGCAAACTTTTCTGCGGTACTGGGATCCCACCAGTCTACCAGTTTGCCTGTATTATCATGTTTACGACCTGTAAGGTTAAAGGTTATTCCAAGTCACAACATTAAAATGGTATCCAGACAACAAAATGGTGGACATAAAATAAATTAATAGATTTTATAACTGACTAAGAACACACGAATCCAATTTCACTGAAATTCGATACGTTTATTATTATCAGCGAAAGTCATAATTAGTCAATCTATCTACCGTTGGTATTTTGATTTTGTTTTCTTAAAGATACATTATGAGTTGATTATGGTCTGGATACGTTAATTAATATCTAATGAATAGTTTAGATGCGAATGTCGATTTGTGGCTTTAATAGGCCTACCGAAGCCAAAATAAGTTTTGACTTTCTTCCGTTAGTTATGTCATTTCCGGAGTAAAGGGCCAAGGACTATGTGATTAACGTTTCATTTTGTCATGCGGAACAAAGTTGAATTAAAGAAAACAGTCAGAAAAAAATGGCTCAATGCCGTTCAACACGGGTATTCTCTGCCGATGATATAAACATGCCAGAGCCACCTAGTGTGTATTCCAATTTATTCATCTACACCCCCAATCAATTATATTATAGGCCTACATGTATCTAAACTGATGTCAATTTGATTTTCATCTAAAATCTCTCAAAAATAAAATGTTACAAATTTTTACCAACCTTGAATGTCAAATGCGTGGGCGATTTCATGACCAATAACCGAACCCATAGCACCAAAATTCATAGCTCTGAAAATGATGAAAATAAATATAAAGCCTTACAAACTGTCGTTATCAGGAAACTGAATCTATTTGTGTTGCTTTAATTAGAGACGAGGCACTACGTGATTACGAATTCACCAGCAAATGAATGTAATTAAGATGGATCAAAGTCCTATATTGAAACTATTATCCTAAAATATACCCTTAACGTCTCTGAAGGAGGAAGGTTCAACGTCCACTCGACACCAACTAGGTTATTTCGGGACTAACATGGTTCTAATTTATTTAAATAATTCGCTTGCTCGTAGGAGTCTGTAGCAGTGGGAGGAAACCGGAGGACCTGGAGAAAACCCACGAGGTCGGACAGGCGACCCTACTCACGTACAACCGAGGAATCAAAAAGAACATTCGAAGTGAAAATATAATTCTCAGACCAGTATTAAGAAAAGAATGTGTTTTTTAAGTTTCTGAGCATTAAGTGTTTATGGCAAACCATCACTGCAGGTTTCTTAATTAGTTTATGCCGTTACTTAAAGATTATGTTTCGTTCACGCGTGGAGAAATTGATGGTTTGTTTTGGGAATAAAATATGTTTAAAAAAACACAAATAATGTAGATAATTACTATACTTACAGTGGGCCTCCGGGTATGTAAAATGGTAAATGAAACATGGCGATAGGAAATATGATATCGTTTTTAATCGGTGAATAAAAGGCGTTTACTGTGATTGGTGGTCGTATCCAACTGAAATATAATAACAACAGGTTACATTACTAATGCTGTTTCTAAACACCTCACAGCAAAGTTCAATCGTACAACAAAATGGCGTCCATGGCTAGAATCCGGCTGAGCCTTCCATTGCATGGAAAGGTCGAAGGTTAAAAATTTCACCATTAGTCGTATCCAGCATACATATGTCTTGGAATAAATGAATGAAATGGAGTTTAACGTCCTACGCTTCTGCACCTAGCCTGGTCTAATTGAAGACGGGCGTACACCATCCAGTGTGCTATGCGGGAAGTTTTTCCCGGGCAGCAACTGAATTCCAAATGCCAAGGGATATTTAATGTGCACGCCAATGTCTACACGGGACCTCGGTTCTTCGTCCAATCCGAAAGACTAGGCAGCTGTCCTTGTCAAGCCCTCCGTCTGCATCACTGACAAGGGGAAAACAACCCCGGAAAATCGAGATGAACTTTCTCGGCCAATGCAGGGATTAACATGAATTTTATTTATTTTGAAATAAATGTAATTTTATGTCAGTTTTGTTTATTTTGAAATAAATATATGTCATTTTTTCCAATTGGTGCCGATGCTGTCTCCGACCACGTCAGACGATCCCTGGCCCATTCCGTCCCTGAATATACCGTAGTTAAGAAAGTAAGTGAATCTACCTGTGTTTACGGTCGGGTTTTTCAGTTAATAATTTATTGTTTGTGGTAAGTTGAAAATTTCTCCAGTGTAAAATATTTTTAAACCAGTCATCTGGTACAATAACAAACTGAAACACAATAAACATATAATACATAGAATTACATGGACATTAATCATTTCTTTCTAATTCTATAGTTCAATAGGTATTCCTATTTTGTGTAAAACTATAGTTCAGTGACTATTTCTATTTTGTGTAAATCTATAGTTCAGTTGAAATTCGTATTTTATGTAAATCTGTAGTTCAATAGGTATTGCTATTTTGTGTTTAAAATCTATAGTTCAATTGAAATTCCTATTTTGTGTAAATCTTTAGTTCAATGGGAATTCCTATTTTGTCTAAATCTATATGTCAATAGGTATTCCTATTTTGTCTAAATCTATAGTTCACTAGGTATTCCTATTTTGTCTAAATATATAGTTCACTAGGTATTCCTATTTTGTCTAAATATATAGTTCTATAGGTATTCCTTTTTTGCTTTAATGCCTCATCTCACAGCTCTGACAAAACGAAGCAACCATTTACGGCAACGTCAAAGGATGACGTCACATCTGTAGTTTAAATGTATAATATTTCTCCCTGTAGTCAGTTATTTTTCATTTTACTAAGCACTTAAGTGATTATAAATTTAAAGATTTCTCAATATGGGCTGACAAGTAGGCACATTTATTTTCGTTTATGTCCACAGCAGGCCCGGAAATAACAAATTTACTTGTACCTGACAAAATGTCCGAAACTAATGATCTTGTACCGGACAAGTTTAATTCGTTGTCGGACATAATATTAATAACAGCAGTAAAAAGCAAAAGACAACTCTTTCCAAGACAAAATGGCAGGCATCAGAGAATTAGTGCCTTACAACGTCTCAATTTGTGCCTGACAATGTATGTGACAGGATGTGTTATTTCCAGGCTTGGTGAACAGAGAGAGAAAACCTACCGATTTATAATATGAGTCTAAGAACGTAGAATTTAATATAAAAGATGGATAACTAATTTTCTCTATGATGTCATCAATCTGAAAAAAATAACAGAAACAGTGGAATATTACGGAAGTAAAACGAAATGTGCTCATATCTTACAGTTAACAGGGAATATATTTCCATCCAATCATCTTAATTGAAAGAAGACACGTGATTTTTTCTAATTACCCTTTCCTGCCATGAAAAAATGCATGAAAATGTCACATGACTTGTAATTTTAAACAAATCAAGTCAACCAAGAACAAAAAATACACCGACTGAACATAACCATCTGAAACATTTATCATTTCTAAATCTAATGAAGGACTTCGGCTTTTAAAATCAATTTTATAGATTTTCCTTTTTTTCTGCAACACAATTGCCACCGCAGACTATGGCCAATAGTAAAAAAAATCCATTGAAATTTAATCTTTTAAGGAACTTTCAGGCAAACAATGTAACTCGTAAATAAACCTGCCTAACCTTTTGAGCCGCTTTCTGTTTTGTGACGTCATCCATCCAAAATTTTCTAAGTAAATAATCTTTGAAGGCATCCTTGACATATGATATTAATCTCTCGATCTAGAAATAGACACAAACAATTAATAAATGATGAATTTGATTTTAAAAAAGTATAAAAACTAAGCGGTTGCTCTGCATGATAAGCCCACATTTTGCAGGAGATAGACGGAGAACTAGGGGAATCGCAAGGGCTTGTCCTCTCACTCTTTACACTCAATTTGAAAACCATATCTATCCCATTTTCGTCAAAGGTATTTAACTCCGGAATTAGAACGGAATGTCACAGACGGCAGGGACAACGCCACAATACGTCGCCATAAAAAGATGCTTCTCACTTGCGGTCATAAAATTAAAATAGGGAATTTCTATAACGATGGGCTATGTAAAAAAGACAATCGATTTTGGTGAGCAAGATAATATTGTTTCTAAAGGTGTTTGTTGGGGCTATGCAGGAAAGTTCATGGCCTTTTCCAAATTGGTTTGGACGTGTCACTGGTGCGGGACTGACAAAGAAACACTTCTAGTCGCCAGGGCAAATTTCCCCCGTAGTACACTGCGTGGCGTATGTCTAATGTATATCGTGTTTTGATCAGATCCCTTGTTGACTACTGTACCACGCATATCAAATCAACGAATTTCTATATACACGTATCTGTATATAAGAAAGAAGCAATAAAAATAGTTGACATTTTAATCAGGGCGTATTTTCTGATGTAAAAATAAAAAGTTATGAATACCTTGTCTACACTGTCGGCTTGTGTTGTACCATGTACATAAATAGCACCTGTAGCAAATCCTAAAGCTTGATTAGTATAGAAGGCACATCTCTCCCACGGTACAACCATACTATCTTCTTCTATAAAACAAAACAAACAAATAATATACACATTGATTACTATTTAAAGATGCTAATGTAGTTGCTAAATCTGTCAATTAAATTTAATTATAAAAACTATTATAATTTAGACATTTATTCACATTAAGGTCTATAATCAACTCTCTAATCCATTGGATGACTGAGATTTAAACGGATTGAAACACGATCGCTATTGTATAATTTAATATAAATATGGTAAATCTAGACTTTGCCTTGACTGTGACGTACCGTTGTTAGTATAATATAATTTCAAACTCTGATGACTTTGCTCAGAATAACGTATTTGAATGAAAATTTCAATATACCCATTTGAACTATTAGAGCAAGAAAGGTCTGCTCCTTATCTATATCTTACTTGATGCATCTTTAAATGGATTCTTTGGGGACATATCTACCAAAGGGTATTAAATAGCTGTTAGCTTATGATCCCTTCGATCAGAGGGTGGTGAAAACTGGTTCTGCTGCATTGTAACTGGGCACAAGTCGTGGGCATAATAGCTGACCGCAAACAATGAGTGTGTGAGGGGGATGTTAGTGCATGTGCGTTGAGTCATAAGGTCTTATATTGAGTCAACTGGCGTGGTTTCGATTCTCTCGTGGGTTTACTCCCCCCCCCCATTGCTTAACTTTTCAGCGTATTACTTACCAGTTTCTTCAAAATCAAAGACTCTAGGATCAAAATATGGTTTAATAGATCGGATTAATGACAGCACCATATAATCTCTTAATGTTCTGAAAAAAAAAATATTTCAGTGTTTAAATGACACAACCCTTTAATATGATCAATAGGTATTGTTATGTTTACCACCGATCACGCTTCCAATATAACTTACTGTTTTGTAGTAGTCAATATAACTTACTGTTTTGTAGTGGTCAATAGAACTTACTGTTTTGTAGTGGTCAATAGAACTTACTGTTTTGTAGAGTCAATAGAACTTACTGTTTTGTAGTAGTCAATAGAACTTAATGTTTTATAGTAGTCAATAGAACTTACTGTTTTGTAGTGGTCAATAGAACTTACTGTTTTGTAGTGATCAATATAACTTACTGTTTTGTAGTAGTCAATAGAACTTACTGTTTTGTAGTAGTCAATAGAACTTAATGTTTTGTAGTAGTCAATAGAACTTACTGTTTTGTAGTGGTCAATAGAACTTATTGTTTTGTAGTAGTCAATATAACTTACTGTTTTGTAGTAGTCAATAGAACTTAATGTTTTGTAGTGGTCAATATAACTTATTGTTTTGTAGTAGTCAATATAACTTACTGTTTTGTAGTAGTCAATAGAACTTAATGTTTTGTAGTAATCAATATAACTTACTGTTTTGTAGTAGTCAATATAACTTACTGTTTTGTGGTAGGCAATATAACTTACTGTTTTGTAGTAGTATTAGATGTAATAAATAGAACTTACTGTTTTGTATTATTTGTAGACATATAATCTAATGTTAAATGTGATAATCGTGTAAGATATAGAGGATGAAGTACGACAACTTTATCATCACCATTCACACGAAAACCTAAACTATTTATATACTGTATCCAATCTACCTGAAATATACAAATACGATAAAAATACAACAACAATTATACCCGAAATACATAAATATGATAAAATATAACAACAATACTAAATTCTGTTCATTATAAAAGTGGCGGAGCAAATGAGAGATAGAGATAAGTGGGGTTTAAAGTCCACTCAACACAAACTAGGTCATTTCGGGACTAACATATGGTTTCAATAATTCGCTTGCGCGTAGGGGTCTTTAGCAGTGGGAGGGAACAGGACGACCCGGAGAAAACCAGCAAGGTTGGGCAGGCGACCCTACTCCTTGCCATGTACAACCGGAGATTCGAAACCACGCCAGTTGACTCAATGACAGGCTTTATGATACAGCGGGCACGCCTACCATTCAGACATCCAACCCCCCTAGTAAGTATGGAGTTGGAAAATAAAGATGTTTTATCATATTGTTATAATACATATTTTGATATACATGTATTTACTTATCTTAATTAACTAATTGCTTTAAAGTGGATAAGTTAATCTTTACTCCGAACCCTGATCGTTCTAATCTCAATGTACTGTCTTATCTATTTACCTTTTCTGAACATCTAATGTAAAATAATTTATTATTACTTAATATGCATCTTAGTCATTCATTGAGTATGTACCTATATTTGAGTAAGTCCTCAGTAATGTAAATATGTTAAATTATATCACGTTTTGTATTATATGTTTAACCCTTATCATGTACATGTTCAAACATTTCTAGTTTAATTATTATTAAGATATTAAGTTGGCGATAGCGACTGGGTATAAATATAAGAGACGAAATACGGACAATTATGTTCATTCGTTAATAAACCCAGTTCGACGTCAAATAATTATTACTTATATTTCTTATAGATGAGTTAGTATTATTGTGTCGCCTAATAATTCATTTAGTATATATGTTTATTTTATGTATAATATTATGATGTGAAATAGTTTACTACACATATTCACATAGTATGATAATACTTTATATTCGCTAATTGATTAATATAATATTTACGTTACGGTCATATATTGGAGGGCCGAGGGGCAACATTATATTTTGGAGGGGCTGAGGATGTGGTCAGCTAAGAACACGATGTCTAGTGGATCGGCGTGACCAACATCAGTAAACGCAATACCATAAATATCCCCTGTCAGTTTAAATCGAAATAGGAGAAGGTCGTAGAGTCGATGTCAAGGCAAAGTTTTACATAAACATTTTATAATGTAATTTATACAGAAATCGGTAGCATAATACTTACGATGGGATACTCTGTTTCCATACTCTCAATGGTTTTTACATTATATAATGAGCTAGGATCGCGAGAATGTGGCATGTTGGGACTTATCTGGAAATAAAAAGAATATCGACGAATTAACAATTATACCGGAGGAAAGAAGTAAGAATTAAAAACACCATCACCGAAAAACAACAAGTAATAAATCGTACTTTTGTTAAGGGTTGTTGTGTTGGAAGGTGGGGTTTATTGTGGGTTACTGAGTATGGTACTTGCTCATGGATCTGGAATCCCTATTAATCTCGGTGTTCGTCGTAAATATCGTCGGGATTTCTTTTAGATTTGTTTAACTCTATCAGTTGTGCAGAAAGGTGGGTCTGACACAAACAAGTTTCTATGGGACAAATTCACCCAACACCACACACACACCACACATCACCACTCGTTGGTGTGCATGTAAACGAAACCTTGACAGTTTGATTTCCGTGGCGTTTGTCTGTCATCGTTAACCCGGTTAGTGATCACAGTATGAAAGACATACCATCTATATAATTCTAAATATTTCTGCGAATAAACATCATTACTTACCGAAGCTATAGCCTCTTCCAATTTTAATAAGTTCTGGGCTTTTGCTGCAGCTACATCTTTCGTTAAACCAAAAAACATCAACAAATGAGTTGTTTCGTCCAGAAATACCCTTTTCACCTGAAAATACGTAAAATTGTAATACGAGTTCGTCACACAATGAAATACGAGTATCATATTATGGGTGGACAAAATATAATGATTTAAAACTACAGAACTTGTTCTTCAATGTCCTTTGTTTTTGGGGCTCGATTTAGAGAGAGAGAGAGAGACAGAGAGAGAGAGAGGGAGAGAGAGAGACAAACATATGGTTCAATTTTATTTCAACAATTCGCTTGCGCGTAGGGGTCTTTAGCAGTGGGAGGAAACCTGCGGACCCGGAGAAAACCCACGCCAGTTGACTCAATAACAGACCTTATGGTACAGCGCGCACGCCACGGTTGCTAAGTGGATAAGACGCTGGTTCGCTAGCCTGAAGGTCGGATGTTCGATCCCTGTATTGGCCGAGAAAGTTCATCCAGATTTTTTGGCGTTGTTCCCCCTGTCAGTGATTCAGGACGGAGTGCCTGACAAGGACAGCTGTCTTGTCGTTCGGATAGTACGAAAAACCGAGGTTCCGTGTACACATTGGTGTGCACGTAAAATACCCTTAACAGTTGGAAATCGATATAAGAGTAGGCCGTAGTGCCGTTGTCAGGGCAAAATTTTACTCATAGCGTATACCCGTCTTCAATAGCCCAGTTCGGAGAAGAACAGCAGGACGTTAAACTCCATTACATTTCATTTCATTTCTTACCTCGGCTATATCTTTATTAACAGTAACTTTAACAGGTGTAGGTGTTGTGCTAACTGTAGTGTTGGTAGCTATAGGTGTGGTACCGGTCCGCGGTACAGGAAATAAATCCGACGGTAAATTAGTCTCTCCTAGATCAATCTAAATAAAATATACATAAAATTTTATTTCTTCAAGAAAACAGATTGTTAGGGTTTATTATCGAAAAGTTATACCAGAAAACCCAGATTTTTTTGTCGAAATCAAACCTTATTGTACGCGAAATTAAATCAAATCCACATTTAAGCTAATGACGAAAACACATATGGCTTAGACAATGACTATGTTGGTTGTTTGCGATTTACAAAATCATGGTATATTATCAATACAATCAGACGTCGTTATGGATAACATTTACTGCAACGTTGCAATGCGGGTAGCCTCGTTGTTATCAAGCGTCACTATTGTTTGATAACAGTGAGATTACACTCATCGAAATGTTGTAGTTAATAAACTTAGTTAATGTTATCCATAACGCTGTTATACATTTCAGTAAATAACCTTTAAAGATCCAAGAAATACAATAAATAATGTATATTGTATATACCTTTAAAATGTGTTTTTGAGATGATGGACGCTCATCAATCTCAATCTTAATTTCAAATAATGGCCAAGCTCCTAATTTGTGAATACTCTCCAGGGCTACGTTGAATAACCACGTGTCATTTGTTGTTTCTTCTCCAGGAGTTCCTGGTACGGACCAACCACCGACGTTCTTGATCAAATCTCTGAATTTACGAAGGGTTGGATCAACATCTTGATTGTTGGTCATCATACAACTTTCATAAAAAGATTTGACATTTTTCTCTGCTGCAGTTTTAAGTTCGTGTTTTTCTGTAAAGTAATACCTAGCAGTTATTAACGGAAGATAGGGAGATAGTTTCTGTTACTAGAGTGTGCACACGATTCTACAAATCGTATAATAACGTTAGTTGCAAGATAGTTCAGTAATGGAATTTATTGAAATTTGATAGGCTTTGCCGTTTTACTACTCTGAACAATGCATTTTTATCAAGCAGGTGAAGGTATTCTCGTGGTTCTTCAAAGTTACCAAGGGCAATAACCCTGGGATATTTTATTAGAAATATCCAAAATTATTCGACCAATACAAGACCACATTTCAATTTGAAACATAATTCAACTTAACTGAGATGTGACCTTACGACAAGCTAAAATGGTGGGGATTTTCTTTTAGAGAGAAAAATAATACATTATGTAAAACAAGAAAGGAAAACAAGGAAAGAATAATACATTATATAAAACAGGAAAAGAATAATACATTTTGCAAAACAGGGAAGGAAATTAAGGAAAAGAATAATACATTATGTAAAACAAAACAGGGAAACAAGGAAAAGAAAAATACATTATGTAAAACAGAAAAGGGAAACAAGGGAAAGAATAATACATTATGTAAAACAAAACAGGGAAACAAGGAAAAGAAAAATACATTATGTAAAACAGAAAAGGAAAACAAGGAAAAGAATAATACATTATGTAAAACAGGAAAGGGAACCAAGGCAAAGAATAATACATTATGTAAAACATGTAAGGGGAAAAAGGAAAATAATGATTATGAAAAGAATAATACATTATGTAAAACATGTAAGGGGAAAAAGGAAAATAATGATTATGAAAAGAATAATACATTATGTAAAACATGTAAGGGGAACAAGGAAACGAATGATTATGATACGCTAACTTTCTATGTTTATTTTTCGAATTATAGAGGGGAGGGGTGGGTGTTCCGGAGTATACCCATTTACTGCCCCCCAACGACCAAAATACCTCCCGTGACCAATTCTAATGGAGACCAAAACGACCAGATAAACTTTCTTTGCTAGCAGGCATTGGTTACTTTCTCTTTCAGAAATCCAATATTTTGCGACTTTATGCGACCTCACACACCACCAATTTCTCTCTATACTGTCGGGGCTAGAGAACATCGATTTGTGAAAGTTTGGCTGAATTCGGGGTGGAGAACAGGTTGCAAATCCCAATCAGTTTTTTTAACACCACGGGCCAAGAGGCTTAAAAACTTCAAAATCAATTTAAGAATTTATACTCTCCCCCGTCTCAACATCGACGCCAAAATTCAAAGAGAATAGAGAACTATAGCTTACCTATGAGATTCTTTAAAACGTAGAGATTCTGTTCTGATAGTTGTTGAAATCTGTCCCACATGTGATGACCTGGAGGCATTGGTGTCTTCTTCTCCCAACCACCACAAGCATACTGATAAAAGTTGCTACACGGTCGAGCTGTTGGATCCATATTCTCTAGAATCGAACTCGCAGCTTGAATACATTCCTTCGACTTGCAATATTTTTTCTCTGTAAAGTAAAAACAATTTTGAGGTGTTGGTAGAACAAGTGTGGTAATGAGAAATAAAATTCTCGTAGCCATCATTATGGTTGTTTCCTAAAATATCGAAGAAAACGAAGACTCGCAAGGACAGCCTAATCCAAGTCACGCATCGAAGGGTCTTTGCAAAAAAGACAGAGTGGTTTGGGAGATTTTCTTATATACTTCCATTTAATTGTCTAATTAACATATTTACAATAAAATGAAGAACGGTCAATTGAGACTACGTCTAAGCCATTCTTTAAAACTCCCCACTACTCGTGATCGTTTCCTGGTTTTGATCTCCAGGGATTTATTATGCAGTCTTCGTAATAGATACTTCTAGAAATGACAACGCAAAGAGGAGTTTGCTACGTTACCATCGATTTTCTTTTAAAAATTATCGAAAAATTAGATTGGTTTGTTGAATTTTCAAAAACTGAAATATACATTTTTTAACCATTCTATGGAATTATAAAATGTCTGTACTTTCTATCATCATATTATAACAAAATTCACGTGTTATTATAGTAGTGGTGGGTGTTGCACACGAGGCGGGGTATGCTTACTTTTTCCAAACATATGATACCACTTTGAAATGAGAACTACAGTAAAGTCTTTTTTTTATTTTTGTATGTTTTATAATAATATTTTGGACCTCGGGATTTTTTCATTTGAATTTACAGCACGGGTAACCTAAATACTGGTATCCCAAAATTGCTACATCTGGTTAGGTGTTGACTTTATTCTAAATATCGGTATTAAATTTTGACAGCAATAAGTATATGCGAGTCAGACAAATTTGTCATTTCTAATCAGCTTTTTAATTGCTGATATTCATATTTAAATTCTATAAGTTTGAGCTCCGGTTTATGCAATATTTGTTTATGTCTTGTTGCATTTGGGAACTTTAAAATACGCATGATGGAGCTTGAATTAATCGTTCACCTATTTTAGGAGAGAAATGTCACTGCATTCAAAGACAGTCTGTGCTAGCTAATTACTGGGTTGGTTGTAAGTGACATGCGTTGTTGGGGGCATTTTATCCTTTATATGTACAACAATTCTATATTAGATTAACTGCGAACCTGCGAACTTGTAAATTATAGCTACACAAAATAAAACCAGCAATATTCTGTATAAGACATTTCTTCAAGTGGGCATTAAAAACAGGAAATCGATTTGTTTATGTCGATAATCGTTCAAGCCGGATTGGGAGAATAAAAGGCGTTGTTGTGGGCGTCACTAATAGCCAAATGGATTTAAAGGCACGGACAACCATATTTGCTTCCCAAACGATTAGTGTTAAATAAAATAATATGGGGTTTAGCGGTTTAGTTTGCTAAATCAACCTGGCTCAGGAAGGCAGAGATATCTGATACGCCATGTAGTGTGTAATGGGGCAATTGTGGACCTTAGCTTTCCAACCGAACGATTTACGGTTTCCCTTGTCAGACCCCCATTCCTGTGCCACTGACAAGAGGAAATCAGTCTGGAAAGAAAATACTGAGAAATAGCCTCGACCAACACCGAGATCGAACACGACACCTCCGGGATAGTAAACCTGTGCCAGTATCCATAGCAGACATTACTTTTTTCAGATCGCGATCATTAAATCTACAGTGAAATATGGCGTCAGAAATAAAAAAACACTTGGCCTACCTTCTTTTAATATAGGCCTTGTTAATCCTACTGCTAATCCTATTATTACGACAAAAGCCACTAACATTGCTGCCATGAGAAACTTTTCTAGCCCCGTCCTGTTGCGACAACATGGTGTCCGTATAGCTAACACGTCATAATCCTCCACAATATCATCCTCGGAATCGGATTTCCCAAACGGGGCCTCCGTCATCTAAAAGAGACAAAAAAAAGGATTGATATTATAGTTAGAAAGTTCATACTTAAATATATGCATCTGAATTTAAAACCATAGATGCGAAACTGCGGCTTTAAGCTCGGGTTTTTTTTTACGATTCCAAAGGAATGAGTCAACTCGAAGATCAGACGCAAGAGGTTGCAAAAGTCATCCATTTTTTTGGAGCATTGTTCGGAATTATTCCCAGCGGTCCATAATTCCTTACCAAATGTTTAAATCAATTATATCTTCTACATGTGGTGACTCACCTTGATGGCATTGGCATTAAGAAGTTCGTTCTCTTCTGAGCAGGCAGTTCTGAAAAACATATAATTCGTTGAATTAATGGGTGATAGAAAACGTCGTACATAATTCACAGAAATGTCATAAGATATATCATTTACATCTATTTCAGAGATCGATAATAAAAGTACTGATTCGTTCTCTATGGAATAAGGTGAATCCGAAGAATGCATTCGGATATCCATTAGTTTAGTTCCGGAAAAACTCCAAGACATCAAAGGTCAACACCATACACGATCCGACAGATGTTACTGATGCCAATGTGATTTCAGGTGCGACTAGTTTTAATACATTCAACATTTGATTCCGGTTCATTGTCGTGTCCATTGCTAACTTTAAATGATGGTTTATTGAAATTAAATGAACTAAACACAGACTAATGACGATTAGCCCACGCCATGCGGTGAGCTATGAGGGACATTCTGACCAGACAGCCACAACCGCTGCATTTTGTCGAATTGCAACTGTCAAGGGTTATTTTAAGTGCACGGCAAAATCTCCTTGATTGTCATCCCATCCGAACTACTTGAAACTCTGACAGGGCGAAATCCTACTGAAAAACCTCGAGTAACTTTCTCGATCAACACCGGGAATCGGACTCGGGACCTCCTGATTAGTGAGCCAGCGCCTTACTCACTGATCCACTATTAACTTAACAGTCGTGTCCCAGAAAAAACCTCGAGTAACTTTCTCGATCAACACCGGGAATCGAACTCAGGACGTCCTGATTAGTGAGCCAGCGCCTTACTCACTGATCCACTATTAACCTAACAGTCGTGTCCCAACAAAAACCCCGAGTAACTTTCTCGATCATTACCGGGAATCGAACTCGGGACGTCCTGATTAGTGGGCTAGCGCGCTACTCACTGATCCTTTATTACCCTAGCAGTCGTGTCCCAACAATAATCTCCTAGTACACACACATTCTTTATCATTACAAATATGGTTCTTGTAGTACACAAACATGGTTTGTCATGTCTTCATAATCTAAGTAACTTATTGGGTCCTTTTTTCGTGTAAATTCTAATTGAATGAATGTCTGAGTATAATAAAACAGATACACGGAGACATGTGATCAAACATCCTCCCAGGATAAACTACCAGCCATCGACAAACATCGATTGTTTGTCTAATCATGTGATTAATCCCACATCAAAAGTAAAACATTGTCCCTCTAGCATAATTCTACAAATATCTATTGCCATTACAATACATCTATAGACAGGGTAGACACGATTTTTATTAAAAAACATATCTGGGTTGGCTTTGTTACATAATAAACACAGAGAACGCCACCAGCAACAACATGCTTCGTCTGTTAAAGCCGCTTGTTGTCATTTGAGAGAGAGAGAGAGAGAGAGAGAGAGAGAGAGAGAGATGGGAGAGGAAGGGTCTTTATGAGTGGGGGGACTCCGTGAGACCCGAAAAGAACCATTAGGTAGACCACACTACTCTCCTGTCACTAACATCGTGTTACAATGCCAGACACAATCTGTTTCACCGCGTGCAATCAAATCACGCGGCGTTAATCATTGGCTCAATAACCCGTGCATTGTTAACATAAGACGTAACTGCTTCGGGCAGAATGGTGCCTTTTAAGCCCCGCTTATGTCGCCCCTACGACGCGATAAAACTGGTCTACGATCAAGTCACGTGGATACAATCAGTCGTAACTGCTTGGGCGACATAAGCGCTCTTACGACTGGTGTGAGCCGGACGCAAGCCAGTCGCCGTTGAGTTTCTCCAGTTTCTCCGAGTCGCACATGTTCTACTCCTACCAGTGGAATCAACTAGTTCTCTCGAGTCGCAAGCGACATGAGCGCACTTACGACTGGCGCCAAACCGACGTAGCCAACAGAATTCGGTTATTTAGTCACGTGTTACCCAAGGGCGGTAACAACCATGTAATGAGGCTATTTTGAAGGTCATCGCGTGCCAGTCATGAGGTCAGTTGTGGCACCAAATCTCAACTGATGACGGGCGATATTGACTGCTGATCAGTTAGGTGTGTGTCCGAGATTGTAGGAAAAATGCACTATCAGGATCGGTGTCTTTAATAGATGGAACTTTTGCCTAAAGAGCGCCATAAGCAGTTAGCTGAATTATTTTTAAAAGTGCGCCATAAGCAGAAATAGTTTAGACTCCGAAAAAAAGAGAGCCATGAGCGGAAATAGTTTAGAGTCTGAAGATCAAAGGTTTTTTAAGTTTTTTTTTTCTATAGTCAAATACGACAAACATAAACCCATTGTAACTGTTCGTGTTAAATAATGGTACGAGAACTCTATGACCTGTCTGATATAGATTATATCGCCCTGGGGTGGGGTGGGGCGAATTAGAATCAACCGGTGATCACTATTATAACATTTGACAAAACGTCTTTTAATATGACAAACACGATTTCTATCTAAGACTGTGTGTAATCTGTCTGTCTTCTATAATAGGTTAAAAGATCACCACTAACAGGAATTGTTTGAGTTGGTGCCATTTTTAGTTGTGAACATTTTAAGATGGTCTGCGTTAAGCCAAGGCTTTCACCCCCTTGAACAATCAATGGCGAAATGTCGAGAGTTTTAGACAAAAACCACGTAACCAAGTGTGCTGTTTTTGAACTTAAACATTGTCTGCTATTACAAACATTTTAACATTGATTTCGTCAAACATAAAGTGCACATTGACGTCATTTAAACAATATAAAAAACCCTATAATATCGATCAGTAAATTCCGTTTAAATCCATCAAATTTGTACACACAAAGAAATGAAATGGAGTTTATCGTCCTACTTTTCTGCACTGACTGGGCTCATGAAGACGGGCATACGCCATTTAGTGTGTTATGAGGGTAATTTTGCCCAGACAGCGGCGCTTCGGTCTACTTTTACATCGAATTTCAACTACCAGGGGATCTTTTACGTGCACGCCAATGTGTAAACGGGACCTCGGTTTTCCGTCCCATCCGGACGACTTTACGTTGTTCCTTGCTAGGCCCTTTGCCCTGACAAACAAAGAAGAAGAGAACTACCAATCATGCCTACAAACTAGTGTCGTGTGAACGTCATTAAAAATAATGTTATAATATTCCGATTAGATCGTTACTAAAGAAATTATATTTATTGGAAAAATAAAAAATAAAAGAAAATTAATTGTCTATGTAAAAAAAACACTAAAATGCTTAATTACTTTTTCAGAATCATACTCATTAGCGTTCATTAAAATCTTTTCATTTTTTTTACTACAAAAACAAAATGGAGCAATGGGTTATGCTTGATCAGCAGAACGTAGCCCGTTTAAAAATGGCCTTTATTCCTGGTGATTATAATTAGTGATAAAATGGTTGTTTGTCATTATGACATATTTAATTAATAAGTTCTAACAATAGAGTTGCACTGTTCACATGCCTGTCGACTATATTGATCACTAATACCACACTACTGTCACATCTTGTACAGCAAGAACTGCTGGCTTGACAAACTCACTCACGCATTACCAATCACTAAAGGTCGGAAACGTAGTCGTAGTTTCGAGGAAATTGGAAGATTTATGCCAATAGTCAACGTAAAGAAATCGAATACCAAATGAAAGACATCAAGTGGGGTTTAACGTTCTATTTTTTCCGTGCCAATCGTGTTAATGAAAACTGCCATGCGCCATGCAGTGTGCTATGCCGGACATTTTGCCAGTTAAGCCTCCTTTTAGACTACTCTCCATATAATTCGAACCGTCAATGGCTTGTCTACGTTTACGTCAATGATTACGTGGGTGGACCTCGGGTTTTCGTCCCATCTGAACGACTAGACGCCCTTTTCTCAGCTAGGCCATTCGTCCTGCATCACTGACTCGGCCAACATCGTTATCGAACCCGGGATCCCCTGTTAATGAATCCATCTCACCGAACAACCGTAGTCCCCGAAACAAGAGACGCCGAATCAATCCAAATAGAGTTATGTGCCTTTAACATCTTATATAATCACGTAAAGATATAAGATAAATGAATAAGTGTGTATAGCTAGTTAAAACGCTGTGTTTTATGGAGTGGAATGATGGAATTAATGTTGATAGGAACATAAAAACTGTCTGGAGGAAGCTACAGGCCAGTATTATTGTGAGTTAATAGAGTGGAATAAATGAATTGCTGGCGATAGGAAACAAAAAGTGGTTATAATTCGCCAGTAGCTATATCTTGTCAGTTGCAATATACATCAATGTATATCAGATAAATTAACAATGACAATACTTATTACTTTTATTGATTTCTCGATTATTTTTTTAAATTGTTGACGCCATTGTTGCTCAGTAAGTAAGTCGCCGGCTCGCTAACCAAGGAGTCTCGGGTCGGCTCCCATGGATTCTCCAGATGCTCATACGCATGTGTAAAAAAACCTGGACAGTTGGAATTCGAAATTTAGAGTAGGCCGTAGTCCGCTTTCCGGACAAAATTTCTCTAATACCAGAAAGTATGACGTATGCCTGTTTTTGTTAGCCCCATCGGTGAAGAAAGCAGGGGCCTGTTTCACGAATTTTTAACTAAGATAAAATCTAAATTTTAGTAATTTGATTGGATAATATTAGATTGATTTTACTGCTTAGCCAATTAAAAATTGAAGTATCTTCTAAAATTTGAATTTTATCTTTAATTAAAATTTCGAGAAACGGGAACCAGGACGTTAAACTCCATTTCATTTCATTTATTGATTTCGTAGTGACTGCACAGAAAGGGAAACTTTGCTGAAGACATCTTGGTTTTAAATGGCAGGAAAAAAGTGAACTATAGCGATAACATCATTACAGATCATGTTCATCAGCCATGTTTAGATTAGACTTCCGGTCACTCTACAAATGACCAATACTAACCACCACTTAAAGCTGATAGTGAAAGAAATGGACATCGTCACGCCTGTACTAACATTCCTAGACTATAATGAACACCATTAAATGTGTGGTCACGTCCCAGGACAATGGATGTTTAATTAATAGGCACCAATTATGGAAGTACTTCTTTGATCAATAACCGATCTGTTAGATGTCAAAAAGAAAATTCCTGGCATTTTCTCGCCTCTTCTAGAACAAATTAATATTCACTAATATCGAATAGAAAATAGCTTAAAGGGACAATACGCCATAATAAAAGTTTTATAGGTACAGAATGTTAAGACTGGCATATGACAAGTACACACTGACTAAAACATGCTGGTATTTAAAGGCCCTATTCCCATTTTAAATTCCAAAACATAGAATTTCAGACCATACACTTTTAAAAGTGATTATATTAAAGAGTAAACCGGTTAAGAAATTATTAGTCCTTGTGGGTATTATTGGCCAGTTTAGAATCGCTCATCGTTGCTGGGCGGATAGTGCATTGATTTAAAAGGAATGTCAGTCCAAATTTAATTCAGTTCTGTTAGTATTTACATTAAAATTATGATAGACTATTGATAGACTAGAAAATGTGCAACGTTCGGCATCCTCTAAACAAGCCAGCGGTACCTATAAGTTCTGGTGAAAATCTTTTGGTGGCCCCTTTTTGAATATGACTCATGAGTGAATCCATGTCAAGAGATTATCTCCCGCTGTCATTCTAATTCCATGAAGGGGCATCAGGTAAGATTAGATAAAGAGATGACAGGCAAAAAACAGATAATGAAAACAGAATATGCCTAAAATTTCAGTCAAATAGCTTCACTCTGAACTGAGAAATTAGCGATTTATTTTTTTACTAGCCTCGAACGTCATAACTAGCTTTGGTGAGATAAAAGTCAAGTCTCGATTATAGAGTTTAACGTTAAATTATCCACCACAGAATGTATTCGAATCCACTAAAAATCACAGGCTAAAGATGATATTGAGAGTTGAATATGGCCTGGATAAGTTAATTAATAATTTAGATAACATTAAGCTCTTGCATAATGCATGTTTACTCAATCAGAAGACGTGGAAAACAAGGCATGCGTCTGGGATCAATGAACCTAATACAGGTTGTTGACTGACATTTTGATACAATTAACGAATATCATCCCGAATGTAAATTTATATTAAACAACCCTAAACAAACAAATTCTTCACAATGATAGACGTGGTTGCTTAAACAATCTTCTACTTCTTGCGTCTTCCCACTTTTTTTCTGAAAATGTAGACTTTTCTTTGTGTACTGCGTAAATATTAAACATTTACATTACTGCAAGCATCTGAATGTTCAAACTCTAGTGATACCGTAAGACACTCTCGAGACATTTAACTTCGGAATCAAATAAACAAACTTGTTATTTTAGCTTTGAAATTTACATAATTATAGTTATCAATAACATTTGGTTAACACTTTGCTGTAAAGTAGATGATTACTACCGTATAAAACCAGGCAGTGGATCGGCACTTGATAGAAATATCTTATTTTAAGCGATTTCCAACAAGCTATATCACACTATACCGTGTAAAGAATCTAACATGCGTACTATCGATTCTTGTTTTCAATGCCGCAATTCGATACACGGCATGATAAAAGATTCTGACAGCCGCCACAAGCAAGGATCAAAAATAATTCTGCCATATTTTTTTTATTCATGTCTTGATAGTTTCTTAATTCTCGTGAAATCGATTGAACAAAATTCATTATGGCGAGGTGTATTGCTCCAGGGCATGCTTACGTTTCAGAGCACTTGGTGCCACTTCACATAGCTAATTAATTTTTATGCATCTTAACGCTGTCCATCATCACCACCTTAGATAGTCATTGAAATCAAAGAAGTATTTAGATCGCCCAGATGGTACCTTTAGTGTGTATGGAAATCAGTTCAACCATGTCTAGAACAATCTCGTGGTTTCCAGTGAATTTCATCAAGTTGCGGCAATGAAAGGTTGAATCTGGCCAAGAACAGTTGATACACGAACTATTCACAAGAGAGAGAGAGTGTGGGCGAGGGAGAAAAGAGAGAGAGAGAGAGAGAGAGAGAGAGAGAGAGAGGGGGGGGGGCAACTCCGAAAGTGAGGGTCCTCGATCAGTAGCGGGAAGAAACCGAAAAAAAACAACAAGGAGGTTCGATAGGTGACAATATTCAACGCGTTAAACCAGCCCTACCCCTCCACACCGCGAGTTTAAAGGGCAATAACGGTTATTGACAATGTAAAATATGCATCAATATCCCTTACTAATAGCAGTCTCGGTGTCCATCAGTTTAATGGTACTGGTAATTTGATTTGTCTAGGTCGTCTACTACAGATATTAACACGTTCTTATTGGATTATCGTATAAATAACATTTCTCTATACGACGCGACGTCTTTCTATATGGTTGTCCCCAATCTTATTTAAACATAAAATCTATAGTATCGTTTTCCAAAGAAACCTAGAGGTATAAACGTTGGCAAAGCAATGTTGTGAATTTAACAAATACAGTAGTTCCATCACACATACCCCAACTTCAACAGAACAGTTGAAATGTGTATGAATTTCACAAATAAAGTAGTTCGACTAACCGCTATTCATAGAAGGGTTTTAAGACTTGGCATTCCGGAGCCATGCTAATATCAATGACGATTTCCTCCGTCTAAATGACAACACACACAATCACCTTACTAGATGTTTAGAAATAAAATCGCCTGAAAATTATTAATTTGATCGTTATTTTTTCAAGAATGAACGAGTCGAATATTTGACTTGAAGCATCGACACACGATTATGGTCCATTTGGTCACATAAGGGCGTTTGTTTTGAATGCTTATTCCCCCCCCCTTTAAAGGTATACACGAATTGAGAATAAACCGACCCAGTTATCTATCTATAACGTAGCTTGTCTTGATTTAAAATAAAATATTTTGAGTTAAGATACATTTAAATCTTGCACTATCTTTGTTTAATCTGTACAGCGTATGGAATTCCGTAATTAAAACAATGGTCGACAGTCTATTTACATTACACTCATGTTGTATGACGATTATCTCTCTATATATATATAGTGTAGAACATGATAAATTAACATAAGTCATCAATATATATTGATTGTATATTAAATCAACCTTAAAATAACTAAACAATTAACTGCAAATATACGACATGGCGACAACCAATAGGCATTCGTTTATAAATTAACTGCGGGTATACGATATGGCGACAACCAATAAGCATTACTAATGAATTAACTGCAGGTATACGATATTGCGACAGCTACTTAACATCGGTAATCAAATCGATAACAGAAATCTGAAATTAAGTTTTTAAAACAGTGGTATCCATGGTGTTATTAGGGTGTCGACGATTTTATTAAACCAAATCACGGAAACAAAGATTATGTAAAACCAGGTCATGGAAACAACGATATCATCAAACCAGATCATGGTATCAACGGGTAGATCAAACCAGATCACGGTATCAACGATATCATCAAACCAGATCATGGTATCAACGATTAGAACAATCCAGATGATGGTATCAACGATTAGATCATACCAGATCATGGTATCAACGATATTATCAAACCAGATGATGGTATTAAACCAGATCATGTATCATGACATGACACCACCATTAGATCTGTCAATTCAGATACAACCGCAACCTGGTCTATCAGATCATGCCACAAGACCCATTGCGTTTTTTGGGGCTATTGAATTCAGTATATACTACAACATTGTGAAGGTTGAATCTATAATAAGAATAACTGTCCAAAAAAATGATCAAATTCCGTGAAGTATTCAGAAAAATATGATAAATTGAAAATTCCATACATCTATGCTGCTGGCTGCTCCCTATGTAACGAGACGACCGCCATCTTTATTTGTAGGGATTTAAATTCATGGACCTATTTTAAATCCGATTAAATTCAAGCAGGGACATTATCTAGCGTTGATATTTTGATTTTTTTCTTAATGAAATGTTAAATAATCAAACTGAGGTGGAAAAGCTGTGATAAATTTGATATTTTCCGACAAAATGCAGATCATGCATCGTTACTTTAAGTTTACGATGGAATAATCTACTGTGTTTATCTACACAGTTAAGAGACTTAATGACTGACATTTAGATTATATGAATCATCTAATTATAGCTAGCAGCACGGTGATTATGATTAATCATGCAAGTACAGTCATCTTACATATTATTTTACATGTTTATCTACAGTTGTATAAAAACACGTACGAGTTTATTAGAGACTATAGCAACCGAGCATGACGTTACCTCCGCCATCTTGGAATTGTGCTTTAAAATCAAAAATGGAGAACCCTCAATCGATGCACTTGTCGTAGGAACGCGCATGCGGATCATCATCACGATCGTACTTGAATTAGCGATGCACTGTTATTTGTCGAACAGCATCGCCGCCAAGAACAAGAACACGATGAGTAAAACTTGAGGACCGATTCCTGATCCAAAAATAGGCAGTGAGAGCAGGTCAGTGAGTATGACGCTGGCTCACTAACCATGTAGTCCCAGATTCGACCCCGGTGTTGGTTGAGAAAGTTTTTCGGTATATTCCAGCCCGGTTTCACTTTGTCATTGGTGTAGGGCGGAGATAATGGAAAGAAACAGCTTCTAGTTCTCCGGCTGGGACAACCAAAATGGTGTGTACGTAAAATAAAAATGGAATTCGATTGAGGGCGTATGTCCACTTCAAATTTTCAATGTTTTCGGAGAAAAATGGGATGTTAAACCCAACACAACACATGCATGCATTGTTCTGGTATATAATCAGACGACCGTCGTGGTAATTATTCCGAAACATTTATTTGTCCTTGTTTCCTCATCCCTTAACGAAGGCCCATAAACTCACCGAATTAATTACCTACTTAGAGTAGACAACATGTATTTACAAATCAAGAAATAAAAATCTCAAAACCCATGAATAGCAACAATAAATTTAATCTAAGATCAAAAAGCCTTGCAGCATTGTTTCAAAATACTTCTACATTAGTCTTCATAGAACAGGCTTCTATTTCTAATAATATACTCATTATTCGTAACAGACCCCTTTGTTAAATGCTGATAATGTCCTTTCGCGCTATCAAGCAAAGCGAATACGTTGATCGAGGATAAGTTCCTCGTAATTATTGATAAATGTCGCATAAATCACCGACATTAGGACAGCGTTGTAAAGAGTGAAGAAATCAAGCCGTAATAATTGCTGCGGTTCTGTATTCGAGTCAATGAATAAAGAGTTCTATTGGAACACCGGGGTAATATAATCTAGGTTTGATTGCTATATGTTGTCGCGGACTATCGTATGGAGCTTCCTTTTATATACAGAATTAATTGACAATAAATGTTCGTAAGATTAACAGGGGCAACAATACTTCTGAGCTTGGGTATCCAAACATTTGTAGTGCATGTATTTACACATCGATTGCTATATTATTATGTTGTCGCGGACTATCGTACGGAGCTTCCTTTTACATAGAAAAATAATTGACAAATGTTCTTAAGATTAACAGGGGCAACAACACTTCTGAGCTTGGATATCCAAACATCTGTATAGTAATAATAATAATAATATCGTCATTGATAAAGTGCGTTAATACTGAAGAAAACGTGTATTAACAAATGAGTTTCGTTCAGTATATATATACTAACTCTTTCTAGAACACATGGTACCACTTCTTACTACACGCCAAAAAATTGAACCACATGTTAGTCCCGAAATGAACTAGTTTGTGTCGAGTGGACGTTAAACCCCATATCTCTCTCTCTCCCATTCTCTCTCTCTCTCTCTCTCTCTTCCTTCAAACCAACCATATCACCCGCTGCAGTTCGACATATACGGACCCCTTACACACAGAAGAAGAAGAAGAAGAAGAGAGAGAGAGAGAGAGAGAGAGAGATAGAGAGAGGGGGGAATGGAGTTATCGTCAACTGGACACAAACTAGATCATATGGTTTAATTTTATTTCAATAAATCGCGTGAGCGTAGGGGTCTTTAGCAGTGGGAGAAAATCGGAGGACCCGGAGTAAACACACGAGGTTGGAGAGGCGACCCTACACCTTGTCACGTATCGAAATCTACTGATCCCTTACACACAGAAGAGACACCATTAATATAATTCACTTAATCTTACTCTCTGTCACATGAACTCTAATAACCAACCGTAGAGATTACCGATTGTATAATATAGGGTCAGTACCCTGCATGTCAATAACCCTTCTCTACTTTCAAAAATCTCAAGATTATGAATCGACAAAATTGTCAACTAAGAATAGCGTCTATTCTTTTAAAACTGTACGAACGACCACCTACCTTGACGCTGCTAAGTTCGCCATTTTGTAAAAGGTGTTCAATATTTGTTTGAATAGTTTGTTTATTTACAACCACAAGGTGCATTTGTTTAAGCAGGTCTAAAAATGTTGTCTTTATTTGTATTAGATTCAACTTGGGTCACGTTAACTCTTAAATGGATTTTCCTCATAAAATTCAAAATGGCGGTTTTAATTCAAAACGAAACAATCTGAATTACAGGGTTTATTTTGATAAAATGAAAGAAAAATGAAATGGGGTTTAACATCCTATTTTTCTGTTTCAACCTGACTAATGAACAAAGGAATACGTCATACAGTGTGTCATAAAGGTAATTTTGTCCGCATATCAATTGCATCCTATCTGTTAAGGGCTCTTTTACGTGTACGCAAAAGTTTACATAAGACCTCGGATTTTTGTTTAATCCGAACGACTAGGCGCTGTTCCTTGCACCGCTGGGGAGTTGGGATGGTCTAGTTGTCTAGAGTGCCGAGCTTCGACCTGTAGCTTGCCGGCCACCTCTGGCTTGCGGCTGTGGTTTCGAGCCCTGGTGTGAGCGTATGTGGCATGGAGATAGGGGCGCCTTCTCAGCCTCGTGGGTTTCCTTCGCGCAATCCGGTTTCCTCCCACTGCTAAAGACCCCTACGCGCAAGCGATTTATTGAAATAATTTTTTTAAAAAAACCCACATGTCCCGAAATGACCTAGTTGTGTTGAGTGCACGTAAAACCCCATTTCTCTTTCTCTCTCTCTCCCTTTCACCGCTGACAAAACAAAACTACGGAAAAAACCTCATAGAAATTGCTCGGTCCGTACCAGGATCGAACCCGGGAAATTAAGCCAGATTAGTGAGCTCCTAGATTTATTAAAGTTACCACCTGTTACGAAATGAGTAGGCTTTTGAGGTATATATAATCTCTATACCATGACGTACTGGTGTCGGTTTATTGTATGTACACGGATACACATCTATAAATAGTATTGTCAACAAAGGGAGACTGGGTTGTAAAACTATACAAGTCTCGATCACCCAGCGTTACGACAAGTGTCAATATAAACACAGACAGATTCGTTCAGTTACCAGTTTAACGTCAATTCGGAGATTAACCACAGATCGGAGATTATAATACAACTTCCGTTTATGTATTTCTATTAGTGATTGGAATATTGATTTAGCAAATTAGTATCAAGGGTCAGCTAGGATATTTGTATTCAATTAGTTCTTACTAGATAAAATATAAAATAAAGACTACTTCCGGTTAAATAAATCAACCTCGACTACTCCATACATAGGGAACAGCGGTGGCTAAGTGTGTAAGAGTTCAATCGCTGGTTCGAAATCGGTGTTGACCAAGAGAGTTCCTCTGGATTAACAGACTCGGCTAAAGTAAGGGTACCTGATAAAAAAAAACCCCAAGTCCCTGTGTACACGTTGGCGTGTACGTAAAGGAACCATTGACAGATGGAAATAAATTACTGTTAGCACAAATTCGCCCTCATAGGACACTTTATGGCGCATGCTAGTCTAGGGGTGGGGGTGGCGGAATAGTAAAGCACGTGCGTGCTGTATCATTTAGCCTGTCATTGAGTCAACTGGCGTGGATTCGAATCCCCGGTTGTACGTGGAAAGGAGTAGGGTCGCCTGTCCATCCATATTTCTCTTATTACCCCGGTTGCAACAGAAAAGTAGGATGTTAAGCCATATTTCGTTCTTTCTGCAATATTGACATAATTATGTAACCATGTTATAAATAAACAGTGAGAGTAAAAAAAGACACATTCTGTTGATGTGTACTATAATATTGTAAAGAATCGAACTAATCGATCGATATTCCTGATATATATAGTCCAAATCTTATAGTACATGTTCAACACGTAAGAATTCTCGCTCAATAAGCTTCTTGTAGCATGGGGCTTCTTACTGAATCAGTTGCCTAGAGCATGGAGGTTCTTACTGAATCAGTTTCCTAGGGCATGGAGGTTCTTACTGAATCATGTTCTTACAGCGTGCGCGCGTGTGTGTGTGTGTGTGTGTGTGTGTGTGGGGGGGTGTACTGAATCAGCTTCCTAGGGCATGTGGGTTGAATCTGCTTTCTGGAGCACGGAGGTTCTTACTGAATCAGTTACCTGGGACATAGAGGTTCTTACTGAATCAACTTCCTATAGCATGGGGGTTCTCACGGATTCAGCTTCCTGGGACATGGGAGTTGTTATCGAATCAGCTTCCCGGAGCATGGGGTTCTTACTGAATCTACTTCCTATAGCATGGGGTTGTCACTTAATCAGCTTTCTGGAACATGGGGGTTGTTACTGAATCAACTTCCCGGAGCATGGGGTTCTTACTGAATCTACTTCCTATAACATGGGGTTGTCAGTTTTTGTCACTGAATCAGCTTTTTGGGACATGGGAGTTGTTACTGCATCAACTTCTTAGAGCATGGGGGTTGTCACTGAATCAGCTTTCACGAGCATAGTAATTTGTATTGAAGCAACTTCCTAGGCCGTGGGAATTCTTGCTGAAACAACTTTCTAGAGCATGGTAATTTTTATTGAAGCAGCTTCCTACCGGAATTATGGACATTCTTATTGAAGAAACTATCCGGGTTCGGGTGTTATTTTTTGAGTTGACTAAAGCTATACCCTAGCTATAACAAAAAACCCTAAAACATTTTCTTCCTTTTTTTATGTTTTTAACATCTTACATTTTTGCACCGACTGGGATAAAGTCCATAGAGTATGCTATTGGGGAATTTTCCCCGGACAGTTGCGCTACAGCCTACTCTTATTTCGAATTCCAACTGTCAAGGGTTCTTTTACGTGCAGGACAGTGTGTATCTGGGACCTCGTTTTTTTTGGTCCTACGCGAACGACTAGGCACTGTCACCGTAAGCCCCCCCCCCCGCCGGTTCTGCACTATGTATAAATAGACATGGAAATTGCTTTTCAATGATTATAGATCGTAAACATGGTGTCTATATTGATATAAACCTATAATATTACATTTCATACTAAAAATAACATCATACATCATAACTACAACCCTTAACCTTTTATCATTATATAATTGATAGGATACGACATTATTCATGTCTTTATTCGGGATGGATTATTGTTTGCTGTTCATAATCTTAACCGATCGTAGAATATAATATTAGGATTCCAAATTCGAGCGCTAATAGACTTGATATTAAAGGAGCTAAAGCGCTAACATTTGGGGCTTAAAATTGACAATAAGTGGGTCGCAACGCATGTAATAATACTGTAATATGAATCTATATAAACTGATTTAAATTCAATGGTTTTCGGTTTTTACTATAATTTCAAATCAGTTATGTTCGGCGAGTATGCCTTGCAGTCTCAATAGTGCACATTTCTAGCGTCTAGTTATTCCAGTCTACATTATGCTGTTTGATTTGATCCAACGTGTCTAGCCTCGTCCCCCGAGTCTCTTTATTAAAACTGGGACTGAAGCGCACTATGGTACACCATTTGTGTACCAATGTTAAACAAATTATTTTATCTTAAATATCGGATATCAGAAGCCCATCTTTTCTCGGTTAGTTTACATCACCAATGTAGATTTAAATTGACCAATAATTCGTGTTTTCGGTGTCAAAGATTTTGGAGGATTTTGAGTTACGGACTTGGGTCCTTTAATTTTCTATTAAGGTATGTGGATATTTAGGGTTTTGTATATACGGTATTATATAATATATATTTAATAATTTGTAATCCTTTGTAATTGAGTAATATTATATATAATATATCTAAGAGGGTTTATTTTCTTTAGTTATTGATGTGCCTGTTAGGCTCGAGTAATCTTATATAAATATCTAGAAAGTGAATACTTGAATTATACCAATGAAAACAGGTAGGCTACACAAAGTAAGTACCAGTAAAAACAGAGCTCCGCACATGTCAATTGATATAAACGACATAGCCTAGCATGCAGTCTACACCTAATAAACGTTGCCAATATTATTAATTCATTGTTCACGGTACAAACGGCAAATGTTAGTTAGTTTTATCATTTGCACTTTCCATTGCTCAACAATACCAATGGCACGGTGTTAAAATACAGAATATACTTTTCAATAATACAACATACATTATAATAGTTTTTTGCACATTACACTTCTGCATTCTGCATTTTGCATAATAGACCACACAATAGAACCTTGCATAAAAGAACATTATACCTTATACGTATTTTGAACTACTGACATTTGCAGTTTGCACCGTGAACAATGAAATAATATTGGCAATGTTATCCTTCCATAAAAGATGACATTGGTAAACTAAAAACTTATTGAAAAATATCACCTCCTTGTTCAAGTCAACACAGAAAAGTAAGACATTAAACCCCATTTCATTCATTATTGAAAAATGGCACATTGATCAAAGTAAAAAACCGAACTCAACTCATTTCAAGACATTAAAATAAACGATATACTATGCAGTCTACACCTTCAAAATATCCAAAGACCTAGTTTTAAAATGACACTTCTAAAAGGCGTGTGTCTACAAAGTCTCCACACATTATAACGATTTTCAATGACCAACTTAACTAAACGTAAACTCCTAAATACAATGATATAAGTATACAGATGGTCATTTCATATATAAAACTACTTACTTCTTTTTCATGGTGGTCTGTTGTAGTGAACGTTAATCCTTATATCCCCGTGTTTGTGTTCACATGTCATAAATTATACATACAGATGTAAGTAAATTACACGTATATAGTCAAACTAGGTCACTGTCAAACCATAGACTTGTCAACCACGATATAAAATAAATACCAATACGCACAGTGAAAGTTTATTGCAAGAGTGTTTATTTGAAGGTCATAACGGTACAATTTAAAAAAAAATACAAACTAAAACGGCACAATGTGAATAAATACAAAATAAAAACAACTATTATAGCCGGACAATCCTCGGTTATTCGTTATTGTTAGAATACGGATATGCGTAATACATATATAGATAACCGTTTGTTTGTTTATACGTGACCTCACGTAAGATAAACGGGTACATGTTCAATGACCTCGTAGGTGTACTCATGAAACAAATTATGGCTGCCTAAATCAATCCTTCAAATTCCAGAAGCATGGTACAGTTTCAGTTCAATTACTCGCTTAGCCATGGGAGGAGACAGGAGGACACAGACCAGATCATGCTGGTTTTATATCTTACTGTAAAGTAAAAGAATGAATGAATGAATGAAATGGGGTTTAACGTCCTACTGTTATGCACTTAACCTGAGCTAACTGAAGACGGGCATACGCCATACAGTGTGCTATGAGGGTAATTTTGCCCGGGCAGCGGCGCCACGGCCTACTCTTATATCGAATTCCAACTGCCAAGGGATCTTTTACGTGCACTCCAATGTGTACACGGGACCTCGGTTTTTCGTCCCATCCGAACAACTAGGCAGCTGTCCTTGCCAGGCCCTCCGTCTGAATCACTGACAAGGGGAAATCACGTCGGAAAATCGAGATGAACTTTCTCGGCCAATGCAGGGATCGAACACCCGACCTCCAGGCTAGCGAACCGGCGCCTTATCCACTTAGCCACCGTGATCCCGTAAAGTAAAAGAAGAGAGAGGAGAATGGAGCTACGTTCACTCGACACAAACTAGCCCATTTTGGCAATAACATTAAGGTTCAATTTCAATAATTCGTTTGCTCGTAGGTGTGTTTTTTTTGCATTGGAAGGAAACCGGAGGACCCGTATAAATAAAACAAGGTTGAACTTACAAACAGAACTAAGCACCCCCGAGGTGAGAATCGGTCTATAGTTCGCCGAGATTAGAACCGAAAACATATCAAATCCCAAGGACCGCGATCCATCTTAACACCTCATGTTTTTTTGTTTTTGTTTGTTTTTGTTTTTCTTTGAAATACAATCATGTTTTACATATGGTTGTAAAAATTAGCATCATTGTAAAGAACGGATATGAATGTTGTGTTTGTTTATTAAAAGTAAAGTTACTCGATTTCCTGAATATTTATAAATATCTTGTTAAAAGAAAATCTCTATTGTTCTCTGGTTTATTATGTTTATAAAAATTACATTTTATATTGGGAATTTTCTCACGTACACATTATTATTTTTACACAATAAAATTAAAAAAAATAATTATAGAACAATTGCAAGTTAACAATGTAAGTGGACACCAAGTACGTGAAGGAGAGAGAGGGAGGGGGGAGAAAGAGAGAGAGGAAGAGAGAGAGAAAGAGAGAGAGATCCGGCCCAATGGCAATGAATGACCAAGCAGCTTGCAATAATCTCTCATTTATAAGAGAGTGAGAGAGAGAGAGAGAGAGAGAGAGAGAGAGAGAGAGAGAAAGGTCCGGCCCTATAACTATGAATAACTCAAGAGCTGGCAATAATCTTATAAGAGATATAGATAGATAGAGAGAGAGAGAGAGAAAGAGAGAGAGAGAGAGGGAGATCCAGTCCTATGGCAATGAATGACTCAAGTACGCGAAGGAGAGAGAGCGAGAGAGAGAGAGAGAGAGAGAGAGGGAGAGAGAGAGGGTGGGTTTAACGTCCACTCGACAAAAACTAGGTCAATTCGGGACTAACAAATGGTTTAATTTCAATAACTCGTTTGCGCGTAGGGGTCTTTAGCAGTGAAGGAAAACCAGAGAGAGAGATCCAGTCCTATAACAATGAATGACACCAGTACGTGAAGGAGAGAGAGAGAGAAAGAGGGAGAGAGAGAGAGAGAGATCCAGTCCTATGGCAATGAATGGTTCAAGAGCTTGTAATAATCTTAAAGAAACATATTATTACATAGTCAACTGGTTCCTTTATATACAGCTAGAAACTAGTTCACGTGGGGGTTATTGACCAGCACAAATCACTGAATAAAGACTTCTCAAAGTGAAGAGCTCAGCACATTTTCTATTCTGGACAAGTTATTGCCATTGGGATTAGTCCTCTGTAAGACTTGTATGTCAAGTCTTGTCTCTCTATTGAAGAAAATACTAGTAATGGATGGCTAGATACAGAACAATATTAGCTCTATAACATACACGCTGCTTTCACTAGAAGGATTCATATCTCAACAAGTGAGAAGAAATTAAGACAGCATTCCCTATAGAAAGTATTGTGTCAAATGAGATTGATTAACCAAATAATTAAATACATTAAACGATATTACTCAGGAGTACGTACATTTAAATAATTAAACAGAGAGAGAGAGAGAGAGAGAGAGAGAGAGGAGATAGAGAGAGAGAGAGAGAGGGAGAGAGAGAGAATGAATGGGGTTAACGTCCAGTCGACACAAACTAGGTCAATTCGGGACTTACAAATGGTTTAACTTCATTTCAATAATTCGTTTGCGCGTAGGGGTCTTTAACAGTGGGAGGAAACCACAGAGGACCCAGAGAAAAACCACGAGGTTCGACAGGTGCTTGTCATGTCACCCAAGTTGACTCATTGACAGGCTTTATGATACAGCGCGCACTATTCATACACGTAGCTGTCGTTGGAAGTAGCTTGATTGTAATTATCGAGGCCTGGTTGTGTAATATTTGTAGAATTTGTAAATCAATGTGTTTGTGTGTACATCGTTACTGGTATAGAATGGTTAATGAGTTGATGCATGTAAAAATACCATTTAATACACAGCGATAGACAAACTGACAAACTATTACTTAAATCAGTCGATATTTTAATTTACTGGGGTTTATTATAGTCTTACTCTCCTGTACCAATCTGGCTAATGAGGTGAATTTAACGTCTTGGTCTGATGAAAACCCGAGGTCCCGTGTACACATTGGAATGCACGTAAAAGATCCCTTGGCAGTTGGAATTCGATATAAGAGTAGGCTGTAGCCTCATAACACACTGTATGGTGTATGTCCGTCATCCATTAGCCCAGGTTAGGTGCATAATAGTAGGACGTTAAACCCTTTTTCATTCATTCATTCTGCACCATGCAGTATGCAATGGGGAGAATTTTGTCCAGGCAGCGGCCTATCCGCTTACTATTCTTTGTCGAATTCCAGATGCCACATGTTCACCAATGTGTATACGAATACATCTGAGTATTTCGTCCCATCCTAACAACTGGATGATTTTTGTCCTTACCAGGGTCTCTGTCCCGCTCCACAGACAATGCGAAACCAGACTGGGGAATCTCTGCAGGGAACTTTCTCGGCTACCACAGGGGTCGAAACCGGGGGTTCCTGGTATATCACTTACTTCCCTTTAATTTAATGAACAAGGCTTTGAATTGTACGTCAAAAATATAGATTTTGAAAGGGCGTCTGGTAATTGCATGGTTCATCCCACCACCCCGCCCCCACTAAGATAATTATATATTGTAATGCGTGTAAGAAACTTCTGCAGGGTGTCGAATATCAGTTGAATAGAGTAAGCATAAGACGCATCATGTTCTCAAATAACCCTAATTCATTTCACAAACCAAATAATGTCATCCCTCGCTAACTCTAATAAAGCCCTCGTTCACATACTCAGTTACAATGGACTGTGCAAACATGTCATCCCTCGCTGTTAAAGTTAATCATAACAGACTGTGTTATTACTTATTATAAGTATAGAAATACGTGTGTATGAAAAACACTTAAAAGACGTCGAATATCCAGACAAAATGCATCACATTCCTATAAAGTGTCTAGGCGTTCGGTTGGTATGAAAAACCGAGGTCCCGTGTATACATCGCCGTTCAGGTAAAATAATCCTTGATAGATGAAATTCAAAATAAAAGTAGGCCGTAGCACCGATATCGGCGCACAATTTTCCCCATAACACCCTGCATGGTGTACGTGTGCCCGTCTTCATTAGCCCAGTCGTAGCAGAACAGTAAGACGTTAAACCTCATTTCATTACATTCGAGTTCTCAAAGTAATGCTCTATTAAAAGTCAGTTATAAAGGACTGTTTTATAAGTGCGGAAATAACAACCCAATCCCGTCTTCATCAGCCCAGTCGAAGCAGAGCAGTAAGACGTTAAACCTCATTTCATTTCATTCGTGTCAGTAATGCTCTATTAAAAGTCAGTTATAAAGGACTGTGTTTGTTATTAGTGTAGAAATAACAGCCCAATCACCATTATTATAGGATCTATTAACTTACTTCTTAGCCATGGCCATGTTCTGCTACAATCCGATCTCACGTCTGATAGTTCAATGTTTAACTTACCTGTTCACGTCACCTTTTTCACCTGGTTCAATCACAAACAAGGTAGTTGATGACGTATTAACTGCCAGCGGCGGCGGTGGCGTCTTCATGGTCGGCTTAACCTTTTTCGTTTTGATTGCCGTTATTTTTAAAGACGCTGTTACAATAAGGTGAGAAATTCAAACAATAAATGTGAAAAGAAATGGTGGTTAATCGCCTCCTAGCTAACCATGGTTCAATATGTTACGTATTAATACGTAATCCTTATTATTCATTCATTGATCACGGTAATAAAACAATTACTGACCGAGATATGATTGTATAAGATAAATATGGCTTAAATCATATCATGGTTCTTAAGATTAACATCATTACGACATTAGGTTAATAAGTTATGAGGAATGGCACTTAACGTTGTCGATTTTCATGATGCATTCGTGACACCTTTATTATTTCCTCGCACCTTGAAAAGAATACCTTTGAGAACACAAATTAGAATGTCCCTAACACATCATTTCCAAAAACACCCAATACAATCCATAATTCAATAAAGTTTAGCTAACATCGTGTTGCACGAAAGGTGATATTAATCCAATTGTTTCTTCATTACTTCACAAAATGTCAAAGCATAAAAAACCTCAAAAAACATTACCGTCCTAGATGCAAATTCAATAACACAGAAACAGAATAAAAGTCACCGATTGATTCGAGATGTCGGAACGAATACTCTCACAGAACGACTGACAACCGAGACAATGAAGATTCATTCATTCACTTCGTATACAAATTGAATTCCGATCTCTTAAACTGTCTTAAAAGCTATGATTAACAACCGCAATTATCCTAAATATAACGGAAAACAGTTTCTGTAAAACTGTTGCCTAAAGCAAACCGTTCATGGCGGAATGTGGCACTTTTCCTTACGTTACAGTAAAGCAATGGTTAAAGTTGAGAGAAATAAACCGACTGAAGGGAAGAATCGGGTTAAGTTATAGCAAGAAATGACCAAGCAATCGTTGAAAGGCCGCGGATCAATTATATATTGACGGGCAGAGCATAAGTGGTGCTACAAATTACGGCACATACCGTGAAGCCGATCAGCTCTTGATTTGACTTTAGTCTCGTGGTTAAGAAGCTTTCCATTTTCTATTATTACATCACGTACGGAGCACACACGTTGTATATATACACTATCTTCGTTTACCATAAGGTTGGGTTTATTAAAGTCACTGATTGTCACTTGCGCCATCTTAAATTCCTTGCAAATTACAATATCGTTAAAGTTAAAGCTATAAAACGGGTATCAGTCAACAGTTGTTTCAATTCCATTCAGTATTTATAAAAGCCTCAAACTGAAAATTTGTCAGTATTCCGTATCCTCTCAACAATAATCTACGACACCTTAAACAAAATGTTCCAATTGGCCTGATCCTATACGTCACCCTGCTCTTCCAGACAATACCAATTCTAACATATTTGATATACATGTAGTCCAAAAATACATAAAAGACATCAAGAGATTTTGACACTCTAAAATTTAAAACCTAATATTACACTCCAAGTAATGTATAGTTACCCACTGTCCGTACATATATCCACCATTGTATTGTAAACATAAGATTTAAATTATATGTCTGGAGAGAACTTTTTGTTTGGCCTCTTTTTAATCCAGCTGAATCACAACCCGGAGATTATATACCGTGGATTATGGGTTTGATTATCTAAATTAAATGCTAAATAATCAATTTGTGTATAGTTCAGTGTGAAATAAGTCGTGAACAATGTGGCATAAGTCGTGAACAATTAGACATTAGAGAGCGTCAGATGCGTTCCGAGAACTAAGTGAGATCGTCGCGTTCTCGGAAGACGTGGCGCGCTTTCACGGTTCAGAAAAATCCGCATTCTTGATAAAACGCGAGGGTCCTGAAAGTTGAATAGAGCAAAAAGCGCACTGCTAGAAATTGTTGATTCGTTCTATTATTTCGCTTTTATTCGACCAGTCAAGCAGTGCCTTACAAAGGCTTGTATATTTGAAAGGGTTGCATTTCGGTATACGAAAAAGATGGCCTAAAATAGAATTAAACCCCCATGGAATTCACTTGCGACTTCAGGGGGTCCAAGACGTTTTTATTTCAAAAGCGAGTACGTCTACCGCCGCGGGGGAAGTCTTCGAGAACTGATGACGTGGTATGCAAAAAAGGGAATCACCTTGTTCTTGTCCTCGAAACTCATCTGACTAGTGTCTGAAAGCGGCTGCAAACGAGGATTAGTAGCTTTAAGGAAAGTTCGATAAAATGATTTTTTTTTAAATACCATCTATGTAAACTGTAGAGCCAGGTTGTAGCATATTGGATATTATCGTGACTAACTTATTTCGTTGGAGAACATCACTCTATTTAAACATAGCCCTTAAAATTGAAAGCTGAGTGAAGTTTCGTGCAAGAACTCAAGAACTACGCCTCCATGCATGGATCACATTAAATTACCCGATTGTGCAATTTTCTACAATAATTTATCTGCCCTTTAAAAAAACCGCAGCTACAATTTTTTATATTACGTGTTTATTTGATTTTAGCAAAACTTTGAAATCAAATTAACGATAAATACATAATAACACAATTACTATTTTAATTAAAGCGACGTTTCGTTGAGGATTCTCTCAGCGTTTTCAAGCTAATGATGATAAAATGAATGTACAGAAGGTTTAATTAAAATAGTAATTGTGCTCCATATTATGTGTTTGTGTATATTACCTATGTCAATTGCTAAATGCCGCTCAAAAAAGATAAATACATACATAAGTATTAGTAATAACACAGAGCTTAGAAGTTAATTTCCATGAAATATGAATTATATCTTCAAATTAGGCTGAATGACAGCTGATTGTAGGTGTAAATTACTGGTAAATGACAATAATGTGAAAATCATACATTATATAACACGCTTAATTACCAAAAACAAAAAATAAAATTAACTTGTCTGCACCAAGTGGATTACTAAAACGGGGTTTGACGTCCTACTTTTCTGCACCGACTGAGAAAATAGGGGCAGTGTACTATGTCAGCAATTTTGACCGGACAACGGCTCTACGGCCTAATCTTATTACGAATTCCATCTGTCAAGGTTTGTTTTTAACGTGCACGTTAATTGGTACATGGGACCTTGTTTTTGTCCCATTTAAGAGATTATACGTTATTCCTTGTTAGGTCTTCTATCCCACACCACTGACAAGAGGAAACGACGCCGGTTAATCTCGATGACCGGGGTTTAACAGGTTAGCGAGCCACCGCAATTCCCTGACAGATCCAAAATGTCACTTAACACAGGTAAATCCGAAACACGAAAAACTCAAAATGACCTTAATTTCTTGCAAACAGCTATGGGAATTACACCTTATTAGTGAAGCTTCTCGGATATTTCAGGATAGTTTACTTACATGATGTGTACACCACCAATAACGGCTGGGTATGCGTAAGATATATTAAAAAACAAACTTAATTAAAAGTTAGTTGAACAGAAGGGAGAGAGAGAGAGAGAGAGAGAGAGAGAGAGAGAGAGAGAGAGAGAGAGAGATGGGGTTTAACGTCCAATCGACACAAACTAGGTCATTTCGGGACAAATACATGGTTTAATTTTATTTCAATAATTCGCTTGCGAGTAGGGGTCTTTAGCAGTAGGAGGAAACCGAACGACCCAGAGAAAACCCGCAATGTTGTACAGGCGACCATACTCCCTGTCACGTACAACCGAGGATTCAAAACCACGCCAGTTGACTCAATGACAGGCTTTATGATACAGCGTGCACATGCTAACCATTCGGCCACCCCCCCCCCCTGAACAGAAGGTCAATGTCGGAAGATTTATATCAAGGAATAATTAGACCCGACACGTTTAACATCATGGCTTACGAAAATGGTAAGCCAAGAGCAGACAATAACAAAAAACAGGAAGATAGAAGGATCAATCATATTTTATACTCATATGATCGAGGGTAATAAGAAAACAACATGATCGTCCAGTGAAAACTGTTTGATTTGGATATAGAAATATTAATCTTTCATTACTCTTCTGTTCACGTTATCTCGATCAGACCAAAAAATAAATTGATACTCTGATTATTCAGAGATATTTGAATTGAATTACTACAAGAAGACTTCCAATAGTCCCTTGATCATGATGTTTAAATAGGAATTCGTAATAGATGAAACGTATACTTGCCAATTAATGGATGAGCCGTGTACGTAACGCTGCCAATGTCTGAAGACGTTTGAATTGTAATGGCGAAAGAAGACGAGGGAGACATGTTGGAACAATGGTTTAATGTTTTGTAAGATATAGACATTTTATATATTGTACTTTGTCAAATACAACAGTGGTATTTTAACGTCTGTCTATCGTTTAGTTCCAGGAATGTTATCACGACAGTAGAATACTTGCCAGGATGTACCAAAACAGTCCGTCTGCTCTGTTCTCTACACACGTTTTGCCAGAACAGACGTGACTCAATCTGTTCCCGTAGCCTAAAAACGTACATGAACCGAGAACCTATGTAGAGGTCAACCTTTACCGAGATGCCTTTGGACATATAGCATATGAACACATTTTCTGGGTTTCTATTTACATTAAAGGCCCAATACCACACCACTCTTGTTGTAACTGAATAATATGCCCCAATCTTTATTCTGGTCAACAAATTGTACTATTTTACAATATTCCAATTATTAAATGATACAAATTTCATCTTAACACACCTAATTTAAAAAATTAGAAAAATCCAACTGTATGATTTGAAAAGTCTAACTGAAACCTTTTTAAATGAGACTTAGATTTAAACATATTATTTTCGAACCCTCTGAACAAGTAAAATAGGATGTAATGGATGATTTACACAAAAGGTAGGACACTTAAACATCTAGTACTTCGAAAAAGGTTTTTATTTATTTTCGTGAGCTGTCAAGCCAGCAAGAGTGTTATTGTCCCTTTAAAGTTATTGTATCTATATATTGCATGAAGGAACTAATATACCGATAGGGGAAAATAATTAGCAGTCTCAGTCCTTACGTCACATCATTCAGCATCTAAACCATGATTTGATTTAATCAAATTTGTCATCTTCCCATTCATTAAAGGTACTAATCACCTACGTAATGCCCTTTTGTTGTATGGATCACGAGAACGACAGGGCAATGAATGATATATTAAAACATGTACGTCATTTGTTAATAACGTACCAGTAGCCAATATCTATAATAGCGTTAGCTGAAGGAGATGTATCTGAATCCCTTTTAAATAATTATATTAGGGGGTACAAAATAAAATATACTACAGTCAGTCTTAATCAGGAATCCACTCGACACGAACTGGGTCATTTCGGGACTAACATATGGCTCAATTCGCTTGCGCGTGGGTTTTTTTAACACTGGGTGAAAACCTGAGGAACCGGGAGAAAACTTAAGAGGTTGCACAGGAATGATCCTACTCCTTGTCACTTACAAACGGGGAATCGAAACGAACACAATTTGACTCAATGACAGACTTTGTGATATAACGCACACGCATTAACCACTCGGAAACCCAGGATAATGAGAACAGGCATACTCCCGTGAAAATTCATCCCCAAAGCCTCGCTTTTAATTTGATTTTAAAGGTGGCTACCGCCGCAGAGTTATCTTCTGCCAAGTAGCCTCGGCTTTTAAAGCCTAAACCGTCGCACCATATAGACAAAGGTGGTGAAGAGTATCGTGCACATGCATAACATGTTAAAATATGCGAACTCTTTCCAGAAATTGTTCTAATGCCTTAGTAATTAAACCTAACATACATGCACTGAGAAAACCCACATAGCCTGACATAGGTACGTCTATCATATAATTATTGACGTTTTAATGATACAGCAGACGATAATTCAACGCCTGCGTACTAATCCAACAATGACCACCTTCAGATGACAATCCGTACATCTAGCTGACATCCTACTTCCGTTTAGGATACTGTTAACACCTACTTTAATAAATTAGCCTATCATAATCAACTATTAAGACTTCGTTCCGCGAAAAAACCTTTCAACTTGTCACTTTATCACTAATGTACTACCACTGACCACTTACGTCTGATTGGGCAGCCATTTTGTTGTCCGAATGACACTCGGATAAGAAAAACGTGTTATTAGGCATTTATTGATTTTGAAGGGAATGACAAATCCCCAAACAGAAAAATCATGTATTATTTAGTGGATTAAGGAGATCTAATTTAATCTTAAGAACAAAATGGCGCTCCAAAATGGCGTGCGATAATCCCCGCAGGCTGTTTACAGAGTTAGATCCATCTGTTATGATAAATGATTAATGCAGCGATGATATCAACCCCCGAGGACATCATCTTAAAACCATTCGGCTTATCCGATCAACATCATACTGATTATCAAAACATATTGATTTTTATTTCCATCATCGAGGAAATTGAAATCGAATTTTTGACTTGTCCATTCCAAAGAAGCATCGTTTTGTTATTTTTAATACCTAGACCTAGACTGCAAGAATTTTTGACTTTTCCATTCCAAAGAAGCATCGTTTTGTTCTTTTTGATACCTTCAATGACCTAGACTGCGTCGTAAAATCGAACTTAATTAAAAATAATTTGAAAATAAACCAATCTCGCCCCATATAAAAAATGAAACATTTAGCAGATAAATACAAAATCAGTAATGTTAAGACAGAAATGAAATGATGTATGGATTCAACGGCCTAATGTTATGCTCCAGCTGGGTTAATGAAGGCGGGTAATGTTAAAGCCACAAGACCCAAACATTTTGTTGCCAAATTATACATGCATAGCGCGGTATTGACTGTCAGTGCCACGATAATTAAACAAAGTCTCGATTATCCATTATTACGTTAGTCGATGAAATGACACACATGGTCTTATCCACTCAATATCCAATCCATCCGGTGTTATAGAGAGAAAATTAATTATGGGTAGTCATATAAATGAATGAATGTCCAAAAAATAAGGTAAGTAAAATCTAAAGCCCTTCCATTTAATAATGAAATGAATGAAATGGGGTTTAACGTCCTACGCTTAAGCACCATACCTGGGCTAATTGAAGACGGGTAGTCTATTTAATAAACAATATATGCTTCAATGTGTCAAACCTTTAAACACTCATAACTTCGCTCGAAATAAAATAATTTGACTGAAATGTCCAATACATTAATTTTCCATTATCTTTTTTTCCAAATTTTTTTTTATCAAAGACAGTCTGCTCTTTATGTAAACCTTACATAATGCAGCTTTTATAAATTCCATGTTTGAATATGCAGCACAATGTTGATAGAAGATTTACACAGTAAAATGGGTGACTATGTCATTGTCAAATAAATAGGGTAAAATGGCTGGAAGCGATACATAAAGTAAATATTACTTCATTAAGCTGAATAATTTTTTTAAGAAAAAAAATCCGAGGTATAAGAGATGGTTAGGAAACACACTAACAAAAATCAATAGGGAGTAATACCTTACACCGGATATTACGTAATTTGAAACCCATTCCAATAGTCATTCCTGCGTAAACATCTGATACCGACCAATTACCATCCTAATTCATACTCGATAGAAAAGAAAATATAGTTCTATATGAAAACTGATGATGCTATGTAAATAAGATGTTATTATAAGATATTCAATAGTGAATCAATTCACCTTGAAGTCTATAACTCTAATGATCAGATGATATACTCGTCCTCAATTTAGAACGTGCGCGGGAGCTGCAGTTACTTGGTAAGAGAGAGAGAGAGAAAGAGAGAGAGAGAGAGAGAGAGAGGGGGAGGGTTTAACGTCCCCTTGATACAAACTAGGTCATTTCGGGACTAACATATGGTTAAATTTTATTTCAATTATTCGCTTGCGCGTAGGTGTCTTTAGCTGTGGGAGGAAACCGGAGGACCTTGAGAAAACCTACAACATTGGAAGGCGATCCTACTCCTCGTCACCTACAACCGGGGATTCGAAACCACGCCAGTTTACTCAATGACAAGCGTTGCCTCGCTAACCTACATATCCCGGGTTCGATACCGATGTTGGCAGAGAAGGCGCATTGTTCTTGTCATTCCAGTGCTACCCATGATAACTGGGAACCGTGCTTGAAAATTCTCAAGGTTCCTTTCGGCTCATATCGCGATTAGAACTCAAGAAGAAAATTTTAGTCGAGAGAGTCACCCTAGGGCGGTCGGCTATCATCACTTCCAAGAGACACAATCTCGTACAGCATGCAACATCATACACCTGATTTTAATAAATGTTGTAACTTTTAGTTAAATGCGCAACTTGAAATTTCGTAGAACCAATTAAAGGGAAAAGTTTTCATTTATAAGGGAGAGAGAGAGAGAGTGAGAGAGAGAGAGAGATGGGGTTTAACGTGCACTCGACACAAACTAGGTCCTTTCGGGACTAACACATGGTTTAACTTTATTTCAATAATTCGCTTACGCAGAGCGGTCTTTAGCAGTGGTAGGAAACCGGATGACCCGGAGAAAACCCTCGAGGTTGGACAGGCGACCCTAATCCTTGTTGAGGTGGGATGAGATACAGTCTTTTAAGTCTTTCATTCTTTCTATTCTGCAGGTCATATCTTATGAAGTGCCACATCCTATCACTAGTTCAGTACTGTTTCAAAAAGATGTGGTTCAAATAAGCGAAAGTTCATGGCTCCTTGAAAATATCTTGATATAAGTCACCTATTATTACTATAAACCCTCATCTAATTCGAGAACCTTATTATATGATTTCATCTGATCAGAATAGAATCACATCTCACAAATACTGTTAATTACACGTATAATGTCAGTTCGTGACAGCAATGTCCTCCACAATAACAGGCCATTTCCACCGATGGTCCACCATAATTACAAGATACCATCGTACAAGACACGACATCAACATACAAACAACTGTTATTAAGAACGAGAAGATCCTGATATATCATTTCCAGAACATATTAATGCCATACCTCTTTGACATAAAGATATCTTATAATTGTTATTATACTAATTGTTACTCAGTTTTACCATAATTTATGGTAATTTTATAAATGCTGTCAGTTATTGGTAGATGATTAACCTAATCGATTACTATAACTGAAGATTGTCGATTGTTGACCTTTAAATATGGAGAGAGGAAGTGCGCGCGCGTATGTGTGTGTGTTTGTGTGTGCGAGATAGAGAGAGAGGGAGAGAGCGAGAGATAGAGAGAGGGGACCTTTTAGCAGTGAAGAAGAAACCGGAAGGCTCGGAGATACCCACGATGCTGGAAAGGCAACACTACTACTTGTCACGTACAAGTTTGGACTTGAAACCCCGCCATTTATCTCAGTGGCAGATCTTATGATCTAAGGTGCACCCTCTAGCCCCCCTCCCCAACATCGTGAGGAAAACTGAAGATCTATACTGGATATTGTTAATTAATTTGTTAAAATTCCCTCACATTACACTGCATAGCGTATACACACCTTCAGTGTCCCGACTGGTTTATAAAAGTAGGACGTTAAACCCAATTTCATTTATTTTCATTGTACGTTAAATGCTAAATTATAGTGTTATTAATTTATAATAATAAACGGCGCCATTTTGATTTTGATGATCGATTTAAGCTGCCTTGAATGGCCTCGATTTTAATCAAAATAATATCGTCATCAATAATTGATATGACCGATTTAAACTGCCATAAATGGCCTCAATATTAATCAAAATAATATCGTCATAAATAATTGATATTCGTATTCTATATAAAGCACCATACTATCATCTTCCAAGAAAGTAAGACGGATAAACAAAGATTGCTTTTATAGCACAAATTTGAGTGAATCCGATCTACTCCAACCACGAGAAATAACAGAAAAAACGACGGATCGATATGTTTAGAGAGCAGAACCGGAAGTGCATGTCATTCAGGGCAAACAATTGTGCATAAAAGTAAACATTCATTGGATAAAAATCATTTTAGTTGTCAAGCCTTGCGTAATGGATGAAGACATTCTGCTAACAAATGAAGAGGATAAAATAAACACTAGAGTTTGGAGACTAGCAGACGACATGTAGAATTCCCGCCAGCTAAGCTATATTATCTTTAGAAGCCTTGTCATCAACACCAATATCTGCTATACAACTTACATATCAATCAGATTTGGTAGTACAGTCAATCTGATTAAAACACAGATCCAGTTTCGGTTCGTTTTTTATAGTTCTAAATTTAGTTTGTACTTGTCTTTACTACATGTAGTGTAGGCCATCGACAGTATAACAAACGAAACGAAATATAGATCTATATTTTAATTAGATTGGTAGTGCAGTGAGCCTGTGTCTGTACAGGTGGATACGGCGGTGTAGGGCCCCATGCTAAACTACCCCATGACTTGTTGTGCAACACATTTTTAATGCTTAAATACAATAAATGTTAAATGTTATCGACGGTTAACAGTTTTATCGCTGTGAGTGGCTGTAAAGGTGTTGGCGAGGTACGCTGCTTTGCCCGGCAGTCTATGCTGTTGAGAAGTCACTATAAAATACAAAGAATAAACTACTTTTTGTTTCCACCCGAAGAGGGGATACAAAGTACTTGTAATGGGGTTCCCCCAAAAGTGTACACAGAACCTCGGTTGTTCGTCCCATCTGAACTACAAGACGCTTTACATTGCTAGCCCGGGACTAACATATTATAATTCAATATAATTTCAATAATTCGCTTAGGGGTCTTTAGCAGTGACGGATATTGTGATCTAAAGCGTAGGCGTTTATGTCATCTTATCATTTAACTAGCCGCGGTGACTCAGTGGGTAGACTTTGGCTCGCGAACCTGAAAATCTCATGTTCGATCCATGCGTTGGCCGAGAAAGCCAATCGGATCTTCCGGCGTGACTTCTCCTTGTCAGTCGTGCTTGACCGAGGGCGTGCACGTAAAATGTCACATGGCAATTGGGTTTCGATATAAGATAGACCATAACGCCGCTGTCCGGTCAAAATTTACCTCATAGCACACTATATGGCGGATTCCCGTCATCATTTGAACAGTCGGGGCCGAACAGTATGACGTTACACTCCATTTCATTTTCATTATATTAACACTACTTTGCATCGTGAGCAAAAACTTAAGGTGGTACGGTTGTTTGATTGCCGGACATCAAACGTTTGTTGAAGATTTAATTATCTGTTTAATCACCTTTAAATCTTTAACGATCACGTAAAAGCTTTTGAAAATACACAAACATTTGAAGTGTTTCCTGTCAAGACGACCTAAGTCACTTTTCCCAACTTTCCAGGAGAAGCAAAAAACGTGATCTTTTAAACTACCATACCTATCAACCTAAATTGTTATTCTGTGGTTAATATGTATAAAAAATGTTAAAATTAACCATGAGTGCAGTAACATTGTATTTTAGTAAAGGTGAAAAATACAAAATTCTATTTTGAAGGTAATTAATTCAGAGCAAAACGACCTAAGTCAAATAAAAACATCCAGGCAAAAAAGTCCAAGTCAAGTTAGGTTTTAGAAAAATACGATAATTAATAGCTCTAATTAAAGGGTGACAATACACATGCAACAAAGAACATAGATAAAAGCGTAAGAATATAACTCAACACAGGGGTTGGGACTATTTGAGGAAAACAATATCGACTAAAGTTTCCATTTGAAGGCACATTAAGCCAGATCGTTCATATTTATTTCAAAAATTAAAAATATGTACTGTTGAGACTGTAGTTAATGTGTAATGAAGCACATCTGAGTATTAAAAAAAACTCCATGAAGAATGGGCTTACTTGTACAGAAAACTATAGCACCATGTGAATCAGTATTATATTTTTCTAAGAGAGATAAAGATGGCGGCGTGAAATCCATAGAAACCAATAAAATGGCCGTATTTGAAGAAATGTTTTTAATAAAAGTAATGTGATATTGTATGGTGTGGATCTCTATATCACACCTTTATTCCGACATGTTGGGGCTTTAATATTTAGTTCAGCAAAATTTCACGTAACATATTATAAATCCTAGTCTCCACCGCTGGCCCTCCTCAATCCCACACCCTGAGTGCACATCTCTGGTGTGCCACCTTCTGCTACCGCACAGACCATCTTTCATGTTCAACCACATACTCTAATGTTCCACCTACTTCTACAACACAGTTCATAACTAATATTGCATCATCCACTACTGCATAACCTAATGTTGCACCCTATTCCATAGCACACCTCTGATGTTCTACCTTCTTTCACTTCATGGCCTATCTATGAAATTTTATGGTCTTCTACTGCACAACCAATCTCTGATGTTTCACTTTCTTCTCTTGCATGCACATCTCTGAAATGTCACTTTATTCGACGGTATAAACATCGCTGGCGCTGCATCTTTCTACAGTGTAACCCATTCCTTAATGTCCAACCAAGCGCTACTGCATAACCCATCTCTGGTGTTCCACCTACTTCATCTCTACAACCCAACTATGAAATTACACCATTCACTACTTCACAATCAATCTCCAATATTACACCTTCGCCTGCTGTTCTGCCTTCCTCCACTATCCATCAAAACAGATTCACCCATCTCTACTAACCCATCTGCCTGTACTGCTTAATAATCAATGTCTATGTACTTCTTTTCTACCACCCATTTCTACTGTTATCTACCCCACGTTATTATACAATAAATTAGTACAGAAAAACAACGCGGTTCACTATGAAATTAAAATAATATAGAAGGATATTCTAGAAAAGATATTACGGTAGTGTGAGCAAAGGCATGCATAGACAATATTGCATCTTTCATTGCCAGGCAAAACGACCTAAGTCCGCAATGGAGATACTAGCCAAACTACACCCTGATTTAAGTAATATTGGTTATTTTGGTGATCTGCAATAGTTTATTCATAAATCTTGACAGACAGAATATCGAAATTTACTCTAAATTACCACAGAAATCAGTTTTAAGGCTTGACCACATGGCTTTATCACAGTGACCTTGGGCCCTTTTCGTACCTTTACCCCCTTCTTTTCCAGAGAGCTACCAAGCAAAGTAGCCTAAGTCAAGTGACATCAAGGCAAAACAGCCTTAGTCTGACTTAGGTTATTTTTGTACTGGACATCGAGCTTTCAACCTGAAAAATTAGGTGCAAGGAGTTGACTTAGCCCGATATGCTTTTCAATAGAAGATGGAGAACTGCTAGGGCTATTTCGCTATAGTACTATGTCAAAACAACCTAAGTCTGGCACGGAACCCTTCATTTAAAGTAAACCAAAAACAATATTTATTCCGATGGTCACTGTGTCATAAAAACGGTTGTACCTTGCACATTTACCTCATTTCATTTCTTTTCTACTTCTATATAATCTTTTAGGCCCGAAATGACCTAGTTGTGTTCAGTTGACGTTAAAGCCCATTTCTCTCTATATATCTTTAATACATATTCAAAAATGACGTTTACTTGGTCGAATTTCAACTATCAAGGGTTCTTATACATGCATGCCAACATAAACACGAGAATCTCTCATAGCACAATGCATAGTGTATGTCCAGATTCATTTGGCCAGGATACTAAACCTAGGCTGCCTTTGGCTCCGCTTGAGAACAGACATTAAGCTATAGTTAAATCGACGATTTTAATCGAAAACACCAAGTTTGTTCTGCCATCATTTAATAAAATTGACAAAGTTTATTTTGTCTTTGTGTGTATGATACATGTGAACAGAGCAGAGTCGGATTACCAGACAGCATACTTAGCATTGGATATGGCGGTCATTTAGGGTAGAGATATATTCTCGAAATGTGAAGTAGACGGATCTACTTGTGCAGAATGTTGACTAAGTTGTGCATAAAAAAGACATTTTAATAACTCCAGATCCAATAAACATAGCACATGTTATTGATTCTCAAACGTGAGAAAAACTAAAACATTAATATCAAATATAGGAAAACACACATCTTTATATACGTATTAAATTTCGTATTATTTTTACCATATGTCGCATATAGAAACTATTCACTTTATCCAAATAACTCAGCTACAAACATGATCTTATTTCGATTTGTTTAAATAAATAAATGATTTAGTATTATGGTATTGATATCAATTTAAAGACTATGAAAGTCATTTCAAGGAAGGTTAATCTCTGGTAAACTACAATATTGGGGTTGTTGAATCTCTACCAATTCAAAGATAGGTCTGTTCCGTTCATCATTTTGGAGGTCGGGTGTTCGATCCCTGCATTGGCCGAAAAAGTTTATTCAGATTTTCCAGCGTGGTTTCCACTTGTCAGTGATGCAGGACGGAGGGCCTGAATTTGGGTGGGACGAAAAACCGAGGTCTCGTGTACACATCGGCGTGCACGTAAAATACCCCTTCGCAGTTGGAATTCGATATAAGAGTAGGAGTAGGCCGAGCGCCGCTGCCCGGGCCAAATGTCCCTCATAGCACACTGTATGGCGTATGCCCGTCTTCATTAGCCCTGGGGGTTCACGTAGCTAAGTGGGTGAGGTGCTTGCTCGCTAGCCTGGAGGTCGGGTGTTCGATCCCCGCATTGGCCGAGAAAGTTCATCTCGATTTTCCGGCGTTGTTTCCCCTTGTCAGTGATGCAAACGGAGGGCCTGACAAGGTAAGCTGCCTAGTCGTTCGGATGGGACGAAAAACCGAGGTCCCGTGTACACGTAAAATATCCCTTGACAGTTGGAATTCGATATAACAGAAGGCCGTAGAGCCACTGCCCGGGCAAAATTTACCTCATAGCACACTGTATGGTGAATGCCCATCTTCATTATCCCGGTTTAGGAGCAGAACAGTATGACGTTAAACCCCATTTAATTTCATTTCATTTCATTTACAAAGATGTAATGAATTGATAATTTCGTAGTATTCGGCATCCTCTGCTCTGCAGCCGGATAAAAGGGGATATGATCAAAATGGACGTAACCCAAAATTCACCTAAGTCAAAACAACCAAACAAGTGGTCAAAATGTATTTACTAATCCTTGGAATTTGACATTTTCCGAAAAATGAAAATTACGACCAGCGGCTTAAAGTTAATCTTTAAGTTCACGTTTATCTATAAGGAAATCATATGAAGGAAATGACACTTTCTCTTTTTTCCGCATTATTTTACTTCAGTAAGGTGTATGTCCTAATAATTATAGTTACTATTAGCATTTAAGTACACCAAACGACCCATAGTTATTACAACATAAGGCCACTAAATCGTACACTTGCAATTTTACTGTGACACTACCGCGTGTATGCTGGTGTTATCACACACGGCAGTTCTCTATTCTAGCAGAGAACTAATAGACTATTTCATTGAGTGCACAATATATAGATATTTACACGTAGTGATCGAGCATGACACTGGGGGAACGGTGAATGTCATAGCACATTTGGTTCAACGTCACTGTGACCCCCAGAACTTGTTGTATTTGGAAATAGTAATGAATCTGTTGCCTTGTTTCACAAACAAATACTGATCTATAATCTGGTGGGGGTTGGGATGGCCTAATGGTCTAGAGTGTCGCGCTTCGACCTCTAGCTGGCCGGCCACCTCTGGCTTGCGGCTGTGGTTTCGAGCCCTGGTGTGAGCGTATGTGGCATTGAGTTAGGGGCGCCTTCTCAACCTCGTGGGCTTCCTCCGGGCACTCCGGTTTCCTCCCACTGCTAAAGACCCCTACGCGCAAGCGAATTATTGAAATAAAATTTTAAACAACCCATATGTTAGTCCCGAAATGACTTAGTTGTGTTGGGTGGACGTTAAACCCCGTCTCTCACTCTCTCTCTCTCTCTCTCTCTCTAATCTGGTATAGAAACGGATGTGCTTGTCTATTTCGCAATATTATATATCGTGTAGGAGTTCAGTAGCGTAGTGCAGAGGTTTGGTGATGCCCGGGCCTATCTGCTGGATTGCATGTACCCAAGAATCAAGCAGAAATCAGAGAGAAGGGGGAGAGAGATGGAGACTAACGTCCACTCGACACAAACTAGGTCATTTCGGAACAAACATATGGTTCAATTTTATTTCAATAATTGCTTTCGCGTATGGGTCTTTACTCCTTGTCACGTACAACCGGGGATTCGAAACTACGCCAGTTGACAGGCCTTATGATACAGCGCGCACGTGATAACCATTCGGCCATCCAACCTCCCAAAAATCAGAGAAAGGGAAACATTTTGCCATAAACTTTCTTTTCAAATTAAAGTCCGTAACTCAAAATCCTAAAAATCGTCGACATCGAAAACAAAAATTATTGGTCAATTTAAATCAACGTTGATGGTGTAAACTTACCGGGAAAAGATGAGCTTCTGATATCCGATATTTAAGATAACAATTTTTTTTTAACATTGGTACACGAATCATGTACCATAATGCGCTTCAGCCCCAGTTGTATTAAGAGACTCTAGGGACGAGGCTAGACACATTACACCAAACCAGACGGCACATGTAGACTGGAATAACCAGACGATAAAAATGTGCAGTAGATTGAGACTGCGTGGCTTTATTCGTCGAACATAACTGATTTGAAATTGGGGTAAAAATGGAAACCATTGAATATAAATCAGTTTATCACCCAATAATACATTCTACAGTAGATGTCGCTTGTGTGATAAATGTTATAATCTATAGCAAAGATTATATTTTTATTTATTTCTGCATGTAAGAAGGGATCGGGTGATAAATGAAATCTCTAACTCGTCTTTTTTGAGCCTCGTTTTTTTACATTATCAACTTGTGTTGATATTTTTTGATATCAAAAAAGACTGGTAGGAGATTCGCTATTTATATACATTCATATTACAGTATTATACGAGTTGCGACCAACTTTTGTCAATTACTAGGTCCCAAATATTAGCGATTTAGCTCCTTTAAATAGGGCAGCGTGTACCAAAATATCAACAGCGATAATGTCAAAAACAATTTAATTGCCCCCTTTGATAGCACGCCCGAAGTCGTTGCCCCGCCCACCTCCTGCCCCACCCGACGATTGTCCATCTTCGGATTTTAATTATATCCGAACAGGATTAATTAAAGATATGTGAGCAGCGTTTATTTGGTTATCTAGCGTATTACAACCTACGGAATCCCTTGTTAAACATTAAAACCAACTTATGTCAACACATGATATTTATTTATCATTTACCATTTTTAAGTTAATACCCAGATTATCTCTTCAGTAATATAAATACCTATTTCATAATCCCAGGTGTTTAACCGGAGGATTATACTACTGACGAGTTTCAGACTCGGCTCGATCGAATTGCAAAACAACACATTTGTTTCTAAACAATATTTAAATCGGATAAAAATTAGGACCACTAGAGGGACCACAAGCCAAAAACATGATTATTCGATTAATCCAGGAAATTACTACAGTCCGATATGTGCAATATAGATAGGAGCCGAGATCTTTGTGTTATAAGGTTACCAAAATGGGATACTAATTGTGACCTTTATAAGTGTCCACACGCTAAAATCCATGAAATTACTACGGGCCGATATGCGCGAATAAAGATAGGAGCCAAGATCTTTGTTTTGGGATACTAATTGTGACATTTAGAGTATCCACAAGTTAAAAAAAAAATCCTTCTTACAACCAGGGGCAATAATCCATAAATGAGTTACGGTTTGATGCATGCCACTATCGAAAGGAGCGGAGATCGTTTGGAGATAAACCTATATTTCAAGGTCATCAAATTGGATAACAATTCTGACCTATAGAGTTTCCACAAACAAAAAAAATTATGAACAGACGGACAAGGGCGACTTCACGTGAAATTTGGGCGTATGAAAAGATTTGAATAACAGACTTTAAAGATATGGGATCCAGGTAAACAATTTTACAGAATCTCTTAGAAATCTGTACACCCAACATTTAACCAATTAAGAAAATAATAACAGAATCAGCAGGATTCTAATAGATGGTATATTGGAATATCTAAATTGTACCGGAAAACAGGAAATGACGCACTCTCCTAGTTTCGATACAAATAGCTCATGTGTCATTTTCAGCCGGATTTGTTCTTGTAATCAGTCAACAGTGAATCAAATCTGATTTAGTTCGTCTATATCTGAACTGTACTTCATTCTACATACAGTAGTTAGTATCGTGTAGAGACCATAATATTGCTTCAATGATAACCCCGCGAATAATTAACGTTGCATGACCTTTCATTCATAACCTGTTAAATGGAACATGAAAAGATAACAAAGATCATTGTCTGGAATCAATTCTGGATTCAGAAGTAGCTTCACCGTAAATGACCTCGGTTATCCAAAATCAAAGTAAGATCTCTGTCTAAAGATGAAGGCAGCCCAACACACACACACACACTACACCCACAACCCGCCCATATCCCTGAGTTTTGTAAGTGACCATTCATCGGGGTGGTTTTTTTTAGCGTTATTACACCTTGTCAGTGGTTCATGACGAAGGGTCTAGCGAGGAGCAATGTCTAAAAATTCGACTGGGACAACACGTTAAAGAAGCCTTGGCAGTTGGAATTTCCCTCATAGTAAGATGCCCGTCTTCATTATCGCGGTTGGTGTAAAAAAAAGTAGGACGATAAACCCCATATCGTTATCACTGAGTGTATTCCGTACACATATTCCCTATTTCTACAGTGAGATGAGGTGATAGAAAACGCTAGTCCGACATCGATGTGATGTTATATTATAATCTCCACAATAACACAATGCCAGATAGAACCAATATAATACCTGGAACTGTCAACTTACATAAGATCAATATTCCGAAAATAATGTTAAATGTCAGAGGAACATAGTTATGTTGAATGTAAATTCTATAATTATTGTAGCTGGGAGAAGTATTAAATAATGTCAATCACTGTGACATAAATAGCGTAATATATAAGGGTGTGGTCAGACAGCTAACTGTGTGACATATAATAGTGTACACAGATCGAATTACATGGAATGATATAAGGTTTTAACGTCCTACATTGTTAAGATTATGATATCATCGGCAGATAGGATACTTCAGAAGAAATGACACTTCTCTTCACCAACGCTATTCAAAACTGAAATGGTATTAAACGTCCTACTATTCTGCACCGACTTGGAAAATGAAGACGGTCATACGCCATACAGTGTGCTATGAGTGAAATTTTGCCCGGGCAGCAGCGCTACGGCTTATTCTTATATCGAATTCCAACTGCCAAGGGATCTTTTACGTGCACGCCAATGTGTACATGGTGCCTCGTTTCTTCGTCCCATCCGAACGACTAGACAGATGTCCTTGCCAGGCCACCGTCCGGCCCCACTGACGAGGGGAAACCAGGTCCGAAAATCTCGATGAACTTTCTTGTCCAGTGCAGGGATCGAACACGCGACCTCTAGACTATTGGAGCAGTGTCTTAGTCACTGTGCCCCTCCCCCCCCCAGTGCTATTCAAGTGTGCTATGAGTAAAATTTTGGCCGGACAGCGGCGCTATGGCCTATTTTTTTTTTCGGATCCTAATTGGAAATTGGCCTTTGATGTGTACATATCAAATGATGCGAAGGAAAATATAAAATATTGTATGTGGAAATAGTATTTCTTTTGTATAACACTACACAGTAATTCAAAATATTTTGATAAATACCACACCATCATAATTATAAACAGAAATACATCAAATCATGTTTAATAATATGTCAACCATATTTATTTAACATTTAAAATATTTCATAAGCCTAGACATTATAAATATATACATGTATATACAGACCCAATGCCACTATCAAAACAGTTACGAAACCATCTGCCAATATTTTCTTTGATTGCATAATATCAACAATTAGACAAGGTAGGCGGAAAACAGTAAAACAATTAATAATATACAGAAAACGAAAAAAGTCAAGTCATGGCTTTAAGCACGACCGGACATCGAGTTTACACAAAGGGAATATTAAAATGAATAAAAGTCGAAATGTAATCAGCTCTGGTTAAGTCATTGGTCTTATCTTTGAGGTTTGGATAGACATGTGTAAAAAATTTAATTTACCAAATTTGAGATTTCAGAAGATTTGTCTTTAAACATTACTTTTTTTTTATTCCCCCAATGATCAAAGGCCAAAAACGAAAACTTAATTGCTTATTGTTTTTGTTGCCATGGTGTCTTGTTTTGTTTGTTTCAGCAATTTCGTCCTTTTTTATAAAGTTAATATTATGGTGTACACCATCTTTAAAGCCTAATATTTCGACCATTTTGTGAATGTCACAATTTAGACGTTTAAATTAAAACATGGAGTTTACATTATTTGATAAAGAATTAAACGGAATAAATCTGTGTGGATGACATTTAAAAACCTTGATCTAGTTCCATGCAACTATAAAAATCCGATTGCTTCGTTTTGCCAAATACCCAAAATGTGTCATTTTGATTGAAAAGGACGTCTTCGTTAAAAATCTAAAATTTGCTTTCTGATTTACTGGAACGAATAGCAATTTATGTTGAATAGGAATGTTTCGCCCAATACACAAATTTTCTCTTAAAATTTGTTGCCTTCTGCCTGATTTGATGTTGGATTGCACATTTTCTATGCAAACCTCTACGCTATAATTAGGCATACCCATATTTTACTTGTTCCATTGAACAACCTTGAAGAGGTGCTTTATTTCTTACACATAGCACGTGCTGTATTTAAATAAGTATTTATTATCTTTTAACGACATCAAATATTTATAGATGTGGCAAATAGTTTATGACCTTAAAAATAAACTTATCAATTAAATCACACAGATTTGTCAGGAATTCATAAGCTGAAATTGACTATTGCAACGTCATTATCAGTCAGGATCATTAGGACGAAAACAGGTTTTATTTATCTAGATTTATTTGAAATTCCACTGGTTTGTTTTCTTTTACAAGATGATCTGAAATTTCACAGGTTCTATATTGCTAGATTTATCTGAATTTTCACAGGTTTTATTTAGCCAGATTTATCTGAAATTACACCGGTTTTTCTGTTACCAGTTTATCTGAAATTACACAGGTTTTTCTATTACCAGTTTATCTGAAACTCCACGGGTTTTATATAGCCAGATTTATCTGAAATTCCACAGGTTAAAAGTAAAGACGGGTGCGTGAACTTCTAAATCACAGACAAGGGGACATAAATCAGTGAAGCAAAGGGAGTCCAATATTAACCAACCAACCGTGATATACCAACCATAGTGTACATTATTCTCTGCCATTTGACCTCCCACCCCTGTCTATCTACCCCTCCCCATCCCGTATTGCCCCCTGTTTGAGAACTACTGCTACAAGACTATTAACTGTATAAACGTCTGAGACAGGAAGTGGTATAATGTGTTTTAAAATAGTCAGCAAACAATTGCTGTCATTTTGTAATGTTAAATTTAACGAGTGTCTAACCAAGACCTTAATAAAGAAATCTTGTACGAAATCAGGTATTCGCCAAATCTACTTGGAGAGATTATTTAAGGCTTAATAACTCCTCGTTTTACACCAAACTTAGTCAGCAGACACTACCTCGTACACGATAATCGTTACTACTCAAAGTTAATTAAAGATGCAGTTTAAAACCCCAATAAATAACTTTAAAAGAAAGTGTAGTCAGCATACACTGCCTTAGGCACAATACCAATTATTACTTTACATCAAACGCTATTTACCAGACACTACCCCGTGCACGATAACCATTGTTGATAAAAATAACCTCGCTTTAATGAAACGTTAGTTAGCAGACACTACCCCGTGCACGATACCGTTATTAATAAAAAAACAACAACTCGCTTTAATCAAACGTTAGTTAGAGACACTACCCCGTGCACGATACCGTTATTTATAATGAACTCCTCGCTTAAAATCAAACGTTAGTTAGAGACACTACAACGTGCACGATAACCGTTATAAATAAAGACATCCTCACTATCAAACGTTAGTTAGAGACACTACATCCTTGCTATCACACGTTAGTTAGAGACACTACAACGTGCACGATGACCATTATTAATAAAGAACTCCTCGCTGTACATCAATCTATAGTCGTGCACGGTACGCATTAATACACACAGCTACTTGCAATGTATAGATGACTTCAGACTTTAATAAAGAAGTCGTCGCTTTATATCAAACATTAATGAACTACAGTTGACAACATAAGAACAATACAAACAATAAAATGTCACATGTTGATTGATCTAGTTCTAAACAAATAAAGCACGTGTTTAAAGCATTGATCAAAAACACTCTTAATAGAGTAAGTAAAATACTATTTACTTATATACCTGCTCAAACTTTTAAAATATATATCAAGACAGGTATACCTGTAAGTATTCTGGGAAGTCAAGTTCACTTATTGTCATGTATTTCCCTGTATGTCAGACGTTATACACGTGATATGCGTCATATATACAACAGTACAGGTATGATATAGGTGATAACTAATGTAATTACTTACATAGCGTCGGAATCGGATGCCATAGCTGTAAGATTAAAGAGCGCCCAGGTAATCCTTTCAGTGGTCACCAGAACCGTCTACCTCCACGTGCAGGTATTCCCCTTTAATCCGGGTACTCAGTGACGCGATAATCTCGAGAGAAATCCCTGACAACGAGAGAGTCCGCACGATACAGTAATGGAATTACACCAATCGAGTGAATAACAATGGCGCATTCAAGAGCCCAGTAAAAACAGCAATATGATGAATAATTAAAACAGGTAGGAACACATAATAGTGTCACCTGAACCGTTATCAAATCTTTTATTTTATTTCACCAATAAAGTGGAACCGCGTGAAATAAGTTGAGCTTGATGGGGCGTGGTTAGGATTGTTTCACAGACGACGGTATGGATTTTTCAACTAAGTGTTATGTTCAATATTGCAAGAGCTTTGCTTGTCAATCAAATGCCAATTTCATTAACTATATAGATTGCAGTGATTGTAAGAAATTTCTTTCCTTTGAGTAAGATTCAATAATATCCTTGTATTATCATTTTCGCACAATGTAATATCGACTCCCTGATGATTGAGATATGTGCATATCAATAGACTTGGGGATCGAACTGATATTCGAAGATGATATGTATTAGAACCGTCTTACCTTTGGTTAAGAGTGATTATAGCTATCGGATTTATAGAATCATCGAACATCGAATTCTCATTTGGAATCGCAGTGGGTGGGACTATAAAGACAAAACATAAGCCAGTATACTGGTTTGCGAAGATGCTTATATAATTATTATATGAAGAAAAGAAGAGTCTAGAAGAGTAACGGGTCGTCTTTTTGAAGTTATGCGACAAGCGTTGGTCTCAGACTACCTAAGACCTCTTTATGATATCAAGCCAGACTTATATGGTCTTTACATAATCTTCAGACGACAAGAAAAATAATGATAACGATGCCTGGATGGTTTGAACGATTAAAGCTAAATCGGAAAGATCAAAATTGTCAGAATAATTTATGATAGAAAAGTTCCAGATGCCGAAAGTAACTTGAATTAATTGCGATAGCTTATTAAAACAGCCAAAAGGTTAAAACTTATTATTATTCCGAGAAAATTGACAGTCGATCTCCCTCCATAATATTCTCCCTGTAGTCTGACCTGGAGCTGCTAGAGAAGGGGCCCAACACAACGACTTACGTACTTACACCATTTAGATATTAATATGTGTACTTTTCATTCAAAGCTACAGATATCCAGCTCAATGCCCCCCCCCCCCCTTCTGCTTCGAACGCACCACCAAGTTCCTGCAGTTATATAGATATGGTCATCATGAATCTGGGCGTTCTGTTTCCATGCGCCTTTTTCACAGAAGTGACCATTTTTAAAAAATAGATAATAATATGTGGAGTGGCTCCTTTAAAATCTAATATAACAAATGAGTCAATTAAGAACAACTACCAATGTGTATAGAAAATTTATTTTAACATCGAATTGCAGTCGTTTTTAGAAAAAAAAAACGGAGTTAAAGTTGAACGTCCAATCGACACAAACTACTTAATATCGGGACTAACATATGGTTTAATTTTATTTCAATAATTCGCTTGCGCGAAGGGGCAGTGGGCGATAACCGCAGGGCCCCGGAGCGAATTCGCTTGCGCGCAGGTGCATTGGGGAAAACCGGAGGGCCCCGGAGAAAACCCACGAGGTTGGACAGGCGACCCTACACCTTGTCACGTACAACTGGGGATTCGAAACCACGCCAATTAAATCAACGACAGGCTTTATGATACAGCACGGACGTGCTAACCATTTGGTAATCCAACCCCATGTTTGACATAGTCCTCCTTCCAACATGGTTGCGAAGGAAGGTGGTCCTGATGATATTCGTCGTTTAGAATGGTCCAGGATAACTTGAAGTGCATCGGCGCGGAAACCGGACACGACGTAAATGGGCATCTTAATGAGACCGGAATTAAACACTTGTGTTAAGTACGACGTATTGTATTATCATATCCGGTCGGTATTCATACACTATCTTAACACCCACAGGAGAAAATATATTTACTAAGTGATTCTAAGAATACAAATAGTTCTTTTGTAGACATATTTATTATCCATTTAAAATTACAGCATTTCTAGTTATCACCAGTTCCACATTGGAAATCAATTCAAACACATATTTCGAGTAGCGGAAACTGGTAATTTTAAAAATATGTTGCACAAATCATTTCAATTGTTACCTAGAGTAAGTATGTATTAACCTAACACTCAATCTGTTGCCAACCTCTTTCATTAAAGGTTAACGTAAATTAAATAAAATGAAATGGGGTTTAACTTCCTAATTGTCGGGGGAGGGGTGGGGACGCCCAATGGTCAAAAGCTTGCGCTTTTGGGCATTATGTCTTTCATTGGGTCAAGTGGCGTGGTTTCGATTCCCGGCTTAAACGTGACAAGGATTACGGGTTTCTCCCACTCCTGCGCCCAGGATGTCAGGTTACCCACAGTTCCGTTCACCTCACGCAAAAACGCGCCGTAACAGACCATTTTATTGACTAAACCCCGAACTCATCCAAAACGCGGTTATATACCAATTCTTCCAGATCCCAGTGTAGTAAAGACACGTAAAACTAAATTTTGAACTATAAAAACGACACGAAACCGGATCTGTGTCCCTCCTACAATGTTTGCACAACCCTTAATAGGCATACGTCAAGAAGTGTGTTATGAGTCGAAACGGCCTGCTCATATTTCGATTTTAATTGTGCTGCCAATGGTATTGTCCTACCCGAACGACTACTCTGTGTCGTGGGAACACCTCCCAAACCCTAATGCCCTGGCTCGTGGTCAGATATGCTACAAATCGACTCTAGCATAAATCATCCACAAAACCCAAAATTTCTCGGGGGGAGGCCCCTGAAATTAAATATTAAATATTGCGTCCTTTGTCCCTAATGATCTTTGATTTCTTAGGGTCACCACGCCTTTGGCGCCTATAAAACGTGTTGAGAGAGATTGCATGACGACGTCACAGTCCATTAAGCGAAATATCATCAAGTTATTCACATCCAAACCATTTAAACGTTCTACTCAACATTCAACAATATACAGATATAAAAACTCTAACATCCCTGACATAACATACAAAAGCTTTTATATCATCATTAACAATACATTATCATGTTTTTTTTACCATCAAAGTTCAACTAATGGCTTAGATGAGAAGAGGTATAGAGATTGTTTGAAGTCGTATCATTGCCATGTTATCATTGTTTAAAGTCATTTAGAGCTTTATCACTGGTAATTATATGTTATAAGGTTGGTTCTGTGGAATTAATCTACAGAATATTTGTGGCAGGTCATTTTGTTTTGAGATTCATGATGGCACCGTTAATATAGCCGCTTATTTACTCACCAGGAGATTCTTGGAGGACCAATTCTGGTGTTCAAAACAAGTCTAAAACGACCCGTGGGCTTTGTGGCGCCCCGGTCACGAACGGCTTTGAAATAGCGCTTGGAAGATGCCTGGTCCAACTGGGTCTTGCTTTCCACCCAGAGCTACAAACATGGAAGGTTCACCAAGTTCCAGTGTTGATCGAAAATAATTCACTAAGAATAATCGGCGCGGTTACCCCTTGTTAGTGGTGCAGGTCGGATGGTCTGGCAAATACAGTGTTTGATTGATTTAGGGGGGCTCGGATGTTCTAGTGGTCTAGTGCCCGGGCGACAATCATAGCTCTGGCGTATGCCCGTCTCCATTAGCCCAATCGATGCAGAAAATTAGGACGTTTTATAAATAGTCCATATTATTTCATATCACCTGTGCCAAGCGATACTTGAATCGAAATACATCAGACAAATTATTATACGGGCAAGTAACCCAAAACGAACACCTTTACAAAATCTACATTCCTGAAATGTATCTAATGATGTCTATTCTTTTCCATTTCATCAAAGTTACCACGAACAATAGACGCTATCATATCTCCAATCAGTCTGAAATTACATTTTTAATTATAAATTCCATCAACATTACAGTAATTATAGAATTTAAAACCGACGTAAATGGTTGTTTATCTCAAATAAAGATCAATTATTTTAGAAATTCTGAAATATCCTGATTTCTTTTTATTTAATTAACTCTTAACTGAGTTTCATCACTACCGTATTTTGTTGTTATTATCGTTACAGTGCGTCAGCAAGCTATAGTTGTTTGGCAACTACATCATTCGGCACACCTCGACAGATTCTAGCATCTAATCGCGGCTGTCATTCGGCAAACCTCGACAGATTCTACGCATCTAATCTCGACTGTATGACCATTTCCGACATATTTGAAAGATTCCGAATGAAAAAGGCTGCCCGCATGGAGATTTTTGTGGAGATTGTATTATAACAACTAACGTCATGTTTGGCATTTGGTTTGGGGAATTACCAAGGAATTTTATCAAACCAGAAACCTTGAGACAATATCTCTGCTCAATTAGTTATATACACTCTACAAAAGACGTCATCGAAAGTATAAAACGAAATATAGACCTGTGCTTTAATCAGATTGGTCAGCAAGGCAACATATTGTCAATAAATATATTTTATTTGAAATATAAATTTAACTTTAATAAATAGCTATACACCCTTATTTAAATAAAGAAAAGGTCAAGACATAAGTCACAACAACTTGAAGGGGTCAAAATTTGTTACATTACAATAGGGACAGGGTATGTCACGCACCATAATGTTAATTTGGTGAAGACATGTCTTCCTGGAACGTCTCACAATACTCTCTATGTGTAACACTCTCCTTCCTGTTTATTACGGAAGACTAGCAGGGCAAATCAAATGTAAAAACATATTCTGACTATCTTGTAATTCTATAAGGGTCCATCAAATGTAAAAAATATATTACAAGATAGCTATTGACTATTTTAGGCTATCTTGTAATTACACGATAGTTATATAGAATTTTTTTCATTTTATTGACCGCAATGGCCTTCCGTAAATTACGATACAATCCCCCATTGTAAATCAATTGGTCATTGTATAGCCTTATCATTTACAAATCCAATTTTAACCGATATCAATTTTTGAATACTAGCTTCGTCGGACCGGAAGACTTGATATTTGGGGAACCTATTATTTCTGATTGGTTAATACGAATATAGTTTTCATTATTAACAGTCACGATCAAACTGTCCCTTCGTTAACCTATACTTTGTATCGGATTTGGTCAGGAACTGGATAATCAAACAAATGTCAATTCCTTTAACTCAGCATTCTGGTCACATAAGATCCAACTATGTTTCGATTGAGACTGCTGGCTTATTTCGTGAAACTTAACGGATTTGAAATAAGAATAAAAACGGAAACCATTGAATATACATCAGTTTATATACATTCATTCATATTACAGTATTATATGCGTTGCGACTCACTTCTGTCAATTTCTCGGTCCCAAATATTAACGATTTAGCTCCTTTAAGCCTATAGTATTAAAACTATCATCTTAAATACAGCAGATTGTATAGATTTATGAAAATTAAATTTGATTTCATAATGAAATAAACACATATACAGTTATAATAAAGAAGGTTTTGACATTTAAAAATGTGGGCTCAAACTGAGAGAGCCTATACAACAGATTGTATAGATTTGTAAAATTTTCAATACACATAATATATTTCATATCTAATAAAATAAAATGAATGATTGATATATTAAAATACCGTGTTATTAGAATATTGTATAAGAGAACTTATATCTGCGGCTTTATTAGGGGCGTGCTGGGTGGGTAGGCAGTGCAGCGTAGATGGTGCTTGCAAAAACAAAAGAAACTGGAAATTATTGATAACAATCGAATCCGGTGAGATTCCCAGCAGCTAGGGTATTGGAATTAGTGTGACTATATGTACCCTCTGTTCCGAAAAAGCGCCCTCTCAATGTACATACATGCACCATTGATCAATACTCCTTGTTTGTTGGCTTTAGTCCTCAGCTGGACAGGAAACCAGTCAACGACCTATTGTGTGGCTGGTATCTAATTTCCTCTGATTTAGATTTTAAAGGATTTGCAGTTTGCAACCATTTATGATCATAATTCCAAATTTACCCCCGGATTAAAATTTTCAGGGACGGACTGTGTAGCTCTTTGGCCTCCGACCAATAGGTTTCGTCTCTCCGCCCACAATCGCGATGAAGAATAATTGTAACATGCTAAGAGTGAACCTCGCATTTTGATTGGTCAATCAGACACCATCTATTGGCCAATAACACCCCTCTGTTTTAGTATTTTCTTTTAAAATCGTAAATAGCATGTTACAATGTCGATAAACACTTCATGTTTTGCATTTAGAGGGGTGTTATTGTCCAATAGACATGTCCTGAGATTTTACATTAGAACCCGCGACGCTACGCGTCTTGGGTCCTAATGATCTCAGGACATGTCTATTGGACAATAACACCCCTCTAAATGCAAAACATGAAGTGTTTATGTCCTAAGTGACATGACGAGAAAACGAAACTAATTTGATTAACAATTCCTGCACCTCACTCATATAGATCATGTTTCTCCTAATTTTGTTTTCAGTGGGTGCGACGATGAATTTGAGTTTTTTTTAGAAAATAAATATGTCAAATTAGGTTTTTTTAAGTCTGGAGGTCTGAAGCGAGGCATACTGTCAAAATGATTAGAGGAACGTTGTTTTGGGTTAACCAATATGGCGTCGATGACTTCACTAAAAGGACGCCATGCCGCCTTCACCTCATTAAATCTTCTTGGCTTACACAATACCCTTGCTACGCTCTTAGCAAACAGGGGATCACGGTGGCTAAGTGGATAAGGCGCTGGTTCGCTAGCCTAGAGGTCGAGAGTTCGATCCCTGCATAGGCCGAGAAAGTTCATCTCGATTTTCCGGCGTGATTTCCCCTTGTCAGTGATGCAGATGGAGGGCCTGACAAGGACAGCTGCCTAGTCGTTCGGATGGGACGAAAAACCGAGGTCCCGTGTACACATTGGAGTGCACGTAAAAGATCCCTTGGCAGTAGCGCCGCTGCCCAGGCAAAAATTTCCCATAGCACACTGTATGGCGTATGCCCGTCTTCAATTAGCCCAGGTAAGGTGCTTAAGCGTAGGACGTTAAACCCCATTTCTTTCTTTCTTTCTTAGCAAACACCCATTGCGCCCGACCGCAACATCCCCATCGCTCTCAAACACGTTGCTGCAACGATCTAGAAGGCCAAGCTGACACGGCGCCCCAACCCTATCATTGAAACGCTGTTACAATGATTTCACACTGAATAGTGGATCCTTTGTCTGTGGAGCACATACTGTCCTTCTGGGCCTCATCTTAGGAGTGTTATATTGGAACTGCATAATGATTTAATAAAAACTCTTTGACAGTGGAAGCGACTGAAGATGTTAATAGTAGAAATATTGTGAAAATTTCGAGGACGAAATGTCTTCACCCGATCGAAACAATATGGCGCGTGTTATACTTTGTCCTTGCTGTTGTATACTGGTCAATATAATGTAAGAGGTTTTATTACAAACCCTGCAAGTGCCCCTGTGTATAAAGCAGACGGCCCTACTGCTTGTCACGTACATGTGTGTCATCTAACACGTCCGTACAACACAAGTCTTATGATTTGGGCCAGTTCTCTTAGGGCTACGATGATTATAAAATGACATTTATATTTACTTCACATTCCCAATCTTGTGATGTACCTTTGTATTTCATAGATGAACTCGTTCTATGGGTGGTCTATCTGGGAGCAGTTAAATCTTCTTTCTTTGCCCAGATCTAGATGTCCCTCTGATTTCCATTGAGCTGGACGCTAAATGCTTAAAAACATAGAGCAGCAGTTGGCAATTTCTTACAACAAAACTGAAGGTTGTCCAAGAAAGCTATAAATAACAACCATGCTGTTGGAGACGGACATACGGCATGTGATGTGCCATGACTGAACTTGTTTCCGCTTACTCTATAACGAATTCTAAATGTCAAGGGTTCTTTCGTGTGCACGAAGACGTGTTAAGTAAACTTCAGTTTTCCGTCAAGATGGTGATCCCTGCCAGGAAAATTCCGAAGAACATTCCCTTGCAACGGTTATTGAGTCAGCGCCATAATCACTGAGTCATCGTGTCCCCCGTTCAAATTACCAACCCACTGCAGTTAAATTTTAATTTTTAATATCAGTGTATGCACTGTCTGGAGTTATAAACTTAATGGAATGTCAACCATCTTCATTCGGACCACTTTAATTTTCTATATTGAACTGGAAAATCAAACTTGCTATGATGAATTAAGCCTTTCACTTTTACAGACGACCATGTATTTAATCTTACAGGCAAATATCTACCCCGAACAAAAGAACTGATGTTTCGATTGACGGTGAATGGAACTTGGTCAATGCTGCCTGATGTCATAGGTCACTGGGCCATTGTTTCGAGAACCCTCAAGCAAATGTCAGATCGGCTAAATGAACCCAGTACCACAAACCGATCTATTCAACGTTAATGGAATTATACCTTGCAATGACATGCAATAAAAATCCATGACGCATTCAAATATAACCAGAGACAACGTAAATTGATTGAGTACCGTAATTTGGTCTACGTTTTTTTTGTAATAATCTTTAATGATTTTACGGCGTTAATGTTTAATCAGAAACGGTCTTTGTTTTTTGAAATATGCTATTCAATTAATGAAAGTCAACACCGCGGGTCGTATGATTTACATATTCTGCTTCTTTATTCACCCTCAATTAATTGCTCTTAATTTTTGTATTCAAAATCAATTTCATTTTAAACATTAAAAACGAAACGAAATACAAAACATATAGACGACTGAAACCGGAAGTCACGCAGTTCGACAACATTTACAGAGCGATTGAGTTACCTGTTAAATTATACATAATTTACGACATCCGTTCTTCGTTCGCAGCCAAAGTCAACATCTTTGTTGGTTGGAGGGAGATTTGTGAAGTTTATACGACCGGCATGTATAATTAAATATATTGATAGATTTATGGATAACATTTACACGAAAAACACGTAACTTATTAAAAAGAAATTAATGGTGGCTCGGGTAACCAGGGCTACTACTAACATGGCGCTGATTAAAGATAAAGGGAATTAACTACTGGCATGCGATTCGTTGAATCAATGGGGTTCTTTAAAAGAAGTTTGTTAAAGGGCAACAAGTTTCTTTATAAAGCTAATCAAACAGAACTTGGTATACTGTCCGGTTAAATCAGGTGTGGTTTAGGAGATAACCACTTCCTGTTTGGTATTTAGAGGGGCGTTATTGTCCAATAGACAGGTCTTGAGATCATCAGGACCCAAGACGCGATATTCGAAAAACTCACGATCTGAAATTAGAAATCGTCCTACTTGGAGCTAATTTCAGTACGATTGTTCGGACATGGATTTCAAAACCGAGGGGTAATGGCCGTCAGCTGAGTCCCAAGTTGCTTACAAATAAAAGTATTAATTATAGGATTCAACGAGGAGGACGATACACATCAGTGCGCTGTAGTAATATCTGTCCAGGCACACCTCATCTACTACATCGGTTCATTATTCAATAATGGTATTTTGGTAGTATTTGTGGTCATGTTTTACCTGGCTGTCCCCGCCCACCGAGCATTACCTAAATGCTCGTATGACCAGTCCGCCGCCAAAACATACAATATCATAATAAAAGGCTGTGGACACTGGATAATATATGCTTTATTACACGTAACACCAACAATTAAAATGGAGTTTTTTTATAATCTACTACCCAGAAGAAATAGCATTTTCTAAAACCCCTTTCTTTTCGTATAATTCCACAATTCCTGTTTATGACTACAGCCAGTATATATATATACGTCACAGTTACAGCAATCTCGTTTATACATCACGCAACCGATCTATTTTGAAGCCAATGTTTTCTCCCTTGCCTGGTTTCAATCATACTCTAATTAAGTTAGACTTAATACACATTATTCTTCATACACTGTCAACAATCCCAGATTTTGTTTTATTGATCCTCATTGTACACCAATACGTGATCGATTTTATAACCCAACACCATAGCAATCACTTCAAAAAACATCAAGTCTATTGTACCTACTCCTATATCACTATTAATACCTCATTGCATAATCGAACGGTTGTCGAACATGTAATAATGGTATTAGTTGCACTCGGTGTAAAAAGACGGATTTATTAGACTTTAAGTATGGTTAATAAGCATCTCTATCGTTACCACACAGGCGATAATAAATCAGCCTATTATCAGCATATCATAAAATCAAACCGGTGGAAAAACAATAGAGTAAGGTGTATTATAATGCTGTTAGTGGGAGGGGTTGTGGTGGCGAGAGTTACGTATAATAAAGGTTGTGAAATGAAATGAAATAGGGTTTGACGTTCCACTTGTCCGCACCGACTCGGCATACACCATACAGTATGCTATGCGCTGCTGTTTGTCCGGACAGCATCAATACTGCTCGCGCGTCAAGGTGTAAATCGGACCTGAGTTTTTCCGTCCCACCCGAACGGCTAGACATTGTTCTTTGCCAGGCGTTTCTGAAGTTTCATAAAATTACAATACCAAATATCACAGGGTACTCGTTATTAGGAGTATGCACTTTAAACGCAATATGTGAAGGAATATGCCAGATAGCTTGCCTGGAAGTTTCAGCTCAAAAGATTGAACAGGGTTACGTAATTCATTGTAGTATCTCATTATGTTGTATGGTTGACTTAATAATCGCGACGATCAGGCATGTAGACATGGCCATCCAGGGGATAATGTGGCAATCTGGAACTTATCTTAAACGAGTGTAAATTTGACAAATGAAATATCTCAGTTTTAACTAAAAGTAATTGAACAGAAAGGAAATGGGGTTTAATGTGCTACTATGGGAAAATGTTGCCTGTACAAATTCTGCCAAATCGAAAATCACTTTTTTTATCAGCCGGAAATGACGTCATCAAAGGCTCTTAAATATTCAGAAATTTAATAGTTATAAAAGAGAGTGATTTTATATCAATTGAAATTTGCATAAACTTTAATTGCTCTCCATTTATAGAATTTTTTTTGTAAAAGTTCTCAAAGAACTTGCCGCTTATAACATAAAACAATTAATCGTCTACCATAGATTTTTTTATTAAAACGTTATTAATCTGAAATCTATACCAGATATTGATCGTCAATAGTCAATAACTACATAAACAAAACTAGTAACCTGTCAATCAAATACTAACACGTTCCAATAACCTGCTCATAAAAAGAACAAAAACCTGGGATAAGACCACTCTCTTGTTACTAGTAGTATAGATTAATCATGTACTCAAATTCTACTAATAATTATCTGGTTACTCATAAATAAGCTTAAAGTGTTATTAATACCTCTATTGCAATTATCAGGCTCTTATATCAAATCGTTATCCACTCACTTGTATTAAAAGACTACATTGTTTATTCGTGCACCACACGTGGTTATCTAAAGGGTTAATAAAAAGAATTAACGATTGTTATTCTGTTTTTATGAAATATGTTATTTTGTGGTCATCTACAGAGTTAATAAAAGAAATTAACTGTTGCTATTCTCGGTGAATGAATTATATTGTTTTGTATTTATTGCTGTGCTTATTTAAAGGGTTAATGAAAAGAATAAATGATAAGAATTGTGATAGTTTGTGTCTGTGAACTTGAACTAATAGGATAACAAAGCGTTGTTATTACCAGAGACCACTGTTTTTTTTACTGCTCGGAGGTTAAAATTACAGACAAATCAATTCAATCAAAGACGAAGCAGTAAATATCTTCAGTGAATAAAAACATTCAGAGAAAGCACGAAATTTGTATTTACGACCAATATACAGCGAATAATCAACATGGCAAATGCTTCTTTTCTTGTCAAATTATTGTCATAAATCAGTCATAATATTTTTAAAATTAAATTTAGACCATGGCCTTTCGTTTCGTTTAATTTTTGGTATCAGCCTAAAAAAGTCAATGTAAGGCACACAAAATAATATAAAACTGGGATAAATTTAGATCATTATAATATAATATATAGAAGAAACATTTGGGTTTTTTTTGAAGATTTCATATTCACATATTGAAATGAAATGGAATGGGGTTAAACTTCCTACTTTTCAACGCCATCCAGGGTTGTGTGCGCTATGAGTGAAGTTTTGACCGGGCAGCGACGTTTCGCGAAGGTTACTTTTTCGTGCACGTTAGCAAGTACACGGGTGGATCTAGTTTTTGTTCCATACAAACAACTAGACGTATGCCCCTTTGCCCCCCCCCCCCCCCGTATTACATCACTGACAAAGGAGGAAACCAGACTGCACATCTTGAGTGACTTACTTATTTAACAATCCGCAGTATTAAAAAGGTCCAGCGATTTAATAACATCAAATATAATTACATAAAAGAGAGACACGGGGTTTAACGTCCACTGGGTCATTTTGGGTTAAGCACATGGGACAATTTTTTTTTTGGGGGGGGGGGGTAGTCTTTAGCAGTGGGGGACCCGGGGGAAATCCACGAGGTTGGATGGTTTATCATAGTCTTTGTTTAGCACAAGCGGGGAATCGAAGGCATCCCACTTGACTCAATGGCACACTTAATGATCCAACGCGCACGCGTTAACCATTTGCCTCTCCCACCAATATAATGAAATAAAACGGTCAGTGAGTGAAGAAATATAGGAGAAACAAACAAAATATCGCACTGTCCGTTATCACAATACAAAAGTACAACAGACAAGTGTCATCGGGTGTTCTAGTAATAGTAAGCATGAACTGTCTCATGTACGACATCAAACGTAGCTAACGGGACGAAATTTATGATGTAGCTGGCTTTTTTTTCTCCGCAGGTAGCGTGTCTCAGATGTTCAGAATGGTACGACATGTGACACTATCTATAGCTGGAGCGCTACTATAGACTTGCTGGAAGATAAATTTTTAATCACACCTTTTCTGAGTTTTGTTAACAAATATATTCCCTTGAGCAAACTCCATAGTTTCTTCTGTGTAATTAATTAGAGAGGGAGGGGAATTAATCCTAGCGGATACTTAATGCAGGGAAGTAACTCTTATTTGAAAGTGTGAATGCGATATTTATGGATTAAGACTAATAATTTTCTCCCCAATTGACTTCTATGTTAATTCCATGACATTATTTGAGCATTCCGATGATTTTAAACTGTTTAACCACAAAGAACCCAAGCCGCATTTCATCTTATAAAAATTGACGGTTTGGATTTTACCTAGGCCTGGTCAAAGGAATCTATAATAAGCTATGGCGTCATTTTAGTTGGGGATTTCTTCAATTCGTGTCTGTTTACTTCATGATCGATCCGCTTCCAAAATCATGAATATTCACCAAAACTCATTAAACAATATTTACAAATATAAGTTGTAATTAAATAAAAGAGAGAAATAAGGTTTAACATCCACTTGACACAAACTAGATCATTTCGGGACTAACATAATTATGATTATATTGTATTTCAATAATTCGCTTGCGCGTAGCCGTAGGGGTCTTTAGCAGTGGGAAGTAACCGGAGGACCCGGATAAAACACACGAGGTTTGGCAGGCGATCCTACTTCTTGTCACGCAGAACCGAGGAATCGAAACCTTGCCAGTTGGCTAAATGACAGACCCATTCTGCTTTACAGAGAATTACTTACGAATTATCTCTGTCACAGATGACTGTCTTCAACACGTACATTGACTTCACGTGGCGTCAGTCATTGGCCCAACGGCTCGTGCGTTGTTTACATGTACATAACACTTAACTCTTCGGGCAAAATGCTGCCTTTTACTCATTTTAATACCCATTAACACTAAATAGGAAATATTTTTAACAACAGATACTTCAAACGTCTTTTTTATTTTTCTTATACTTCAAAAAAAATGTTTTAGAATTTATTTTGTCGGAGGAAAAAAGTTAATATTTTGCCGAATTAAGACCCATCGATGTCATCTTTATCAGTGATACTAGCGGCCAAACGAATATTCACTGCGGACCAGTTTATGGCAGACCCCATGATGCAACGCGCTAACCATTCGCCCCACCCCCAACCCACCTACTATAGCCTTATTAGTCTTTATTAGATGTGATTGAGTCTAGTACAACAGTACTAATATTATATTACTACATTATATTAACACTGATTTTACGGTTTTTGGTTTTGTAGAAAACAAATGATCTGAAAAAGCTTCGGTCTCCTATGATCTGGTATCCATATAAAACGACTCTGTGGTAAACATTATAACTTATTTAAACGTCTATACTATCTATTTAGTATAACCATGTAGCGTAAAACTATAGGTTTTTATAAACTCTCTTCGGAATACCCACAACAATAAGACATACATAGATGCTCTATCATATTCTACTTCTCGTTGTAAGGAATCAGTCTGTGTAACATTTAATTTTTAAAAACAAACACTGATGTGTGCAGTTTATAATGTCGACTTGATTATAAGGCCTGTCTAGAATAATAAGGCTTTTCCATTAGGAACGAACTGTATGGAAGGGTATCGCTGCCAATATTTAATGCTCTGCGACAATGTCTTTTCCATTGATTATATGTAAAACGTACAATGTACAAAGTCCTAATAATACCGGTAATGATAAGTCAAAATACTTCTAAGACAATAGTTAAATGTAAAACGTCAAATGTTAAATGTCAAATGACAAAATGTTTTGTGGGAAAATGTTGTTTTTTTACGTGTCTACATTTTACATTTCTCATTTTACGTTTTCGCTCTGCCAAATTCCATTTGTCCTTCACGCGTTCTGCATAGCATCTTTCACAGAGCATCAAATTTCAAGGAAAAGACATTTATATTGACAGCGATACCCCTCCATAGAACTAAAACTTTAACAACTAGTTATCGATGTGTACTAGTTTAGTATTAGTAAATGTATATTTAATAGGTTGGGCTTGTTGCCCCAAGGGGCTCTTATTTGAACAAAACATATGAAGTTTTTCATGAAGCTTTTTAATTAGAGCTGGGACCTATATAACTCGTTTATAGTTCTGACTCATTTCAGTTTTAATAAATAATATGCGCTGTGTATACTCGAGAATGTGAGTTTATTTTCCCAAGGGGCCTTATTTAAACAAAACGGCTTAAGCTTGCTTTTTCATGAAGCTCTTTGGTGGCTAATTAGTGCCGAGACCCGTACGACTATTTTATAGTTATGCATCAGTTTAGTATTATTGCATACTTGATCGGGTGTGGTTGTCTTCCCATGGGAAGCCATAATTGTTTTGAATGCAGCAATGGATTGGGTAAGAGTTAGGCATAAACTGGTAATTCAACGTTCTTCCAATGAAAAGACTTTCGTATAACGCGTCTGACATGCTCCTGGTAACATTAATTTATTATTAATGGAATCAGCAGGAGACCAATGTCATTCCTACTTACACCTTGAACACGAGAGTTACACCTTTCGAGCTTTTAATATCCCTTCCTGTGAAAAACCATTCGCCAATACCACTTCCATTTTATATGTTCTACGACGGAAGTGGCGTATTAGTGACAGGAAACAATATCAGAAATCACTACCGATATCTCGCGCTGACTATGATTAACAAAGGAAAGATGGCGTCACATTGAGAAAGATGATCCATCAAAATTCCCTTGATATTTGAAATAAAAGTGAATGTTATTGTCGTTTATATTCACACAATATAGATATTATCTATTATTACTGTGTATCACTGGCGTGTTATTATACCGCTATATCTATTATGGCGTATCAGATTCATATATATATAGTTATATATATTATAGACAGAGTTAAACGCCCATGTCACATACGCGATGCCATTTTAGGAGTAATATAATGGTAAATTGTTATTAGCACAAGGGTCTTTAGTAAGCGGAGAACGCCGGAGAAATCCCACTCCTTGTTACGAACCAGCCAAGGATCGAAACTCCGCCCCTTAACTTTATAATACAAAGTCCACGGGTTAGATTACCTGCAGGCCATGTTCTAATAAAATTGTTCCTGTTAATGCATGCGCACACGACGCATTGTTAGATAGGTAGTGTGCTAAGACTAATAAGTACCTGCACGATCATTTGAACTAATAAACCGAGCTTTTCCAGACAATGAAACTATGTGCATATAATAGGCTTAGTCATCTATGGTGTTGCATGAAACACGTGATACGAGACAAGACTATCCAATGGCGCGAGTCAGTGGTGCCATAACGGCATCTCAAAATAAGCGGGTTTAAAATAGTTTTACAAAGCAATAAAAATACATAAAATAAATAAAATAAAATTATCCGCCAGCGCCAAACCTTTTGTTTAATAAGAATGAAGGGTTGTTTACAGGAACCTCAGGTGTTGGCTGCTGAGATGTCAGACCAATTTGGAATCCAGTGAAATTAAATGAAATTTGGTTAAACGTCGTATTTTCTGCACAAAACGCGATACTGAAGACGTTGTGTTATGTGTGGTAATTTGACCGGGGCCGCGCTTCTTCGATTTCCAATTAACTGTCAAGGGTTGCTTTAGGTGCATGTCACGCATTCGCCACATAACAACATCTGCACAGGACACCTGGAACCCCAAAGCTAGTGAAAGGAAAGGAAAATTTAAGGATATCCAACGCCACATTCTTGTGCATTGACCAGGGGCCTGTTTCACGAAATTTTAACTAAGATAAAATCCGATTTTAGTAATTCGATTGGATAGTATTAGATTGATTTTAGCGCTTAGCCAATCAGATTTAAGTATGTACTAAAATTTGGATTGTATCTTAAGTTAAAATTTCGTGAAACAGGCCCCGGGTCATGCAGTGTACTATTGGGGAAATCTTCCCCGGGGCCCGACAAGGGTTCTTTTGCATACACTATACACATCAATGTGTACACGGGAACTTGGTTTTTCATTCCATCCGATCGATTACACAGTTAGTGTGCCAGCGCCATACCTAGAGAACCAAACAACGCGGCTCCAAGTAAATTGGATATAATAAATGACATTGATACAGCATGAAATATATTTATTCGCTTTTGTTTTAAAATGATAAAAACGACGATTACGTTATCTCACTAGGGATGCTGCTGCAAATGATTTCATGATCTATGTGCAGCAGACAAGGTCATATCTAGCCGGGGTGCAGTGGGTACATTGCTTCCCAAGAAAAATAAGGCGGCCCAGGACATGGCGCCCCCACCCTCCACAAAAATAATTGACAGTCTTTCAATTATAAAATGATACACTTGATTATGATCAATATCAGTAACTTAGGCATGATATTGGTGCCCCACCACTCTGCTGAACCCCCACTTTTTAAATCCTACATAAGGCCCTGATAGCAGATACATTAGAACAATTCTAACAATCAAACAACTAGACCGCCATATTTATTATTCAATCTCATTAATCTTTGACTATAGTAGAGTTGAAATGAATAGACGTCGATGGTTCATAACACATAACAATATCACGATACAACCAGTTACCAGTCTCTAGGGTGTCTTTATCAGTCAACACACTCAGTTATCACAACTAGTATTTTATTCATAACAAGCGTTTTTGTTATTAGGCAATGAATAATCGCCATTGTTTCGACGGAGAAGAATGGCGTTCTGCATTAAGCATTTGCATAAGTGATTTAAAATGATTGCACTAGCATGCATTTTAAAACAAAAGTCACAATTGGTTTTTTGTTATGTTTTAAAATGCATTGGGTGCGGCTTGTGAAGACGGCTAGTAAATGAAATGAAATGGGTTTCACGTATTACTCTTCTGCACCGACGCCGACAGGGCTAATGGGGATGGGCGTACGCCATAAGGTGTGCTATGAGGGGGAGTTTGCGCGCGGAGAGCGGCGTTACGGCTTACTCTTTTTTTCGAAATAAAACTGTAACTGCTTTTTTTACGTGCACATGGGACTTCGGTTGACTAGGCTGAAACTTTGCCCCCGTTCTGCACCACTGGCAAGGAAAAACCCACGTTAGAAAACTTTAAAGACAGCTATACGAAAAATCATATTTTACCCAATACAGCAAAATGACTAGAACTCTTTGATTTGGATCAAAAAATACAATTGTCGATTTTGTTGGATCTATGCTGGTTCATCTGTTTTGTGGGATGAAAATCTGTCTTCGCTATTGTTGGGGGTCACCATTCAGACCTAACCAATTTTAAGTCCAAAACGTCGGTTCTGTATAGACAATGGGACTTAAATATTTATAAACCGGAAGTGACGTAAATAGGACATGTCGGCAATGAGTTCGAAGATGTTATGGGTTTTATATAAAGACGTTGAATAAAATAATACGAAGATATAATGGATAATGATTAAAATGGTACCAACAAATCAATATACGAAACTATCCTTTCGGTAAAACTACCAAATATTTCCTAAAGCGATCGTCTTGGTGATCCTGTAAACAGGTTTTCTGAGAAATCTAGAGGGATGGACAAGTGAAATTGGTTTATAAGAAAAGGTAATTCATCAAATGAAATACAGTAAATCAATTTGGAAGGTGATCAATGTTCTCTGATAGATTGTGAAGTTTTTACCTTAATACCACTCCAAGTGGAGGATGAGTTTCATGCGTATTGCCTAGCTTGCCCACTTCATCAAATCCTGTGAGAGCTCTTCACCTTTTCCTCTCAACCCTTAAGTGGGCTATGTACTTAGTACTCAAGAGGAGCTGAAACCCAACACTACAAGATAAAGTGACTAATCCGACTTATCTCGTCGGTAACTTGCTATTATTAACATGAAAATTATCTGAAGATATTCTTTTTTTAACTTTTATATTTAAACACCTGGGTTAAAGATTCTGCTGTTCGTGTCTGTCTCTTAGGTTATTTCACACAAGGACCTTGACTTCTGAAGACAACCATGGTGGCCCTGAGTCATCAACCTGGAGCCCCCTCCTAGTGCGATTCCGGTGCTGTTCAAGAAAGTGCCTCGGCAATTTTTAGCGGGTACTCATTTGTGCAGAACGGGGGCCTTCGAAGGAACATGCTCTAGTCGAAATCTTTACGTAAAGGGACCATTGCCATTTGGATTTCGACATGGAGTAGGGAGAAACAGGGCACCTTTCAACCCGCACCGGCATACGTACCCAGGACAGTCTAGTAGAGAGTCCGGTTCCCTATACCACACGATCAACGCGACATTATAAGTGACTAACTATATATAATCTAGGCAAATATCATCCTAAGATTTTCATTAAGGAAGATCGTTAGCACTTTAACAATTCCAGATTGACCAGGGTTCGTTTAACTAATCATCTTATAACCATCGTCCAATGCTTACATCACATTATTTCCGACAAAAGATCATTACCGTGCTCACATCGAATCTAATAACCTTCTGGCTATAACAGTCTCAGATAGAAATACTTTCTTTTTATCTTTTAATATCTTTATCCGTATAAACAGCCTCAGCTAATATAATAACTGTCCAGATTGACGTAATCTAGTTATTGTCAAATTACTTACTGAATTCTCCCTTTATTCCCGCGACTGCACTGTCAGTTCAATAAATTCTCCCACTGATGAAACCAATCGGCTTATAACGACATCAAAGTGAGCGATCAGACACAAACTATTTTTCATACTCGCAGTTTAATATCAATGTAGATTATGATTCATTGGCATATCTAGTGGTCTGCTGCTTTAACCCAATCACTGGGTCTCACATCAAGCACTCGTTTATCATACCTTCCGACCAAACTGGCTAGACGATGCTAAAATATCAATTAATAGTCAAGTCAGCTGAGCTTAAACTATGGACTATTGGTTTCGTATAAGAGTGTTGATTACGTCGTTTGTCCAGAATAATTGATACTACCTTTAATGTATTTTAGGAGTTCGAATTGCTAACAATAAAATAAAACCAAGTACGAACAATCCAAACCATAAGACAAAATTCGAAGTCCTAAAAAATCGGTATGGGTAAAATAGTGTATTCAGTCAAAATAACTCTATCAGCATATAGACTGTTCCCCGTGTACAAAATACACGACAAACAGTAGCTGCATCTAAACTATTAGGCGAAATTTCGGTAAAATATCGTGATGGCCAATGCAATATCGGTATGCAAAATGCACGTAATAAACATTGTTAACGTAGTAGACATACATTATCAGGGGGATGGTATACGCGTCAATTAAAGATATCTAGAATAACAGCCGAGAGAGACATGTCCTCGCTAACTTTGCCATAAATTATTAAAGGAGTGTGTATGAGTAGGAAATTGTGCCTTAGGTATATTCTAAACATGTAACTGAGCAATTAGATGATTACTAGAATTTGTCGTAAGCATTTGATTTTAGTGCTCCTCTATTTACAATCAACCAAATGAAGACCCACTATACGCTAAGTAGTTTGCTATGTCGGAATATTTTCCCCGTAAAACCCACTCTTCGTCGAATTCTAACTGTGAAGGTTAGTTTTACATAAACCCCAGTGAATGCACGGCAGAACCTTGGGGTGTCGTCCCGTGGAAACCACTAAACACCCTTACACCACAGGGGAAAACCAGGCTCTAAAACCCAGAGGAACCGTCTCGATGAATGACGAGATAGAACCCCGGAATTCCTGGATAGCGAGCGAACACCCTGCTCACTGAGCGACCGTGGCTTCCATTTCCATAAAACAAATGTGTGATGTTAACCTGCACTATAGGCATAAAAAGAAAACCACTGAACCGAGAATCTTGATTATTTAGTTGACCAAATAATAAAATGCCGCAAGACATACAGCCTTCTAGTTCCCACGACTTAATTATTCCATCATATTTCAATATCTCCTTTTAATAAATGATTATTACATTTTAATGAAATACCTTCACGATCTCGGGGTCCTCATGGCATCATAGACAAACAGTGTTCACGATGGGGTTCTCACGTATCAAAACATACAGTATTGAACGAGTTCTGTATTAAATAATGTCGATGAATTGTATTCATCTATACAAAAGCATAATCCTTAAACATTTCTTCAATTAAATAAACAGAATATGCAAGCGTTGATGGCAAGTCCAATATTATGGAGGGGGATCCTCGCCAAAACTCTCAATTTGTGAAAATACATTTGTCGATTTCTGAAAGTACATTTGTTCATTATTGTCAAAATACAAAGTACATTTTTCGATTTGTGAAAGTACATTTTGTTAATTTGTCAAAATGCAAAATACATTTGTCGAACCTACAAAGTACAAATTTTGAAATAACACAGCTTAACTTTATAGTTTCAAGAGATGTAATTTCAACATTTGCAGTTTCAACATTTTTAGTTTCAACAGTTGTATTAACGACACTTGCATTAACGAGCCTTGCATTAGCAAGCCATACATTAGCGAACTCTGACCATATTTGGGTTGATGTATGGTATGGAAGCCTATTGCGGCCATTTCAGAATCTCGATTTCTCGCCCCGGGCATAAATTCGCCTGTTGCCCAGATTTGACAGTCGTGTTTTGTATACGCCAGCTTGGGAATGCGGTCGTTTATTGCCCTCCACCCCGTCCGTCCACCCGTCTGTCAATCAGTCCATCCGTCGTCCGCAATTTCTTGTGAACACTCTACAGGCTACATTTATCATTTGATTGTTTTTAAATTGAAATATGATGCTTATATTAGTGAGATGAAGAAGCCTTTTTAATTTCAATAACTTCCGTTAATTTCTTCTGGAGTTATGGCCATTTTTTCACGTTGTTGCATCTTGTGGGGGTTGGGATGACCTAGTGGTCTAGAGTGCCGCGCTTCGACCTCTAGCTAACGGTCACCCCTGGCTTGCGGCTGTGGTTTCGAGCCCTAGTGTGAGCGTATGTGACATGGAAATAGGGGAGCCTTCTCATCCTCGTGGGTTTCCTACGGACACTCCGGTTTCCTCCCACTGCTAAAGACCCCTACGCCCAGGCGAATTATTGAAATAAAATTAAACCATATGTTAGTCCCGAAATGACCTTGTTGTGTTGAGTGGACGTTAAACCCCATATCTCTCTCTCTCTCTCTCTCTCTCTCTCTCTCTCTCTGTCTCTCTCGCATGAAATGTATATGCATCATTTAAATTAGTAAAACAAAGACTCATATTGAATTTCAGCAACTTCCGTTATAGATATCAGCGTGATGGGCGAACATACATACATACATAGGCTACATACAAAAACACAACTAAAGGTAAAGGGTCTTTAACAGGAGGAGGAAACTGAAAGACCAAGAAAAAAAACCACGGAATGGAAGTCGATCTATCCCTTGTCACGCACAAGCGGCGAATCGATACCGCGCCAATTGATCCAATGACAGTCCTTATGATCAATTGCGAACGCGTTAACCATTCCTTTTCCAACTGAGCTAACAAAAGCTAATAATGTACGTCATGCAGTGTGCTACGAGGGCCTACTCTTATTTCGAATTCCCACGGTAAAGGATTCTTGTACGTGGACGTCAATGTATGCGAAAAAGAGAAAGAAAGAGAGAGAATGAGAGAGAGAGAGAGGTTCAGCCCTCGGTTGAACAGACGACCCTAATCATTGTCATGTTCAAGCGGCGAATCGAAACCAATGTTTACACGGGGCCCCGTTATTTTGTCCCATCCGCACGACTACACGTTATCCGTTGCCAGACCCTCCGTCCTCCATCTACACAACGGAAAAGGGAAGATATCTCAAGATAAATTCCGATGCAGTTCAATGAAGCTAGAGAGCAAACGTCCTACTCACTGAGCCACCGTAGCCTCTACTTCATTTCGATTCCGGTCAAGGAACCTAGTTTTTTTTTATCTATAACATTCGAACGGCTATGCGTTGTCCCTTGCCAGGCCTTCCGCCCTATACCACTGACAAGCAGTTGGCATCGTTATTTTTAATCCGATTTGATCGACTATATACGTTGTCCCTTGTTAAGACTCCCCAAACGAAAGTACTGACAAGACCACGCATCAAAATATCCGATGAACGTTGTTGAAGTTGGAGAGCAAAGAAAGATTTGATTGAAGACTTAAAATCGATTACAGAATACAATACTATCTTTGCCAGAAGAGATTAAAATTATTTTGGCAATTTAATTGTCGAGATTCTGAAATGGCCGCAATAGGCTTCCATACCATACAATAACCCAAATATGGTCATAGTTCGCTAATGCATGGCTTGCTAATGCAAGGCTCGATAAAGCAAGTGTCGTTAATACAATTGTTGAAACAACAAATGTTGAAACTGCAAATGTTGAAATTACATCTCTTGAAAATACAAATGTTGAAATTACATATCTTGAAACTATACAGTTAAGCTGTGTTATTTCAAAATTTTGTATTTTGTAGGTTCGAAAAATGTATTTTGCATTTTGACAAATTAACAAATGTACTTTCACAAATCGACAAATGTACTTTCACAAATCGACAAATGTACTTTGTATTTTGACAAATTAACAAATGTACTTTCACAAATCGACAAATGTATCTTCACAAATTGAGAGTTTTGGCGAGGATCCCCCTCCATACAATATATCGTTCTACATTCCTGGTAATTTTCTTGTGATAATGGCATGTTCTTCACAGGTTCTTTTTATGGCAATGGTTGTTCCGATATGAGACAATATATAAATATTTGCAAAGGTATTGTACAGATATTTTCAATACATTTAAGTCTTACAAAGGTACTCTTTCGGTTCGTGAGAACTTTTCAATAGTGCTTCGAAACAATAAACACATTTTTTATTTCTTTCTCAAACTTGGTTGAACTGAAAAAGAAGAAATTTGTTGTATGCATGTTGCGCAATAATTGATTTTCGTAAATGATCAGAACTGCTCTGATTAACACTCAACAAATCAAATTACGCACAGTGACGTTATATGAAGGTCATACCTCGCACCTGAACTGATCTGGAGACGTTTCAGACGCATGTGCGTTAGAAATACTGATACGGAGACAAAAACAGAAGGAAGAAATAAAGCTTAATTGCTCGCGAACACAGTACGCCGATATTTTTCTACTAGCATCGTATTGTTATTAAACATGCATTATGCAAGAGCTAAATCTGCCTTTTTGCAGGTCTTTCTTTGGGCCTGAAATGTTATCTAAACTATTAATTAATTGATCCAGGCCTTAATCAACTCTGGATGGCATCAGATTTCTCCGATACTAATATAAACAGATTAAACCGGTTTAGCGCTACTTTGATTAAATCAATATGACAGAACCCAGACGGAGTGAGACTTAGCTTAGATCAACCTGAGGACAGTGGTTGAAATTATTGCACACGTCTGTCAGACTTCAAAGGCAAATATCTTCGCTTGCAATAAAGTAATTTGAATGAAATTTTCAAATTATTCATTTTACATCATTTACTTTCACTATAATGGCAAGAATGGCTAGTTCTGTATCTATATCTTACATAATGCCCCTTTAAGGCTACCCACACTGCCAACATGGACACAGGGCCCAACTGTCCGTAGAATACGAAGATGTTATCCATTGCGACTTGGGACTTGTGGTTTGTCGAGAGAGAGAGAAGAGAAATGGGGTTTAACGTTCACTCGACACAAACTAGATCATTTCGGGACTAACATATGGTTTTTAATTTTAGTTCAATAATTCGCTTGCGCGTAGGGGTCTTTACCAGTGGGAGAAAACCGGAGGACCCGTAGAAAACCCACGAGGTTAGACAGGCGATCCTACTCTTGCCATGTACTAACGAGGATTCGAAACCACACCAGTTCACTAATTGACAGGCTTTATGACACAGTGCGGTCAAGGGTTCGATCCCTGTGTTTGCTAAGAAACAGCATGCATAGTACTGCAAAGGGGGTAAAAACAACGAGACCAAGCGTATAGGTCTGTGTCCAGGTAAAATAACACTTCACAATCAAAATTCAATGAAGAGTTATCTCAAACGCCGCTATCTGGGCAAAATATCAATCGTAATACACCACAAGAGGTATGGCCGTCTACATTAGCCTGATTGAGCCACCGCGGCTCCGACATTATCAAAGATAATGAAGAATGCTAATGATGTAAACATACACGAACAAAACACAAAGGTCTATCAAGGTTTGTTACACAGTCAACAAATAACATATTAATTGTGTGACCTCTATCACCAAACGTTATTGAACATGGTTTGTTACTTTAATCAACGGTGTTTTCACAAGAGAATCAACTTTGATTCTGTGTAGAGACTAAACACACAATTAAACAACAATAAACATCAGCAGGATAGCTCCATGGTTTGTATGGTTCAGTTTCTTATCACGCAAAAAACACATCATCTTTGTCAACATGATGTTAAATTACACTATAAAATGTCGGGATGTTAAATCCCCGTATGATCATCAAAGTACCGGCAAAGTACGACAAATCAAAGGAATAAATATAGAACTGAAATGGAATAAATATAGCTTTTCGATTTTAGATTTTTATCTCCCAAATATAACAGATCTAAATAACATTTATTTGTCAAGCTATCGATCACAACCTACACATTTGTATCAAGCTTTTGAGACTTAAATAAACACGGCTTATTTTTTACAGGCTGAATGCTGCTTGGGTGTGGGAATGAATGGAATCGGGTTAAACGTCCTACTTTTCTGCTCCGACCGAGCTAATTAAGACGCGTCTGCGCCATATCGTGTGGAGCGGGGGTGTTTCACCAACGAACGTGTTCATGGAGTCTTTATGAGATCGTATCAGAGTTGTTTGACAACAATTTAAAACCCAATGGGATATTTCTTTCAAAAGATTAGCGAGGTGCTTATATTCTCTGCTTTTAAAAGATGATAGCTAAATTTTAATGCCAGGCTGCTTCACCTAAGTGTAGACGTACAATAAGTTCTTTTGATGTGATAATGTACATTTTCTGCTCGTCGTATCGATGTCCTTACCAAGTTTCGTGTGACTTTAAAAACCTTTCAGATACAACATCGTCTACGACTTTGCGATTAAATCCTTTAAAAAATTGAACATGCAAGACCATACCATCTGAGGAAGTTAACTGAACAACATAATTTTCCACTCTTGAATTCTATGAATGCTCTAATTGACTTCCTGTAGAAACATTATCAACATCGCACAATTATTATTACTAGTATATGTGCTTATTTTTAATAATTTTCTTTTATCTAAAACTAAATTGATGAACCGTGTTTTGTATCCTTTTAAGTACCCCCGCGCTTACAATTACTCATAGGTCAGCCAGATACTTAATATAGATTTAGCTTATTCATGATGCATTCCCGATTTACTGCAAACAGTCGTTTACAATGGGACGCAATGAAAACGCACCACTGATTTGACTGTACGTGCTGGCGAGACAAAATTCAAAACTTAACTCAAATAGGGTTTAACGTTTCACTGTTTTGCTCCGATTGGGCTAATGAAGACAAACATAAGTCATACAGTTTGCTATGAGGGAAGTTTTGACCTATACTATTAAATCGAGTTGCGACTCCCCAAAGGATTTAATGTATATACAAGACTTTGGTGTTCGTCCAATCCAAGCGGCTATGTGTTGTCCCTTTCTCCTGCACTACTGACAAGGATGCTACGCCGGAAAGCCTGTGAATTTTCTCGGTCTAAACAGTGATCGAACACGCTACCTCGTGGTTAGGGCACCAACGTTTTATTAGAGCCCCAAGACATAATGCAGCCGAATTGTGACTTGTGGTATGATTGTTTTTAAAATTGCAAATTAAAATGCAACACCCAAGTGGATTAACAATCATTCTGGTAAAAAAAATGGCGGGTTTGCATTGAGTTTCAATATATATATATATATATATATATATATATATAACTGTAGGCGTGTATTTATCATGGATGTACATGTATATCATAGAACGAGATACGAGCAGTGTCATAATTATAACACTCAGTTATTAAAGCGTCACCATAAATAGTATCCAGTTATTACATGTAATACCTGTGTTTAAAAAATCAAATTATGCCTAGTATACTATTATCGTTTTATAGCATTAGGCCATTAGCCCAGGCGGTTCATTCATTATTAAAGACCATGTTTAAAGAATCGACATATCTTCGATACGTTATTTAAAAACTGATGTTTAAGGAATCGGACTACTGTGTGTTATCATTTCCCACCCTCCCATTTATGATCAGGTTCTTGTTATATAACAGTTTTATTCATCAACCAAGTTATGGCATCGTAAAATTGCGATAGTACAAAGCAGCAATCAAATCCTAATCAGCAAAGAAATCATAAAATGATTGCTCATCTTCAAAACGCATTACATATTTCAGTTTCCACAACTAAAACGTGGGATCGGTACGAATTCATCTGCTTTCAACATGATCGTAAAACACAAGGCCATAAACCGACAAAAAACAGGTTAGGTTATAACTGTCAGTGTATCCCCATTATTATTAATGTCTATATTATTACATACTATAAAACCATCGGAAGACAATAAAACTAGTTATCTCTAAGTTATAATCTCAACAGAGTTAAACAAAAGGATAAACATAAAACAGTTATTACCCTTACAACATCTTTGAACTTATTACTCGACAATTAAAATGTTACAAAACCTCTTTACTTTAATAACCACGATGAAAACTGTAAGATGATTAAAAATAACTCTGCATTTCAGATCTCGGTAAATAATTTGTTTTTAGGAATATTTTTTTTTAAAAACCCACCTATATTCTAGAAACTCATTTAATTGTGAAACTATATTTCTTTACTCATAATATCTTATTAAACGACCTTTCACCAAGGTACGTTAATTGAATAAAGCGTCGATAACCCCATGGCTCATTATTTAATCCAAAAGGTATAAATAACTGGTGATAGTTTAACACATTAGAGACTTGCACACAATATCAAACTATATTAGTTAATTATCGAGTATTACATAGATGGCATATAGAAATAAAATATAAAATGTTCAACTTTGATTTGGTTGTTATTGGTAACCCATATAAACCAAAAGGAATGAAAATCTTTTATAACATTGTCATGTGATACATGTACAGTGCTAATTAAAATATCAATATCTAAACTGTGTATTGTGAAACAATATCAACTCTAAAAAAAGTAAAACATACCTTTTATACATAAATCCTCGATCAATCATTATAAAATTTGAAAATGAACATCAATTATCAGGCCTCTAAGCCTACATGCATTTGGAAGTGACACACTAATATCCTCTGTGGGATCACTGATTCCGTTGAAATTTCTTAATACAGGTCCCACAGAATTTCATATTCTCCATTATTGAACACACAGAAGATAAAGCTGGCGCCGTAATGTTCTTTTAATAAGGTTACATAATTTTACATTTATACAGAAAGAATAGGTCACATCAAGTAATCTACAATAACAGCATTACGTTTCTTTCTATTATATATAATTGATTGAATCAAAGACAAGTTAACAAAAATAGCTCCAGAAGTTGAAGAATGCAAATTTTATACAACTGAATATCGTTATTTGATTCTTCCCAGCGGCGGCGCCAGACGGTTGAGAGTGGGGGGTAAAAAGCTATGGGGGTCTGGAGGCTTTGCCCCCCCCCCAATTTTTCTTTAGCCACGCCCTTTTTACTTAGGGAAACTCCCTTCTCCAGCTATTGGACACACCCGTTTTAGGTCGAGAAAAGCCCTTTCTAACATGTGATGTTGCACTTTAATATAATATAATGCACAAAAAAAGGATCCTACCCCCCCCCCCCCCCCCAATAAATTTTATGTCATTTTTAGCAAAATTGGGATGGCCATGATTTTCAAAAGGGGGGGGGGGGTCCCCCCCTCCCCATCCCCCCCCCCCCCCTCCCCCGTGGCTCCGCCACTGTTTCTCCCAAGAAAAATTGTACATGCATATTGCATACTGTTCAATACAAACCTTAAATATGAGTTTTAATACTGCCCCGTGCCTCTTAGTGGAAGTCGTCCCATACCCTCACCCATACACACGCACCCACACACTGACAATCGTCTTTGGCTAATATATGCGTGATCAAGCCCAGTTCAAAAGACAATAACTCAATTTTATTTCATCAAAGTTGTCGTCTAACCAAAACATCGACACACTTCTTATCTCGGCTTAGTCTGAACTGAAAACGACCATCCCAGTCACCTAATGAACATATGCATCAAGTTTGAACATCCAGAAAAGACAGCAAGACTAACTATGCCCTCCCCCCTCTCCGCTTGCAGAATCGCGCCTTTTGTTGGTCCGAAGTTGATCTTTGTACCCTAATTCCCCATCTAAAATACTTTCAAAATACAATCATTCACTTGTTCTTTAGCACTGCACCTCTGCTAACAACAGCGTTCTGTGTTGAAGTGTACACCTTTAATGAAACGTGGACAATTATCTTACAAACCATATTAAAATCAGAATTTCGCCCAGAAATTGTAAATCAGTGTTCTCCAAGCATCACATGTTATAACATAACATCGACCCTTGCTGTGTACGCTGTCATGTGACGGATATGGGGCCAGGTAGGCGCGGGAATTCGTTTTGAAAAACTGGCTTTAATTGTGCTTTTTTAGGGTATATTCTTCGAGATTAAAGGGTCACCAAAAAACTACGCGAGAACAGTCACTTTTTTAGTGTCCCCGAACCCACCTATCTGATATTCGCAGGTTCCTTCTCTGTGCATCTCTGACGCCACCAGGTATGTGTACTATTTCCAAATACTTTTAACTCACTATTTCTATTTGCTCAACAAATGCTATATCTATTTAAGTGTTTCAAGTCGCAAATAACAACCGTGCATCAATACCAATTCGTAATTAGTTTTTAACGAAGCACTATTATGTATCGTGAGTTTTTTGTCGTTTTTATTTTTAAGCGCGAGATGTGGCATGTGCACCTACTGAATTTAATTATTTTCTAATTGTGCTAAGTAAACATTTTCTACCACATTATTGATTAAAGTAAGCATTAATAGGCCGTTGAAGGCTAAACTGAAATAAATTGAGAGAGGGGAGAAACAAGTACGATTATAATCCTTAACATATTGATAAGCTTCTTCGCTATCCTTATCCTATTGTCATAATAATCAGCATCACGCAACTTTCTTATCGGTTTATTCTAAAAACGGCCAATAATTTATCGACATTTTACACTTCATTTTCAGAGAATATTCTAAAAGACTGATAAGAAACAATTAATTTTCATTTCTTTAGATAAGCATTATGTAAGATTTAGATAAAGACCTGGCCTCAAGTTCACAAAGCATTCTTAGACTTAAGTTGAGAATATAAGAAATATCTTTGATCCAGAAGAACACAATTTTGCATATTATTGGTGTATTTGATATATTAAAACAAAAAACGTTTTATAAAGGGCTATATTTTTGTGTAAATTATCAACTTAAACCTAAAAAAACCTTTGGAAATTCCGGGCCAGGTCTTTCTTGATATTCCGGTTCAAAAGTAATAAATATTATTTGAAAAAATTAATTTATTCTAATGAAATATGAGAATTTGTACTTTTGAAACGGTGTACATAGCGTAAATAATTTCGATATGCAATTGCTACGTTATTCGTTTTAACGTTAAATTATAAAATGGTGCAGGTCTAAATAAGAATAACTTGTTTAAAGGGGGAATTTCACATTTATAAAGGATATCAAAACATAATTATTTCTATGTCTTTTGCTCAATAGGTTATCAACTCGCTATTATATGGGCATCATTCTCACATTTATAAATTATTCACACCGGAAATAATAACACAATTACCTCCCAATTACCTCCCTTGTTTTTCCATCTCCCAATGGAATAGCTATCTTTAAACGTTTGAATTTGAAGTTGAAAATGATATTTTTGGCAATTTCTCAACTGGCAATAGTGAATTTATAGGATTAATATGAATATTCTTTAACAAGGTAGGACTGTTTATGGATATCATCTATTTTAAGGCTTTATTTTAATACATTTTAAAAATATAACTTATACAAAATTTGAAATTATCGCTTTAACACTTGAAGCCAGGAAAAAGACCTGCAATGGACGGATTTAGCTCTTTTTTTTCAAATGCCAATCTCGAAATATGTTTAGAGAGAAAGTTTTTTGTAATATTAGTCAATACATCTCTTGTTATGATTGATCCATAAAATAGATTACATCCTAATAACAAAACAAAATAACTTCCTGTCTTATGTAACAGACTGGAACATGTTGAATATTAATAAGTTGTGTTGGGTAATACGCATATCACCAAATTGTGTATCGATTTACATGTTAACAGATTGTTATTACTATTAGTAACTAATAAACCGCAGTTACAAAGAGCAATTCTGTGCTTTGTCATTTGTTATCCTGCTAGTTGGTAAAAAAACACGATGGTTTTAATTAAGTTACGGTATATATATTGAATTGGCGCATTATATAATACGTAATCATAAATGCGGATGGGCGGGGGTGGGGGGGTGCGTCGAGTGGTCAGGGCACTTGACTCTCGACTACAATATCCTGGGTTGGAATTCCGACATTGCACGTGACAAACTTTTGAGATTTTAAAAACCGGGCTTTCACTTGCAGGGGGCAATTGCGTGTACGTTAAACAAAACCTGGACAGTTAAAAATCGGAGAAGAGTGGTAGACGGATACGCGGCTCTCCCAGCAGCAGTCTGAAAATGACAAAGTATTGTGTTGACGAGACCGAAACACCATTATACGTTAATAAAATGGTCGTCGTTTTAAATACACCGTAGAGATTCATCACCGATTCATAATGAATGATACATGTAGCATGACGGATCTACCATGGCACTAAATTGAATTTAAGGGTCCCTAGCCCCAGGGGATTCCCAGAAGTAACTTCAGTCCACATTTCTTGGCGGGACGGTTCCTAAATAGAATAGATACGTGTTTGGGCTGAATAGCTACTGAATTAGAACTGAGGTCTTGGTACTGTTAGATGGATGCTAGGGTGGTCATAGAATAAACCGACTGAAAAGGATTGCAGTGGATACCCAGACCTGGTTGCGAATGCCTCCTTAACTGTTCAAGCCCAAGGGCCGCTGCATAGTCCAAATTCAGAGGTTTCAGGTTAAATACATATTAGTGTGAAGGCGGTGCATGGACACAGATGCGGAAAATACACGTGCTGTGGATTCAATTAAATGATGCAAGGCAGTTCGCCAGCAGTAAAATAGTTACAAAGCTGGGCCCGGTTTCACGAATTCTTAACGAAAGATAAAATCCAAATTTTAATAGATACATCATTTTTGATTGGCTAAGCACTAAAATCAATCTAACATTATCCAATCAAATTACTATAATTGGATTTTATCTTAGTTAGAATTTTGTGAAACAGGCCCAAGTGCATAAAATAAGCGTAAAGTGTTCAACCTAAAATATGAAGTATAGGCCTATGAAATTTATTTAAAAGAATGGGGGTTAGGATGGCCTAGTGGTCTAGAGTGCCGCGCTTCGACCTCTAGCTGGCCGGTCACCTCTGGCTTGCGGCTGTGGTTTCGAGCCCTAGTGTGAGCGTATGTGACATGGAGAAAGGGGTGCCTTCTCAACCTCGTGGGTTTCCTCCGGGCACTCCGGTTTCCTCCCACTGCTAAAGACCCCTACGCGCAATCGAATTATTGAAATAAAAATTGAAAACCATACGTTAGTCCCAAAAATGACCTAGTTTGTGTCGAGTGGACGTTAACAACCCCATTTCTCTCTCTCTCCCTCTCTCTCTTTAAAAGGAGAAATCTATATTTAACAAAATTAAAAAAATTAGCAAAAACTCAAAAATGTATCTAATCATAAGACTATATAAAGTAATTCTGGTAAAAATACTTACGAGGCGAGAGCTTTAAATAGTGTTAATGTCAACTGATGCCGCTGATAACAATATTCTTGTGACATTCTGGGAAAAACTATTGAACTTTGTCAACAAACACACATGAGATATTCTGATAATCTGTCAGTCGCTTCACATCAAAACATTTTATCAATAATAACTGGATTTGAATTTTACAATTTGTGGTTATTATACGGAAATGACGTCATAGATTATTAAATGCGGTATAGACAAGGGAGTGAATTACGGCGCAGCCTTAGTTTAAATTGCCTGTTTCACCATCCGGTATAAACGAAGGGCAGTGAAAGCCTATCATTAAGTAAGTTCTGTTTAATGAGTCTCTACCCGCTGAGTCTTTCTCGATTACAAATATCGAATTTTTCCACACACAAAATTATAGAAGCAGTTTGATTATTATGTTCAGCAGCTGATTCACTATCCCCATTCAGGCAAGTGACACCCTTAAAATTCCAGAAATCGCTGATTTATATAAATATATCAACATTTATAAAGCGCATAAACACATTAATTGTAAAGGTCCTAATACACCGCTGGTTCCAAAGTTGTTTTTATTTTTTTTATTTTTTTCACAAGGGATTTGATCTGGGATTTGAAGGTTTCCTTAATTCTTAATGTAATTTATTCCATAAGACATTAAGACATCTGTATAATTACGAATATTCCAAACACAGTTGCAGTTATATAAGTGGACCCTCAGTAGGCGTCACTCAAAAAAATAACAGTTATCTAAAAGCGTTGTTTATCTCGAATTGCAGTATTATAAGGCGGTCCTCTGTGGGCGTCACTCAAAAAATAGCAGTTATCTAACAGTAATCTTTATCTCGGATATATGAAGAAGATGCAGTTATATCAGGCGGCCCTCAGTAGGCGTCACTCAAAATATAACAGTTATCTAACAGGGTTGTTAATCTCGAAGTTGCAGTTATCTCAGTAGGCGTCACTCAAAAAATAACACTTATATCTAACAGTTTTGTTTATCTCGAATACATGAAGACGTTGCAGTTATATAAGGCGGCCCTCAGTAGGCGTCACTCAAAAAATAACAGTTATCTAACAGTGCTGTTTATCTCGAATATATGAAAGTAATTGTAGTTATGTGAATGTTGTGAATATTTCTAGTATTTATATAGATCGCAATAAATCAATAAAATACAGGTAATATTATAACATGGTCTATTGTTATCAACTTATTCTACCTTCTACACTAGAGACTTGCCATTTCACTGGTTAAAGCTGCCGCTTTCAAAATGTCGCTGCATGAAATATTTAAATGAAATGAGATAGAGTACGACGTTCTACTTTCCTACAAGTTAAAGCAGCAGTTTGTGAAAATGACGTTTAACCTTTTAACTTGCTGAACCAACCGGGGTAATGAGGACGGGTTAGATCTATTTCACAAGGCCACCTGCACATTTCCTCAAGGTCACAAGATATAAACAGGGTTAGGGCGCGTGATTGTTGCCGATGATTGTAGGTTTTAGATTGTACCCTAGGACTAGGTCTTGGGTTTATGGTTAGCCTAGCCTTGTTTAAATCTCGTGACCTAGCTATGACGAAATTTACAGATGGCATGGAGACAAGCATACCCGAGCGAGGAAGTATTGTATGTGTGACATTTTACCTGAGGAGAGCAGTGTTTCCGCTTGTTCTTGATTGAATTCCAATTGTCAAGGGTTCTTTAACGTGCATGCCAACGAGTACACTGATGAACCCCAGTGCTCTCTTGTTGAGTCCCGCGTCCTTTACCACTGACAAGGGGGGAACAGACAAAGGTCCTCTCTCCTCACCAACCAGACTCATGAAGACAACCTTTAAACCGACAATGTGATTGGTCTACGTGTGATCTGAACCCCAGCACAGATCGGATATTAACAGCCAGATTTATGCAATTCCCGGTGTGATCATATTTTTTTCTACCACATCACATTGCTAAACATACCGTATAATCAACTCTATCTGGTCTATAACCATATTCCTGAAGCCATGACCCGAGAAATCCCTCTGTGGCCATTGATGGATTGACTTCCTGTACTTAAGTTTTTGAGGGAGTGTGTATATTCCAAGTACAGCAACATGACAGTCCTTTGTTTAATCTGAAACCTTCCCTAACACTTTGGACAGTGGTTTAAGGAATTAAAAACTGCGACAGTAATATTAATCTCCAAGCAGTATGGCTTACACTGTCGCCGTTTTGACAGCCTCATTAGTTTTTCTACAATATTCGGCTATGCACTGGATATCGGCATTGTAAATTTCTGAGTCATGACGTAACGTTTAAACCTGAATGCTATTGTTACGCAGTTACGTATTGGCTGTTAATCAGACTATTGACCAATCATAATTTGGAACCGAAATTTGTTTTTATTACAGCAGTGCTAAGTGACATTCCAACGAAACACCGCGAGGAGTATTGGTCTATACACGAAGAAGTGTATCCAATTGTTTTATAAAGAACATTCCTATTATTGGTTTCCTTCCTAGAATATTGCCGCTACACCTACCCTTCTATTCGCGTGTTTAATTTTACAGGTGATTCTCCAACGATGATTATAATAATTCCACACAAAAATATATACAGCTCTGGATTTCCAATTAAAGATGCATTATGTAAGATTTCGATACAGGGCTAGCCGTTCTTGCTATAACATTTTTAAAATAGTTTGAAGAGCGGTGTAATCTCGATTGTCATTGCTACCGTTGTTACGATAATAAACAGAGTTTCAATTAACCATTATTTAATTAAATTAATAGCTGGCAATCATATTGAAAATCAAAACCATCCAATGCCTAGAGATTTGGTTGTGGTCTAATTAATGATTTATTTAATATTTGAGGCCAAACGAAAGATCTTTAATATCGAAATACAACTCTTACATAGTGTATCTTTGTAAGCAAATAAGCACAACTGTTTAAGGCACCAATGGAAGGAAACCAGCCCGAGATTGACCGTACTGCAATTGAACGCGGATCCATAAAATACCCCCACCCCACTATTCCAGTTGATATGTGGGATTGAAAAAACTCAATCGTATAATCGGGAGTCGGAATGGTTTTCAATGGCGTATGACTGTCTTATAAAATTAACACTTAGCCGAAACTAAGAAAACGAAACGAAGCGACACGAAAAATTGAAATTCATACATTTAATAAAGTTTTTCGCCGGTTTTTCAAATGTATTTTGTTTTCGGCATCGATTGTCGATGTGAAACGTTCCACTTATATAAAAACCAATGTATTTATTTATATTAAGAAATTCAATATTCACCTGTTTATTAACAATATAGATATTTGATTCTAACGTGGATATTGAAGCCCGTGTCAATAACATTGGTAAAAAAAATGCTATTATCATATGCATAATATTCGTTATATTAGCAAGTTCATCTCTCCAGGTGCAACTAAATCGTTATTCAGTTCATTTCTACTCCCTATTCGCATACCTTCCACTTAAAGCGATAGTTTCATATTTTCTAAGAAAGTCAAAACATAATTATTTCAAAGGTCTTTTACACAAAAAGTTATCAACTCACTATTATACGACCATGGACATTATTTCCCACCCTCAAAAATCATTGACACAGGAAATAATAACACCATCACCTCCCTTATTTCCCCATTGAGTCTATGCATTAGCCATCTCCAAACGTTGGAATTTGAAGTTGAAAATGATATTTTTGGCTATAGTGTATTATAGGATTATTAGGATTATGCTTTTATAAGATAGAACTGTTTAGCTTTATTTTAATAGATTAAAAAAAAATTTGAAAATTTGAAATCGAAACTTTAAACTCATAAAGTAACTTCAAGGGGTCTAAAACTAGCGGCCACGATTAATTTCTGAAAGTAGACACCTATCTTATATTACCAAACCTTGCTGTCTCGTACACAAATTACCTGCAATGTGTAAATTTCTCAAAGCAAGAATGGATTGTATAAGGTATAACACAAGGTACACACGTTATCTGTCTCGTACACAACATAATTATAAAGTAACCCCGGGACTATATCAGAAGAGAGAGAGAAATGGGGTTTAACGTCCACACGACAAAAACTAGGTAATTTCGTAACTAACATAATATGGTTTAATCTTATTTCAATAATTGGCTTGTGCGTAGGGATCTTTAGCAGTGGGAGGAAACCGAAGGACCCAGAGAAAACCCACGATGTTGGACAGGTGGCCCTACTCCTTGTCACGTACAACCGGGGATTCGAAACCACGCCAGTTGACTCAATGACAGTCTTGAAGATAAAGCGCGCACGGGCTAACCATTCGGTCATCCAACCCCCCCGGTCCCTTTCACTGCTAGACGTAAATCCACTGCCTGTGCTAGACACTTTTTTGAGGAAAAAGGTGTGTTTGGAACTAGATGCCAAACAGTATTTATGAAAGCTTTTATGAAAATTCTTTTTGTATGCTGGGATTGACATGAGGTTGGGCTAATAGGACAAAATGGAATTTTGGAAATTTGCATAATCATGAGGTCATGTGACGTCATGGCGGCCATTTTGGATTTCTCAATTCTCACTAAAACTAACACGAAAACGAATTTTTCTCCATGAAATACTCATGGGATATTGTTTTTTTCACTGGATTTTGATACAGATATATAAAATGAACACAAATATCAATAGCAGCGACGAGTAATGTCACCACGAACACGCGCACCACGTCTCCCACTGCCATGACCACGTGCGGATTGCAATACCTTGTTTTGACTTTCACTTTCACTTTCATCCTATCATTATCAATATAGTCCGCCAATAGCTGTAATAGATCGGGACTCATGAATTGCCTTCGTCTTTTACGATCCAGCAGGCCAGCATTATTATCAACATCAGAATTATCGTCAGAATCTACTGAAGACATATAGGCTACTACATAAGGCTATCGTGTTCACATTGGGCTTGTTCATCATGCACGGGAGACATAGCTATAGGCGGAAGGTCGAGCAACAAACCACCCACTGCATACCACCAATCACTGTCCTGAATACTATTATTATCAACATACTGGAAACGAGTAACGTGTATCAGTATACCCGCCTCGAAATTGTCTTGGTCAGCGAAGATGTCATTCCCTACTTCGCCGAGATTGCATCGTCTACGTTGTCACTATGCACTTCGCCATTTTACTGTTTGCCGTTTTGAAACACGTGGAAATATGTTCTAGTGTATTGAAAATACAATAGATGGCACTTGCAGCTACGGGGCTAATTGTAGTGAGGGCTATACTGAGTACTCGGTAATACCGGGTACGGGCATTTTGACGACATTTTATAATACCCGGTACTACCGGGTAGACGCAGTGAAAGGGTTAAAGCAATTTGGCGAATTAGCCGCAAACATTGCAATACATTTGTTCCATTCCAAGGTATGCCAAGGAATATCAATAGACTATCACTTTCCGCCTACTGCAATAATCTGGCAGTCATGTTACATAATATGATATCATTATTTAGATATGGTATATTATATCCCATTATGCATGGCCACGTTACAAAAAGGAAACATTATGGGAGACATAATACACGAATGGCAGTTTTATTATGTAAGGGAGGTAACTAATACATATCAGATAAGAACAGACCACCAAAGTTTTTTTTTTCCATGACGTTAATATTAATTAGTATCTCTTTGCTGGCCCTCTTTTGGGTGGGTTTATAGCCTAGTTTACACTAAATTAATTGAACAACTTAAAGGACGCTAATATCGTTAATGTTTATTAGAATCTCTTTGCTCGCCATCTTTTTGGGTGGGTTTGTTGCATACAGTACATTAATTGAACAACTTAAAGGACGCTAATAACGTTAATGTTTATTAGTAACTGGCCCTCTTTTTGGATGGGTTTGTAGCATAATATAGTACATTATATTAATTGAACAACTTAAAGGACGCTGTTAGTGTCTACCAATATTGCATCGATAAAACTGGTTAAACACATTGCAAACATATTTTAACAAAGATTTCAAGAATCGAGAAGTGGCGTAAAAAAAGAAGAAAAGGGCAGTTATCGCTACCACTAGCCGTAGCGAAATCTCTGTGTTTATATTATATTTGTAATATGTTTAACCAGTTCTATCGTATTTTTAATATTGGTGGACACCAACAGCGTCCTTTAATGAATATATACTACCATTAATGATCAATTAATGTATGCTACAGCTCCAGATTGAAAGTATTAGAAAACACGACCAAGATTGGATATAATGATTCTTCTTCAAGAACGGGTTTAGTTGGGACAGATCTCATAATCCTTTATGTCAATTTAATAACATTATACCGTAACAGAATAGGGATATTATACACCAGCTGTAGTAATTCAATGCTGATTAAATGCCTTGTATTATATTACTTGGATTATTTCGTTTTACCCTTTACATTAAATGATAGAAAACCAGCAAACTTAGTTAATTACTGAAGCCCAGCAAACTCATTTAATTGTGTTCGTATAATACAGCTACTGTATTCACTTACAGAAACCAGCGTCAATCGCATACACGTTCCAGTAGCATTGACTTATGTTTTTTTTTAAATGTAGCCGGTCGTAACCTATTGTAGTGAGTTGTCTTGCGGTTTGAACGGGTCTTTATTGTGTGAATGCCAGAACATTGACTCGACATATATAAAAAATACGATAAAACTATGAATATTCATATAAAAAACTATGAATATTCATGTAGTAATTAGAAGAAGAGATCAACCTGTATTACATCTGTTTTTACAATGATATAATAGGCAGCCCGATGAAAGCCGGCAATTTCTAGTCAAGATTAAATACGTATTGGTTCTTCCAGTCGTTTAGCACCTCCACAATCAAACTACAATTTGATGATACGCATCAATCATCCATTCCATATTCTTTTCCTGTTTTGCAGATGCGGGTTCGATTTTATATGAAATCCATGGGGTTTTATTGTACGACGCTGGCTCACTTAACGGGCGGTCTCTGGTTCGATCCTGGTTCGAGATTTTCCAGTCTTCTTTCTTCTAAGGACGGAAATGAAATAAAATGAAATGAAAACGCAATTGATTTGACTGTACGTGCTGGCGAGACATAATGCAAAAATGAACTGAAATGGGATTTAACTGTTCTGCGCCGACTGGGATAATAAAGACGGGAATACGCCACACAGTGTTCTATGAGGGAAATTTCGCCCGAACAGCGGCGCAACGGCCTACTCTAATTCCAACTGTCAAGGTATCTTTTACGTGCACGACAATGTGTATACGGGACATCGGTTTTTCGTCCCATCCGAATGACTAAATGTTGTAATATGTGCATTTTGGCCAATTTTCTTCGAATTAAGCCATTAAAGAATAGAGATTTAGCTCCTTTAATAGTAAATGCAGGAAGACTGCACTACACGCAAAACAAAACAAAACAAAAAGATCTACAAGATAAACCTGCGGACAAGACAGAAAATAGACATTGCAAACACTAAACAGTTATCAAATCAAGTGACCAATTTCAGTCTTCATTGGGATAGGAGTTGGTAATATTTTTATATGCAGTAGAAAAAATGAATATTCAATTCTCAGTCAATCTAATTAATATTCATCCACTGGGAATAAAAAAAACAGACGACTACAATATTCCCTTGATACCAATTACCACTTAAAGCTAAATTATAAATTAATGTTTTAATATTTCTTCATAGTAACACGAACAAAAACTCTACTACAGTAATGAGTGCATGAGGGTTTATGATTGAAGAGTGGGCTGATTTGTCAGCTAATCTATAAAACATATACATCTTTATTATCTATTATGATGAGTACGATGTTGGTTCGTTAACCCGCAGGTCCCGGGTTCGATACTGTTAGGCGCGAATTTCTTTGGGATTTCCCTGCTTGGAGAAATGGAGTCTCACGTCCACTCGACACAAATTTAACTAGGTCATTTCGAGACAGGCGACCCTAATCATTACCACGTACAACTGGGGAATCGAAACCCACGCTAGTTGACTCAATGACATGCTTTATGATACAATGCGCGCACGCTAGCCATTCAACCCCCCCCCCCCTTGACGAGTAAGATATTGGCTCGCTAACCTGCAGGTCCTGGGTTCGATACTGTTGTTTGCCGCGAAATTTCCTCCCTTTTCCGGCCTGGTAGGAACCCTGACAAACAACAGCGTCTGGTAGTTTGGATAGGAGGAATAACCTAGGTCCAGCGTACACGTTAGCGTGCACGCAACAATGAAACGGGGTTTAACGTCCTACTGTTCTGCTCCTATAACCTGTGCTAATGAAGACGGACATACGCCATGCAGTGTGCTATGGGGGAAATTTTGTCCGGGCAGCGGCGCTATGGTCTACTCTTATATTGAATTCTAACTGCCAAGGGATCTTTTACGTGGACACCAATGTGTACACGGGTCCTTCTGCATGTAAAAGTGCGCAGAAAAGAGTATGCCGTAGCGCTGATGTGGCACATAAATGGGTAAGCCCGACTGTATTGACCCAGCGACTGCAGAAAAGTAGGACGTTTAACCCCATTTCATTTTCTATTATCTATATAATTTAACAGCACGTTATAAAGACGGAAAACAGAATTCTGATTTGAGATAAATAAAGGTAAAAGATACGTCTTTTATATCACGCAATTATAAACGTTTACAAATTTATGATTTTCTTCTCGATTGTGAATAATTCACTATGTATAATCGCATACATATGTGTAGGCCGAGATAAAGCAAATATTTTCACATATCTTTTTTTATCTTCAAAAGAGAAAGTTTTATCAAAGTCCTCTCTGACTCATAATTGTCAGTGATTACTCATTTCATGAATGTTTGAATAAGCTTAAAGCCCAAACTTGTCAGGTTGAAAGTTAAATATAGAACATAAAGATGCCTTCCCATGCACAAACGGTATGATTCAGTGATAAATATTATCTAAACAAAGATATATTCAGATTAATTATTTATCAAAAGTCTGCTCAAAATACCCCTCAAAACATTTTGATCTCAAGGAACTACCTCTACTCGTAAAGATCTGTTATAAGCAGTCTTGTCTGTCACTTGAATTGAATTTTCCGCTATAGCTTGTATTAATTTGTCGATGCTTATTGTCCATTCACTAAAAATATCGAAGCCTTAGTAATATTTTTGATTTCCTCTGCTCAATTCTTTTCCGCCGTTAGTCACAGACTCGCATAGATCTCACAACTGCTATCCATTCGATCAACACAATCCAAGCACTCATTGCGGACGATACGTCACTTAAGCAGACAGCCTTCCAATCTGTGATACCTTTATTACAGTTTTGTCATGTGTGTGGCCCATGAGTGTTTATGGTATCCAGTATTTTGTATTTAAGACGAGGCATCTCTACTTTCGATTTATACAAAAAGTGTCATACTTTTGTTGGAAATAACAACCCTATAATTACTTTCGCGTGGATGCATCTTACGGTCAAAAGCGCTTTTAGATTTAAAGGCACTATAAGTCAGGTCGTTCACCTAATTTCAGAAGTCAAAAATATGTACTATTTCAATGTAAAGGTTGTTACTTGTATTTTCAAAAACTATAGATATTTTTCAACTTGTACGATAAAAATATCTGGGTTTTTTTATCTCTAAGTTATTACATAAACCATTTTGTATTCTAAAGATTGGTACAACTTGTCTAAATTAAAACGTCGTTTTATCAGCTCATACACAGACAAGTCGATCTCGGGAAGATATAAGAACAAATATTAACAAAAGGCTTATAAATTAAATTTTACTTGGAATAAAATTGAATCAATGTTTAATAAGTCAAATTAATGTAATCAACATATCACTTTCTGACTTCATTTCCCGCCCAGACAGGCAACCGGAAATAGTTATTTACTGCTGAACTGTAACCTCCAAAAATACGAATAAATACAGTAATCAGACCTTTATGTCTATTGATTTAGTAAATGATCTGTACCGGACGGTGATAGTATTATCAATGAATGATTAAGCTTCTTGTCGTTCAAGCTGGAATATTTAACGTATTGATACAAGAACGCGGCTTATGTTTACTATGTATGGCCTATTAGAGAGATATGGGTCTACAATGATCCGCAGCAAAATTAACACATATCAGATACTAGTTCAATCTCCATGAACATTAAAATTTGGTAACATTTAATTAACAAATGATTAAATCTCAGACAAGATCTTTAAAAAATTTAACTTAAAGATGGATTATGTTAAAGCTAAATCTACCTTTACCGGTCTTTTACTGGCTTTTTAAAAATGTTTTATACAATATTTGTCAAGTTATTGAAAGAACACGGCATCTAATAAAAGAACAGGTCCAACAAAATACTCTTTAAACATTAATTCTAAATTCGGAATCGGAATCACTATCAAATTAAGACACCGAAACTTGAATTTTTCACTGATTTTGTCGATAAAATGTCATTTCGGGATGCTTTGTGATGCTAATTACGCGCGTAAAAGGTTCTTCAGACTTGAAAAGTTGCAGTAAAATATATACAGAGTTAACAAAGGGGTCAATATTATGTCTGTAATTAAATCAGACTTCATTCATCGGCATGTTTGTTCCCTTCTCCAAAAAGCATCGTAAAGTCAACATATAGATAGGCAATTCACAAAAACTGGGGTTTCTTGCTTCCAGAAAGCTTCGTAAAGTCAACATAGTTAGGCAATTCATTGAAATCTGGTAATTAAACGAAAAAATCTGTCAATAATTTATAAAAGTCATTACAGTAGAGTAACATGATAAATGTGATCTTTTAAATGTAGAAATAATAAATGAAAATCTATATACGTTTTTGTGTGATAGAATCAAATGCAATTGCATGGATATGATTTATTGAATAGGGAGATTTCAAAGCATACCGAACCTATAAATGATGAAAATTATAAAACATTTCGACGCGAGGGTACAGAAGATGAAAATGTTTACAAATCGAAAGTAGGAAAGAAATATTAGTAAAATTACGTCGTTTGGTTTGAAAAGAATTCGCACGGGGACAGAAAATATTAAAACGAAAGTAGGAAACGAATATTAATCTTTTCCATTCGGCAAACCTCGACAGATTCCGGTGCCCTATATCTAGACTCGGCTGTGTTATGTAGTCCGCCATTTTGGAACTTTTTTAAAGGACCCGGATAAACATGGTTGCCCCCAGGAGATGGGTGCCAGTCAAGTCGTCCACAAGCGAAGTCGTCCACAACCGTTGGTGGAGTCGTCCACAAGGCATTGGTGATGTCGTCAACAACTATTAGTGATGTCGTCCACAACTAAATTTGTTTATGAATTTGTTAATGAATTTGTTTTTTATGGAATAAAACGATTTACTTTGTTGTTTATTTGCCGGGAGAAAGGGTGACCACGCAGACAAAAAATTTAAAAATACATCGTGTGGACGACTCCAAAAAACGTATTACAATATCCAGAAATTTTTAACTTTGTTGTTTATTTACCGAGAGAAAGGGTGACCACGCAGAAAAAACTATACTATTTACAAATAAATTATGTGTCCAGAAATTATACTAAGTCGTGTGGACGACTCCACCAACGGGTGTGGGCAGCTTAACCAGATTTTGGGACTTTTTTGTAAAAGCGGAACGTTTTCCTGTTAGAGTAAATCGGTAGTCGATAAGCCGCATCGCAAATGTATGGTCGTAGGTACATATCAATGACTATCATACATCCGAGTCTAGATGAAGGTTACGGAGAGTACCGGAATCTGTCGAGGTTTGCCGAATGTAATCTTTTCGTTAGAAACAAAAATCACGCATGGGCAATTAGCTGATATAATATAAAAACGAAAGTAGGAAACAAATATTACGTCCTTTTGAAAGTAAAAAAAATGGACAATATATAAATAGGAAACTTTGAAATAAATATTGCATTTTTTTGAAAGCAAAATCTTTATGTACGATAAAATTCCTGCCAACAACCCACAACTGAATCTGTTTACAAAAAGAAAATGTTTAGAAAGTTAGAAATTAACATTCCTGTTAGTATTGGAATTGGAATTACAGAGTTTCAGGAATCTGGCAAACACAACATCTGTCGCTGCACATCATTAAGAAGGAGAATAAATTCTAGATAAAATAATAACACGAGATTCCAGTCAAAGTCTTTTTACAGATGTTAATACACAGCCATATGAATTTACACCAAATTCTAAATAAACTGATTAATGCCTGTTGCTATCCCTTGTCTCTCATTAAATATAAATCATATTAGTATAATTGCTTATCTATATTCTATTGTTAAAAATAACTTCACATTATTCACTAATGATAATTAATCATCATAATTAGTGCAGTCAAGTGGGTCTGGAAAATCTCATTTGTAAACAGGTCTGAAGCTAGGAACATTACAGCACCATGTATACAGTCGGTTTTACTAAACGTTTCTCGGACACCACCCCGAACGGAGACGCTCTTACGGAACCAGGATCGGGGGAATCCGGTCCCTAGTCCATTCCCGAAACTAGCAGTTAACTCTATATTCGAAATGCAATGATAATCTACATATATTTAGAGGAGGGTCTTAAAACTGTTCACAGAAATCCACCAGAAGAAATTGTAACAATTCATTCCTCTATTTATAAAAAGAACAAAAAAAAGATGGCATCACAATCTCAAAATAAACCACTTAAACAGTATGATATTTTTACTACAACCCACTCGACACCGTGTAAACAAGGGGATATTTATAAAGGCAGCGAGTAGGGAGAATTCCAGGTCGATTTCAGGTAGAAAGAAGATTGGAAGCTAAAGAACAGGTTGATGACAAGATCATCTCGCAAAATAAACAATAAGAAATGGATGAAGAATGAGATCAATGAACAACCTGGGGTATCTTAATTACCTTCTGTCTACCAAAATACTTGAACGATAACATATCTTACTAATAAACGTGTACTCCGATACGGAAGCAAGGGGAAGGGGGTGTCGAAAAAAAATTAAACTGAAATATTTTGCCAACATCCTTTGTGTGCGATGTAAATTCGGGCATAACATACCCCACAAGTTACGGTTTACTCAGTTCCGGGCGTAATGTACTTTACGTTCGGTGTAATTTCGGCCATTATCGTCGTTTTGTAAACACATAATTATCTTACTCAGATCCGGGCGTAGGCCATTTTATACGTTCGATGTAAATTAAGGCATTATCGTCGTCTTGCAAACACATTATATCACTTGTTACGGTTTACTCAGATCGGGACGTAAGGTATTTTGCGCGCGATGTAATTCCGGCCATTATCGTCGTTTTTCAAACACATAATTATCTCACTTGTAACGGTTTACTCAGATCCGGGCGTTTTGTACTTTTGTTCTAAAAATATTTTGCCAACAAATTTTGTGTGCTATGTAAATTCGTGCATTCTGTACCCCATTTGTACGGTTTACCCAGATCCGGGCGTAAGGTTTTTTGTGTGCGATGTAAATTCAGGCATTTTCCTCGTATTGCAATAATATATTTCACGGTTAAGGTTCACTATCCGGACGCAAAGTAAGTTTTTGGGTTTTTTAAAAAAAAAAGCTGAAGTATATGACCAACATCTTTGGTGTGCAATCTAAATTCGTGCATTATCTTCATTTTGCAATAACACACCTTACTTTGTTGGGTTGGGTTTTCTTCCTTTTTTAATAAAGAAGAAATATTTTGCCAACATTGAGGAAGATATTAATTTTCTGTACGATATGCTTTGAAAACCATACCGTGTTAATAATTGTTAAAAAATACCTCGAAAATTGTTGTTTTTAAAAATAATGCAAAGGAAGGTGTAAACTGAATGTTTATTTGTTATTTTAGTAATTTTAATGAAATGAATTGGACTGAACTTAAGCAAATTGAGGGCTTGACGTCATTGAACCAAATGGCATGGTTTTGATTCCCCGCTTGTACGTGACAAAGAGTAGGGTCGCATAACCAAACCCGTAGATTTTCTCCTGGGCCCCCAGTTTGCTCTCACTGCTAAAGACTTCAAGCTACCTGCAAGCAAATTATTAAAAAAAAAATTTTTTTTTATCAGCCCCGCAACTGGTCTTCATATCGGTATTTCTCGAATAGACTATTGTTAAATGAAATAAACAGTTACTATTGATATATACTAGGGTAAGTATATAGGTAAATGATGAAATATCTAGGTAATTACAACAAGGTATATACTTATAGGTAACATTTGAGTGAAGCAAGAAAACGTGTTGATATACAACATGTCATTAGGAGAAAGTCTAGGTAAGACTTTATTATATAAACTTATATATAGATAAGTAGAAGTAAATGGTAAATACATTAACTATATATATATATAATACATAAGTATAATTAACATGTTGTATGATAGATGACTGTATACCCCGTATTTTATAATATATACCTACACATACATGTATATTACATATATTTGATATTGATGACATGACAGCAGCACATGGTTCTATCTGTATAATATGAAACTTGATACAATAAAGATAAATATAGAATATTAATAATATATGAGTTTAAGATATATCTATGAATTACTCAGAGTTTAATATTTAGTGTAATCGCAACAATTAATTAAAGTATGTGATCTCTACGAATATAAGTTAGAAAATGATTCCGTCCCTACAAAGATACAATGATCTGAAAAGTTCGCTACATTCAACATTCTCAACAGATGACATAAACAAGTCAATGCCACCTATAAGTGTAGGGTAGGCGTCTCTCAAATTTGACTTAATTCATGCTAGGTGATTATCTGTCTTCAATATTTTAGTTTTGATTTCTTAAACAAACATTATGCAAGAGCTAATTCTGTATATTGCAGGTCTTTCCTAGCGTTTGAAATGTTATCTAAATTATTATTAATTAGACATTAATTACTTATCAAGACCATAATCAACTCTCTATGCCGTTGTTAGCCTGCAACATTTAGTGGATTTGAATACTTTTTATGACGGATGGTTTAAAGCCTAGCGCACACTACTCTACGACACAGGCGATTTTGGTCGCCGACGATGAAAAATCAAAAACTCACCTAGTTTGCGCACTCGGTCGGTACCGATTTTTCGTCGCCAGCGAGTCGCTGGAGTGGTCGCTTCGTCGGCAACAATTCGTGTAATGTGCTCACCTCGGCGACAATTTAGCAACAACCAAGGAAATAAATTCACCTAATAAACCAATCATTTTCGGTTATTCTGCTCTTGTGACATTGAGGGATTCAACACGATGACGACTAAAATGCATCCTAAGGGGTCAAATGCCGAAGCGTGTGACAGTTGTTTTTAGTCATCGCCAAAGTCGTCGTGTAGTGTGGTCACTCCACTTATATTGCGGCGTTATTTGTCGCCAAACTCGTCGCTCAAGCTGTCGCATAGTGTGCGCCAGGCTTAACGTAAAATGGATTACCGAGACTGTCTATTATCGCACAAACAGTAGCTATGGCTTTCGAGACTAGCCTAAAGTTGAATCGCTAATATCTCGGTTCAGAGAGAAGCGATTTGACTTAAATTGTCAGCATATTCTGTTTTCGTTAAATATTTTAACTATTATAGCGAGAAGTCAGCTCTTTATCTAATCTCCCATAATGACCCTTTAATCAAATTTTAAATAATCAATTTTTGAGTTTTAATTGGGCTGCGAAAACTTTGAAATAAACAGAAAGTATGACCGCTTATCTCTGTTGATAAGACCACGAGCACGTCTGAATTAAAAAGCAGTGATTCAGCTCAATATCCTAAATAAACGCCGTCATCTAAACAAATTTATGGTCATTGCTCTTTTCAAAAGGGGGTTCTATTCATAAACTTACATGTTTTCAACCGGGATTTCTCGAAGACTTTCCACTTCCGTATTTTGTTATACTGACTGAATTTGTGTAAACCATTGTAATTCTTTTATTCTGTTCTCATGAGAAATGATTGCTACACATTACAAACCTGTTCTTCAGAAAGTTCAAATGTTTTCTATTATGAAATAATTCCTTAAGTACTTGAGATACCCGATTGGATTATACTCGATTGGTTGTGACCCATAACCCATTAAAGCTATTTATCTAAATAAATAAAAGGCATGTTTTTTTTTCCATTTGTGATGAGAAACTAATCGATATTTATAAGTTATATATTTGTTAGATTTCAGAAATTTGCATTAGGAATACAAGATATCATTGCTATTAAGTCTCCAACAACTTAGAATACCAAATAAACGAAACATTCCTTGAAAAAAGTCAGAGAATTCAAATTACAGCATGAGTAAGATTGATAACTCTAATACCATTCAGATCATATATTTCACTAGCCCTCAAATTCTAGATTCTCCACAATATTTCTAATTAATAAAACACCCAAAATGTCAAGAACAATCTATGGTGACAAAAGGATCAAGATGTCTACAACCGGATGATCGCCCTCTGGCGATAAAAAAAAATCGGAGACACCAACGGTTTCAAATGCTAATGTAGGGCTTTTCTGTTCAAAAGAGTTGACAACTATGAAGACATTGGTAATAATCGTCTGGATAATTTCCGTCATATAATTAATGACTTATATATTATAATATCACATTTATTAAAAACAAAATCGCCTGTCTCCACCAGGATCCCATTAATAGTCTGGACTTAGAGGCTGTGATCGAACCCAACTAACAATAAATACTGTAATTGTAATTATGCCTTTCCCATATCATATATTACTATATACTAAACATTGTACATATATAATAAAATAAAAACCAAGTACGAACAATCCAAACCATAAGACAGAATTCGAAGTCATAAAAACGTTATAGGCAAAATAGTGTATTCAAGCAAAATAGTGTAATCAGCAAATGGACTGCTCCTCGTGTACAAATAAGGAAGCTTATAAGCCCCCTTGGCCTTTAAATTATTTAATACTTTCCATATTAATACTATTTAAACCAGTCCAACACAATTTCAAATGTCAATGGCCTTGAACGTCTCTGGTGGCAACCAATAAAAGGGCAAATCAACTTCCTTGTTTCAGTGGCTCGAATAATAATTAAATAACAAAAACAAATGACTACATAACATGTTTATTCTGTGATTACGCCATCCTAGTATCATTACAATCAACTGGGACATCTTAAATAAAACAGATTGAGATTGATGACCTTCCAGAACTCCCAATACAAACACAAAGGAACTTTTTATTAATCCAGCCAAGCGAGTTCCAAGATTAAAATCCCCAAAGATACCTATGACAAGGAATACAAATATTTCTCTCCCAGATTTAATTTGATCACAAAACATAAGAAATACGGGGATATTGATTTCAAATGAAAAATGAAGATGGATATTGAAGAAGAAGAAGACATCGGGCGACAAGAAGATTTAAGTACTTCCAAAAGAGATATTTTAGGCTGAAAACACATATATTGTCGGCTCCATCTTTCCTATAATATTCGCGATGTGTTTGCTTTAATCGGCTTAAGGTGGTCTTAAACCCCGGTCTCTTTAAATACAGGAGGGTTTTGAGACTTATTCAGTGATAATATTATTATATTGATAAATAGGGTGAAGATTATGATTGCGTCTAGCGGTAAAGTTGAACCGTTAATCAAGATTTTTTACCATACTTTCTCGTCTTATGTCAAATAATAGGGTTACATTACGTACATAATAATACTAATAGAGTTCAAAGAGCCTCGTGAAGGTGATCAGTAAGTTCGCCATTTTGAACGTCTGATTATTGCGAGACGCCATTTCTTAGACAAATGTTTAGTAAATAGTGTTAATAAATTAGGTTTTATGGCACATCGAGGGTTCTAAAGTGTTATACGTTATCAAAATGATGACACCATAAAACATATTGTATTAGAAAAACTTTCAGCAGATCGTAACTAATAAAATATCTGGAAATCAGTCTGGTGCTAATGAGATTCTGTAACATAAGAGATCTGGTTTAACGTCAGCATTCATACAGGGTTTTATCGCGTACATTCTCAAAATGGACATCGGCTTCTACGAACATTAAAGAACCAGAGGACTAAGTAAAACGTAATATAGTCGATAAATTCTATTTAAATTGGCATCCATTAAAGGGGGCAAGTCTCAAACTCAATATCATCTACAGTCTTTGACATTGCAAACACGACTTATTGGTCAATTCAAATCAATATATCTAAGAAAAAATAAAAATTTCAAAACTGCCTACTGGAACACGAATCGCGGGCGAAAATGCTTCCGGGTGCCATTTGTAATGAAGCTACACGACGAACGAGACTAAGCATATCCCACCACATGGGAATTATACCGATGTAGGCTGGCATAACTAGACACTAGAGAGTGTCATTCATAGCAGATTAGAAATTATAGTAAAAAACAGAAGCGATTGAATGTAAACCAGTTACACATATTAAGATTACATTATTATATGTGTTGCGACCCATTTATGTCCATTTCTAGGAGCCAAAGAAAAGAGATTTAGCTCTTTTAAATACGTTCTTCTTTTAACATTTCTTTCGCGTGCTTAAAAACACTAACCTGAAGAGGGCGCCACGGGGTCTATCAGCTGTCCACCAAACCTGTAGATGCAATAGGTAATATCTATAAGTATATTTTTAAGAACAAAGCTAATTGAATTTTTTCGAGGCAATATAACCGGGTTATTTGGTCAATAATAATAACAGTGCAATTCCACCTACTTTAGACATTAAGAAAATTATTCTTATTTTTTCCCATTGACCTTTAAAATCAAATAATTTACATCAAAGAAAATATTTATTATGGAAAAAATTGGTCCATTTGAATTTATTTGTAATCTCGATGACTAATTGTATTGGAATGGGTGTATTACCATTAATTTTAAATGATCCAGAAAAGGGGGCGGAAGTAACTTTAAATGTCCGCAGTTAATGAATTGTAAACGATATAATTGGCATAAAACATCGTTTAAGCGAATGTTATTGACTACTACATGTGCATTTTATCCCAAATCAATGTTATCGCAGTGTTTGACTGCTCCAACAGAACCATAAAATCCATTAAATGATTTTTTAAGATTTGATTTACAGAAACGACTTTAAAATAGATACTTAATTTGGGTAGCAAATCAATTTCATATTTAGCCAAAAATAGCGTGTTTTCTTTTCTGTCGTATCAGGAACCATCACTTATTCCCTGCAAACGTTCGTGCCTTAAACAACCTTCGTTAAATTGTTGTACTAAAACGGCGTTCGTGCTTTCTGAGAGATTGTGTGTATCCCTTCGCCTGAAATCGTTGGGCAGTAACAAATCGATGAGCTTTATGAGGCGTTGCTGTTAATAATGACCGTATTGCGCCTAAAAAGATAGTCCCGAGTCAGAAAGACAAATGTTATCACCAACATTTGGAGCAATCAAATCAGGTTTCAACACAATTCAATTACTGAAAATGAGTTTCAGTAGTACGATTGAGGTTTCAGCACGTCACAAGAACTTGTCAATACAATGAAGAGTAGCGAAAGTTGATTGCTGGAAGGGTGAATGGAGCTTGTCGTCCTGCAGATTGTTACATTATTAACTTCCCGTCTTTTTTTCCATTCTTATTAACGACGTTTCATCACTCACGATTGTATTTTTAACCTTATTTTATTTGAAAATCAATTTGATTCCACGCAATGTTTTTCTAAGTAATTTCATTTTATTGGCGCAGTATTTATTCGTTCTTGGCTTTAATCACATATTTTCAATACAATTTATTCCGTTCCTTATAAGATTGAATTTTGTTTTTTCGAGATTTTAAAACCTTTCTTGATTTAACTACGAAACTGTTCTCCATATACGAACGAACGGCTTTAAAAATTAAACCACGTAGTACCAAGCGTGAATAAGGCCATGTCGTATCAGTTGAGGGGAAAGGGGTAGGGTGTACTTTTCATTCGAAGCTCACCGTATATACGAACTTCCGTTTCTGGTCGAGGCTAAGGGTCCATAGATCTTTCGTTCGTCGCTTTGTCATTGGCAGACCTAGGGGCTAGTCATCATTGAGAGGCTAGTTCAGCATGGGATAGGAAAGGGGCGGGGACGGAAAAGGGAAATTCGTCACTTACCCTCGTCGTAAAAAAGGGCGCAGTCCTGCTTTTTAGACAAGGTATCTAATGGAGTCCATACAAATTATATATATATATATTCTCAGTGACAACCCACAATTGTAATGGTTTATTTACTAAATTGGTTCCTTATCCAGGGTATACCCCATACCGGGAATGATTGACGCCAGCCCCTTATTGGAAACCCCGATGCCGTCACTAGAATAATCAGCAAATTGATGGAATCCCGTGGATTACGAGGAATGGAACTAGAATAAACACCACAGCTCCAAACCTCTGCCCATTCAAGCTTAGGTCTCTTTAAAATCGATCACAAGTTAAATAAGCATACTGTTATCAATGATAACCACGGTGAATAACCACAATCAATAAGTCACAACTAATGATTTCAAATTACAATCAAGCTTTTCAAATTAAGATCAACTATAAGACACGCATGTTTCCCTAGATCATTGAGATATAGTAAACTTATGTTATTTGAGCATTAGGCGACCAGGTATCTAAACGTCTTTCTCTTTGCTTGCATTTCGATATTCGTATATTTAAACATTACTATTAATTAAATATTATTTTATCACTAAAATAAACTTACCAGAAATCTTGTTATAATCCTCTTAAAGCTCATAAGAACCGCGGGGTTAATACTCCATAACACAATCTGATATACTAGTATACACCGTTATTCTAGAACACAACTATACACGAGAAGATACAACTACAGAATACCTATACACACTTTAACAGGTCCTAACACCAATCCACAATAGCTTTCTTGTAATTGACACAAAACAAATTCGTTACTTATAATATAACATTCACAATGGTTTTTTTATTATTTGATAGAAAGTGAAGAGAGTTGAATCGGATTACGGAGTTTCCTTGTTGATTACATGTGTCAAAATAAATATATTCTTATATACGACTGTATTGCCTCGGTTGAATACGGAATCCGGTGTTCATACATTTAATTATACAATCCCATTCTTTCATTTCTCAACACTCCATGTCTAATCGTATTGATCTGAATTTTGTATAATAAACAAAACAAAATTCACAGCAGCTGTCTATACGTATCATAATATATTTCCAAAAACTCATTTAAACTTGCATTTAACTTACTCAGTTTTTGAATAGAATATAAATGAAGTTATTGACGTAATCATATTAAAGTTTACTTTCCTTCATTTATCGGTAATCAGTTTGGAGTTAAATAAAAACTTATTGGTACACTTGTGTATCTTACACGTTTTCTTAACACATAACGGATACGAGTACCTCTTACTAACCTCGATGTTCAAATCTGAAGAACGTTTAGAGCAAACAGCTTGTCAATGGAAAAACTATCCATTATGTACTTAAATAATAAGCCTACTTAGCACTGGAATTACCGTCTTTGAATCCATCGCATTGAATTAATTACTTGGCACAGATGAAAATAAATCACACTAAATGATTTCCTTATTTTCTTCAAATAAAATGTTTGAAACCTCAGATTGAATTAATTTCATTTATTTTATACGGACTTCTTGAGTCTTTATTTGAGTTCTGTTACAATATTAAAGACACAACTTCTTTTATTAGTCATCACACTACAGAAACAACTTCTTTTATTAGCGACATCGCAGCTAACGACGACACAACTTCTTTAAGTTACCACACTAAAGACACAACTGATTTTAATAGTTACCACACTAAAACACAACTTCTTTTAATAGTTGAATACGAAATACACAACCTCTTTTACTAATAACCACACTAAATGCACAGTTTGTTTTATTAGTTACCACACTAACGGCACACCTTCTTCTTTTTTTAGCTATCAGACTCAAGACAAGCCTTCTATTAGCTAACACACTAAAGACACAACTTCTGCAATTAGTTACCTCACGAGAATTTGGGTTCTTTTAATAGTTGTCAAACTAAACACACAATTTCTTTTAATAGTTACCAAACTAAATATACAATTTTTTTTAATAGTTACCACACAAACGACACAATTTAGTTTAATAGCCACCACAATGAAGACACACCTTCTTCTATTAGCTACCACACAACATATTATGAAAATAGAAGCATAAACGGAATACAAAATTCGTGTAAAATGTATGTTTAACAAATTAACAGATTATAGTGCACCCCAAGTGAAGTGTCGTCCGACCCTATTGATTCGCATTTTGTTCCAAACATACGCACAGAATATCACATCCATTAAAACGGGCCAGTATACTTTTGTATGAAGATATGGAGCCAAAAGAAGAAACCATACGGCTATCAGTTGTATTAATCAACTAGCAGTGTTCAGTGTACAGTTAGTGTTTAATACGAGTAATTACCATTTTCTACTACCAGTATTCGATATGGTATCAAGCCAGCCATTCGTATCTTACAATAATATTGCTTTATCTTTGTGTTACCCTCTCTCTCTCTCTTTGGTGGGAAGACCAGTCGTATTAAGGATATGAGATTTGGTTACATGGTGCATGAAGTGGCTGACTTCAAGGTCGGTAATATCCTTTCAATTAATACAAGAAGCTTAAATGGAGTTTTATAATTATTTTTTTCCCTATAAAAACACCTTTGTAAGACAATTTGATGACTCAAGCTGCGAAGAGCCGAGTTTTAGTCCCTATCCTGTGCAAAAAAAATCCATGCATTTTTAGCTCAAAATAAAGCAATCAACGCCGTTATGAGTTATAACGAGTTAATTGTTTCCGGGTTTTTCAATTATTTCTGCTTTGCTCTCCCCAACCCTTCGTTTTAGATGAAATGAAAGGATTGGAGTTGAACGCATCGATAACTTCGAGGTTAACATGTCCGAACTGTAGCCTTTTCGCCCACGCTTCTTCAAATACCAACTATTGAGGGTTCTGTTACATCCCCACCAACGTGTACGTGGTGGGACCAAGATTTTTTGGCCCACCAAATCGACATCTTCTTCGTTTGGTGTTTAACGTCTGCTTCCACTTAAGGGATATCACAGACAAACCAAATCGACCATTCAACACTTTATTTATAGGCCCCTCTGATGCTTAACCCGACAAATGTCGACCTCGAATCTTAAGCATTGAAGCGGAGAATTCAGTTCCTTTCCGCCCGACTACTACTGTCCCTAGAAAAATATTTGGAAGAGCTTGAGAGAATTGGCAGTTCTGAGTAGACCTACTTCGATATAACACCCTCATAATGTACCTTGGTGTGTACATATCTATAAATATCTATTTATATTACAACAGTCAAGTAGTGTAAATATTATTGTTATTACAACATTAAGTTGTTGTTTTTATAAATGTTGTTTTTTAACCTGTAAGATGTTGATTGACAGGTATGTTTATTTATTCTATATTTGTCTTATTATTTACAATATACTCCTGTATTATATGACATATTATTTACAATACATGTATACTCCTGTATTATATGACATATTATTTACAATATACTCCTGTATTATATGACATATAATTTACAATATATTTCTGTATTATATGACATATTATTTACCATATACTCCTGTATTATATGACATATTTTTTACGATATACTCCTGTATTATATGACATATTTTTTTTTACAATATACTCCTGTATTATATGACATATTATTTACAATATACTCCTGTATTATATGACATATTTTTTTTACCATATACTCCTGTATTATATGACATATTATTTACTGATGTGAAGACGTGATAGTGATAGTGCATGAAAATGTGCGTACCAATACAGGTCACTTCAGCTTTCCTCTATTGGCTTAAATGCTTGTTCCGGGGGTTGGATGGCCGAATGGTTAGTACATGCTCGCTGTATGATTAGGTATGCCATTGATTGAGTCAACTTGCGTGGGTTTGATTTTTCGGTTGTATCTGACAAGGAGTAGGGTCGCATGTCCAACCGCGTGGGTTTTCTCCAGGTCCTCCGGTTTCCTCCCACAGTTAAAGTCCCGAAATGAACTAGTTTGTGTCGAGTTGGCGGTAAACTCTATTTCTCTCTTTCGCTTTAATGTCAATTCTCGTCTCTTTGATCGGCTCTAAATTTCTTAAAATTTTTATTTGGTTGAAGGGTCATTTTGGCTAAGTAGGCAAGACACTGGCTCGCTAGCCTGGAGGTCGGTTGTTCAATCCGTTCATTGGACCAGAAAGTTCATTCAGGTTATCCGCCGTGGTTCCCTCTTGTCAGTGATACAACGGAATGCCTGAAAAGAACATCTATCTAGTCGTTCGGATGAGACGAAAACCCGAGGTCCGGTGTACGCAATGGCGTAGACGTAAAAGATTCCTTGACGGTTGGAATTCGATATAAGAGTAGACCGTAGTGCCGCTTTTTACAAAAACTGGGCAACATATGTATTAACGCCTTGCTGCATAGCATGTTAGAGATTCAACAAGGATATATTGAGACACATGTACATATCCTGGAAGTAGCATCACTATCCACCCTACATTTCAACATGACTAATCTCTTCCACCACAAAAGAGTAAAAAATATTCTGGAGATCCTATAAATAGAAGGTACTATAATGGGTAACCAAACTTAGGTTATTTAATCGTGATTTGTAACTGCATTGCGTCCAGGCTACTTTAAGCTGCTCCCGTGTTCAAATTTGAACGGATTAATATGCATTGTAGTAGAAATATTCCAACGAATACCTTTTTTATTTCGTTTAATACAAACGGCTGTAACTTTATAAACTCTTAACCATTTCTTAGTGTATGGACTTTCACTTAAATTTGTAATCTTGTAACAATTAGCATGGTGATTGATCAACTGCATGCATCGAATGCTCGGGTTGCACCCCTATGTCTATTTGACGTTTTGTTTCCCACTTGAATGGGACGCAAGACCGAGTTCCCGTGTACACATTTGTGTGCACGTAAAAGGTCCCTTGGCAGTTGAAATTCGATAGAAGAGTATACCGTAGCGCCGCTGCCCGGGTAAAATTTCCCTCATGGCTCCCTGTATGGCGTAGGACCGTCTCCCATTAGCCCAGGTTAGATGCACAACAGTAGGACGTTAAACTCCATTTCATTTCCTTGATTGTGTTTTAATACAGTTGGTGATTAATCGAACAGATGTTTTATTAATACTAAACGTGGGCAAAATACAAAATAGAAAACAGACTTCAATTACACATGGACAAAAAAAACCTCATTTTGCACACAATGCACACGCTGACTTGAATTAAATCACCGCTTTTTTGCTGCACTTATAAAAATTGTGCAAAAGCTTGTTAATTCCAAGATCTGAGATTTAATTAATTTAAGTTCCATACACCCTTCCACGTAATTTCTAATACAATATATCACTGTGGAAATGATAAGGGAGAAATTGATTGAACCCATTTTGCAGGTTCACATTACATGGAATTATTAAATTTGATTTAATTCTTATTCCAGGAACGAACTTCTCCCTCTGCATGAATGATTACTTTCTTAGATTAATATACTTTTTGGCCAGTCAGAATTTGAAGTGAAAGGAGAATTCAGTGGGATAGAAATGTTGATATATTTCTTTCGCGGCATCCCAAATCGTAAGACTGGATCACACAGCATCAGTGAGTGTCATTAATCATCATAGAAAATAAGCTTGTCAAGAAAGACGACTTATTTTAACAGCAAGTCGTAACGAGACTGGAAGCAACAAATCAACGTCACCATTGTTTGAATTCCAATGGCGTCTGGATTGTGTACATGCTCAGAAATCAGAAATCATTTTTCCCCTTGCTCGTATATGATAAGTGTGTTTAGCTTAAAATAAGAACATGAGTAAGGCGTTCTACGATATTTGCTTGAACGAAATGGCACGAACAAATATAATAGGGTTTAACGTCCACTCCACACAAACTATGTCAGTTTGGGACTAACATATGGTTTTAATTTTATTTCAATATAAGCGGTGGGGGGCAACCGGAGGACCCGGAGAAAACCCACGAGGTTGGACAGGCGACCCTACTCCTTGCCACGTACAACCAGGGATTCGAAACCACGCCAGTTGACTTAATGACAGGCTTTATGATACAAACCTAATTTTTGTTTGCAATGCGATCCGGCAGGCAAATATTTCTCTTGTAATTCCAACTCCCAGGAAAACGTTAGTGACTAAAGTTCCTTATGTCTAATATCACAAGTGACTCCATATCGCAGGAATCGACCACGCGACCTCTAGACTAGCGAACCAGCGTCTTACTCAATTAGCCACCGTATGGTTCGTTTCGTATAATTGTCTATATTTAATAACACAACCCAGACGATTAATGTTGTTAAATACCTCCATGATACCTGTATTCTGTGGTGGTTCCTGGTAATTGATACCGACCAGCTTCTTCTTGTCAGACTACCACTGTTTAACTAATGGTTAAAGACTATCGTTTCATCTTAAACTAGCTTCTTAAAGAGAAGTAATTTATTTATGATCGGTGATGTAGACTAATTACAGATTGATTACACGATATTAGACATGAGTGTGATAGTTAACAGAATGTAGGTGTTGATGGTGTTGTTTCATGTAGACAAGAATGTAAACAGTAATAACAATGGTTATAAACAAGAACCTTGCCGTACGTACATATTAACAAACTGTTGAAATTAAAAGTTGAAAAAAGCAGAAAGAGAGAGACAGAGATCGAGAGCGAGAGGGAGAGAGGCGAACGACGAGAGAGAGAGACAAACGACGAGAGAGAGAGACGAACGACGAGAGAGAGGGGGGCTTAACTTCCACTCAACACAAACCAGGACATTTTGGGTCTAACATATGGTTTAATTTTATTTCAATAATTCGCGTGCGCGTAGGGGTCTTTAGCGGTGGGAGGAAACTGGAGGACCCGGAGAAAAGCCACGAGGATGGACAGGCAACCCTAGTCCTTGTCACGCACAACCGGGGATTCGAAACAGATTTATATATGATAATTTTCGTTATACACTTATTTTATCACATTGTACATCCATAAAAGATCATCCCCAGATTTCATGTTATAATTGTATGATCAACTTTTGTTTGATATGTGTATGCTGTCCTTGGTGGATGCAATGATACAAGAAAATCTTATCTTAACTTATCTGATTATCTTCAGAAAACTAGTCGGTGAGGTAGAATTGATCACAAACGACGCTGGTTTGTTTTTTTTTCAAAAGGGGGATATCGGAAACTGTCACAAAAAGAATATTTCCGAAGATCATATTGAAAAGTTGCTTGATATTCCTTGCTTGGTTTCAAAAATTACAATGCGCTATAGATCATAAAGTCTGTACGTGCCAATGAGTAGGTTCAACCCGGGGGGTTTCTTAGGATCTCCAACTTTAAGCGAATTAGTTACCCCTCTCTCTCTCTCTCTCTCTCTCTCTCTTTCTTTCTCATTCGCTCGATCTCTCTCGCTCTCCTAAGTAAAACACATTGATTTGTGACCAAGAACTCCAACTACTTGTCGACAAGGCACATGTTAAACATTTGCAATAAAGATAGCGATTGTTTTTGTTATCAAGAACTAGGAGTGTTGCATATATAACAATTAAATGTGCCAGGCTGTATACAAGTTTTAAGTAGTAAGTTATGTTCTAGAAACATGTTTCCCAAAGCTCTCTTTTATAATATGTTTTCAACGGGAAGCAGAAAAAGCAACTCTTTAGAACAATTTATTTCAAAAGAGACCATGACAGGCCACAAGAAGAAAGAAGATTTACCGTACCGTTTAAATTTGACTGCAGGCAGAGTTTACAGCCAAATGATGCTGTAAATAATGATGTACTATATATAAATTCAACACAAAACAGAACCGCTGTGTTTTTTATACATTGGTGTAAAATATTTATATATCCGGCATGTTGTTTAGTGATCAACGTTTGCTCAGTGAGTTGGGCGTTGGCTCTTTAACCAGGATTCGATCACGACGTTTGCCGGAAACATTCCTCCAGATTTTCCTTTGTCATTGGTGCAGGAAGGGAATCTTCACTATGCTGTCCGTGGAAATGCACAAAATGCCAGTTTTTCGTCCCATGAGAATGATGTGATGCCTTTTCGAACAATAATCTGCCCGACAGGGTAAGAAGTCACGAGGAACTTTCTAGACCACTATGGAAATCGAGCCTGCAACCTTCTAGGTAGAAAACCGGTGCCACCATGACCCCTGTGTTAATTTGTACATGGGCCATCAATTGGTATAGAGTATAGACACAAAAGGAAAAATCCTAGCTAAACTTAGACACAACAGGTAACTGTAACAATTTTTGTGCTATAAATTATATGTCATATACATGTGACAAGATATAATTAAATATAGACAATATCCTCGAAATCAAGCTTAACTCTGTGTTGTACAGACGTTTGACTCCATTTTGCCTTTATCACATCATTCGACCATTAACGCATAGCATTCGTCAGACGTTTAGTTAAACTCAGCTATAGCCACGAGAATAGATTTTGATTCAGGTTCTTCACACAAATCTGATTTCACTCCTTTTTAAAACTTTATCGAAGAGCTAAAAGCAGAAATTCATATTTTTTAAGAAAGTCAAAACATAATTATTTCTGTGTCTTTTGCTCATTAGGTTATCAATTCACTATTATACTACGATGGGCATTATTTCCCACCCTCAAAAATCATTGATACATGAAATAATAACATAGTACGTATTACGTATGTCCCTTGTTTTCCCATTCACTCCATGCATAAGCTATATTCAAACGTTGGAATGTGAAATTGAAAATGATATTTTTGCCAATTTCTCAGCTGGCAATAGTGAATTATAGGATTAATAGGATTTCTCATTAACAAGGTAGGACTGTTTATGGATACCATCTGTTTTAAGGCTTTATTGTAATAAAGTTTAAAAATATAACTTAAAAATATGAAACTGTAGCTTTAAAATAAATTTCTCCACAATTAATAAAGCAATTGAATCTGATAAGTCAATTATTAAACACATTCTTGCTTTCATTTATGGCATTCACCACCTGCGAGAAGCCAACCATTTGACGCCTTTCAGGTTAAAAAACTAATGATATGTAGTGAAAGATATAAGTAATATGGACAGGTGTAAAATGTTGTAATTATATAACGTGTAATTTACCTTTCATATACATACACGTCATGTATATAGACAAATTAATTCTTTAATAGAAGTAGGTTATTAGTAGGTGGGTGTCACGTGTTTTGTACTCAAGTGATTCTTGTGGGCTGTGGTTTGAGTATGAAGGAGCAAACAAGTGGAATTCTTAATGGAAGCAAATTTAAATACTTGAGTTGGATAATCAGTAAATTATGTGCACTCGTTTAACTAACGAGGTACTCTCCCTCGTAACATGGATTATCTGCCCTTCCTTGATTATTTATACCCATACTCGTATTGGCGCCTCACACGGCATAAACCCTACCCATTCCTCAAAACCATCTTTTTCAGGGGTCAAGCAGTCAAAAAACCAAAGTTCGAGTAGCACCACCCTTCTATAAGACCATAAAAGAAACCGAGACCCGACTTTAAAGGCCCTTTTCTTCCAATTATGTATGTTAAATTTGTTAAAGTCTCGATGCGCTATTTTAACGTTCATATGAATCGTTCGTAAACTACACTATTGTAAAAGTTTTATCTCTACCGGTCCAAACTTGGTTCAATTCCGTTCAGTATTTACAAAAATATGTTGACTTGAAATGTCATCGATCTTTGCTGCTCGTTATGTAATAAGCCCGCTGTGCCATTTGGTTGTCCACGAAAATTTAGTGATGAGCCTATAGAACCAAAGTTGGGTATTATCTGGAGGTGTTGTTATGGATTTGTTGGGTTTTTTAAGTTAAAAGAAATTTACGGAAAAAATGCAAATGACGCATCGTTACTTTAAATCATTAGGGTTACTAATGATCTGCGAAACATTTGTGCCACTGGTCGTCAGGTACGTTATAAACCTAACACAATAGTCTTCCATGAATCATGGGATTAAAAAAAACAGTAAAAGGATGGCGAACCACAGTTGGGTATTATCTGGAGGTGCTGTTATGGATTTGTTTTTTTTTAAGTTAAAATAAATTTACCGAAAAAATGCCAATGACGCATCGTTACTTTAAATCATAAGGGTTACTAATGATCTGCGAAACATTTGTGCCACTGGTCGTCAGGTACGTTATAAACCTTAAACAATAGGCTTCCATGAATCATGGGATTAAAAAAAAACAGTAAAAGGATGGCGAAATCCTAAGTGGGGATCATATTAACCAAACTTTTTCTTCGGATAGAACCCTACATTCAGAAGCAGCTAAATATTGTTCCAGAAAGAAGTCGTTACTGTCGCCTTTAGACTATATTTTCAAGAAATATGTATCATAAATTTTATATGCAATCGGTGTTGTCATAACATGCACCATGCTAAACTATCTAAAACATATCAAGACTTTAATTAACCTTCTTGTATGGCGTGTGACCTATCAATGCCGTTCATCAATGTGTTCATACATGAACCAAAACGTAAACCAATGTTGTGGTATCCCAGAAGAGTGAAGCATCTAAATCATAACATCAGAGAATCGATAAATTATCTTAAGCAATTATATTTTTTAAATATTGATTAAAAGTCAGTTATTTTAAAGGGATGGGCAGCTGTCTGTGTCTAAAATCGTTCAGCCCAACGAAAACTTGATATAAACTGAAGCTGGCTGGGAAAATGCGACAAAGGGAACATAATTTACACTAATGTCCATGGGGAAATTAATGGTGGTCTGCATCCTTATGATCAATCAAAGTTATCTCCCTAAAATGAAAACGCCACAGGCATCAGGTGTGGAATTCGATCTAAATGAAATGACATTGTATGAAGAAATCGTATGATAAAGTTATGTTTGTAGTACGTGTTGTAAGTCAGTTACATCTGTTATTATAGGAGACAGAAATCCATGCTATAATAATGAGACAGGAAATGTGTTTATAAAGGCAAGCGTATTAGTGTTTGTAGAAGTAGTTCCGACTGTGTATTAATTCCATTATAATAACACTCGGTTCTTTATCACAAGACTACAATAACATGATAACCTATACAAACACTTGATGCTATATAATCGAATGAGTTACAAGAAATCAATTCTATGATAAAGAGGTTACATGTATAAAACAGACTATAGATAACGAATAATAACACACTTCATTCAATTATCGTGCTTATGTTTATATACATGCACTGACTGCTATATATATATGCCAGTACCTCATAGAAAGTAACATTGTGTCAACATAGATTCTACTCGAAGCAAATATTATGATCGGATCAAAATTTGCGCCCATATTGAAATGGTTTGAAATCCCTCATCAGAACTAAATTGGCGTTAACTTATTGGTTATCTGAAACAACTTGGATACGAAACAACTGGGATACGAAACAACTGAAATAATGTAGACGGACATATATGCCTTTCTGTGTGCCTTGAGCCAAAGTAGGCTATGCCCGGGCAGCGGGGCTGTGACAGACTCTCATTTCGAATTTCAATTTTCAGGAGATCTTTAACGAACAAACAATGATGGGGGCTTAAATTATCAAGCCTACGGGCCCGACAGGTGGAATATAATAATCTTACAATAATCTTTAGTGTGCATTCATATTTCATGTTGTGGGCGACACTCTCCGAACATAAAAGCCTAGACTCTATCAATTATACGATCGACACTAAACTTAACATGCTTGTTCCTTGGACAATTGCGCTTCGAATTTTTGTTGGAACTTTACAAATCCCCATATGGCTATGATGAAGTCATAGCATGGTCTAGATGGTAAGAAGTCGTACTATCCCTCCAGAGCGTGGTTCCCAAGACACCCGTAATATGTAGATGAAAATACAAAATATCAGCCTGGACAAAATGTAACAAAATATGCATATTAAAATACAGATCTATTTTTAGTTTCAGATATTTTTTTTATTTGTTGTACTTTCGATAGCTTCCACTATACTATACTACGAAACACGATTTTAAACTATGAAAAAAAAAAACCAACCAGGATCTGTGTTCTAATCAGAATGAACCACTACTTGACTCCAGTACCCACTTACTTCCTCCTAGACAAATATGAAGTAAGCCATCAATTATAACATTAAGCCACATGTCTAACTTACATACATATTAAAACGGTATTAGAATAAGATTAAAACCCACGACGTAGCCAAGAACGGTAATCAATTCAATTTGAGGCTAGGCAGGCCTCGTTTGATTTGCATCATTTTGTCTCAGTTGGACCGACTGATGGATAGGTCAGAGACTTATTACCATATAATTCACTAATAGAATACACCAGACCGTACCAAAATATACCAATTACCATTTTATAACAAAAACGCTCGCGATGGCTGGCACGTTTGACTACAAACATATTTAAGATCTCCGATCAATGGTATATAAAATTAAAGGTTTTGGTCCATCCACAAACAATATTTATATACAACTAAATATATTGGTGTGTAAATTACATTTTTGAGTCAGTATAAAATTCGGTCAATCCACAACCAATATTGACATAAAATTGAATAGATTAGAATACCCCACAATGTTCATCTGTAATTAATCAAGCCTATGACCGCGTTGTTCTCATAAATATTGCCCTAATTACAGTGTAGGCCTAATGAAATAGTAATTTAGATTAGTAAGCCACTATCAGTGCATCTCATTATTCAGGTTTTGCCAAGCCTTACAGCCACTGGTCGTCATCTGTGACAATCTAATTATATAGATCTATATTTCGTTTCGTTTTTTTATACTTTCGATGGCCTACACAAAGACAAGTAAAAACGAAATTTTGAACTATAAAAAACGAAACGAAAGTGGATCCGTGTTTTAATCAGATTTGGATCTATAATAAACGAAATTTGATCTGTGTTTTAATCAGATTGCATCTGAGACGTTTTTAATGAAATGAAATCAAATAAGGTTTAACGTTCGATTTGTTGCACCAACCCGGTTAATTAAGACGTAACACGCCGAATTGTTTACTAATTAAAATATTGTAAACGGAAGGGGAATCTGGCCAAAACAACATGTCGGTAATTGTCGCGTGTTCAATCCTTCCTCTTGTTACGCAATTTCAAAGTTTGTTTTTCGTACACGATAATTTTGCCTACCAGACGAACTTGTAAACCCTTCGGTCCTAGGTTACATTCTAGTCCAGAGCACCCTAGAAGATAGACTACCACGTCAAAATATAATTTAAAGGAGCTAAATCGCTAGAAATTGACAAAAGTGGATCGCAACTCATACGATACTGTAATATGAATGTATATAAACTGATTTACATTCAATGGTTTCCGTTTTTACTCTAATGTCAAATCAGTTATGTTCCGCGAAATAAGCCAGCAGTCTCAATCGAATTCAAATTTCTAGTGTCTGGTTATGCCAGTCTACATACGCCGTTTGGTTTAGTGCAATATGTCTAGCCTCGTTCCTCGAGTATTTTGCTAGAACACGATAATGGTACAAGATTCGTGTACCAATGGTAAAATGTTTATTTTGTTTTAAATATTGGATATCAGAAGCCCATCTTTTCCCGGTAAGATCGCAGAATCAATGCTGACTTAATTTGACAAAAAAAAATCGTATTTTCAATGTTGAAGACTTTGGATGATATTGGGTTAGAGGATATACTACTTTAATACACACATACAGTAAAATTACTGTCCGGGACTGGTTTCATACACTTGGTAATCTGTTTCCTAATCTAGGGTAGATGCTTTTCAAAAAAGGCCTACGATCGAATACAATTAACACGAACTTGACATGAGTTTTGGAAAATGGCTCCTTTATTTCATTTCCAGTTCTTGGTTCATAAAGTACGACCGTACTTGTTCAACTTAAAAAGTTAAAGTTTTTGGAGACATGTTATCTTTACAGTACTTATCTTTCTGTTGTCTTTCATAAGAACATGACGTGTTGCCGGAAATTCCAATTTATTTTATCAGTGGATGTTTTTAAATTACCGAATAACCGTTTACTATGGGCAGAACAAGGGCTAAATTATACATGTATTTTATAAATAAAAGATTTGCATTTTACTGCTTGTTTGAAAAGCAATTCACACAAACGGTTTACATTATTGTACCATGTGCTCAATTTTCTAATTGTTCCTTACGTACAGTGTTCTCATTTGTTCCAGTTGTTCGATGCACTATGTAAGCCGAGCAGATCCTTTTGCCAAAAATCGTAAGTCCGGAATGGTAAACTGTAGTACTCGTGACAAATACTTTGGCAGTTGTGACCCTGACAAATCCCCCCCCCCCCCCTCCCTGTGTAGTACTATTGGACTTCGTTGCCGGGTTCTCTCTGCGATCGACATGACAACATCACTTAAATCTGTTATACAGTTTTCTGCTTTAAGCATGTTGGCACAAATGTTGGCACGTTCTTCATAAAGTCTATATGGCTTTTGATGGCTGCTCTGACAAACTGGATAATCTTTAAAACGTGAAGCATAATAGTGTTCGGTGGTTCTGTGAGTAAGGCACTGGCTCACGACCGATGAGATTGCGGGTTCGGCACGGTTATTGCGCTGCATTTTCCATGCCGGCGCCCCCTTATCAGGAATTTAGGACGACGGGCATGATCAATACATATTGGAGCGCACGTAAAAAAAACCTTGGCTGTTGGAATTTGGACACGCCCATGTCCGATAAGCGAACGTTCTCTGCGTAGCACACAGCATTGTGTATGCCTGTCCTCATTAGACAAGTTGGTGCAAAAAAGTAGGACGTTAAACCCCATTACATTTGATTAAAGCAATCGTCTCAAGTTTATGTACACACAGTTGATAAAGCCATCTCTACTGTGATTACATGGTTTATTAGATGTATCTAATATAATACAATATTTACCAACTTCACAAGTAATATTGTAACATGTACATCCCCCTAGTCAATCAGCCACCGACAGATAGTGATATAGGGTTCAATGGAAGGTATTGTTGACTGATTCAGTCACTTTGCAATCTCAGAAAATCTATCAATCTTCTTTCTTCAATCATCTCCCCTTAGTTTAAATACTTCAAACCCTATATCAGCTCTAGATCAAACCCTTGACATATTCCCGACCCGCTTTCATATCCTGTTCTTGTTCTGATCTAAATCGAATTCTAAGAGATTGTCCTTGTCCTCCCGTACACTCTCCATACTCATTTAATCTCGCTTAGGATGCCATCATCGTCTCATACAACCACTGTGTTCTAATCCCCCCTGAGGGAAACTTTAAAGAATGCAGCAGCTTATAGCTTTTTGAAGCCTGACATCGCTTTGAGGTCTTCCTGTATAGGTTTTCAATTACTTTTTTTTTATTCTTTACGGAAATACAATGTGATGACCACTCGCGGGCATCTTCTTATTAAAGATTCTTCATCGCCATGTTTTAAATCGAAACTTCGTATACTGGTAGATAAATTGTTGCTCAGTTTTTGTTTCATCTAAGTGATGAATAAAAGATGTCAAACGATTATAATGAAATGAATGAAATGGGGTTTCACGTCCTACTATTATGCACCCAACCTAGGCTAATTGAAGACGGGACGATTATAATGACTATAAAGGCTATATTTATACTTTTTGAAAGTTGAAAGGAGTTGGTATAAAACAACATCGCAATAAAGAGTTATCGAAATGAAATGGGGTTTAACGTTCTAGACACCTTTCCATGTCAGCCCCCCCCCCCCTTTCCCCCGCCTCCGGCACCAGTATCGTAGCTGCGGGAATACACGCACTGTTAGTTAGACACTAGTATTAACCTACCTAACAACTGAAGACGGACATACGCAATGCAATCAGGGAAATGTTGTCCTGATATCCGATGATACGGTCTACTTTTAATTTCAGTTCCATCTTAAGATGAATCTAGCTGTCAATATACACGCCATCCCCGTTTTTCACCCCATCCGAATAAAGGCCAGGTTCCCCGGTCTGCATCACTGACAAGAGGACTCTTATTCTCAATAAAACATATGCCTCTATAAATAATTCAAACGATCATGACAATCTGAACTCGATCCAATCGGTTTCCTGTAAGCCCTATTCTTTACAAGGGTCAATATTTCAATTTTTGTTATCAATTTTTGTTACAAACCATCTAGCCTCTTCCTCCTCTATTGAGCTAAAAAAAAAACCAAGAGTGGGGTTAATAGAGGTTACCGTCTAAAATATTCCTTCCATCAATCAGGCTTTAGAGATCTAACTGTGTGGTATTACGTGAATTAAATTGGAGATATCAACATGATTACATGGCTAAGTTACATAACTGGAGAGCTCGCTATCTGTCAGATACTAACAGCCATCAAACGCACAGAACATCTCTTTTCTCTAAAACTTTAAACCCTGGGTTCACTACACCGCATAACACGACCATCATTAATTCGTTTGTTGGTGGCTTTTTTTCTGCCATTAATTACTATTTTTGTAGCTGCTCCTACATGGCGATTAAATGGCCATTTACCGATAGTTTAAAAATAACTGAAGGCTCGTTTCAGTAATTGCTGACATTAATTCAATATGGCTTTCTTAATTCGATATTAATTATTGAGTAAAACCACCTATTCTGATTGTTTTTGTTGGACAATCTAGTTGGGGTTAAGTGATAACGTAAACTAATTTCTCTAGAAATGCCACGTATAAGCAGTCTTAAACTTTTACGTCGGGTACAGTCTTGAATTACAAGAGAGTCATGGTCTAATCATCCCCTAAATCAAGTCTTGTAATAGTTATACAGCGATACTTTTTCCATGTGGTAATCACAGAAACCCATGACGTATTGATATTGTCTTAGTTTTTGCTAAGAGGGAGGTTCGCTGAAATCGAAGTAATAGTAGACCGTAGCGTCGCTGTCCGGGCACTATACTTTTCTTGAAAGAATTTCGTATTAAATGTAGCACAAACCTGCTGGGTTAACGGCGAACCTGGGTGGCTCAGAGCTCAGTCAGTATGGCACTGGCCCACTAGCAAGGACGAACCGTGTAAGTGTCTCTCGATTTACCGACCTAATATCAACTCATCAGTGGCATGCCATTCACATGGACTAAAAACACGAGGTCCCTTAATAATTGGGATTGTAAATAAGAGTAGGCTGTTAGAGCAAAGGGTCCCTCGGAGCAAAACGCGGGAAATTAAAAGGCGGGATTCGAAGACGGGTCATTGTAGTGGAGAATCCAATGTTTTAACGACTCGACCATAGCGGCCTCATCTGTCAATCAAGATGTTTACATCTCAATATCACCGAGGTCTCCGAGAGCAAGTAAGGTTAGGGCGTGTGATTGTTGGCGAAATTGTAAGTTAGGGTTAGGGTAAGCATTCGGGTTAGGTCCAGGGAAAGGTTTAGGTTTTGGAGTATCGCTAGCCAAATTTACATCACGTGACCTTTGACCAAACTTGAAGTTGACCTTACCATTTAGATCGAACCATGTGTACATGGTATATCTACAACATCCAATTCTACTCCATCATTTGTTATTAATTTGTACAATTTGTAAATGGAATCTTGATCCGTGCCATGTGCTTCGTTTTCTTTAGGGACAAACATACGAACAACAGATTGAAGTAATTACTGAAAACCCCGGTGACAAGATGACGAAGATTACAATTACATGTGATGAATTAATTATAGAAATTGGTCTGAAAGAAGGAAACATGCGTTTAATTAAATAAAGGAGATATACAAACCTCTTAACATTGCAGACTTAAATGTAACAATATCCGTTAATTATTTATAGCATTTACAGATTAGTCCCTAGCATCTACGGCTCTGTACTAATACATTTATGAAACCTGAATAGTTCTTTTTCAGAATAAGATACAGTGTTCTTCGTTCAAAACCATTAGTGTGACGCCGTACCTCAGTGAGTAAGATATTGGCTCACTAACCGGTATAATAAAATATCTGGGGTTCAATCCCGGTGTTGGCTGAAACGTTTCCTTGAATTTTGCAGTTTGGTTCCCCCCTTGTCCGTGATGCAGGTCTGGCAGGGAATAGTGTCTAGCCGTTCGGCTGGGTCGAAAACCCGAAGTTCCATGTACACATTGACAGTTGGGGAAGCTGTCCGGGCAAAATGTCCTTCTTAGCACATTCCCTGGCATATGTCCGTTTGTGTTAGCGCGATTGGTGCAGAAACGTAGGACGCTAACCCCATTCCATTTTCATTTTTGTAAAACGAACTGAATTTTAGACACCTGTCAGATATTTAGGCAGCGATTGTCATTTTATGTATCTAAAACTAACATTATATTATGAACAATAAAGAAATATTTTTAAATCAAATAACTTGAAACCAATTCACGTAGTGACAAAATAGTCTCTGTTATAAATCATCACTTGTTGGGAATTCATTAAAAAATCCACAGGTTTTAGTTGCAGGCAAGCTTATGATATGGTAGCTTCGGGTATAGTGTTAATTAAAAACTAGTATAAATACAGCCGGCGGTATGATCAAATCTCTCATTAAACCATCCTTATATTATAAGATTACATCTAGCAATAAGAAATAATGGAGACGAACATACTGTCTGGTAAAAGGGGATAGCGAAACTACTTTTCTGCACCATTCGGTCTTCATGAAGACAAACATACTGTGTGCTATGGGGGATAGCGGAACTACTTTCCTGCACCAATCGGACTGCATGAACACGAACATAACGTGTGCTATGATAAGGGGGTAGCGGAACTACTTTTCTGCATCAATCGGACGTCATGAAGACGGACACACCGTGTGCTATAAAGCTAAGCGTACATCGGGCAGAAAAACTGGATATATCCAGTTGCAAGCAGGTTTCGGCAACTGAGGGGAACTGACGGAATACAGTCAGTTGCCGAAACGGGCCGATGTGTGTGCTCTTGCGACTGAAGAAAAACTGTCTATCTCCAGTTTCTGTCAGTTGCCCGTGTTCTACTTTTCGGCAACTAGTTGTACTCAGATCCAGAGTTTTCCCCCCGATGTGCGCGCTCCATAATCCGATAATCAACAACACATGACGCAAGTGTCAATCACGTGACTCGTTAAAGCGCTAAAAGAAAACAAAAATGGCGACTACAGAAGAGTGGACAGAGCGAGCTGAGGATCTCCTCGTCGAAATGTGGCGTGAAAGACCATGTCTTTTTGACACCACAAATTAGTGAGTGACAAACCTTCGACATGGAGAGCGCCATTTTGGAAAAGTCACATGATTTTCAGCGCCCTCTGTTGCCGTTGGTGGATAACAAGTTCCAGTTTGTCCCAGTCGCTACCCGATGTGAGCGCTCTGATTCTCGAGACTGGCCTGCACCTGTCAGTTGCTTGTTTTCACAAAATTTCCGATGTGAGCGGGGTGAACGACTCACTGGCTACGGATATATCCAGTTTCTCTGCCGATGTACGCTTAGCTTAAGGGGATAGCGGAAATTCTTTTCTGCATCAATAGAACTCCATGAAGACGAACATACTGTGTGCTAGGTGGAGATAGCGGAACTAGAGTGTGCTCTTTCTTTAATCTCCAACTGTCGGGGAATCATCGACATGCTGCCAATTGTATACATGGTTTTTAATCCCACCCGAACGACAAAAGATTTTCCATGACTGGTTTTTTCTCATGTCCTGTGTGTAACACAATCGTAGTGATAACAGATAAGAGTTTTGTAGATAAAGGATTTATTTACATCAGGTATCTAAACAGCTTCGGTTACATACATTCAACACGAATACATTGTCAACAGCAATACATAATACTGGAACTATAAGAACTAGGCTACGACACGAACACATCTAACAATATAACATTTTATCTACAATTCTGCCCCTCTGCCAAGGCAGCGGCTGGACCTCGAGTGAGTCCCTACACTCGTACAAGCCATCCTTCTCTCTCGGCTCTTCCTTTTCACTGACGATGAACAACTTAATTATATACCAACAGGACATAGATAAGACAGATAGTCATATCTGCAATTGTTTCTTTTATCTCGTCATGGCATGTTCATAAACATTTGAAGTCGTGTGGATCTTGTACACAGATCATGTATAGCTTGTAATGGACATATTGAATTAATTAGATTTAATAAGATCGTGACTGGACAGCAGTTTACTATGAGGTGTAAGTCAAAATCATCTATTGTCAAAACTAGCAGAGTTCAATAAGTTCAATGTACCTAAATCATAAATGATATCACTTTGTTACACCTGCATCATTGACAATGAGAAACCAGACTGAAAAAGCTCGAGTAAATTGATCTTGGGTGAAATCCTGGAACTGGTATATGGGTCAGCGCAATACTCCCGCCGGACAACAGTGGCTCCCTCTAGCAATAGGTAGGCCTACAGAATATCTAATAAACGAAACTTGTCTGCAGTATAATACCTAGGGGGTTCCCCCTCACAGAATTCTATATAATAATAGTATAAAATATAAAGTGCTTGTAACGCGTGAAGATGTCTACGGGGCTACAACAGTGTGAAATATAATCTTGTCTGCCGAGGATTCCCCTGTTTTAGAAAACATACAATGAAATATAATCGTTATTTAACATATTACACTAATGCGTCTTTTATATCCACGTCTACGATGATCGATATCAGGTTCACAACTTCCTTAAGAAACCAAACAGTTTTTAAAACCTAAATATTTGAACCCGGCGGCCATTTCTTGAACTCTTTTCATTTCTTTCTAGTCATAGAAAAGGGAGGAAGGATTCCAGCAGGTTCGCCATTGTGTTATTCCATTAAACGATGTTTATTTAGAACTTTACTCCTAGTAATAAATCTTTCTTGGAAACAGAATTTGCTTGTTGTTGAATATAGCGAAATAATTCCATTGTGTATTCCATTAAACGGTGTTTTTTTTAATTTTTTACTCTTATTATATTAAACTGGGGGACTTGGTGGTTGCATAGTCTAAATCTTGCGTTTCAGATTATAAGGTCGGTCGTTGAGACAAGTGGTTGGCTTCGAGCAAATCCTTGAACGTGACAAAGAGTAAGGTCCCTACGCGAATTATGAAAATGAAATTGAACCATGTTAGTCCCGAAATGACCTAGTTTGTGTCTTGTGAACGTTAGAAGGTTGCCACTCGCAGCTAAAAAAATCTCTACGCGAACTACTGAAATGAAATTGAACCGTTAGTCCCGGAATGACCTAGTTTGTGTCTTGTATATTGACTGAAATACTAGTTGGGGTTTGTTTCCTCAAAGATAAAAGAATAACTGTCAATAATAAAGAAGACCGCCATGTTTATACAATACGGTGGCCATCGTGGCTCAGTGATAATGTTGCTGGTCGAGAAAGTTCTTCCGTATTTTAAAAATTGGTTCTAGTCGTTTAGAAGGAATGGACATCGATGTCTGCCTATGTACTCATTGGCGAGCACGCAAAAGAATACTTTACAGTTGAAATTTGATGAAAAGGCCAAAACGTCACAGAAAGGAACACATTTTTACCATCTACCACGCCACAGGCCGGTCGGTGCAAACATGTTGATTTCATTTTGTTACAATGAGCGATATGCATTGAAATCTTCTTCAGATAAAGAATCTTGTTAACTTTAATACATTTTATTATAGAAAGATCAAAACTTTATGTTGTTAATAATGGCCGTTACAAGATGGCGTCGTCTGACTTTCTCACCTCTGCCCAATAAACACTAAAGAAATGTTTTTTTATATGACCAGAGACCGATCAGTGTCATGTTTCTCATGTAACCGTTACAGCACATATTAATAGCGTCAATCTCTTTGTCTAAAAGTCTGATAAATTACTTTTAATATATCTAACGTTTTACATGTAGTAGTGAACTCAGACGAAATGTAATGAGGTTGGAGTTCTGCTTTTCGGCACCAATCAGGGTTATGAGCTTTGATGCCATTACCTCCAACGTTGCAATGCCCGTCGTGGATCACTCCCGCTAAAATCACACAAAATTGACAGCATTTTTCATCGTAACAACGATAGATTATTGTTATTTATAATATTTCCACCACACACAACTACAATTAAGGACTTTATCTTACCTGAAACGGGTACAAATCGTCGTATTTAAAATCGAGGCGTTAAGCCGTTACTAAGACCGCCATCTTTTTAAAAGGCAAATTTTGACGGCTGTCATCATGAATTCGGGGCTAAATATAACAGCCATAGAAATCTAGACAAAAGGCAATTTTGGACTTGATCGTATGTTTAAAGGGGCGTGTACTAAAGGGATGTGTAGTGTTCGCGCATGCGTTAATGAGTGTAATTATGAAATAATATTTATATCGGTCAGTGTCGAACAAAACTGCCGCTTCATAACTTTAAACGCGAATATTTAGAGTTAGGCGATAGTTGTGATACTACATTGGCCTCTGTAAGTTTAATTAGTCATAATAGCACAAACTTATCTTATTTTAAAGATGTTACATGTATTAATAAAAAAAATGATTTTGCAACGCCAAACTGATGGGTGCCAATCGTATCTAAAAACAAACACAACAGTATATCTCAACGTTTTTAGCTACGTTCTCGGAGCTAGGTTAGACACCTTTCATTACGAGACACTCCATCCTACTTCACTGGCTGGTTAAAACTAATCTGGAAAATGCTGAGTAACTTTCCTGGGAAGCTGCTCTAAACGTCTGGTAGACATGTTAACATGTAGAAGTTAATTCAGACCGACCACGTCACTGATTACAAGGTTGTTGAGTGTAATTAAACTGAAAGATCAGCGACAAGATTACAAAGCAAAAAAATGCAGGATGGAGAAAGTTGAACAGGAACTAAGCATGGGGCCATCAAAGCCATCTTGGAATTGTGACGTCGTATCATAAATCGAAGAACAACTGTCCAAGAATCAAGACTGCAAAGTTTCATGTAAGTCGTATATGAATTGTCGGGGCTTTAGTTAATTCATGTTCCAAAAATGCCAACACGAAGAAAAATGCATGAAAAAAAGATGGCTGTTTTTCTAATTTTTATCTTTTTTGTGAAACTCTAGAGACGATGGGGATATTGTTATTTTATAACCACTGAAGCTCTTGAAGACTATAAAATTATCTTTTTTTAATTGTGAATATATAAATCCATTAATTTGACCATTTTACCTGGTATCTAGCACATCACACCAATTTGATCAATTACCTAATACCAATTTGATCATTTTACCAAGGACCTAGATTTTCACATCAATTTGATCATTTTACCCAATACCTATAGCACTTCACATCAATTTGATCATTTTACCTAATACCTATAGCACTTCACATCAATTTGATCATTTTACCTAATACCTTTAGCATTTCACATCAATTTGATCATTTTACCAAGGACCTAGATTTGCACATCAATTTGATCATTTTACCCAATACCTATAGCACTTCACATCAATTTGATCATTTTACCTAATACCTATAGCACTTCACATCAATTTGATCATTTTACCTGGTGGTATCTTAGCTAATAACATTAATTTGATCAATAAGACGTTAAACCTTATTTCATTTCCCCTTAACTTGGTCTTCATATCCGTTTGATTACAAAATAGCGACCCGGTACCCCCAGTGTATAATTATCAAGCGGTTAGAGAAGAAGTAAAAGGGGAGAATAAAGTAAGAATTAATAACATGTTTAACAGACATGTCAGCCATCTTGTTTTTCTACTCAATGATCACTTAGTGAATAATGCTGATGTTATTTCACTGTGTTAGAATTATTTAAAAGACTGGTACAGGTAGTGGAAAGATTGGCGGATGGTTAATGTGGGTGGTTTATGACACGATAACTAGCGACGATTAATGAGCCGTTTACTTAACGGATGCCAACAATATGGCGATACAATTTGTCGGAGGTAAAACCTTCCAGAACGCAGAACGATTAAATACATGGGATGTTTTTGGCATAATCTTCGGCGGAAACGGAATGCACATGAACTCGATTTACAGTAAGATAAGGTTTAGTGATGACAAACTTAAAACAATATTATCACAAACCTGAGGTAAACTTTCCAGAAACACGTGTTTGTAAGTGAAAACAATAACCTCACACATTGCATCATCGCAAGAGAAAAAAAACACACACACGCACGAAAAACAAAAAGCAATTTTGTAAAAGAATTTAAAAAAACTCCAAAAAAAGACCATAACCTCACATGTCTGATCATTTTTTAAAAAAACGGAACAGAAAAAATATCAGAAACACAGCGAATCATCTGTAACATCGAATTAAAATAGTTTAGAATTTTTTTATCGGGACATTTAGCAAAGAAATAAAGAGCAGGCAATGCAAGAAAACCACAGAGGACGATCTGGTTTCTCAACTAAAGACGACCACAGCAACCACCTCTTCTTGTTATTAGTTTCTTTTTACATTTTGAATTCTGTCAGAATCTTTTGTTCAGGTGCCACTGTAGCTCAATGGGTAACCAGGGGGTCGCTCCAGATTTTCCAACCTTGTTTGAAAATGCCAGTGGTGCAAGGTGCAGGAACCTTGAAAAAATGGGTCCTGGGTATACCTATAGATCCCTTGACAGTTGGAAATCGAAATTAGGATTGGCGTAGCGACGCCTTGATCCCTATAGTATATCACATTGTCTATTTGCCCGCCTGGTGCAGTAAAGAAAGTGGTTAAACTCATTTCATTTCCTTGAGCAATGCAAACGAGCTGCCGAGTGCCAATGAAATGATCCAGACAGCTTGCTAAATGAATTGATCGCCCTTGGGTTTATTTCCAGTTTTTTTCACCTATATTAAAATATGTCTAACAAAAGAAAATCAATGATGTGGTCATCATCTAGTGAGACAATTTTATAATTAAATGTTCTAATAACCTTCTGCTAGTAGTCGATGACGTTTCCTGACTACTCTCTAGTTTATTCAATCACTAAGACATATGTATACGGTGATGATCTTTGCTGGCCAGACATGTGCAAACAGTTTTATATGGGAGTCATTTTCGTGAAAAGGAGAGCAAATTCTGCGTCATACAACCTATTCATGAAGGGAAGCGCTGTCTTGAGTGGATAAATTTTACATTGAAATAATAGCGATAATGTAAATCGGTAATGTTTCCTGCACGATCTTTAGAATGAAATAAACACTAGTAAATGGCGTAATCAAATCGTTTAGCTTTTACCGAAGCAGCTAATAGTGTAAAAACCTTTCAAATCTGAATATAAACACCAACGTTTGAATTGGTGTCCGTTTAGGATCATTCATTAACAAGACATCATGTTAGCCACTTCAATTTTCATAATAGCCGTCATTTTCCAAGATGTCTGCCATTTTCGGCCTTTGTTTCACAGAATATTACCCACGTGCCGATTGGAAGGATCCTAATGCGCCCTCATTTTCCAGTGGACATTTACTGTTGTTACCAATGTATGGACGTTTGTTCACATTTGTTTTGGGGCAATCTAGAGGTCACAATTTTTTCCGATTTTGATGAAACTTAAAATATGTGTTTATGTCCAATTTATCTTCTATAATTGTAAACTATGCACAAAGGTTTGTGGACTCTCAAGAGACCACAATTTTTCGATTCGATTCGGATGAAACGTGCGATTTATTATTATTTTAATGACCAAGAGATCACAAAGGAGTTCTATGTTGGTCTACATGAGACTGCAACTTCTTTGGTTATGGGTCTTTGCCTTTTACGCAAAATTTGAATTGTACAAAGTTTTTGAACCCTATAGAGTCCTAACTTCTCGTCCGATTTAGATGAAACTTAAAATATATGCGAATCAATACAATATGACAATTTGGTGTAGATTTATCACAAACATGATATTTCGTTACCTGAAAGTTGACCATCTTGCTAATGGATACCACCTTAGCTTTTCAATTAGCTAATTGGATATTTCAGAATAGTAGTCCATGGGGAGTATACGTGCCCATTCTGATACTTGTATTCACATTTTCCGAATTCAAACTGGCAATTAGGGCTCATTCATGGTGTTCCTCTAGCACGGCCCTCCTTCCACGCAAATACCAGGATCGAACCGGAGACCTTCCGGTAAGTGAACTAGAATCACCTTGCCACTGCTACTCCCGAAATAAATTAGAAAACTCATGATGTCAAGAATCACAAGTAAAGCGAACAAATGACAAGAAACCTAATTGAAAGTTCCAAATCTTCTAACTTTACTGTGTAGACTTTCTCCTGGAAGTAATTTAATCATTACAATGTTATAGAATATCGAATAATGGTACCAATACTGTGGTAAAACTTAACCTTTCAGGTTCAAGGTGTTCAGGTCGATCAGAGTGATAAATCCAAGAAGCGCTTGATTTGTACAACAACTTAACGCAAGAATGAAAATATTGGTTAAACAGAAGTTAATTACTTAACACACGAGACTGCCAACAGCAAGAGTATTTTCTTTCTGATTTCTATTTTGTCGTCCATTGATCGAGGTCTTGTTGAGATGTCATGGATTGATCCGGTATGCTCGTAACAGAATTAGGTCAAAGGATGCTGAGTTTATATCCGATGTTCTGTCATTTAACCATTCATTACCATAACCAGGTTAAGCGGAAAGTTAAGTTAATACAACTCTTATATTGTATTTGACGTTATATATCCCTACTATATATTAATCAACATACAAAATACTTGTAAATGACAGGGCCACAATTTCCTTTATTATGGGAAATCGTTGAAATAAGCTCATCATCAGTAAATTTCAATAAATATTCATAAAGTCTTGACTTTCAAAGTACACCTGTCATAAACAGGTCTGCGCGAAAAAGAAGTGCTATTTTTACTGCTCTGATCGGAAGTTTACGTATTACGTATGATTAGTTCACCATAACTATGTCGCAATTAAAGGGAAACATGTTTAATTTTTTTTAAATATTTGTCTTTACTTCTTTAAGTTTTCTGGTTCATCAGATTACTATATATTACAAATATATACAAATAAACAAAAACACCCAGCAAAGGGGGGCGGTGGGGTCGGAACGGTTCCACTACTGAACCTTTGGAGCAGTGTTCTGATATCTCCCTATAACTCCACATAGGTAAACATAAAAACAACTTATTCTCATTGAAAAAAGGTTTTAATATACCGCATAGTGTACGTGATTTGACCAAATCCAACGGTTACGCGATTTTTGTTTCGTTTTTAATATGGCCGCCAAACTAGAATTGACATACACACGTGAGTAAATGTAGGAAACTGTTTGGTAACTATTTTAGTGAACCCATTCTTCACTATTTATGATAGAATTACTTATGTAAAAATTAAATAAAATGGGATTTATTTAAAGTCCTACTGTTTTGCTCCAACTGGGCTACCGACGATGAGCATACGCCATAGGGTGCGATGTGGGAAATTTTGCTCGGACAGCGGCACTACTCTTATTATATCGAATTCCAACTATCAGGGTTTTTTTACGTGCACGCCATCGTGTAATCGGGACCACGGGTTTTAGTCACATCCAATTTAGACAGGTTAAGTCCTCCAATGATTCATCAAACGAGTTTCTTGAAACCGGAAGTGACATAACTCCGAAAACGGAACTGGTAGTGCGAATTGAGTTGCTTTATACCCGACATTTCCGTCTTGGGGCAGCCGTAATGTAGCCGTCAACCCCGCACAGACACACAAACAGACAAACGGCTGACACAATTATATATACAGATAAACCAGTGAATGTACTCCTTATTAATAAATGATCTTTGTTTTGTTTTTGTACCAGATAATACAAGAGGAAGTTAACAAAGTTTGTTTTTCAAGACTTCCACCAAAAGGCATGACGTATAGACGACTGATAGAACATTAAAGATTTGGGACAGTCTTATACACAAGTAGTGATAACCCAGGGTGGCGAGGGTGAATTAAATGAATAAAATACACTTTAAATTGAAATGAATGTTTACACTGGCTAAAAACTACTTCAAAGATTACCATAAAAATATAATAATACTCACTCGAGTAAATCCAGCGTCTCCTCCATTATGCTCTAATAACGTTAGACATTATAAAATTATCGAATCATCGGAATACAAGATTTCATAACAGTCGAGGGAAACATATCGCATTTATGTGGCATCACGTTGCTTGTTACAGAACTTCACTAGTACCAATGCAGCAGACGACTGGACACGGGAGAGTTATTCATTAAAATATCATTGATCATCCAGAGGGATCAATCTTGTTCTGTGTTAAAAGGGGGGCCTAATTTCTTTCCCAAACATCGTCATGCCCATTCAATTATACACAGATGGACTCTTAATGTAATTTCTCTTCGGTTTTTTTAAATCTTTTTAATTTGTTCAGTGAATTTCTACTATCTCGTATCGTTTGTGGAAGCATATTTCCAATGCTCATATTTCTATGCCAGCTTTTCGCAGATCGGCATATTTATCTTATCGATTGGTTCAGTTGTTACGAGCGATAGATGTTTAATGCGATTTGAAACCTTGCCGCTTTAACTCGCGTCGCAAATTCATCGAAACGTCTGTGTAAATATTTCACATCTTTTAGGCGGTTGTGAAGAAACTGGATGGACTCTGTCACGGTAGGGTCTTAAAGATCAAGGTGGGGGTAGAGATTTTTTGATGATGAGCTAATGGATTTATACTGCTTCAAACGAAATGTTTTCTCCCAACATAGAAACTCGAATTCTGATCAATTTTGTTGATTTTACGATAAATTCATCCCATCGCTCGTCTAAACAAGTAGATAGAGGTCAGCACTTGAAAAACTGAATTGATGGAAAATATTGAATATAATATGGATATGGCGTGCCAATGTGATTAGAGAATAATGGCGACAGAACACTTGGAATATTGCAGGAACTTTTCAGATGCGAAAAACACGGATAATGCAATAACCTCTGACAGGAAATGTAATAATATCGAGGGGATCCGATTGATCAAAGTCTTCGCATATTTGTATTTCTATTGCACTGTTGACCGAATGGATGATGTACTTTCAAAATGAGTCTAGACCTTAATCGCACATCGGCCCATAGTCCAAATGACAGTTTGTCACATAATTTTCAAATGATTGGTTCGTCATCTTTTTCATCTTCCACCATATATCTTTGAAATGTCAACACGGCGTCTCGAAATGGGGATGGGGGTGTTTAAGTGACAGGGCTATAGAATCAGTCTGGCCAGCGTGGACCCGGAAGAACCTTAGTCTTACTCGTCTGCCAAGTCGATCGCGTCACACCTAACAACACAACTGCGGCTTCTGATCTATCCTTTCGAAAAGGCGGAGTTCGGAATTAGAGTAAACAGTATATCATTTTTAAAAAACAAAATAGGAGGGTGTGGTCTTCTTCTTTCTTCTTTCTCTAACTTTTCAAATTTACTTCTAACTGAAAACTATGTGTTGATGATATCTTTAACGTCATTTTAAAACAGATAAAATAGGTAAACAAGGGCGAAAGGGGATTATAAACATCACACTATAGAAAAGGGGGTAATCAAAGCATATGGCCCGTCAGGGTTTAACTTCAACTTGCATGTGATACTACAGGCAATGTTCTCCAACCTGGAAATTGCACATGATGACCACCACATCACCATTCAGTACAAATAACTTTATCGAAACCTGATTAAAATACAGATTAATATTTCGTTTTGTTTTTTATACCTTAAATAGTCTTTACTACAAAGTGTACATTGTGTGCTGCAGACAAGTAAAACGAATTTTTTAACTATGAAAAATGAAACGAAATAGGATCTGTGTTTTAATCAGATTGACTTGGTTCCTTTTAACATTTTGATATCTAGCTGATTTTCTTTCTCAGAAACCGCGGTGGCACTAAATACCGGTGGTAGTCGAATTTAAATAGGCCATGTCTGTTCTTTAATCCCACTATTTTATAAAATATTGTTTATTGTTCCTTTACGTACATGCTAATGTGAACATTGGACCTCTGATTTTCGTTCCATCCGAACGACTATACACTCCATATCAGGCAATACAATACAACATACATTCATACATTCATACTGTATATTTAGCATATGGCATTAAAGGGGAGATAACAACTTATTATATAATACGAGTAAATAGACTTCTCATAATGTCACGTGCACAATTCAAGCTTTTGATTAACAACCTTCCTTTTTTAACGGTAATTGTCGACATTAAACCAGGAGCTATATTATCGCTCATGAATACTAAAGAGTTCATCTGGATAATCAAGACAGCTAAATACACATTAAGTGTTTAAGACTAGACTTATTTAGATCTATTTTCTCTATAATTGGTTTGTAGAGAGGGTTTGGAATACATCTGGGTATATTTATATCTTGATTACTAGATGGTGTTTAATAGATCGATACTACGATAGACCGATTAAAAATAATATAAATTGAGTTTGGTTTATAATCAAAAAGTCCAATTTATAACCAGAAGCGAAATTGGGATATCATTACGGCATTAGTAGACTTGGTTTCTGGCAATCATTTAACTATCTATCCCTGGGTGTAGATATAAAACTTCATTGTTAAAGGACCTAAGTCCGTAACTCAAAATATTCCAAAATCTTCGACATCGAAAACACGAATTATTGGTCAATTTAAATCAACATTGATGATGTAAACGTACCGGGGAAAGGTGAGCTTCTGATATCCGATATAAAAGATAAAATAATGTTTCTAACATTGGTACACGAGTCGTGTACCATAATGCGCTTCAGTCCTAGTTGTATTGAGAGACTCGAGGAGCAAGGCTAGACACACTGCATTGTATCACACGGCATATGTAAACTGGAATAACCAGGCGCTAATAACCAGGATTGAAACTGATTGGCTTATTTCGCCGAACATGACTGATTTAAAATTGGAGTAAAAACGGAAACCATTTAATGTAAATCAAACTATATACATTCATATTACAGTATTATATACGTTGCGCCCCACTTTTGTGAATTTTTAGATCCTAAATGTTAGCGATTTAGCTCCTTTAAAATGGTTGACTTCGAAGGTCCATTGTTCTTAATAAAGCATAGATGATAGCAGCTCGGAATATCTGGGTAAGCTCTTATCAATTTCGCTCAACCCTCCTCTTTTATAACCCTCTTATTTCTGTACGTTATAGACTGACCTTGGCGTTCATCTCCTTCCCAAATATGGAAAAAATATGGGGGGGGGACATTACCTCATATGGGTATACCCTCGTCTTGATCAACGCTGCTTAGAATAAATCATATGTTCAGAAACTAACTGCCTTTTTATGAGAGGGAAATGGGGTTTAACGTCCACTCGACATAAACAAGGTCATTTCGGGACTAACATGGTTTTGACTGTTATTTCAATGATTCGCTTGCAGTGGGAGGAAACTGGAGGACCCGGGTAAAACCCACGAGGTTGGACAGACAGCCCTACTCCTTGTGACGTACAACCGGGTATTCGAAACCACGCCAGTTGACTCAATGACAGGCTTTATAATGCAGCGCGCAGTGCTAACCATTCGGCCATCCGACCCCCCATGTGTGATAAAGACGTTATACGTCAACAAATACAACGTCTCAAATCACGATAAACGTCCACTTTCTTTGGCAAAATAAGACCCAGAGCTAACGACATACTATAAACATGTACAGCAGCAATGGTTCGGGTCAGAGGTTTCCAATAATCGAAGTAATTAATGATTATCTGATAATAAAATGTCTTTAATGAAACCTGACCTCGAGATAAGATGAACAACACGATGCTTAATGTATACAAACTACGCTTTATTTAAATCACCAAATGATCATGGAAAGCTGATAATCCCATGTCAAGTACTACTCGATATAGAATTCTTAATCAGAATCATCTCGTAGACAGACAAACGACGGTAGTGAGGCATGTGATGGGAGGCTAATGGCAGACGAGAAATTTAATCACTGGAAACAAATACGATCAGCTCGAACACTTGACGTCTGTCAAACGATTTGGTTATTCACGATTGATTCAATTCTGTTGGGTTTTTTTAAGTTCAAGCTCGCCATTTTTATTGCACAGTTTACAAGAACATCAACAGATGTATGTGTGGATTTTTTTTATTAATTTCAGCTCGCCACTTTTACTGCACAATTTACAAGAACATCTAACGGCTTGTTTGTGCGGGGTTTTTTTAATTTTTTTTTTAAATGCAGCCCATGACATTTGGTTATATTTATCTCGTGTATGTTGTTATTAACTGTCAGAAAGTTGAATATTAACAGCCGAAGGGGAATTCCCTTCAAATGAAACATTTGTCTGAACTGAAAAGACAATTACTATGGATATGACTGGACGTGTCTTAAGGTGGCTCAGTATGTCTTAAGGTGGCTCAGTGAGTCAGACGCTAAAAAACTAACAAGGGTGTGTCCAGGGGTGGACTGAGAAGGAATCTTAGAACATGGAAGACCCGGGACCTCTATTGAAGTTAATATTCTAGCGTAGTTTGTGGTCTCTTGTTAATCTTGAATTTATGTCGTTTTTGATGAACTGGCAATCAAAGCAGTCTTTTGGGGTTTGGTATTTAGGATACCCTCTAGAAAGCACAATTTACAGTCAGTTTTCTAGCGCATCGGGTGCAGGATGGGTTGGGGATGGAGGGGGGGTCTAGCGCATCGGGTGCAGGATGGGTTGGGGATGGAGGGGGGGTCTCAGAGAGAATTCCCAAAAATCCCCCTTGAGTGGGACATCCATATGGTCAATCAGAGACCTCCGACCCTCGGTCCATCTCTCGGATGGTCCGAGTTCGATCGCGATGCTGGCTGAGAAAGTACCACTTAAAAAGGAACCGTGTCGTCAATAGGAATTCGTTGAAAGTTAGACGGAAACGCCACTGTCCAGGCAAAATATCCCTTATAGCATACTACATGGTTCTAAAAAGTCGGAAGATAAATCCCTATAATATTTTGGAGAATGAAACTGCTTAATTTTGTGTTAAAATATTTTTCCTAGGGGTCTAGCAACTAACACTATATTCGTGATACGTTTTCAAACAACTTAAACACGTAAGTTTTCATCTGGAAATGGAGACCGGTGTCCAAAGCTGTATGGTGCCTTAATAAAACCAGACTTTTATTTTATAAAAATAATGTGTAGGTGAAATTTACCTTTCGTTATCAAGTACAGTACACATATCATTGACGCCAAATCTTAAATGGGTTACGTGTCCGGATAAGTATTTTGAACGATCACGTCGAAATGACTCAATACTTTGAGCTGGAAATTTTAGACAAGATAAATCTTTTGTGAGTTTCTAGTGTGTTTCAGGAGCCTGTGTCGCTTTCCATCGTCCGTAGTGCAGAACGGTGGCTTATCAAGAAACAGTGTCTAGAAGTTCGTATGAGACAAAAAACGACGTTCTGTGTATACGTTGATGTGCACATAAAATAATCGTTGGAATTCGCTTGCGCGTAGTGGTCTTTAGCAGTGCAACGAAACTGGAGGACCCAGAGAAAACCGACGAGGTTGGACAGGTGACCATATTCCCTGTCATGTACAATCGGGGAATCAATGACAGATCTTGGTACAAAAAAATCATTTCATATTTTGCCCTTCGGGAATGTCTAGAGTGGTGCCGTACTCTTGTACCTGCTAGATATGGTATCTATTAATTAATACAGTAAATATAGAAATGTAGATGAAGATTTATTGTCCAAAGATAAACGGTACCATCTGTGTGGCAGAAGATAAATTGGTTCCAGGCCTTGATCTTTTGTTGAGACTTATCATAACTGATGATAGGCTGTATACATCTCCAATATAGATGTTTTCCTCTAGTCCACAAATACACTCATAACGTCAATATTATCAGATAAATGGATGTGTACTGACCAGAAACGAGAGGATGAGATACTTTTATCAGTTCTTCTATTGATTTACATTTATACCAGCTTATTGGACTTGTTACTGGCTTCAATACACTTCTACAGACCTTAAGTACCAAAGACCAAGGTCATAGGAAATTCAGCAGTACCAGAACTTGGAAAGTAAATAAGAAATGTGTCCCTAATGAATCAGCACTTGGAATTCTTTAGAATTTTATAATATAATTTGTACAAAGTTAAAGTCTCTTGGACCAAAGTAGCAAAGAGCAAGGTCGTTAGAAAATTCAGCGGTTCCAAGACTTCCAGGAGAAATAAAATATGAAATGTTTCCCTAATGAATCCGCATGTGAAATTCTCTAGAATAATATGATTTGTACGAAGTTAAAGTCTCGTGTGTATTGGTAAACTTTCAAAGTTATGCGAGTATAAATCTAATTAGATCACTTCTCCGGTAACACTACAATTATTATACTTTTATTAGATTGGTCTGGAATAAAATGTTCTGGGACATTAACCTTTTTTACACTTAAAGAAAATAATAGTTTTACATTTATAAAATACTTAGTTTGCGTTGTACAGCTCAACTCAATACCACTGATTTTCATTTGAGGTATTTTGAAGTTTTGAGAACTACAAAACTGTAGAAGTTGAGTCTTTAAAAATGAATAACAGTCCGAAAATGATTCAATTCCGTTCATTATTTACAAAGATATGGCGAATTTAACATTTTACAATATTCAACACCACCACCACCCCGTGGATGATATGAACAAGCTAGAATCGCCTATGAGGGATGTTAAAATAATTTGCATGATGGGCTTCTTTTTTTTTATCCTATTTAACCCAAATCCAAAGGTTATTCTACCATTGATATTTTCGGTTGGGTTTCGGTGGAGGCTAAAAGTTGAGGCCTGTTGCCTGTTTCGTCATTGGTCACGAGATGTATATTATAGATGTATACTAGGGGACATGATTGTTGACAAAAATAATAAATATTGTCCGAAAAGTTAAGATCGTTCACTTCAAATAAAATTGCTGTATGCAGACTAGTAAAACGAAATTTTGAACGAAACGAAATAGGATCTGTACTTTAATCAAATTGATATATTTGCGTTCAAATTGTATATTCTATCAGAAGCCATGACGAAATGTCTTTGCATCGATCATGCTCCTAAATAAAGGAATTGAGCAATTATTTTTCAAGCACCTTTATCCAAATTAAAGTTCGATTTTTTCATCCATCATAAGAGATTGACGTCATGTATAAGGAAATGGTTTGATAATAGAAATAGGGTATACAGGCCTGTATAATTTTCTATGAATAAACCCTTCTCGGTCTTTTCATGTTTGTAGACTTTAGTCATTTATCTCCCGGATGTACCTCCCTACCAATTATCCGATCCACTCGTTTAACCTGTCATGTCCGGCAATGGGTCAATACTGAAGCCCATGGGGTGAGAACTTGGGTCAAAAATCAAACTAATAATTATCCTACGCTTTCCTCAATTATTGATTCTGACCGTTAATTTACTTTCTTAAGCGAGTTGGTATGGTCGGATATTGACTGGACATGGTAGCTATTTGGGTTCATTACCACCATCATTTACGTTCGGATAAATCTGGACAATTGGTTTTTATAATGAAGACAATCAGATACTGAATGATTTATTTTAAATAACCTTTATAAATAGTATGCTGGGAATTATAAAAACAAAGAGAACATGTGGTTTAATGTGTCTACTCAATACAAACTAGGTACATTATTGTTTCATATATTTGCTTGCGTATAGTTGGAGGAACCTGGTGGTCGTGGGGAAGTATCACAGTGTTAGGCAGGCGATCATAATCATTGCCATGTACGCGTCTGGTGGTATCTAAACCATTTGCCGCAATGACATGTCATATGAACTGAGACCAAACGCCCCCTCCCTCATCTTAGGAAGTAAAAACAATAAGAAGTTAGTTAAAGGGACCATCCCGATTTGATCAGAATCTCAAAACCGTTTATCCCGCCCCGTAACCCTTTATAGATTTCGGGTCAGATGTTTCATTGGGTGACCTGACAATCTGTTGCATGCCGTTCCTTTAGAGTTCAAAACAGTTCGCGGTGCATATGATGTACTTGATAACAAAACCTCAAAATAAAAATCTTGTTTAAACCATACAACGTATAATACAGCTTGGGACACCAGTCCCCATTTCCAGATGAGGACTGACGGGTTTTAGCTATTAGAAAACGTATCACGTGTATTGAGTTTGTTGCTCAGTCCTAAGGTAGGGACTTTTAAGGTCTTTTCACACAAAATTAAGCAGTTTTATTCTCCGAAATATAATCGAAATTGGCACTTTAAAATGCATATTATTGTTATAATGCTAGGTGATTTTGAGGTTCTTAATAAAATACCTTAATGGAATGGGCTTTAATGTCTCGTCGACACAATACTTTGGTCATTATAAGATTAACACATGGTGCGATTTTGTCTTTGTTTTATAATCATATGTACAATTTTGTAGAATTTTTCCATGGCAGCGACTTTCCACATACTCTTCTTCGATTTCCAACTGTCAATAGTGTTATATTACTTACACGCTAGTGTGTACATGGGAGGACTTGTTGTTTCTTGTTCTATCCGACTGACTAAGCATACTAGCCATCGCTAACGTTCTTCTTGGCCCACACCTGGCTAGCCACACATGACATTATATTCAAGAGTCCAGTGCAACTGCCATCCCAATACTGAGTCTTGCCCCCCCAATATCACAAGAAAATTGGCCTTTACCACAAAATTCATGCAGATGCCCATGCTAGTTGGCCCCCCGAAAACATCTTTGCCCCCCCCCCCCCCCAAAAAAAAACAACTTCCTGGCTACGGGCCTGCGTCCGCTCCCACTCTACACGGTACCGTAACGGAAGCGACACAGACAATAGTAAAAGAACAATTGAATGAAATGAAATGGGGTTTAATGTCCTACATTTCTGCTCCGACTGGGTCAATGAAACATTTGAATGATAGATTTCGCATTCCCAGTGGGAGTTAATTCAGCATTTCACTTTAATAGATCATTAAACATGCATTATTCAACGTATCACCAAAACGCTATCCAATTTTGCGTGGGCGGCAAACAACAAAAATATTTCGTTGGTCATCATCGTTCAATAGATCATGACGTGAAACAATGTTCAACCTTGACCATCGTCCACCATTACCCGGTATGTTCTGGACGGGTCAATAACACGATATCATATTTGCTGGACAATTTTTGACCATATAATGGTGGCTTATATTGTAATAATGTATCTTGATAGAATTTAGTTGACTAGCTCCATGTTTATTCCAATCAATTAGGGAGTTAGTTTACTGATACAGCTATAAGATATGATGATTTATTAAGACTAGCTTTATGCCACCAATTAGTCCAAATGTCCCAAAGGGAAGGCTGCTTAGTCGGCGGGTAAATGTAAGCCATTAGAGATTGGTGCTATATAATTGGCTGGCTTTAAGTATATTTTTACACAATATGACTCGATATTCCTGAAACTGGCCCCAGGTCAGAACTTTATATAGATACAAATTTTGGCTTAATTGAGTTTACCAAGGAAAGAAAAAAAAACTGACCGACTTTTTAAAGTGGGTAAACCTTGAACTCAATAATATCCATATAATTCGTAATCAAAAACGTTAGTTGGAATTCAATATTGTCCATTTCAATCAATATAGATGTTGTTATTTTACTGTGAAAATCGAAAATCCAAATATCCAATATTTAATACACAGTGGACATTTTAAAATCACTGCACGACGGCTTGTACTCTACGGTTTTTAGCGCCATTTGTAGTGAAAAAAGAAAATATATGCCACATGACAATGTGGAAGTAATTAAAAAGACAGGGCGAATGGACTAAACAGCTTGCCATTGTGTCGACGATGTGTGATGGCATGTCTGGCAATATAAAATGTGTCTAGTTCATCGGATGGGTCCAAATACCAGAGTCATCTGTGTACCAGGTAAAAGATTACTCAATTGCTGTCCAGGCCAAATGTCCCCTATCATGGCACACTGTGTATGGTATTGTCGTCTTCATTGGTCCGGTTTGTGCCGACTGATAAGCATTAAATCCCAATGTCTGTCTTTTTTAGCAAAGATTTTGCGTTGGTAATATATACAAGGTTGTTTTAATATACCGCCATACTGAATTTAAAAAAAAATGATATCACAAAACATATTCATTGTCATTGTCCCATAAAATTGTGATTCAATACAAAATCATAACAAAAACTGTAAATGAAAAGAGTCGTTGTGTGTTCTAGAAAGAGTAAAATTATGCTTCGTACATGATACCCGTTACAAGTTAAATATACATTATGCGAGAGCTAAATCTGCCTTCTGCAGATCTTTCTTAGGCCTGAAATATTATCTAAATTATTTGACATTAATCAACTTATCCAGACCATAATCAACTCGATGTCAACGCTAACCTGAAATATAAACTTGATTTGGATCCGATTTGCTGCTCAATTGTCATTCATGATTTAATTATGAAATGGATAATCCAGACTGTGTTTTTATTGTACCTACTTTAGTAATGATGATCGAGGATGCTAGGCCGAAAATTCAATCCCTAAACCCTCGGTTCAGAGTGTATCAATTTTACTGAAATTTTCAGCAAATTCTCTTTACATTATCTAATTTTAACTATTATAGTGAAAACTGTCAGCTCTTTATATAATCCCCTATAGTGTATCTTTACAGCTATCTATATAAACAAATATATTGTATATAGACTAAAATAAGTGTTGTTGGGGTTTTGTGTTATTTTTATGAGAAACTAGATGGCTTGAAGTGTTTGAATCTAATAAAAAGTTGCTTCTTCCAGCAAACTATAATTAAAAGCGTGCAGTCGATCGAAAGTTATGGATAAAACGGTAAAAACTACCGTCTTTGGTTTTCGAGAGGAAATTGAACAAGTGACTTTATATGGATTACTCCTCATCACTAATCTATGGACGGAACTCGCCTTGAAAGCTTCCATAATCTTACGACTGAAATGAATGGGGTTTAAAGTTTAACGTCTTACTGTTATCTGCAACGACATGGCTAACGAAGGCGGGCATGCGCCATACATGGTTCTATGAAGGACATTTTTTACCGGACCGGGGAACTGCTGCCTACTTTATATCAAATGTAAAGGGTTCTTTTACGTGCACGCCAATATGTGTACCGGACCTCGGTTTTTCGTCCCAACCAAACAAGTATACTTTGCTAGGTCCCCGTCCTGCACCACTGAGGTGGAACCACGGCAAAAAAAATCCCATGCATTTTCAAGGGCAACAGAGGGAGAGGGGCCTCGGACGTGGTCCGAGGGCCAATCTTTTCCGATGAGGTAAAATATTCATCTTCGCACCCACTGAGAGATAAAATGACCTACGTCCGAGTAGAAATTTTTTTTATATGAGATCTATTAGTAGAGTGCTTGGGAGGGGGGGGTTCAAGCTGGTTTCGTTTTCTCATTCTACAAAACTTCTACAAGGAAATCAGTTGGCCCGAGCGCACAGAGATACCCAGTCCGCCCGAGATTAACATACGCTGTTATATTATTTACTATGTTCAATTCATCGACGTCACGAGTAGATCTCGGTTTTTCGTAACAACCCAAGGACTAGGCAAAACTTTACCGGGTCCCAAATTAACTAGACTAAAAAAAAAATAACAGATAATAACATACCAACGGGCTGGCATGGATCTTTAAATGGTATTCATCAATGACGTTTCCATGTTGGCGGGAAATTATTTTCATAATTATCTTACAGCTCAATGAGAGTGCACGTTCATTGCTTATACCGAAAAAAATTTCGAGTCTTAATTAAAGTATCCTTCACATTTCAAAATCCTGTGTGCATATAGATATAAACTAATACGGTACTCAAGTAATCATATTCCTCGTTCTTGAAATGTGTCGTTTTGGTAATGGAACCATAAAATGCGATTCCAAGTTCTTAGTTTTGATTCCTGTTTAATTAATCAAAGTATGTCTACGTGATGATTGCTGGTTTTTACATGGGATGGGAATTAAAGTATTTGTAGTTAGTACACGGAATGAGGTTATTTTAAGGGTAATAACAGAAAGTGGTTTCTGGTTGAAAGATCTGGGGTGTGTTTGTAAAACAAGTTTGATATGATGTAAACAGGTCGTTTTATTCAATAACTTGTAGGCTTATTTTTTGACATTATATTGCATATACAGTAATATATGGCCTGTAATGAAAACGGTCTAGATAATAGAGATAATGGTAATAATGATAACATTGATAATGGTGACACTGATGCAGATTGATAATGGTGACACTGATGCAGATAATGGTGACACTGATGCAGATAATGGTGACAATGATGCAGATAATCGTGACAATGATGTGGATAATGATAACAATGGTGTAGATGATTATAATAATGATGTAGATAACAATAATAATGACGTAGATGATGATTACAATGAAATGATGTAGATAATGGTAACTATAGTGTAGATAGTGATAAAAGGAGTATAATTAATCGTAACAATTATGCATTCACTGATAATAACGATGTTGCTAATGATAACAATGATATTTTTAATACACATATAACATTCACTAGTATAACAATATCGTCGTTGTGACATTGTTTTTAAATTTATAGACAAGGAATAGAGAAATAAGATGGTTTAAACAACATTTTTATCTTTACAGAATATTCTCTATTGTCAGTATAGTAGCTATGGTATTGGTTTATTCAAAACGCAAATTAATATTGTTTATGAAATAGTATGAAAATAATAGAAAAAAGGATCTAAATTTCGAGGATAGATTGCGACGAAAAACATGTGATATGAAAACTACTATTGCATCATTTGGCTTAATTACGTCATATTTGACCAATAAGATAATTGAAGGTCCAAAAACCACAGTTACTTGTGAGAATTGGTCTAACAGTGGACAGATTCTGGAAGGGAAAAGATGTAACGGCTTCTATCAGTAGACTTGCCCAGCGAGCCAAGCTGACTATTTTGGGTTTGAGAATGACTTTAGTACTGTAATCTATACTATGCTTATATTATGTATCCGGCTATGTCATATAAAATGTAAAAACGAACTCTTGCATTGCTAAAACTAATGAGAAGACAACCGTCTTAATAAAACGGTAAGAATTAAATACACAGCGTATTATAGACGATCACAAGGATATACTAAAATATGTAGTAAGAAAAGGTGCATATGATGTTTCCCCGCTCTCCACGTCTGACAGAAAGACCCATGGTGCTACACTGGTTGCAGTAAATTCACCTGTTAACAAAAAAGACTTTAAAACCGAAGCTTCTGTTATAAATTTTACTTATTTGTGCTCATCTCACAAAAGTGCACCCTATAACACAAATATTTACAAAAAGTTGAATTCTCGAGCAATGACTTCAGTTCAGCAATCGACATAAATAGAAAACACGAGGCTAATAATGGCAATAACTTTATTACTTCAGTCGGAATATAATAAAAAAAACAACCGCCACATACAACTTCAACAAAATAGACGCTAATCGAAATAAATATAAAACATCATGACCAAAACTTCAGTATTGCAATCGATAAATATTAAATAGACAACGACATCATAATAACAATAACTTCAGTGCTGCAATCGGCATAAATAGAGAGTCAAACTAGGTCATTTCGGGACTAGTATATGGTTCAATTTTATATCCATAATGATACATTTTTAAAACCATCCCAGGAATTCTATATACTAACGGTTAATGGTATTTTATTAACAGGAATTATATATAGAACCAGTAGTTGACCCAAAACGAACAATATAATAAATCACCTTGTGTCCAGTAACAGTACATATATCACTGTAATGTCTTCAGTGTAATTATATTATTGTTACGTTGCTATACCATTTCTAAATCGGAAACTGACAGTGACCAATTAAATTATTATGTTGTCTGTTCCTATTCGGCTAGAACGGCCCAGTCTCTTCTATTTATCTTACATTTTTATTTATATAAAAGTATTAATTATTAGTAAACCAACACTTTCGTTTCTATTTGTATAAAAAAAAACTTTGAGTAAACCTGTAACCAGCACCAGAGACTGGACAATTTGTGAACTTCACAATAAAATGGGCGCTCTTGACATGTTTTTCGTCCTACCTTATTTGGAATGATTGACAGTTATCAAGCACGCCCCGAGTCACGTGACACGAATCATGAGTCTCGACTGGAGTGCAAAGCAGTCATGCTGAAACCGTCTGAGGGTTGATGTCACGTTGTTGTTAGATATGTCGTGATCACGTGCACGACGTCACACGACCTACATAATGCAGATTGACCTACTAGATGAGATTGGAGCTCTCTGCCCAGTCTCTAGAGATTACAGGGTTTTTTTCGGGGTTTTTTTCTGGAGAGGACTGGCCATTTTTTGGTTTGTGGAGAAGACTGGCCACCTTGAAAATCCTTGAAAACTATATTGTGAAGGCTGAATCTTTGTTAGGAATATCAGTACAAAAAATGTTTCAGTTCTGTTCTGTTTACTATTGACAAAAATATGATGAATTGAAAAACGTTCCTCGATATTCAGCAAGTGATACAAACAAACCAATTATAACTGGTGTGTAAAATCTTTTGATAAGAATTTTTTTAAATCCGACTGAACCCAAGCCGAATGAATTAGATATTGTCCAGAACATGCAAATTATGATTAACGATCAGTAGTTTTATTAATATTGGAGGTTTCGGTATTCAGACACATTCATCCAAATATTCTATGAAAGCATCCCTTCGTGAATAAGAACGCGTATGCAGTATACGGTAACTTATATGATTAATATCTTTTGGTCCTTTTTATGTAACGTGCGTTTCAGGTGGTCAGATTAAATTGTTTAAGATGAGATGTTGGGGGGGGGGGGCGTTTCTGTTAAAATTGTTCTTTTCTTGATTTTAGAATGTGGACATAACTCGGTATCCAATGATTGTATATCACAGCAACAAAACTTTGTAAGATGGGTTTTTTTGGTTTTTTGGGGGGTTTTGTTTTGTATTTAAATATTTGTAATCAAAGCCTGTGAATTGTTACAATCGATCAGTCACCTCATTACGCCAAGAGTTAAAAATACCGTTACATCCTGACCGAAAAACACTAAAAAATCTGAAAATATCTTGAACATTGTTTAAGACAACGATGTTAAAATGCGCCATCATGCGGCACTCTTTTTATAGTTTCTTCTGTTTTGAATAGGAACAAAACATGACGTGTGTATACATATAGCCTATTCTAAAACAAATAACATCACCATTTCATCAGGGAAGTAGAAAACACACAAATACGAAACCATGGTAATCCAATTATAAGAATTACTCAATTCAATTCATTCACAAACAAATTGAAAGAGGACAAAAAACAAATTGTTATCGCTTCTGGTGTTCAATTCGATCGCGTCCTTGAAATCGGAATAATTGATCGACACGGCCAGAAGTTAATGTCATCCCCTGTGAATGGTGTATGTTTTGATAGCCTCTAATTACCAGCCCAATGTTTATCTTAACTTTCTTCAACATTTCTTTCATTTATTAACTTTCATTGATTATGCCGGGTTGACTGTCTACACGACTTTAGTGACATCCGAGAAAGCCGTCTGGAAAAAAACATCTATAGTCTATAGACTCTTCCGTGTATAATGAACAAACTAATAGTCAATAAAAATCTAATTATGACAAAGTATAAATGACTTGTCTTACCTTATGTCAACTTGCTCGCTTTCGCCTCCCATTTTGCATTCTTCTGCGGAAGTACGCGGATCATTGGGTGCGTCAGAAGTCATGGTCTGTTCGAGGCACCACGAATGGTTCGGGAATGGATCCGACTGCTCCGGTAATAGGGCTTGAAGTGAGCTCATGTTTATTTTCCTTCACAATAAACCCGTATTCATTCACTATTAGACTCTTTCAATATTCGTCGGGTTCGATCCAGTAAACTTAAACAAGATTATCAGTCAGTTCGCCGATGAATGGCTATAGAAATTGATCGAAGAATTGAATCTATCAAGTGATCTTGAGCGTTCGGGAGACAGCGCAAGCTACGGAGTAAAGGGGCTAGATACGCGTTAATCAAATCGGTCGACCCCGTATATCATCGTAGCAGGAAATTGGAGCTGACTGGCGCAATTGTCGAGTCCGTTAATCTAATTACAGCACCATATACTATAGATTGTGAATGTTCTTTATTTCATAAAGATCCCTACGAGGATAGATTCGGGGGTGGTCGAAAAAGCCAGTTCAGTTGGCTGGTGTGATGCTATGCTAAAATCAGACACAACAAATATTTGAGTTGACCAGACGAGGCTATCAAACATAGCTCATATAATCAATGGAGTTACTTAATCACTGTATAATAAACACCGACTTCATCATTTTAAAATTTCTTCAATGATATATATGTTGTTTTTATGATGCTAGCACTGTAGATGTATCACTAATGCCAGGAAGCGTCTCGCCTCTTTTAACTTTTATTCAAAGTTAATTAATTGTCTTTTCGTTCCGTGTATATGCTCCAGGGTATATTTCAACTTCGATTCCGAGTACACAATTTAGATCCACACTCACAATTTCTTTAACCTGTAATTAAAAAGTACTAGTCAGTCACGAGATTATAGTTTTTCGTGAATGGCATAAAACAAATGGTTAATTTTCAGTGGCTTGGCTAGAGTTTGTGCTGACCGAAAAACAGCTTATTTTTTCAGTTACGGCGATCGCGAAAGTCACTTGTGATTTACTGGTATGGTTGTTTCTTGTCAGTGGTGCAAGACAAGATTGAGGAGACCATGACATGGACAGTGTCTAGTCATTCAGAAGGGACGAACCCCAAGGTGCAAGTAAAATACCAACCGACAGCTTGATTTCGAAACAACAGTACTGCTGTCCGGGAAAATTTTCCTCATAGAATGGTACCCTACATAGCATATACAGGCGCGGATCTAGGATTTTTTTCAGGGAGGGGGGTCTAGGTTTAATAATTGCTTAACTAATTGCACCGCCGCCAGCGCCGAAGGCGCTCAACCAATTAACGGGGGGTTGGGAGGCCCTCCCCGAGAAAAGTTTGGCAAATTAGATTTAATTTGGTGCATTCTGACATATTTCTGGAAGGTAAATTCATCCTGCTCAACTCAATGTATACAAACTCACAATTTGTGGGTCAGATTCAGGCTTTTAAGTTCAAGTTACAAAATTTCAAGCCTGAGCAGGGGGGGGGGGGGGGTCCGGACCCCCTTGAGTGGAACTCCCCTCTGGATCCGCGCCTGATATGCCCGTCGGTATTAGCCTAGTAGTTGGTGCAGAAAAGTAGGACGTTTAACTCCATGCATTTCTATTAGAAGACATTACTACTAGACGTTCCTGGAAAATCAAGATAACACGACGCAGTATCACGTGATGATTAAATTTGAAATCTCACAGACGGGGAAAAGCTGATAAATCTTTGAACACATTGAATAAGTCTGTTTAGTTTATCTGATCAGATACTAATTGATTAGCGTCTCGATCGACAGGGCTTATTCTATCTTTGTCCTGCAGCAGGTGTGTCTTGTTGTGCGAGACTAGATTGATTAAGACTAATACGGTGGTATTAAAGCGAACGGACAAGTATGTGTAAATATCAGTGAAATAGATGCCGACAATACAATACAGGACGTATCGTGACAATAGAACCACCAGACGTATAGAACGGTTCACAAATCTGGACCAATTTGTACCATTACCTTCTGATCAATAAGTTCCAATCACATGTATTGATCTCCTGACCCCCTAGAGTGGACACCAGACAAAGTGTATGCAACGTGTCCCTCTTCGCGCCGTTTCTGTGTCAACTCACATAATAGATACTAATAGATAATCCGGATTCTTTTCATCAGCGGAATGATATAGTGCTAAGATGTGGACCCCCCTCTAGTTATCATTTTTGGATAAGATAATTACTTCTTGAAGAAGGAAAATTTCTGAGGTCGAGCAGTCCTTCAATTGAGTTGATTAAAGTAGCAATTTATTCAACAATCTATATAACTCAACACCCTATCCAATCCGCCCATAGTGAAAGGATATTATATTACATGACCATTTACGACTTGCAGTGTCCGAAAACCTTCCACGTGTTTTGAAATAATCGTTTGAAAACCCGATTTCGTAAATTCGTTGGCTACCAAAATGGTGTTTGTTTACATTTAACGACGTTGTCGAGGGGTAAATAAACGATATTTAGAAAATTCTGATAGCGAAAGTTCAGTTATGGCTTTATTTAGAGGCCCACGATAGTAGGGAAATGGCATCTACGGCGTTCCATCATCCCACATTTTAGTGACTAAGCATCGCAGAACATTTTATTTCTGGTGATCACGTTTGCTCACGGGATAACTGAACATTTGGTATCAGAATTTCTAAATTAATATGCATATTTAGCAATCATTATGACTTAAGGCTGGTTAATGAAAACAAGTTACTCCGGTTGTCATAAATTGTTTACTTAAATGATTGTATAATTGTTTATAACTTATGAAATTCCTGTTGTTAATTTTAGAGAAAGACGTACTAGTTATTCTACAGCTTCGAATATTCTCCAAACCTTAATACCAATTGATTTATAATCTCTTGCCCTTAATTGGACAAGAAAACGTCAGAGTTTGGGGAATGTTTTCGCCGAGATAATGTCAATAATTGTCCTAAGATATATTACTTTAAATCAATAAAATGTGATGATATAAAATGGATTGGGGTTCGACGTCTCACGTTTATGCACAATTGGCTGTACCTTACAGTGTCCAGTATGGGTAATATTAGCTGGTAGCGGCTTTTCCGCCTACTCTTTCGCCTAATTTTATGCCGTACACGTCATCATGTACACGGATCCAAGGTTTTGTTCCCCTTCTGAACGGCTGGACACTGTTCCTTGTTAGAAACTCCGTCTTGGGCCTCTGACAAGGGTGACCCCGGTTGGTAAACCCCAAGGAACGTTCCGGGGTTTAATTGCCGAATGGTTAGCACTTACTATAAGGCCTGTCACTGAGTCAACGTCAACTGGCGTGGTTTCGATTCCCCGAACGTACATGACTAGAAGTAGTGTTGTCTGTCCAACCTCGTGGGTTTTTCTCGGTTCTTCCCCTACGCGCAGGCGAATTATTGAAACATAATTGGACCATATGCTAGTCCTGTAATGACCTAGCTTATGTCGAGTGGACGATAAACTAATTTATCCCCCCCCCCCTCTAATCAACAAGGAACCACCATGACTCTCTTGATCATATGATAAATGTCATCTGATTTCTATACATAAAAAAACATATTTAAAAGTATACTTAACTCTTTTCCTCTACAATATGTAGGCCCAAGCCTGTCAGCATTTAAGATAGCCTTATTTTGCTTTGATAACAGCTGTACTATGTGCGCAATAGATTGCACTTCAGGACGTCAATTTCAGATTCCAAAACCACGATTCCTAATATTTGCTCTAAACTATTCAAGAACTGTCAAACTTCGCTATCGCTACATAATCCAGTGAAATGTGTTTCTTCTAGCGGAGTTGTTCTAATTAGAACTTGGTTCCACCCACTCCCAGCCGTTGTTTTATAAACTTATAGAGTAAAGTTTACGCGGTAAAAGAAGAAAAATCAAACGCCGTGTGTAAACCAATAATCCCAACACAACACCGAATTAAAACATGGCATTAGAATGTCAAAGATCGAAGAAAAACATTGTCTCTCGAGTCCACGATGACTTTTCCGATAATTATGTACGTCACCGCTATAACATTAAGGTCAAGGAACATTCTATATAAGTTTTTGACGAGAATCTATGATGTGTGAAGTCAATTTATCTCCGTAATCATGGTCGATTAATGAAGCTTTCGGTCTGATAGTTGAATTGTTACAAATCATGCGTTGACACTTGAAATTCTATTGGTGGAACATGGTCACTGTTAATGGTACTTCAAAACCCATCTTACAGATGACGTACAACTTCAAGATGGTGGTTCGGTTTATCAGAATACGTTACTTGTTTTATCTCTCCAGTTTGTCTCGTGTAAATTCCATTTCAGAGTATTAATATAATCACCGTTCGGGAATTAAAAGGTATAACCTTGAACGATAATCCTGTACTTCTATTTTTATGCCAACGAGTACCCGTTTATCCGAGTAAAAAATCAATATTTCATCGGAATTAAAATCGAACCACACAATCTGTTATGTCTAACTCATGTGGCAAATTTCAAAACAGTAAGTTTGAACGATAATCCAATATTTCTTATTCGTATATGCCAACGGTTATTTCATTATCCAAGCAAAATAAATCTATATTTCATAGGAAGCACAATTTTCAAGGTATCACATTTGAACAACAATCCGGTATATCATATAATTATTCATGCATATAATCTATGTTTCGCTGAAAGCACAAATTAACGTATTAACGTCGCTCACTGGTGGAAATGATAACATAAAAGCGGTTATTATTCGTCAGACTTAATCCAAGAAGGCTGTAGGCCTATTTCAGATAGTGGTTACTGTTTTCTGAATGGAATGTACAATCCTTTCCAGGCCGATATTCCAAATAAAGACAGTATTGGTTCGCTAAGTTCGACTCGTTTTTACAGCTGACAGATCTCGACCATAAATTCCAGATTAGAACTATTCTATAGTCGATAGTTTGCTGCTTACCGCGTTCTTCCGTCGGGGTTTCGTCTGGGGATGCATACAAATCATTGTAATGAAATTGAGACTGTTTGTTAGGTCCGCGGAGGCTTAACCATTTCAATAATTACATTGTGTTGCAGGTGCAGCGAATAATTTTGCTTTAATTAAAGCCAGAGAGGAAAGTAACTTTATTCTATAGATATTATGCTGTCACCATCTGGGTCCATCAATACCAATCATCCCCGTCGTTTATTATCAATTTTTGTTCTCGCCATTCTCGTCATCCGGGCTTCTTCGTCTTCTTTCGCAATTCTTAATCCTGTTCTTAACGAAATGCCAACACAGTGTTTCTAATTTTGAAAAGCTTTCCAACGTGTAATCAAATATCGCGTAAAAGTGACAGCGGGATCAATCAGAGCTATGTAAAAGTGACAATTACCGTCTCTCCATTCTCGTCGACGGGTTTCTTCGTCTTCTTTCGCAATTTTTGGTATTTTTATAAGAACGTCACCACCACTTTCATGGTTTCTTTGTGTTGTTAACTTTGAACAAGGTTTGCAACATACAATCAAATTACAATAAAGCGGGATAAACCGTGTTAATACGTGCCATTGCACAATTGCAACTATATAATTCGACATGGTGTACCATTTTGGAGAAATGACTATCGTATCCCTCAAGGGCACATGCTATCGGTTAACATATATATTCATGATTACAGATTGATTACCAGCTTTCATTCAGGGAAAGGGTTAGGGGTGTGATATGCTTTTTAATTTCAGTCTACCTAATAAATGAGTAGGCCTATTCATATTCTAACTGGGCATTTGGAGGAGTTTTTAGATGCGAACTCCTTGTCCTTTTTACTTATATATGCTCCTTCCTATCCCTAAAATAGTACAAAAGCGCATGACTTTCGCTAGACATCATCAGTATTTTTAAAAGCAGTTGGGCATTTGCTATCCAGCAGATGGACATTTGTCCTACTACTAAATAATGCCTCTGAGTTAGCAGAGCAACAACGATAAGCGCCGGGACTCCGCGAGGGCTATACGATATACCGCCCACCTATAATGTTCATTAAGTCTAATCCTCGGTTGTACGTGACAAGGAATAGTGTCCCCTGTCCAACCTCGTGGGGTTTCTCTGGGTCCTCTGGTTTCCTCCCACTGCTATAAGACTCCTACGAGCAAGCGAATTATTGAAATAAAATTAAACCACATGTCAGTCCCGAAATGACCTAGTTTGTGTCGAGTGAACTTTAAACCCCATTTCTCTCTTTCTCTCCCGTTATAAATGAATAACCAGTAAACTGCCTTCCAGTAACTATGGCGTGGTCAAGCAATGTTGCAACGTGTTAATCTAACGCAACACTTAGGCTTCTTCATTTAATGAAATGGGGTTTAACATCCCGTTTCCTCTCCAACTGGGCTAATGAAGACGGGCATACATACGCCATACAGTGTGCTATGAGGGAGATATTTTGCCCTGACAGCGGCCCCACGGCCTACTTTTATTAAGAATAATAACTATCAAGGTTTATTGTAAGGTTACGCCTGTACCACTAAATATTGATCAATCAAATGCAAAGGCACAATTAAAAAAGAACGAAAACAAGTGTTTCGTCACCTCCTTTAAAAGTTACAGAGCCTTTGACAATTTTGGGTGCAAATATATCAGATGATATTCTCTTTTTAGGTAGAAATTAGCGTGATCTCATATACTTTACCGGAATACAGAGAATGTTATTTATTGTTTTAGTTCGTTTTATCTCACTTTGCTGATATTTTATTTTACCAGATAACAGATTCGATTGATTTGTCATCAAACGAGTGTTTCAAAACCAATGCATTGTATATAAATATTTAAACAAATTTTCAAAAATAACGCTTATTATAGATATATAGCAGATTTTTAAAATGATCGAAACAATCGCTAGTGTAGTGGAAAATACAAGCGCACAGACTCGAAATCTTTCGCGATGAAAAACTTCGCTTCGCGCGAAAAAAATCGCCTAGTGGAAACCCGGCTTTAGTGGTTTGGTGTAGTCTCCAGCGTCTTCATCGCGTTGCTTGGGCGGAGACAATGCGAAAATCATGTTTATATCCGTTATATCATCTATTAAAGAGCAGATAATGTGATCTACAACACCAGTACCCCTGCCCCCCCCCCCCCCCTGAATCTGCGCCTGAGAGTGCCAACGGTACTTGTCTCTGTTTTCTATTTTTTCGTTAAACTCTTAACTGGCCGCGGTGTTCTAATCTACTTAAAATCGGAGCCATCCGAGGCGAGTAGCGAGATTTTTTGTAGCTCTTACATAATGCATCTTTAAGACGCATTTATGGATCAGAAAATATAGAAGAAAGATGCGTGTGGTGCTATTTTTGTTTCTCAACAATAAATAAACATTCCCTGTGGATACGATATGATTAATAACCCTATTACAGGCTTACAGCTAGTGATAAACCAATGAAACACTACTTTGAACTGAAATTTATTAAATTATATGCATTATATAAAGAGCTGGCTATTCTTGGCAGAATGGTTAGCGTGCACGCGCTGTATCATAAAGCCTGTCAATAAGGCAACTGGCGTGGTTTCAAATACCCGGTTGTACGTGGTCGAGTAGGGTCGCCTGTCCAACCTCGTGAATTTTCTCCGGGTCCCCCGGTTTCATCCGAATTATTGAAATAAAATTAAACCGTATGTTGGTCCCGAAATTATCTAGTTTGGGTCGAGTGGAACATTTCATTTCATTCTCTTTCTATAATAATAGTTCAAATATAGATAATGAAAAAAGAATATATTAAAAAGTTCAATCAAATTACTTTATTCTAGACCTAGTTATGATTGTTTGGAGATGTTGCGTAGATCGAGTAACAAACCCTACATGTCAACCGTGACTGAGTCTCGGTTGTCCATTTTATAGTAAAATTTCTAAATCTCGATGGTGTTCAAATCCATTTAAATCTCGGCCATCCAATGTCCTAAAGAGTTGCATTAGCCTACTATAGACTTGACGTGTAAATAAATGATAAAATAATAATTTATATATTTGACGCCAAAAGAAAGATACTCAGTCATATATAGACTTGCATGTTGTCGAGCATTTCCGACAGTCTATTTATTTTTCAAAATTTTCTTGGGAAAGTTCCAAATGCTCCCACAAAGACTCGGTACTTCAGCGCTCAAATGGGGACTTCGTTGAGGTTCGCAAGTCCATTCGTTTGACATTTTATTTTCTTGTCGGATAAACTATAATAAAGTGATCAGGCGACGGACCGTATCTGGTCAGATCTACTTATCTCGTTCCCCAGAACGCCCTACTTTGACGCTCGTGAGTCGTGAATGGGCCTCGTCGGGTTTAGCAAGTCCGTTCAGCGATCAGTGCATGAAATACTGCCAGGGTGCATTTTTGACAGACTGTTACTCAAAAACCTAGTTGTACCTCGTGCCTTTGCCCCCCCCCCCCCGCCTAACCATGGCATTTTCCCAAGCCCCCCCCCCAACACCGACGGCTGCTACGCCACTGTCTCCTTCATTCTGATTTTATATACAAAACGTAAAACGTAGCCATTGCGCATGTAACTAACAACTATAAACTTCCGAGGCGAGAGTCGCCGTTAAGCAAATCGCCGAAAAGGGCGCCGATTTTTTTCGGCCACTTTTTCGGCGACTTTCTTAAAGGGACAATACCACTCTTGTTGGCTTTACAGGTCTAAAAAAATAGCCTTATTCTAACTACTATAATGTTTAAGTATCCTACATGTTGTGTTTAAATCCAAGTTGCATTTGATAGTGTTTTCGTAAAGCTTTTCAAACCATATAATAATAATAATAATATCTTTATTAGGGTAAGAAATTAGGCCAGGCCTTTTTACAATTCTGCCCTTGAAACATAACAAAAACAATATAAGAACAACAAGAACAACAATGAGATCAAAAAAAGAGATACAAAATTAAAAATTACAATATTAAAATATAAAATTTGCAATAAGGTTAACTACCTTCTCTATTATGAATTAAATTTATATACATAAGGTTTACTGAGGTTGGAATTTATGTGTAAAAGAATTTTCGCTTTAAAGTTTGATAATACAGGTGTGTTTTTTATTGAGGTAGGGAGATTATTCCAGAGACAAGGTCCAATGTATTTTAAGCTATTTTTATATATTGATTTATTAGGTTTAGGAATATTAAATCGAAGATTAATATTAGTATAAGGTGTATTTTTAAAAACGAGAATATTAGTTAAGTAGTTTGGGCATTTTTTATGAACTAATTTGAACAGTAAGATGTATTTATTGAAGGTGAACCGATTTTGAATGGTTAAAATATTTAATGATGTAGCCAAGGTTTCATAAGTAGATAAGGTTGAGTTTTTCGGTAGCGGTTTTATCACTAATTAATTTAAAAGCCAATTTTTGCACACGCTGTAAGTTATTCAAAGATGTTTTACTACAGGTATCCCATATGGTCGAGCAATAATCTAGATGCGACTGAAAATGGCCAAAATAGAATAATTTTAACAAGTTTGACGGAAGAAGTGATTTTATTTTTTTTTAGTTGATACAGTTTTTTATTTAGTGTTTTACACATGTATTCAGTATGTTTATTCCAAGAAAATTTACTATCAATGATTACTCCTAAGAGTTTAAATTCAGAAACATTTTCAATTTGATTATTATTGATTTGAATGTCAAGATTATTTAATGGATTTTTAAGTTGATAATTTGTAGCTATTAACATTGATTTAGTTTTTGGTTCATTGATAATCATAGCATTATTTTGACACCATTGTTTTATTTTATTGCTTTCCAATTGGAGTTTATTATTAAGAGATGTTATATCCGGAGAAGAGGTATAAACGGTGGTGTCATCTGCATACAGATCGCAATTTACAGAAAGAGAAAACGGTAGATCATTTATAAAGAGATTAAAAAGTAAAGGTCCAAGGATTGATCCTTGGGGTACACCAGAAGTAATATTTAGAAATGAAGATTTATTTTGTCCAATTGATATACACTGTTTTCGATTATTAAGGTATAATTTCAATAATGAAAGTAAGTTTTCAGAAAAATTATACAGCTGAAGTTTTTGTAGAAGAAGATTATGATTTACCATGTCAAAAGCTTTTCTGAAATCAAAAAATATTAATCCTGTCAGCATATTATTATTTAGAGCGTTATAAACATTTTCAGTGATATTAACAAGGGCTGTATGACAGGAGCTATTTGAGCGGAAGCCAGATTGATTTAAATATAAAAGATTATTTTTATTTAAATAATTAGTAATATTTAAATTTATATGTTTTTCAAGGGGTTTAGAGAGAGTTTGCAAAATAGATATTGGCCTATAATTACCGGCTAGGCTTTTATCACCTGATTTGAAGAATGGCAGTACCTTTGCCTGTTTTAAAATGTCAGGAAATATGTTCTTTTCAATGCAAAGGTTAAATACATATGTTAGAGAGGTATTTAAAATTGAGGATCCGGTTTTGAGAAAATACGAGCTAACACCATCAATTCCTACAGATTTTGATGTATCTAAATTTGAAAGATATTTGTATACATCACTAGTAGAAATAAAAGGTATTTTACATTGAGGAGTACAAGATGAAATTTGACGGTTTACAAAATTAGAAATACTATTAGAATCGTTTTTACTTAACGAAGTTGGGACATTGTTGAGTAAGTTATTTGCAACATTTATAAAATAATCATTGAAAGTGTCAGGATCCATTTGAGTAGGTTGCGATGAAGTTTTATGAAAAGTATTATTTGCCAGTTTTATGGCATCCCAAATATTTTTACTGTTTTTTCGGTCAGATATCAAGGATTCTAAGTATTTTCGTTTACTTGCTCTAATAGCTGTTTTAACTTCATTTCTTACTTTTTTATAATTAGTAACATCACCTTTTTTCTTTAAATAGTCTCGTTTATGAATAAGTTGAAATATGTCATGAGTTAACCAAACTGGTTTATCAACGTTTCTTACTCTCTTAGTTTTTAAGGGGGCATGTTTATTTATTATTGGAGTAACAATTGAATACCAGACAGATAAAGCTAAATTTGGATCAGAATAATTATAAATATAGTCAAAGGGAGCTGTATGCAATTCATATAAAAATTGATCTTCATTAAAGTTTTTAAAAGACCTATATTTAATTGTCACATGTTTATTTTTAGGAAAAGATGCACCCTTTTTCTGCCAGGTAAAACATACTGGGTAATGGTCCGAGGCGGCATAACAAGGAATTTTGATTTCTTTGACATGATCAGGGTCTGAAACAATGAGATGGTCTATTAATGTTTTCGTTTTATCAGTAACTCTTGTAGGTGATTTAATAAGTTGACTAAGGCCAAAAGTTTGTAACAAATCGGTCCAATATTTATTTTGATTTTTGTAAAGATCTATGTTTAAATCTCCAATCATAAGACTTTCATTTTGATTATTCCATACAGATTCCATCATTTCCGAAAAAGAATCAATCCATAGTTTAGTTGAGGCTGGATTACGGTATATACAGCATATGAGAATTGGCTTTGACTTCTTTAAATTTAGTTCTATCCAGATCGATTCAATATTTGGATGTTCCAGATCTGGGCGATGTTTATAAATGAAGTTATCTTTTATGTAGAGCAATGTTCCAGAAGAACTTAAATTAGACTTATCTTTTCTTAACGGTTTATGAAATCCAGTAATATGTAATTGATCATCACCAATAGAAGTAGTTAAGTGTGATTCGGAAATAGCAAATATATCAAAGTTTTGGATGAAAAGACTAAGTTCTGAAATTTTATTAAAAACATATTGAACATTTAGATGACCTACATGTAAACCTTTTTTACTTAAAACTGGGTTCATCTATTATATAATTGTAATAAATGATGAAAGGAATAAACTAGGTATCTTTGTAAATAACACAAAGTAAGAATTAATTATAACAAATAATAATAATTTGAATATTTATAATGCGCTATATCCACAAACTAAGTTTATGCTCAAAGCACGACACAATAATAACACTTTTAATGTTAAAACCGTTACACCAATATATTCTAATGGTGTGGTGTGGATGGAAAAACAAGTGCAAGTAAGCTCTCTTTGTGAGGGAGGTGTTTGCAAACTACAGCATAACAGGAAATGTAAATTTCTAGAAAATAATGACATCGGGTATCCTAATTTGGCATGCTTGGGGAGATAATATGCTTCCTAATTAGTTTGCTTAAACAGGTATAACCATAAGCATTAAGATGTACAGAATCATGATATAAATTCTGTCTGATTTTACTTAGGTGATAATTATAAAATACGTTTCCATGATCAATAGGTATGTCAATTCCACAATCCTCACATACATCATATAGTATGTCATTAATTCGATTTATAATGATATTTGAAGAGCGAGAAAACCTTGGCAATAATCTAATGTTACCATGTAGTTGAATTTTTCCAATTGTTTAAATTCGGTGTGTTAAGATGAAATTTGTAGGCCCCTATCATCAATTAAACGGAATATTGTAAAATTTGTTGACCAGAATAATGATTGGGGCATATTATTCAGTTACAACAAGAGTGGTAGGCCTATTGGGCCTTTAACGGCGACTCTCGTGTTTTGAAAGTCGCGGGTCGCCGATAAGCTAGTGCGACGAAAAAGTCGCCAATCAGAGCCTTTTTCGGCGACTTTCTTAACGGCGGCTCTCGCGTTGTATCTAAAAACACGTCGATCTAAATGGACGCTTTCAGCCACAATTATGGGATAGAACTGGTTAAACACATTCAAAATATAATTTTTAAACACAGAGATCATTGCTACGATAGATGCGTAATAACGGTTTCTACAAAAGGATCCTAAGTGACGAACGCAAAAGGAAAATTCGCGGGCCTTAGCCTTAGGCCTACCTACTAAAATAAGACCAGGCCGTTGCGTTTTAAGGGGGGTTGCTCCAATTCAATGAGAAAATATTAAATAAATTTGACATTTACTTTAATTACTTGTTTCTACTACAGCTTATGACATTCAGATATAGATAATTATGTTCCTTGGTGTTTTAGCTTTTGTAGGATATAATAATATAACAATCTATATTTTATCAAGCTGTTTTTTTTTATGCTTTTCCTCAACGGCATGCGGTGGCCATCCTGGATTATGGGGAATGGGCGTGGTCCAGGTTCCAAAATGCAAATTTTTTAAAAACTTGTGTGATAACGATATAGTCCTGAAAATTTCAGAGCATTAGCTTTAATAGTTGACAGTGCAAATTAAAAAAAACAAATATTTTCTCATTGAATTGGAGCCACCCCTTAAAGGGACAATTAATACCACTCTTGCTTATTCTAACTACTAGATGTTTAAGTGTCCTACCTGTTGTGTAAGATCATTACTACATCCTATAAATAATTCCTATTTTACTTGCCCAGAGGGTTCGAAAATATGTTTAAATTAAAGTTGCATTTGAAAGTGTTTACGTAAAGCTTTTCAAACCATGTTGTTACCATGCAGTTGAATTTTTCCAATTTTTTTTAAATTAGTTGTGTTAAGATGAAATTTGTATCACCAATTAATTGGAATATTCTAAAATAGTACAATTTGTTGACCAGAATTATTATTGGGGCATATTATTCATTATTCAGCTACATTCTGCTTCCAGGTCAAAGGGAGGTAACTCTATTTTACCACCAATTCAAGATGGCTACCAAACGTGTAGGTTATTGATGACATTCCCATCTAACCTTTATATTTCTTTTTTTAGAAGGAATTTTTCGTCACCATGCATGTTAACAAATTCATTTTTATATTATGCAACTTACTGTTCTATAAATAATTTAATTTCTGCCATGTTTCATGAAAAACATTCGTCAGTATTCTGAAAAATCATTCATAAATTAGTAAATGACATGACATGTATGTTATGTATTGTATGTTAAACTAGTTAAAGGAATAACACTCTTGCTGGCAGGTCCAGATAAAAAAAGTAGCCTTATTTTAACTACTAGATGTTTAATTTTCCTACCTGTTGTGTAGATTATCCATTACAACCTATCTTACTTGTCCAGAGGGCTCGAAAATCTGTTTAAATCCAAGTTGCATTTGAAAAAGTGTTTACTACTATGTGACTGTATGTCTATACTACTTAAAGCTTTTCAAACCATGTTATGGCATATAGTTCAATTTTGACAATTTTTAAAATTAGGTGTGTTAAGATGAAATTTGTTATATTTATTAATTGGAATATTGTAAAATAGTACAATTTGGTGGGACATATTATTCAGTTACAACAAGAGTGGTATTGGGGCTTTAATCTCCTAATGATAGACACATGCCATGCAGGCAGCGGTGTGCTGTGTAGTAATTTGTTCCCCACAGTGGCGTAAAGGCCTACTCACTAAAAACAACTGCGGGCCATGTCACGTAATTCCTTTAGGAACTGTCTCTGACTGCACCATGTCCGCGGACAGTTCATGAATACTGTATAATAATTGTATATGTGAAAAACAAAACCAGACTCCCCCCACCTCTGTCCGCATACTATTTTGGAACCTCCACCTTCTATTTTTCACAGTGATTCTATTTTTTCGCAAAAGAAATCATTTCTCAACATATCTTAAAACAAATTCCTAAAAATTCAACACTATTTTCAAGTAGAATTTAGCAATTAAATAAACATGCGGTCTGCACATGTTCCAGTGTACTTGAAAATAGTATTGTAATGTATTATAAATGTGTGTCAGCTGTGGCAAGAAATGATTCCTTTGGCAAACAAAGACGAATCATGGTTAAAATCAATTAATTAGGATTGCAATATTATAGCCTTATAATTAGTCCACAGGTGGGGATGAGAAGCATTTCCCTTTCGCTGCTATATAGGAAGAGATAGGAACAGTCAGCAGATACGTCAGATCAGAGACAGTTCCTTAAGGAACTAGGGGCCATGGTCTCTCAGTTGGTATGGCACTGGCTCACTTATCAAAGGTTCTGCCAAATTAGAATGTCAAGTTTAAATATTTTTGTTTATTATTGACTTCTTTCGAAAATTGGGTGTCCCTGTGGCTAAACATGTAAGTGGGTTAGATGCTGGCTCGCTAGCCTGAAGGTCAGGTGTTCAATCCTTGCATTGCATTGGCCGAGAAAGTTCGTTCAGATTCTCCTGCGTGATTCCCCCTTGTCAGGAAAGCTGTCTAGTTGTTTGGATTGGCCAAAAAACTATGGTCCTGTGTACACACTGGTGTGCACATAAAAGATCCCTTGGCAGTTGGAATTCCTTGGTGTTTTAGCTTTAGTAGGATATATAGCAATCTATATTTTATCAAATAGTTTTTTTTTACACTTTTCCTCAACGGCATGGGGTGGTCATCCTGGATTATAGAAATAGGCGTGGTCCAGGTTCCGAAATGCACATTTTTCAAAAACTTGTGTGATAACGATAAAGTCCTGAAATTTTCAGAGCATTATCTTTAATAGTTACAGTGCAATTTAAAAAACAAATAATTTCTCATTTAATTGAAGTCACCCCCCTTAAACTCAATTATTTTTCATTTCATTTCTTTCGAAAAGTATACACACTTTTAAGTTGTGGGAATAATATTCCAATATTATTTTTTGTTTTAAAGCTGTTATTGGCTGGTGGAACTACTGCAACAATAATGGCATCAATACCGGCCCTGAAACTTCATGCTGCAGAAACTTCATCAGACACTAAACTAATCAAGATTACTGAGGTATGGGAAGAATAAGGCCTACAACTCAACATTGGATAATGCAAATGTATGATTATTAGGCCAAACCAACTTATTGATAAATAAAAAAAACACTTATGAAAATTCACATATCATAAAATTTTGCACACATGTGGATGTGACATATATATCATTGTTTATTTTTAGCTTCCAATTTATTCAAGCCCAGTTAATGAAACTAAATTTGAATATGTTGAAGAAGAAATTGGTAATTTTAGATCAGCTATATCAGATGTAAGGAAATCAGTTTGGAGTTATTTAGACTCTGTTAAGGTAAGATAACAAATGAAATCAGATTGAACTTCCTACTGTTATGCACAGAACTAATGAAGACGAGCATACACCATATGCACAGCTATGGTCTACTTTTGTTTCATACTCCCAACTTTCAAGGGTTCTTTTATGTTCATAAATCCAAGTATTTATATTCCATCACTGACACAGGGATACCACGCTGGAAAATTCTGTGGAACTTTTGCGACCAACACTATGAATGAAACTATGTGTACATGTAGACTCCAAACGAGTATTTGGGTAAATAATAAGCTTACCTAAATTATGGTATTTGCTGTTAATTTTTTAGCATAGAGCTAGACAATGATAATTATTATTAGCGAGTTTTTAAACTGTGTTCATTCCATCCAATTTAGACCTCCACTTATCACAAAGATAAATCTTTAACTATTTTGTAAAACATTGTGAATTCTTTATGATCAATGGTGATGAATTCCATACCTGTGGTGGTACCATGTCACAGAAGTATCTACAACCGACTTTAGTCTGCAGCTGAGGGGGGGGGGGGTGGATGGCCGAATGGTAAAGCATGTGCGCACTGTATCATAAAGCCAGTGAACTAGCGTGGTTGCAAATCCTCGGTTGTACGTGACAAGGAGTAGGGTCACCTGTCCAACCTCGTGGGTTTTCTCCAGGTCCTATGGTTTCCTCTCACTGCTAAAGACCCCTACGCGCAAGGGAATTATTGAAATAAAATAAAACCATATGTTAGTCCCGAAATGACCTAGTTTGTGTCGAGTGGACATTAAACCACATTTCTCTCACTCACTGTAGCTGAGGATCACAAGATGAAGTTTACTTACTATGTTTTATTTATATACTGATTTTATATTACAGGACACAACTGACAGTTTAAAACAGAAATATGAAACTGGAAAAGCACATACTACAGGTATATAAACTAGTGTTCTTCTCAATTTCTTCAATAAAATCAGATTCCTGCTTGATTTGAATTAATGAAGATCTATGTGTATGTAGGCTATGCTTATTTGTAAGAGATCAAGTCAGCATAACCATATAAACTAACAAGACCACAGGGAGAAGGGGGGTATTATCCGAAAAGTGGGCAAAAAGCGGGAGTTGACTTTTCTAGAAGCATTTTTCCTCAGGAATACAAAAATGGTGGGTGATCAGTCAGGTCAGGGAGCGTTCAGGAGTTACCGAGGCCCAAAGATCACCAGGGGTTAAAGGAGGCTGTCTTATGAATTTAGCCACATCTGATGCTGTCTGTCACAGATTTCTTGTTGGAACGCAGCTGAATCGTTGAATGAGTGACGAAGGATAATTTGTGAAATCAATTAATCAAATTATGACGTAATTGAAAAGTCAAAAGGCCACCGATGTCAAAAAAACAAGAAATAAGGATGAACTGGGATTAGGGGCAAAACTAATGTTATTTTCAAGGTGGGCAAAAAGCGGAAGTTGACATTTCTAGAAGCATTTTTCCTCAGGAATCTGAAAATGTTGGGTGATCAGTCAGGTGAGGGAGCATTCAGTTTGTTGTTTATATATTGTAGAATTAATAACCTATATACAAGAGGATCCTGCTATATTACCTAGAGCTGGTGTTATCACTGTAGCTGGTCTAGGAGGTATTGTGGCTGGTTATAAAGGTTGGTAATATACAAAAATATTATAAAATTTTCGAAAATCACCAATATTCGGTTTTGAGGATATCCCAAGGTAGTTAGATTTGATATTAGAGATATAGTTTGCATATTTTATGATTTCAGACCAGGAACTGGTCCATAAGTGCTACTCATCTTACTGTTGTTAAGGGCTCACACTGTCGGTCGCCAAAGTCGCAATTTGCGATAAAATTATGTTAGTGGCGATTAAATTTTCTAATTGGCGATAACTTTGGCGATAAAGTTTTGGGGTACTGGCGATTCTATTTTAGACTTGGCGAAAAAAAATCTATAAAATTCTAATCGTATTTATCCTTGATTGACCATAGCGGCATACAATAAATCTATCAACTTGCAGATAATCCCGAACGTGTCATTAGTAAAACTAAACAATTGTCTGGGAATAATGGTTTCAACTGATTAATAATTGCCGATATCTAAGCAGTACTCATCATATTAATTAACCTTAACAATTAATAGATTAGCGGTGACTATTGATGTTGCGTGATTAAAACAAAGGGAAGTAATCAAAATGGCAGACCGTTGCCCTACAATTCTTTTCAAAGAGAGTTACATATTTTAATACTTGAATTTCGTTTACTGTGGGTTCATACGTTATGTATATAATTGCATGGCTAATTGGAAATTATTATATTATCACCTTGTGTCGAAACGAAAGAGCAAGTTGAATAGCGGCGATTCTGGAGTGAGAAAACTGTCGGCGTTTTTTTCCTTACCTCGGCCAGTGTTCTAAAGTTAACGAAGAGTCTGTCGTCTAGACGAAATGAAATTAACACTACGGTTAATGATTCAGATGCTGATACCGTGACGGTACCCGAAATCAGCAATATATCTATTGTACACGCGAAACGAAATTCAAAGAAACTGGAAATTTGGCAATCCTTGGCTGAGATTTGACGTATACATACATGCAGAAAATGTTTTGTTCAATATGTGAAAATTCGAAAGTCAGCAAGGTATTTTTTTTCAAACAATTGATCTTGGGGTTATATAAAATATGTTGATTGTACAATGGATAGCATTGATGATGTATTGAAATTTGCCATTAAAGAAAAATAAAATTTTGTTAATGTATATAAAATTATTGCCGATAATTGCGTATACCGGTTGCAACTGTTGATTGTAAACGAAGTTTTAGCAGACAAAATTTAATAAAAACAGCGAGCAGAAACAATATCAAATTTGATCTCCATTACTCTAAAAAAAAAATAAACCCGATCTCCATAAATCCTTTTCCAATTGGGCTATTGTGAAGCAAAGAATAATTTTGTAAATTGTAAATATATTGTTGTTTAAGAATGTACAAGAAATAAAATTGTTTTATATAATTACAATATGTGTTGTTTTTATCATATATTTTTGGCGGATAAAATATTCAAGTTGGCGGAAAAAAAATTTCATCATTGTTTTACATAAAAATTAGAATCAAATTTGGCGGAAAAAAATTGAAAGCCAGTGTGAGCCCTGCTGTTGTTGTTACTCCTCTTCTTTCATATAGTATTATCAGAATTGTTTTTAGATTTTCCAGTTAACTTAATTCATATTTAGATATGGTTTAATTGATATGGTTAAAATAAAAGTACTATTAACCATATGTATTTATTTATTTCAGGTGGTATACTACGTAAAGTTGTATTAAGCAGTTCATCTATGGCAGCTGCTGCAGCTTTATGTTATCCTAAAGAGGCTGTAGCTTTAACAAATGATATCTATAACATAACTTATGATGCCGTTAAACCATTGTGGGAAGATTCTAGTGAGTACCTCATTTCATTATTTAATGGGGATCACGGTGGCTAAGTGGATAAGGCGCTGGTTCGCTAGCCTGGAGGTCGGGTGTTCGATCCCTGCATTGGCCGAGAAAGTTCATTTCGATTTTCCGGCGTGATTTCCCCTTGTCAGTGATGCAGAAGGAGGGCCTGACAAGGACAGCTGCCTAGTTGTTTGGATGGGATGAAAATCCAGTGTACACATTGAAGTGCACGTAAAAGATCCATTGGCAGTTAGAATTTGTTATAAGAGTGGGCCGTAGCGCCGCTGCCCGGGCTTAATTCACCTCATAGCACACTGTATGGCGTATGTCGTCTTCTATTAGCCCAGGTTATGTGCATAATAGTAGGAAATTAAACCCCATTTCATTAATTTATTCATTATTTAATGATTTTATAATTCTTTATCTGTTAAAGTAGCAATAGTGTTATTAATCTATAAAGACCAGTAAAAACTCATCAACAAACGTCCTGCTACTTTCAAACCTCTACAAACACTAATGTTCCTAATTCAAACCAAAACTAAAATGAAAGTTATTTTGGTTTCTGAGATCTTGACTGTATGAATATTTTTCTTTCATTAGGTGCAGCAGTGGAAGAAAAAATAAAACAAACAAAGGAAGTTTTAAATGAGAAAAAGGTATTTTGACTATTTTATATTTATATTTTTTATTTAAACAAATGCAGAGCTAATATTGCATGGTTTGTCCACATTCCCGCTTTGATTGAAATGATAGCCTTTACAATAAAATATTGAAATGAGTGTTGGTAGTGCCCTTGGGGTTTGGACATGGACCAATATAATTAGTTGCTGTCCTTTTGCGATAAAAATTACAGTCTTGAGGCAATACACATAAAAATTGAGTGTGGCTCTGTGCCTGGGTAAGTACCAAAATAATAGGAATCATTAAGAATTGCAGCTTGTAGGCATACACACATATAATAGAATGTGGAGCCCCTTCCTATATTTAAGAACCACTGTTGAAGACCCCTATGTGCGAGCAAATTATGAAAACAAGGAGGTACCATATGTAATTCTCATAATGGTAATTTGTGTTAAGTAGATGTTAAACCCCATGTCCCTCTCTTTATTAACTCATCTTATAAAATATTTTTTAGGATGAAGTGAAAGAGAAGAAAGCATCCAAACCTGTTGATAAATCGTTAATGGATATGGGCCAGTCAAAGGCAGAAGATAAAGATATGTACACAACCCGTGGTAGTTGATGAGGATGTTAGATCATATCGCGACGACGTCATATTATACAAATAACTGATAAAAATAGTCAACTACAAAGGAACACACCTAAAAGGGATTAAAACAAAGACGGCTTCACTCACAATTTTTTCGATGTACTTGCTAGATAGTAGAGTATAATACTAAGCAATCTTTGTTTTCATCTCATCAAGGTACTTGTGAAGTGGACATTTATAACTGTAATAATGATAGAAACTATATTGTGTGATAAATTATCAATAGAAAACTTTGTTGTTTTTATTCCAGACACATGGTTTTCCAAGACCCAGGGCACATGCAAGCCATTGCAATGGCAGGATTCCTCCTTTCATTCCCCATAGTGAATTGATATCTAGTTATTTTTCCCCATTATATATTAATACAGCACCAAGTATTGAAATTCCTTTAAAAAAAATTGATCACTTTCACAGTTGTTAATGTCATTTGGACATCATTAACATGAGCAAACTTTTCCACCCTCAATAATTGAACCGTCCCAAAAAGGATTAAGTATAAAGCAGTAGTTTTTTTAACTGGTATTTCGTGAAGGCCTGTATTATTGCGTATTTTTATCCATTTATAATGCATATTTGATTTTTAAACTTGGGTGATAAATAACGGAATTTAGAGTCAAATTAAAAATGGACATACATATATTTATCTCATGGGACCATGATCAACAAGATGTTTATTCCCATTGTAACTTTTCTGAAGCAAACCTTTTATGACCCAACCGTTCGGGAATGCCAGTGGTATAAACATAACTTCAGTTTATCTTCCCATTCGAACGACTTAAACACCTTTTCGTGCTATAGGGGGAAACAAGGCTAGAATATCATGAGGAACATTCTTGGCAAACATCTGAAACAAACCTCTAGGACTCCCAGGTTAATGCACTAGTGCCGTACTGACTGAGCCACTGTGGTCCCCTTTAACCAGGAAAGTTAGTCGCTAAACCACTACAGCTGTTGTTTTTTCTTGTGTTATGTTTTTATGCTATCAACTGGTCTACCAGGTAAAAAATACTACCAGCAGAAGTTTGTGTTTTCAATATATTTATTTAAACTTCGATATATTCTTCATAAAACATCCAACAATCAATAAATTAATATATGGTACATATAACAATAGCCTATATATATATATACTTAAACACAATTAGTCCACACCAATTTCAATTCTGTTGTTCTTCAGGAACACCCATTTATTTATTAAAACCCTTAAGAACTCAAAATTAAATTGGTTTGGCCTTGATATTGAAAGATTTAAAATATTAAATGGAATTCATAACTTCAAAAAAATTATATATTACTTATATTATAACTTATAACCCTTTAGCACCTGGTACATCAAAATATCAACCCCAGCCAGATCCCTGAAAAAAATTTGTAGCAGATTTTCGAACCCACCCAAAACTACCACTGATCTAGTATACAGTCCTTAAATAGTCCAAGGTATTCATGCTACTCAGACACTTTAAGGCACTAGAGGGAGGCAGTAGTTTTGGGCAGTCCAAGTGCTAAAGGGGTCTAACAGCTGTTGTATACAAGAAAATAGAGATATAATATTCTCGATCTGCACAACCATTCAAATACCAGAAAACAACAGCTTCGGGTAATACCTTACACAAATTACAACCATCTGCTAACAACACCTACATTACAATATTTCTTGTTGAAATCAGAATATTCACAAATGACAGACAAAATAAACAACATTTGAGTACATACAGGTACACTTTGCCTTAACTTGCATTAAGAGTTTAGCGTTGATATTTTGACAAATATAAACCACTTTAAATATACATGTATATCATAATTTTAAACATCACTTCTTTAGTAATTCGACATCATTTGCAATTTATAAATCTGATACATAAGGGGATAAGAGAAATTTCTAAAGATTTACCGATCTAGGAATGGTTTAATTCGATAATTTAATTTCTATGTTGAAGCCCCCAGACCTAATCTTCAACATTTAGATTCCAGGATATGATATATTGCACTTGATATAATATACGAAATGAGGTATTAGAACTAGGAAAATATTTGAAATGAAAAACACAGAGAGATCTTTTTTATCTGTTGGAATGTTAATTGTACATTAGATTTCAAACATATTGGGTGAAAAAACAGGTCACCTCAAAATATTATTTTCCAGGGAGATCTTTTTTATCTGTTGGAATGTTTAATTATACATTTGATTTCAAACATATTGGGTACATTTTTACATAACCATAATTAAGTAGCTTATTCATATGGGATGAAAATACTTTATTTTCTTTTGCATGGATCACACAATAATTTTATAACACAACACAATTCTATTGATCAACATCCCTACATTATATACACGCAACATTTCACTTGTCATTATTAAGAGAGAGACAGAGGGGTCTTTAGCAGTGGGAGGAAACCAGAGGACCTGGAGAAAACCCACGAGGCTGGACAGGCAACCCTACTCCTTGCCAGTCATTATTAAGCATGCATACATTGTAATTACAAATGAGGAAATATTAATAACGACCAAAATCTAATTGAAACATTGAGTACAAATACAGTGATTGTTATCCATAGAACTGGGGGTTCATGTCCTGCTGGTCTGCTCCAACTAGGCAATGAAGTGTGTGAAATAGCTTTATTTTACGTCCCCTTCCACCAAGTGATATCGCAGACAAAGGAAATGAGGACAAGATGTTGTGTTATAAATAGTCATTCACACAATATAGTAATAAATTGTGAGTGTGTCTGCTCCAACAAACATCTATATATGAATATATTTACATATAGGTTTATGTATTGCACTGTTATTAAAACTTGAACAATATAATTTATATATTAACAAGTACCTCCTATTTGCGAACCACTGTTCCTAGATGGTGATTGAGTGAAATAGTCAGCCTTTGAGAACTACTGTTTCTGGAGGGTAATTTAGTGATATAATTACCATTTGAGCTTTCACTCCATCCAGTACAGCAGGAAGATATTCAAGTCACCTTCATTTAATTGGAAAGACTAACATAACAAAATGGAATGTAAGTACTTGACTTATTGCGTGATACCTCACATTATGTATAATCAGAGCCGGTCTTCGAGCCTATAATGAAGGACATTTTTGGTAGACCTCTGATTTCACAGTCAGGTGTTTGTTTTATGGAATTAAAACTTTACCTAACAAGACTCAGTAGGCCTACATTATCCAAGACCACACCCAATAGGGACTGATTGATTCAATTGGCTTAAAGCCAGCCCTGTTTATAATTATTTTGAATTGAGAAAATTATATAACGCTAATATATACAAAAATTTTGTGTCTCATGCACAAATACAGAATTAAAAAACATAACTGAGATCCATCAAAATCACATCTCGAGATTATTTTCTCTAAGAAACAAATAAATAAAAACAAAAAATGCAATTTCACAAGCAGGGTAAATAAAACATTCTGATCCTATTTGTCTTGTATTTTCAGGACTAAAAAATTATTTTATTTTAAAATATTGCCAGCAGGTTAGATTTTTTATGTATTTTCTTTACTTAATTCATATCAAGCTGGCAATATACTTTTTTTTTCAAAGAATACAAGAATATTTGACATTATTTACACATCAAAACATAAATTTTAACAATATTTACTGTGTTTTAATTAGTTAAAATTCAAATTGAATGGAAAGTAAATTCTCAGACAGGCAAGTTCTTCAGCCAGTAAAATTCCCCTTTCATTGGTACAAAAAGTTCAGAAAAATTGCATTATTTGAATTATTCTAATATTTAAACAGAGATCATAGGAAATCTACACCATTTCCTCAACTACAATATCACATGTCACAATACTATGGAATACAATCACTGTCAAAACTTCACTCAGTATTAAATGGAATGGGTTTTTTGCACTGACCAAGATAAAGTAGATTGTTGCTCAGTATTATTTCTATTCCAGTATATACTTCCATTTCAATTAATAAATGTCATTTATAAACAAAAAGTATCATTGCTTGATAATGACTAGAGAAGTCTAGTCGAAACATCGCTCAGTAATAGGCAGTAATAAAAATGACTCGAGAAGTAAGGTCGAAACGTCGCTCAGTAAGAAAGCAGTAATTGTATTTCATAGAATTGTGACCTGTATATTATAAGTCAATTACTAAATGCCATTAAAACAAACTAAAATATCCCTTTCCTGAAAACAGTGTATTCTAAAACTAGATTTAATGCCCGATTAATTAATTGACTACTACAGCAGGAAGACTATAATATAATATTTTGGCTGGATAATTAGGAGAAATATGCTCTAAAGTGTAGTGCTATCAAACTATAGTAGCTAAAATATTTTCATATGAATCATTATGATATCTATTTTTTTTAAATATAAATATCTGTTTTCAGTTAAGAATGTTTTAGCCACTTAAGAAAATATCAGAGATGGGTGCTAAGGTAAGTTAGCATGCATTATAACGTATGCAGACAAAGCACTATCAAAACTCTTAGGTTTTATTTATAAACAATATTTCATTCAGATTGACATTAATGTGACTGGGGAACAGGCTTAGCTTATGTAAAATTAAAAACCCTCTATTTATTGAAGTCACTGATTTTGATCCTGCTTTTTTCAAACAATATCTAATTTCTTTTAGCGTAATCTGTCAGCTTCAAATTAATTATTTAGCATTTGAATCAATGGCAGATAATCTCCCATTTTGAAATGAGTCAATGGCACTGGTTTGTTTATGCTATTTGCTGAGGTTACAAAATTTTAATTCACCATATATTTGTAAAGATAATCAGCGATAATCAAAATTTTATTTTTATATATACACATTGTTCAGTGTTATTGGTACTTAATCCCTGGGCAGATTAATTTGGAAAGGATTCAAAATGTCTCTAAAGATAATCAGCGATAATAAAAAAAATATTTTTATATATAGGCCTACACATTGTTCAGTGTTATTGGTACTTAATCCCTGGGCAGATTGTTTAAACAAATATCATTAGAAACTGAAAGAAGAAAATTAAAAGTATCAAAAGCTAAGAGTAAGGAAAATAAACTAAGATATACAAGCGTAATAAATAATATAGGTACATATATCAAATTTTACCACGTGGTACCTTGTTCAAATATTGTACCTGTTATAAAGAAAGAAAAAAACATATTCAACAAAAAATTAAAAAATAAAATAAAGGAACATGGCTATAACTTAACAATGAAAAAACAAAATATAAAATGAGTAGGGATTTTCTGAGATCTAAACAAAATAATTACTAGTGTTTCATCTGTAATTATTACTCAGTGCTCATAAAATGCGTTTTACAAATAAATCACAAAGTTAATACTTCAAACATGGTAGTTATTATGAACTTCATTATACTACTGTTGTAGATTAATGTTTATCTTCTTGCAATTCAACAAAATCCATAAAGTTTGCGATTGTACAATATTTTAAATTTTCACATCTCAAACAAAACTATACTATCTTAAGTAGATAATTACATAATCTTCCGACTTAGATTCTATCGGAAAAATATGAGGCCCATCAAAAGATCAGATCATACATTAACAAAGATAACTATAAGCCAAGAGGATTCATGTTTAAGGTGCAACACTTATAGGTGGATTGGCTTGTTTAAATAATCTGCAGATGTTGTCAAATGTTCATCAAGCTTTGTAAATGTTGAACTAGTTTGAATCATTTTGACTGATACTGATATTAGACTTTCTCAATAATGTAATATGTGAAACATTCAAAATGCCTCAAATTGCCATCAGAGATTAATTAATCCTGTTCTAGAATATTTGATTAAATGCGTGCAGACGAAACTATCTAACAACAGACTACATCACACAACTAACATTTATACTCAAACAACTAACAGCTTCCTAATAAAACTCTTAATAAATGGACCCATTTAAATGGTCAACATCCTAGGTATATTGACCATTTTATTGATCAACATCCTACTAATAATGAATAATAATAGTATAGTTTAATGGTTGTCTATACTATTATCTCTCAACATATCACGTTACAACAAGGGTATATGGTATCACAGATTAAAAATATAGCCACAATTTCACACAATTTTACAACATTAATAAACATGAGTTAACAAAGCCTAGAGGTTTAAAGTTCAGCACTTAGATCGAATGCTGACCGGATATTATTAATTCTATATTCTAAGTCATTATTCAAATGGTTTTTGAATATTCCTCACAACTGAAATCATAAATTGTGAGGCATATTTTTAGATTTGTAGAGAGTGTAAATCGTTCAAATCAATATATTATCTTTGATATTGGTTTACTTTCGACTATTAATTGATTTAATATTTAAATATCATAGGAGACAAACAATTTCTATTTGACACCAAATAGCAATTAAATTAGTATGAATAGCCTTGAAAAAACTATTGATCTATTTGCGTAAAGTCTATCAATAGAAAAGATTAAATTTATACATTACAGTATAATAGATATTTGGTTACATATATAAGTAAATACCAAAAATGATATATATATATACCAATTACAGAACTAGAAATAACAATTTTAGTTCCACATGACTATAAGTCAGGCTCTACCTACTAAAGTAGTACCTGACATTTTTTAAAAACCACAGAAAAAAGACAAATCAGTGCCTGACAAATGGACTGTGACTGACATTGCCAGTGACTGGTGCCTATTTCTAGACATGCTAATATAAGATATGTAAAAACTGAACTTGAACTTGAAAACTAGTAATAAGTTACTTGACTGTCAACCACTAGCTAGGTAGAAGCCATTCTGTAAATATAACTTTTTGAGTCTTTAATTTTAAACGAATAGGACAAAGATGGCTATAGTATAAGGAAAGAGAATATAGTTAGTAAAAGACTGACTGATTTTTATGGACCAGGAACTGTGATCCAAGAGCTTGTTGTTGATATTCTTAACGTTGATAAAAACCTAAGACTCTGTAAATTAAAGTGCGCTCAACATTAAACTTGGTAAGCTTGTTCCCTTGACATTTATTTATCCAATGACCGACTTCGATTTCTGACATATCACAATTCCAATATGGCGGCAATAACATAACGCTCAGTTCCTGGTCCATAGTATGTTTTTTGAAGTTGAGATTCAATAAATAAATAAATAAGACTGGTTAATAAAAATATATATCTGTATATAAGTTCTTAGTTCTATTAATCACTATCATAATCATCAAAATTTTCACCCTGAACTACTTCTGATTGATGATAGCGCCCTCTATTAGCAAAATCTTCATTGTCTTCGGTTAGTTGAGCTTGACGAGTATGTAAAGCTGGTGTGGTGGGAGCTACAACAACTTGTTCTGGTGGTGTTGGTCCACGTCTGAAATAGAATGAAATAAGTTTTAACATCATACTTTTCAGCAACAACTGGGCATACACTGTGCAGTGTGCTAGGAGGGGAATTTAGTCTAAACAGTTGCACTATGACCTACTAATTTTGAACTCCAACTGTCAAGGGTTCTTTAGGTAGTTCCAAGTTTATTGTTCCATTGAAACCTATAGGCACTGTTCCTTACAAGGTCCTCTGACCTGCAACTACTAACAAGAAACATTGGCATTCAAGAACACTTATTAGTTGACGCTGATAGAGTTGAACTATCTATGGTGGATAATGGGATATTCCGTTAAAGATTCAACTTTAATAACAATATTGAAAGTTGCAAGAGATTTAAAATCCCTCACATGATATTCAACGACCGAAAGGAAAGTATTATACAAACCTGCAGCATGTCTGTATGCATTCTTTCATCCAGTCATAAAAATTAAACTCTGCTATACCTAGAAACATAACATAAACACTTTAGAAAATTTATTGTAACAAACCTACATTACACAACAAGCGAGAATAATAACCTCATGCCAGGTTATTATGTAGAACAATAACCTCATGTCGGGTTATTATGTAGAACAATAACCTCATGTCGGGCTATTATGTAGAACAATAACCTCATGTCAGGTTATTATGTAGAACAATAACCTCATGTCAGGTTATTATGTAGAACAATAACCTCATGTCGGGTTATTATGTAGAACAATAACCTCATGTCAGGTTATTATGTAGAACAATAACCTCATGCATAGCTGGTTATTAAGCAGAATAATAACCTCATACCAGGTTATTCTGTAGAATAATTAACCCAATACCAGGTTACTATGTAAAATAATAACCTCATACCCGGTTACTATATGGTACAATAACCTTGTACCAGGTTACTATGTAAAATAATAACCTCATACCCGGTTACTATATGGTACAATAACCTTGTACCAGGTTACTATGTAAAATAATAACCTCATACCCGGTTATTATATGGAACAATTACCTTGTACCAGGTTACTATGTAAAATAATAACCTCATACTGGTTACTATATGGAACACAATAACCTCACACCAGGTTAATATATAAAATAATAACCTCATACCAGGTTAATATATAAAATAATAACCTCATACCAGGTTAATATATAAAATAATAACCTCATACCCGGTTAATATATAAAATAATAACCTCATACTGGTTACTATATGGAACAATAACCTCACACCAGGTTAATATATAAAATAATAACCTCATACCAGGTTAATATATAAAATAATAACCTCATACCCGGTTAATATATAAAATAATAACCTCATACCCGGTTACTATGTGGAACAATAACCTCATACCTGGTTAATATGTAGTATAATTACCTCATACCAGGTTAATATGTAGTATAATTACCTCATACCAGGTTAATATATAAAATAATAACCTCATACCAGGTTAATATATAAAATAATAACCTCATACCCGGTTACTATGTGGAACAATAACCTCATACCTGGTTAATATGTAGTATAATTACCTCATACCAGGTTAATATATAAAATTATAACCTCATACAAGGCTACTACATGTAGAACAATAACCTCTTGCATACAAGACAGTGGTGTTTCCAACTACACTTCATCAAATTCCAACTCTCAAAGTTCTTTTAGTAGTGCATACGCACATAGAGCTCACACTTTCGTTCCATTCTAAGTACTAGGTAACAATTGTCTTGTCAACCCCATAGGCCAACTACAATTAATTCTGTCTATAAAGCTTGTCTCTAAGGAAATACTTGATTGAAACATTCGTAAATTAAATTATATCAATCCTTCGAATCGAGTTAAGACAATTTTGAGCTACAAAGCATGCACCAATTCGATTGCAATTTCGTCATTCAGAATACTCTAGACTGACAATCGAGCATTCGCTAAAAATTATCCAAGTGTTTATACACAGTGCTTTCGATTTTAAAAGTAAACATCAAACTTACCGGGGAAATAGCCAGGACTAGCTTGTCCAATATAGAAATAAATAGCAAAAAATACTGTGAGTTCACCTAGAGCATATACCCATTGTATGGTAAATAACAACACTAGACATACCAACGTCTGAAAATATCATCAAATATAAAAAAGTTACAATTTAAATAAATCTCATTTAAAATCAGATATCGGAAATTATTTTTTGTACAAGCTTGTAGTCTTTAAGGTATAGAATTAGTGACACCTGTATACACAGGGCCTTGATTTTTTTACCATCCAAATAACTACACACTTTTCTGTGAAACCCGGTAGGAAACTCCTAAGGAACTTTTTCGACCAAAACTATTTTCTACCTTCTGGTTAGTCTGGCAGCATCATACTCAGCAAACATAAATTATAGATTATTGCAGACTACACACAATATCATAGATAAAACTTTTGAATTGTAAAGCCTATCTAAAACTATTGTTGGTTACATCATAATAATCAACACATGCATGATTTCAGGCAAATCTAAACTTGAAATATTGATGAAATGGAGTTAAACGTCCTAATTTTCTGCATAAACTGAGGTAATAATGAGGGGCATTTAGCAGCATTTCAACCCAATCTTCATTGAATTCCAGCTGTCAATTGTTCTATTACTAGATAATGGGGAAACCTGTGGTTTTTTTTTTTTATCCCATCCGAACAATCAGATACTTTTCCTTGTCCCACTTTCTGTCATGCAAGACTGACAAGGGATCGGACTTGGAACACTACTTTGTGAGTCAGCGCAATACGCACTGAGCAGCATAAGCTTCCTCAAAACTGGAAAGTAAAATTATGTTAACTAATATAAAATATATGTTAATAATTTGTAATGTTATCTCACCCCAAATAATGATAACCATCTGTTACAGAGGGCGGAGTACCAGGAGCGAGGCTGTTTGGTGATTTCTGTATTCGGTTGTTTCTTTTGTCCTTAAAGATAAATTTACAATAAACATGTACCTCAAGTTAGATTTCAAATGGTACCTATCTTATACACACATGAAATAAACAGTTTAATTATTGGTTGTGTAGGTTTATATTTTTATCTCACAAAGAATGTTATAATAAGTTCATTTCACAATGAAAACGTCCCAAGGGTGGACTTATTACCCCTCGGCATCATATTCTTCGCAAAATTTTACTACCCGCACACTGAGCCTCTGGTCTAATTTAAATTTGATGTCAGATCTTTTTCATACTTATCTGAATATAGTTTGAAGTCAATCTTTAGAGAAAGCCCTTATGATGGAGACAAGGATTTCAGCACATTATCATTTATTATATTACAATGGTGCAATCATATCATATTTACCATCTATAAGTTGTGTTGTATCATTTAAATCACAGGCTTCCTCAACACCAATCTTTTTCTTAGTAGCATCAAAATCGGCCTCTGGAGTTGTGGCAGCACTAAGAGTTGTTCTGCTGTCTTGTCGTATAAGATGTTGATGTTGACCTCTCTGTGATATTCTTTCAGGAAACAATTTATCCAAATCATTGCGCATATTTTCCAAGGAATCTTTATTTCTGGACACATCAACCGCTAATGGTGTTGTACTGTAACCAACAGATCCATTGGTGATATCACTTCCTGTACTGGATTTCCGCACACCAATATTTCCATTTTGTTGAAATTTGGCTTCCCTCACCTATAGAATAAAACACACAAATGAAATGAAATAAAATGGGTTTTATGTCCTACTTGCCTGCAACAACCGGACCATGCAATATTTTGTGAGGGAAATTTTGCTCGGACAGGGGCGTTTACACTAACTCAGTTTTCCGTGCCATCAGAATAACCAGACAATATTCTTCATCTGGACTTCCTTCCTCCACCACTGGGGTTTACTAGCCTGTTGAGGACCAGTGTCTGGTTGTCCTCATGGAATGGTCCTTCTTTTTTGTACCAACCAGACTAAAGTATGTGCTTTAATAAGGGAAACGTTTGTCCGGACAGTGGGGTTTCGATTTACTCATCATCTTATACTAGCTGCCAAGGTTTCTTCTAGATGGCACCTCAGTTTTTTGTATAAGAACAATAAGAAGTTGTTTCTTGGCAAACTATCCTTCCTGTATCACTGACAATGTCAACAAAAATGAAATGAAATTGAAATGGGGTTTAACGTCCTACGCTTCTGCAACTAACCTGGGCTAATTAAAGACGGGCATATGCCATACAGTGTGCTATGAGGAAAATTTTGTCTGGGCAGCGGCGATACGGCATACTCTTATACTGGCCGGGATCAAACCTGGGACCTTCTGGTTAGTGAGCCAGCACACTACTTGCTGGGACAACATGGCTACCCTTACAAAAAGTATATGATATTTTAAAGTTAGGGTAAATTTGTCTTTCAAAGTTTGAAATACTCCTGAAATCTCTATTAATGGCTTTGCTAATTTCGTCAGAAAAAACAACATTAAAAAAAACATTTATACAGGAAAATTGGTTTTCCAATTTCATGTTGACCATATATATTTGAGTTTATTAACCTTTTGAAGTACATATTTTGAATTGGCTATTATTGATTTAGGAACATTTTAGAAAAAAACAATAAGGTCTAAAACAAATTATTTTTAATGGAAATCATAGCTAATCAACTTTGAATACGAATTTGTGTTATTCTCATAACAATCTTTGTTATAACTTTAAATATCTGTTTTGTAATAGTGAAAATCTGTGTTATAACTATAACAATTTGTGTTATATGAGTAAGAATTTATGTTATAATAGTAAGAATCTATGTTATAATAGTAAGAAGCTATGTTATTATAGTAAGAATCCATGTTATTATAGTAAGAATCCATGTTATTATAGTAAGAATCTGTGTTATAATAGTAAGAATCTGTGTTATAATAGTAAGAATCTATGTTATAATAGTAAGAATCCATGTTATTATAGTAAGAATCCATGTTATTATGGTAAGAATCCATGTTATTATAGTAAGAATCTGTGTTATAATAGTAAGAATCTATGTTATAATAGTAAGAATCTATGTTATACGAATAAGAATCAACATTATTAAAGTAATAATAATATAGTAAGAATGGTGAGAATCTGTATTATAATAGTAAGAATATGTTATTATAGTAGGAACCTGTGTTATAATATAGTAAGAATAGTAAGAATCTGTATGTAATAAAGTACATGGGTAAATACATGTAACCCAATACATTAAGAACCTACCTTGCGTCTATCGTAGCTCATGGCTAGAGCGAAGTAACTGTAATCTATAGCTGCGTATGTTAACATAAAGGCAGTGGTTACAACTGGAGCTAACGTATTAACTTGACCCACACAGATAAATAATAACACCACAAGAGTTATCACTATCAACGCATAAACAGGTACTTTATTAGGTCCACGCTGTAATATAAATATATAAACAGTTACTTCATTAGGTCCACGCTGTAAGATAAATATATAATAAATAATAATAACTATGAAAATATGTTGTATATAGGAACCAATCGATATGAAATGAAATAAAGGTTATCATCACCAACCAGGCTAATGCAAAGTTTTATTGGGGATCTTTACAATGCTGCTAATGGGTTTTCATCCCATCAGAATGTCTAAATGCTTTTCTTCTGTCTAACACCACTGACAAAGAGGAAACCAAAGTGGAAAATACAGAGGATCAAGCCGAGGATCTCCTAGTTTATGAACTGGCGCCATACTCTCCAGGCCACCAATAAGATAAGCAAGACAATATTAGTATAGCACAAAACATTTGAGGAATAATTATTCGATGTTAAAGGGGATAATAAACAAACAGTTGACTCTGAATCTTGCAATAACGTTCAAAATGAAATTATTTGCACGTAATAACATGTTTATTCATATTGATTTAAGCTTCATATAATACTATACATTTGTATTTATCAATTAGCAATTTTCATATTTTACTTACTCCACGTCCCAATATTTTCATGAATGGAATGACATTTTCGTTAGCTATTGATTGTAAAATTCTTGGTGGACCGTATAAACTTCCCATACAGGATGATACAGATGATAAATATAAACCAGCTAACCATAGAAATCCTACTATAGACACCTAGAATATATTAAATATCAACAATATACTATATAAATATCAACATCATCATAATATAGACACCTATAATATATAAATATCAACAACATCATCATAATATAAATATCAACTTCTTCATAATATATAGACACTTATAATATAAATATCAACATCATAATATAGACACCTAGAATATATAAAATATCAACAATATAATATATAAATATCAACATCATCATAATATAGACACCTATACTATATAAATATCAACATCATAATATAGACAACTTTAATATATAAAATATCAACATCATCATATAGACAACAATAATATATATAAAATATCAACATCATCATCATAATATGGACAACAATAATATATAAAATATCAACATCAGAAATTGTCATTCTTATATTAGTCCATACAAAACAAATTCTGTTTCTTGAATCTGAAATGTGGAGTTTTAGAATAAAACTTGAGGTAATTTGGAGATATTGAATGAAACTAGTTGTGTGACATACCTTTTCAGCAATCATATAATCGTCTAGTAAATAAGACCGCAAACAAGTAGCTCCTAGTACCAGTATAAAAGATATATATAGTATCGTTCTGAAAAATATATAGTCACATAAATATATCATAATAATATCTGGTATGTGAATTGTAGGCTGATTATCACATTTAAAATTAAATGGAATAAACATGCTCCTGGTCAGTGAGCCAGAGTACACATGAAGACCCCATTCAGAAAGAGAGAGAGAAAAATTTGGTTTTATGTGCACTCAACGCTAACTAGGTCATTTTGGGACTGACATGTGGTTCAATTTTATTTCAATAATTCCTTGCATGTATGGGGTCTTTAGCAATGGGAGGAAACTGGATAAAACCCACAAGGTTGGACAGGTGACCCTACTCCTTGTTATGCACAACCAGGGAATCGAAACCACACCAGTTGACTCAAAGACAGACCTTATGATATAGCATGCACGCGCTAACCATTCGGCTATCCAACCTTCCCATTATGAAAGAAAACCAGCGGCTGCCAGGCAGGATACGCCCACAGCAGCTCCAACCTTATATGAAGGTACATAGATTGTATATGACAGAAACTGTACTTACCCTACACCTAAAGATGCTAGTGTACCACGAGGTATATTATGGAAAGGATCTTGTAAATCACCGCTCATATTGATACCAGCTAGAATACCAGTAACCGTCGCGAAAAATAGACCAAAAATACTGAAAAAGCTCTCTCCTTCAGCATATTGTGGTCCAGAGTTGTTGACAAAATTGATCTCTGTATACCCAATTACTCCATTATCTGTAAAACAAATAATATAATATAGGTTGCCAGGCAAGAAAACAATTGCCTCGAACAGTTCACAAAGGTTGAACTTTTTTAAATGGGAGAATTTTCGAGACAATAAAAAATTATCAAGAGTATAAACCCATGAAGAAATTGTCAAAAATAATTAAAATTCCTTGGTAAATATCTGATTTGGAGTATGTCTTATATACGAAATACAATGAACAGAAACAATTGTATTTATTCTTAGCATCAAACAGAAAAAATGGTATACTGGATAATAGATTTCAAATATGTATATACCGGTATATTCATTTTTTAACCAGCGGCTGCCAGGCAGGATACGCCCACATACAAGAGTTGGATAGAGAACAAGCTAAAAAGAATGTCATTTTTCCTACAATCAAGGGCCATAATTCATTAAGTTACAAATTGATATGCACAAATATCGAATGGAACCAAGCTCTTTAGGTTATAAACATGCATTTTAAGTTTCATCAAAATCGGTTCAAAATTATGACCTCTACAGTGTTCACAAGCTTAAAACTAAAATGTGATTTTTCGTACAATCAGGGGCCATTATCCATGAAATTACGGTTCAATATATACCAATATCGAAAGGAATCGAGATCTCATGGTGATCAACCTATGTTTCAATTTCGGATAAAAATTGTGACCTTTAGTGTGTTCACAAACAATTGTGGACGGATGGACGTCCGGACGAACAGACAGGGGCCACGACAATAGTACGTCCAAATGAAAATGTTGTGGTATAAAAATTGTGACGTGTAGTATGTTCACGAACAGTTGTGGATGGACGGACGGATGGACAGGGGCGACGACAATATATGTCCACATGAAAATGTGGGCATATAAAAATATTTTATGGATTCCCGCCCACCCAGCCAGCGCCCACCACTGTAAATGTCAATATATTGATTGTTGTGGGAGTTAAATTTACAGAGATAAAGATATTAAACAAAACAACATAACAAATATTCTATTTTAAATCTATATTTAAAATAGTGTTTGTCACAGCTGTCGCGATCGTTTATTCATAAAGCTTGAAATTTCGGAATTTCATAACAACTTTTAAGTCAATTATTTATTTTATGTGACATGACCTCCTCTAACATAAATGTGGTAATATGACAATCTGTTTTATTACATATCATGTCTCATTACTCTTATAATAATTGAAATATATTTACATTTCAATCTGTAACCAAAAAATCCAATTTTGTATGAAACGATTAAAATCATAACAAATAAATAAAGGTATTATAGTAAATAATTGACTATTTACAGCACCACTAAATACTACATTGTCAGGCAACAAACAGATACCTACTGTCAGAATTATCAAGCATGGCTTTCAAGTTCGCAGGATCTTGGATAAAATTGATGTGCGACTCTGAAGCTTTATGATAGTCACAGGAGCACTACCCTAAATTTTAAAGGGATTTATCCTTATGACAAGTTTTCAAAAACTTGTAAACTTTTATACTGTTTTAGTTTTTAATTGTTTACAGACCAACAGGAATATGGAAAATGAGATGTGGTCATATAAATATAGGATTCTTCGTCTCACCAATGTAAACAACATATATATATTAAACAGATCGAATGATAGCTGTTGCCTGTTGAGTGTTCACAAGAAATTGTGGAAGACAGATAGATGCACAGGGGCAATAAGAACCTAAAACCGCATTTGCAAAGGGAGCAGAACTCTTTTTTTAAATGGCTTATTTAATAGAAACCATTTTAAACTTGTAATATGCAATACAACTTTTTATTGACATTCTAGCATTCATTGTAATATAGAAATATAATGTACAGTACAGGTATAAATTATATAGTAATTAATACTTGACTTACCTACATCAGTATGAACAAAAGATCCAACAACAAGATCCATGGCAGATAAAAATAATACTAATAATAACACTAGTTGTAGACGTATAACCCATTTTACTCCTGCGACATTAATACCTATAATATATCATTTAACACAATAAACAATCGACAAGTGATAAATTATGGTTTAATGATCAAAACACAGATAAATCATACAGAGCAGAGTTATCAGGTGACTTTCTTAGACACCTTCCAATATTGTTAGAAAATTAATATATTATGGTCTAAGGACCATATCACAGGCAAATCACAGTCAAAGATACTTTAGGGAGTGAAACATAATCAGGTTCAAAGTTCAAGGTAATGAAATGGGCATTCGTAACAAATGTGTAATGTCCAAGATTGGGCAGATGAATGCATCTAAACATTATTCAGTTCTGAGAACGAACGAACGAAATGAAATAGAATTTAACGTTCTACTTTTCTGCATGAATCAGACTAAGAAAAATGGACATATGTCATCCAGTGTGCTATGAGTACAATTTTTCAGCAATTCCTGTGAATCTTCAATGAATTACAACTGTTTAAAGTTCTTTTACATACACACCATTGAGTGCGCAGGTGAACATTTTTCTATACCATCAGAGCAACTAGATGCTTCAGCTGCCAGGCCCTTTTCCCTGTACCACTGACACTAGGAAACAATGGTGATAAATGAGAAGTGAGCTTAAAAAATCTCAAAGGTTTTTCGATCTCTGCTCACTTGGATTCGAATCCAGGGCCCTTATTCACTAAATCTTTAACTAAGTTACAACCGAAATTTTAAGAAATACTGCAACTTCATTGGATATATGCAAATTGATTTTAGTGGTCAGCCAATCGAATTGCAGTATTTCTTAAATTTTCGATTGTATCTTAGTTTAAGTTTTCGTGAATAAGGGCCCTGGACATTCTAGTCATGAAACAATTATCAGTTGCTCTATTACTAATAATCCAAGTAAAAAATGTTCATACCCATTAATAATATAACTACACCAAACGCTATTCCTCTTGCTATCCATGGATTAGTCTCACCAATCAACTCCATCACTGATTCACCAAAACCCATCACAGACAGCGAACAACTCACAGCCTGCAAATAAACATAAACAAATTCTATATATAAACCTATACAAATAAATGGGTATTAAATAAATCAACTACATATAATCCAACTATCAGAGTATCAGGGGATCTTTTACACGCTGCCAATCGGATACAAAGTACCTTGTTTGTTTGGGTTTTTTTGTTCCATCAAATGAATATATACTTTTCCTTGCCAGACCTTCCATCTATTCTTGCAACAGTGGCAACATGAAAACAGGTTTGATATTCCTGACACACTTTCGTGACTAATACCAATGTCGCGCCAGGGACCTCCAAGCCAATGAACCAGTACCAACGCGATATTCACAAAGCTACCATATAGTTCCCATAAAATATTACATCAAGGCAAATGAGTAAATTTACAATAAAAGGGAATTATTTATGGCTATTTAATTCTCAAACTTAGATTGGCTTGACTGTAAATGGAACCCATATGTGTACTTTGAATGAATAGAAATAAGAAATAATTTTATTTACCTGAGCAAAGCAGTAAACAATACCAATACTTCCACCTATACGTCCCCCTAACACATGTGATATAAGAAAATATACACCCCCTGCATCCATCCGACATCTTTCACACACACCAATCGCACTTAAAGCTACAATAAGTACTATAGATACGGACAGAAATACAGTTACTATAGATAATCCTATACCAGCATTACCCTGAAATACAATAATAGACACTACTGTTATCAAATGAAATGAAATGAAATGGGGTTAAGGTCCTACTGTTATGCACCTAACCTGGGCTAATGGAAGATGGGCATACACCATACAGTGTGCTATGAGGGAAATTTTGACAGGGCAGTGGCGCTACAGCCTACCCTTATATCAAATTCCAACTGCCATGGGATCTTTTTTCGTGCACGCCAATGTGTATACGGGACCTCAGCTTTCGTACAATCCGAACGATTAGACAGCTGTCCTTGTCAGGCCCTCTATTCTGCATCACTGAGAAGGGGAAACCATGCTGGAAAATAGAGATAAACTTTCTTGGCCAATGCAGGGATCGAACACTCAACCTCCAGGCTAGTGAGCCAGCACCTTACCCACTTAGCCATGTGATCCCCTACTGTTAACAAGGTACAACAGCTTAACCCTAAACAAAAAAATACCCTAAAATAGTGAAATACAAATGTACAATATCTTAACCCTATGCCAACATTAGCCCTGCTTTCCATGTACACTTCTCTGCACATGTTTTTGTTGAAAAAAAAGTTGGTCTAAAGCAAATGTAATGGGGCTATTTAATTAATGCACTGGAGGTTTCAAGTCGTACATTTTTTGCAACAAGTGTACTCGTCAACATGGGCTTTGTTATGCAGTGTGCTATGATGGAACTTTCGCCTGTAAAGAAGTGTGTCTACTCATTTGCCTTTTTGTCCTATCCAAATGAGTAGACACACTGATCCCTGTCAGTTCCCCTGTCTTGTATCACTTACATCTGCATGGACATCCAAATGAGTAGACACTGTTCCCTGTCAGTCTCCCATCCTGTATCACTGACAAGGGGAAACCATGCATGAAAAACATGAAGATCTAACTTTGGGCCACGGTCCCGACCACCTTGTGAGTAAGCCAGTACTTATTCATTAAGGCGCGATGGCTCCACTGTTAATAAAAGTAGATCTACATGTATAGCATGAAACACTTTGCTCCACAGCCAGTGTATACTCAAACTTATATTTCAAGTATTTTGTATTAAGTTTAGCCAGAATGATATTATACTTACAACTATCCAACCCATTCGTAAGAAAATAACAACAGACAGAATGTTGATCAAACAGGAAGTAAATACACCATCCCATGTACCAAATAATACTGGTGCTGATATAAAAAAATTCGATTTCCACCATGGTACTTCCGACAAATCCTAGAAAATCAATCATATAAATTTATTAATACAGTTATTCTACCTCTTCTATCTGCAAATATTCTCAGTCGCAAACAAATCTAATAATATTGACAGATTAACACTGAACTGAACCATAAATTTTACACATTTGAGCAACAAATAATTTCACAAGACAAGTTACAAGGGTTAAATTTTGACATTTTGTCACCTACTTCGGAAAGAATGCTAAGAAATAGATCTTCATGTCCTAGTAACACAAATCTAGCTTCTGTTAAATCAAATTTATTCGAATGTTTCCAAAGGAATGAAGAGCTACAATTTGGTTAATGACCTTCTCCCCAAAACAAGACGACCCCATCATCACGTGCCCTTGAATATATTTTGGATGATACAACCAAATACTAGAGTGTACAAACTTTCATAAATAGATCTTAAATGGTTTATCAGATATATTTGCATGGGAAATCAAAAGATATTAAATCCAAGAAACGAAAGGTTATACAATTCTGTGATATCACCCTAGATGGAAAAGGACATTATAAGCTTGATAACAACAACAAAACAGACAGAGAGATGGGGTTTCAGGTCAACTCGACACAAACTAGGTCATTTCGGGACTAACATATGGTTTAATTTAATTTCAATAATTCGCTTGTGCATAGGGGTCTTTAGCAGTGGGAGGAAACCAGAAGAGCCGGAGAAAGCACAAGAGGTTGGACAGGCGACCACCAGAGTTTCGAAAGCCCGCCAGTTGACACAATGACAGGCTCTATGATACAGCGGGCACACTAACCATTTAGCCATCAAACCGCCCTTGACAACAACAACAAAACAGAATAGGTTGATGTATGTACTGTACACAGTTGCATAAAGATATCCTGAATGGTATGGGATATATTCCAAAAACAAAAGCGGGATGAGCAAAGCCCTTTTCAATACACCTCCTTTAACATAGCTGGTTGTGGGATCAAAAATATCAGTACCTGATCCTCTCTGAATAGTTCATTTTGATTTCCGTAATCTGTCGACTGGTAGGCTCCATGTTCCACTTGACTCTGTGGATGATGTTTGGCTGACTGTTGTTGTTGATCTGAACTTAAACCAAATCGACTCCAATCTGGTTCCTTGGACTTTGTCCTCTTTGTAGTACTTCCTGACATTAATGTCGACTTTTCACCCTCACCCGCGTCAGCCATTTTGAGCCCAGGTCAAGAAATTTTGTTGATTTAAAGCTAGTTACTACACTGTTGAAATGTCATGTTTTGTAAATAAAGCTGATCATCAACAATGATAGTGTTTGGTCATCATTAAAATTAAATTATATATATTCAGAGTTTTAAATTGTTTAACTGGCTATTTGATCCAGACTTGCTATAACTGTTATCTATCCAGACTTGCTATAACTGCTATTTGATCCAGACTTGCTATAACTGTTATCTATCCAGACTTGCTATAACTGTTATCTGACTAAGACACAAGCTGGATTATTATGCCATTCTATCTGAAATATAAAATATATTGATAAACAATACAGATTTATATACATATAATAGGTAAAAAGTATATCAATATGAAATGAAATGGGGTTTAAAGGTAGAGGCATACATGAACGACCTACTCTTATTTTGATTTCCATCTGTCAGGGAATCTTTCAAGTGCTTCCATTATGGGACAGAACATTGATTTACTGTCCCATCTGAATGACTAGATTCTTTTCCTTTATCACTGACAAAGAGAATCTAGACTAAAATATTGCGAGGCACTTTCTTGACCAAGCAGCAAGATCAAACAACAGACCACCTTAACATTGCCTCATTACTATAGTTAGTATTAGATTGAATGGATCAAGGTCAACAGTTTTCTAAAATTCCTCTTCAATTTATATTAAGGGATAATCAGGTTACAAGTTGTAGGAAATGTAATATAAACTACACATAATTCATAAAAACCTTGAATGATATGAGGTTTTAAACTCTTGAAATGGAATGACATGTAATGATTTTGATGGCCATTTTGAGACTAACATGGTTAATTTCATTACTATGTGAAAGGTGAGCTATAACAAGTACCATAATAATAATTACTTGTTCAATGTGAAAGAGAGAGTGGGACATGTCAAGTACCATAAATTTGATGTCTTTATACTTTATTGCAATTAAGTGTAAAAGCAGGACTATACAAAATAAGAAAACAGAAAGAGAGAAACCAAAGTCACACACTAAGGACAAGAGCTTGACTTCACAGACAATAACAAACAGGGAAATCCCTACAAAACAATGACACAAGCTTTTAGATAAGCCAGGATTCGACAACCTTTGGCAATCTGGACACTGCCCATTTTTTTCAACAATTTTTTTAATTCTTTAGTCTAATTGTGAAATAAAAGTAGAATCTGTACGCATTGGATAACATGATGTGGTCCTGCTGCGCTAATGTCTGACATTTGTACTTTAACCGTCGCAAATGTGTTTTTCTGCCTGTGAGTTAAGCAACTCCAAAGATGCCCCAAAATGTTGCACAAAGAAGAGTGTCTCCTGACAAAATGTTTTAATCCCAAATCAATTCAGTACAAATTTGTGGTATTTAATTAAAAGAAAAGTAAAATTGGTGTTTTATTTGATTTCAAGCAATTTCATTTGTCAACTAGATGAAATAAAAAAATTTGTTTTCACTTTACCCGTCTGCTTGAAAAGACAGGTAGTATGAAATCTGCCTCCGCTGCTCGTACGCCTATGTCATCTATAATTAGTCACTTAATGATAAAACCAATGCGGCTGTAATGTAGTTCTTTTAAATAATCTACCTGAGAGATTGATGATGATGATGTTATAATGTCTATTAACGGAATCATGGTCTCATGTCAATAACAGTATGTAAGGCTGTACAACTATTTCTAATCAATACCCACCCACTTCTTATTATACACAACACTAAACCAACATCAAGGACAATTCAGTACAATGTCTACATTTCTATTGATTATTATCAAAGCTATTTGTTCAAACATTTCTTATAATAGACTTCAGTCCATGATGCTTTTATTGTTATTTTTAACCTATCTAATTAAAATTAAGCTCCAATCAGCACATTAATGAACATACCGGTACCAGGCCGGTCATTGTTGTCCTACATGTATTGGCATGGTGCTGTGACAGCAGATATTACATTATTTACAGTAATACATGACTCATTTTATTTACACCACACAGCTATTAGAACCTACATTCCTTAATATCAAATTATGTTCATTTTTGGTAGGCATAGTATGTAATGATAGATATAAACATTTACATTGTACATTTGAGTAATTTTAAAGTACATGTATGTAGTAGATACAACTACAAGAACAATACATATCAAACATCAATTTTCATAGCACTTGGAATTATTGAACAATAATATAGAGATAACAAAATTACTGATGTCCCAGCATGATATCTATCTATAAATAATGATTAAAACATACCCTAATCTACATGAAAATATTTCCTCTGGCCACCATTATCCATTCCTGAATCTATTCATAATCATACAACAAATTAACATTTCATTGGCCACCAACTACTGATTGCAGTTCTCATTGGAGGACTGAGAGAGTGTATTGATTTTTTAACATGGCTAGTAAGACAGCTGTTAGTCTCTGCCATGTGGCCATATGATACAGTAATGTGATATATTTAACACTTTATTACATGCAAAACTGCTTAAAACTATGCACAAGCTGTGAAATAAGATTAAATTGTTAAATCAATAGTTGAGTTAATGTTGATGGTTTTGTCCAGTGAGGCCGTTAACAACATTATTTATTATGCTGAATTGTAATTATTACAATAAGGAGGCATGGCCTTTAGCTCTGGTTAGTTCCTATAGGCTTTATTATTATAATGAAACATTGATTAGTTGGTGATAATTACTTAGAAACATAATGTATATATATATATATCTGGTCAAACATTAGCACAGCAGGATCATATCATGTAATCCAATACATAGCCTAGAGATTTTACTTTTATCGCACAATTAAACTACAGACTTGTTGGAGAGGTTTAACTTTTGAAAATTGAGCTCAGTGGTAGTGGTAATCTTCGGAAAAAATCCTATAGAAGAAATATGTGGGTTCCTGCAGAATTTCATGGAATTTCATATTTTGTTCTGAAGATTTTGTGGAGAAACATATGATTAACAGATGAGCATTCTATAGTTATCTGTAAAATTTTGATGTAGACTATACTTAAACTGATTAACAATATACTATATTTCCTACAGAATAATGTAGGAAAAATATTCTATAGGCTACAGATTTCATGTCATTTATTAATATTATTTATAGCTCACTATAGAATTTAGTGGTGCCATAAGGTGGATTCTGTAGAAATTACCTGTCCGTATATAGTAGATTCCATCAGTATTCTCCTAATTTTGTGTCATATCAAATAACAAACTATAATAAGCTTACCATGAATTTAAAATAAAGTCTTAAAGCCCCAATACCACTCTTGTTGTAACTGAATAATATGCCCCAATCATTATTCTGGTCAACAAATTGTACTATTTTACAATATTCCAATTAATTGATAATACAAATTTCATCTTAACACACCAAATTAAAAAATTGGAAAAACTCAACTACCGGTACATGGTAACGACATGGTTTGAAAAGCTTTACGTAAACACTTTCAAATGCAACTTGGATTTAAACATATTTTTTAACCCTCTGGACAAGTGAAATAGGATGTAATGGATAATTTACACAACAGGTAGGACACTTAAACATCTAGTAGTTAGAATAAGGCTAATTTTTTTTTCTGGACCTGTCAAGCCAGCAAGAGTGGTATTGTCCCTTTAAATCAATCTTCCAAAATGTATGAATGAAATTGAGATGCTGTTGCTCAAAGAAATCTCTGCAACCCACCCTATAAAAAATGCCAACTGGTCTATAATGTTAAATTAGATTAGCTTTACTGATACTGATATGAGATTTTGTTAATGTATTTTATTTACACATACATGTTACCTCATTTAACTATTATTTTCAGTTACAGAAAATTAAATAAAATAAAATGGGGTTTAACATCCTACCCTGTTAAAATTACATCAACAACACAACTTGTTGGAAACTTTTCATTTCCCAGTCAATTTTATTGGACGTGTGTCAGTCTCTGTGAACAACCTACAATGTAAGAACATTTTATTGAGAAAATGAGACCTTGGGTCAGTATGCGCAACATAACATGCTGTAAATTTATAAATACGTCCCCTTCTGCTAAACAGCTTACATACCTCCGCCGCATCAGACAAAACGAAATTTAGGTAAGCTTGGGGAAAAAAAATCAGAATCTTTGAATCTTCAGTCATTTATTGCTTTGCCTAGCCCAATTACAATCGAATATTTTTGAAAAATTATAATTTTCCCCCCCAGCTTAAATTTCGTTTAGTTTGATGATGTGACCAAGGTCTTGCAGTATGCAAATTTGTGTATTACCCTATGCAGATCTTAATGGCGTCAGCCAAGTCGTTCAGCAGAAGGGGACATATTTCTAACAGCATGTTGTATTGCACTGTTGCACATAAATACTGACGCTAGCGAGGTACGCAAGGTCTTATTCTCTCACTAAAATGTTCCTTTACACTGTACGGGCATTCATAGAGCTGGCATGCGACCGTTTAGCAGTGAGAAATTACCCAGTAAAATTGACTGGGAAGTAAAAATATCTCGACAAGGATTCCTAACATACAGGGCGCATGTAATGAGACATCCATTCAGAGCTGATTGAACTACTGCAGGCCTATGACCCTATGTGTCACGTTTGAATAAATTTTCCCAAATGTTTTTTTTAGGAGTTATTTCATAGTCAGATCTGCCAAACACCTTCTAATATGTACTAAATGCTATTATTGTTATTATTAGCCTGCCTGCTAATTAATTTAAGTGAGTTTGGAAGCAGATTTTGATTTTTAAAAAAATAGTTTTAACTTTAGATAGGCACATGGATGGTGATAATGTCCACATCTGTTTTTATGTAATAGGCCTACTATTACTAATAAATTTCAGTGCTGTAACCTAAAGAAAAAGTAATTACCGTCGGAGAAATAAATTGCGCACTGAGACTGTTCCTCCTCCTAACTATTAAAGGGACAATACCACTCTGGCTGGCGTGACAGGTCCAGAAAAAAAATTAGCCTTATTTTAACTACTAGATGTTTAAGTGTCCTACCTGTTGTGTAAATTATCCATTACAACCTATTTTACTTGTCCGGAGGGTTCGAAAATATGTTTAAATCCAAGTTAGTAAGTTACATTTGAAAGTGTTCACGTAAGGCCTTTCAATAAGTTTCAAATCATACAGTTGAAATTTTCCAATTTTTTAACTTAGGTGTGTTAAGATGAAATTTGTATCACCAATTAGTTGTAATATTGTAAAATAGTACAATTTGTTGACCAGAATAATGATTTGGACATATTATTCAGTTACAACAAGAGTGGTATTGACCCTTTAACTAACACAGGTGCATGGGGACAGGAACGCAATTATTAATATTGTTACAACTGACCTATAGTATTAAATATGTGATTCTTCCAAACTTTTGAGTTTTTTTCTTCACATTTTTTAATCTTATTTTTCTCCATATTTTAAAGCTATCAAATGATATAATATTTAATATCAAACATGTAATTCATATTTTAAATAAAATACCCTCTGATGTAGCCTATTACTATTACTATTAATAAAAGATATTTCAATACATTAGAGGGTATTTTTTTAAAATATGAATTACGTTAACATGTTTGATAGTACCGTAAATATTACTATTATTAGATCTATAATTTCATTTATAAAATAAGAAGATTAAAAAAATTGAAAAATGTGAAGAAAAAAACAGAAACTCTAAATATTTTGAAAATCACATTATTATTTATTTAATAGGTCAGGTGTAACATTCTAATAATTGCGTTCCCATGCACCTGTGTAAACTAAGCCATATTTTGTGTCTGTTCAATCAAGGCATTCTAAATTGTCCATCAAAATCAAGGCTGTTACTGTTAGTGTTGTGTTGTTGTCACTAAACTGCACTGACTAGACTTAGTAAGAGTTATCTAAGATAAGAGTGAGCGCACCGTGCACGTTAAATGAAAAGGCACAGATAAAACTATAATGTTATTATTATGCGACCAATATGATATAGAAAAAATATGCTATGGATATCGTACCAATGACGCCCTGGTGCCTTCATTACACTTCATTGATCCACATTTCTGCAATATTTTCTGATTTCTGTGTGTTCATCATCATCTGACAAAAATATGATCAAGGGGAAATAACCGTGTTTAATATTTTAAGTTACCTCCCCTTAATTGTACATCGGTGGACGATTTATTTGGCTTCTACTTATAAGGTTCAGTAACTTGTTCTCAATACAACGCCAATCAATGGGGAAAGACCAAGGTTTTCAACAAGGCAGGCCCTTCGCCCCCCTAGAAATAATCTTGCCCCCTCTGGCAAAAAGTTGTCCACCATATGGCCGGGGAAGAGAAGTTAGAACCATCCCACTACCACTACTGCACTAGTAGTAGTACCAGGCCCCAGGCCCCAACTATCAGTATCAGCAGGGCTGCCCCCCCTCCCACCCGACGGCAAGCTGGCTACGGGCCTGCAACAAGGTTTCCATAAATCTGAAATATTTAGAAATAGTCCCCGGTATAAATAGACCAGAGGGAGAAGGGGGGGCATTGTCACCCGAGTGGGGGCAAAATCTGAGTTAACTTTTCTAGAGGCATTTTTCACCAGGAATCCGAATCTGGTAGGTAATAAGCCAGGTGAGGGGGCGTTTCCGAGATAATCGAGGTCAAAGGTCACGGAAGGTCAAATAGCGAAAGAAACGTATATAATTCAAAATCTGTTCAGAATAGGGCCGGAAATCATTGATTACGTACAGCAATGAGACAATTATAATACAGTAATACATGTATAATAATAACAATGAGCTGCGATGACACCTGCATACCCGTGGTATTAAGCTCTATTACTATGATAATGAAGGGGGGGGGGGTATTCAATGCCAAAATACAAGTCTTAGTACGAAATTCCAGATATAATGTTACATATCACTGAAAAACTTGTTGAATGCTCTCTTCAAATATGTAATTCTTATGGTGCATTCATATTTACTTACCTTAAAAAGCGATCAAAGTTTGGTGGTATAAGCTCTATTACTATGATTATGAAACGGGGGGGGGGGGGGTATTCAAGTGTTCAATGCCAAAATACGGGTCTTAGTAGGAAATTCCAGATATAATGTTACATATCACAGAAAAGCTTGTTGATTGCTCTCTGCAAATATGTAAACAATTGTCTGGCACATTGAGATTTACTTACCTTACATAACGGTCAAGTTTGGTTGGTACTAAACTCAATTACTATGATAATGAAGGGGGAGGGGGTATTCAATGCCAAAATACGGGTCTTAGTACGAAATTCCAGATATAATGTTGCATATCACTGAAAAGCTATTTGTTTGCTCTCTTCAAATATATAAAACATTTTATGGCACATTCATATTTACTTACCTTACAAAGCGATCAAAATTAGCTTGTATAAAGCTCTATTACTATGATAATGAAGGGGGGAGGGGTATTCAATTCCAAAATACGGTTCTTTGTACGAAATTCCAGATATAATGTTACATATCATAGAAAAGCTTGTTTATTACCCTCTTCAAATATGTAAGTAATATTATGGCACATTCATATTTACTTACCTTAAATAGCGATCAACGTTGTGTGATATTAAACTCTATTACTATGATAATGAAGGGGGGGGGGTATTCAATGCCAAAATACGGGTCTTAGTACGAAATTCCAGATATAATGTTACATATCACAGAAAAGCTTGTTTATTACCCTCTTTAACTATGTAAGTAATATTATGGCACATTCATATTTACTTACCTTAAATAGCGATCAAAGTTGTGTGGTATTAAACTCTATTACTATGATAATGATAATGAAGGGGGGGGGGGGTATTCAATGCCAAAATACGGGTCTTAGAACGAAATTCTAGAGACATTGTTACATATCACAGAAAAGCTTGTTGGTTGTTCTCTTCAAATATGTAAATAATTGTATGGCACATTCATATTTACTTACCTTAAAGTTAAAAAGCGATCAAAGTTTGGTGGTATTAAGCTCTATTACTATGATAATGAAGGGGGAGGGGTATTCAATGCCAAAATACGATTCTTAGTACGAAATTCCAGATATAATGTTACATATCAGCGAAAAACTTGTTTATTACCCTCTTCAACTATGTAAGTAATATTATGGCACATTCATTTTTACTTACCTTAAATAACGATCAAAGTTGTGTGGTATTAAACTCAATTACTATGATAATGATAATGAAGGGAGGGGGGGTATTCAATGTCAAAATACGGCACTTAGTACGGTACGAAATTCCACATATAATGTTATTATTATATTACTCTATTATAATTGTCTCATTGCTGTCATCAATGATTTTCGGCCCTATTCTGGAAAGATTTTGAATTATATTCGTTTCTTTCGTTATTTGGCCTTCCGTGACCCTTGACCTCGATTATCTCGGAAACGCCCCCTCGTCTGGCTTATTACCTACCAGATTCGGATTCCTGACGAAAAATGCCTCTAGAAAAGTTAACTCAGAATTTGCCCCCACTCGGGTGACAATGCCCCCCTCCTCCCTCTGGTCTAAAATACTATTTGGTAAAAGCTGTTTGCAAACACCAATACTTTTGTGTCTTTACTTGTAGGCCCTATAGCCTACTGTCACTGTGTATTTATTTATTTTTACTGGATTGAAATATATAATTATAATGGCAATGGGGTTTAAAAGCAAAGGCAAGACTATACTGACTAGTATTAGTATAATAAGTATAATTATAATAAGAAAAGAGAGAGAGAGAAATCGGGTTTAACCTTCACTCGTCACAAACTATATAGGTCATTGTGGGACTAACATGTGGTTTCATTTATTTCAAAAATTCGCTTGCGCTTAGGGGTCTTAGCAGTGGGAGGACCCAGAGAAAACCCACAAGGTTGGACAGGACCGTGACGTACCGGTACCCAATTGCTTGCCACAGACAACCAGGGATTCATAACCCCACCAGCTGACTCAATGACAGGCTTTATGATAGGCTACAGCACGCACATGCTAACCATTCGGCCATCCAACCCCTATAAGACTAAGAGTAAGACTAAATTAACTAAGAAAGAGAGAAAGAAATGGGGTTTGACATCCAATCAAAATAAACTAGGTCATTTCAGGATTTTTTCAATAATTCTCTTGCGTAGTTGTGCTTAGGGGTCTTTCGCAGTGGGAGGAAACCGGAGGTAGCAGAGAAAACCCAGGAGGTTGGACAGGGGACATTACTCCTTGTCACGTACAACTTTCAAATCAAAACCATACCAGTTGACTCACTGACAGGCCTTATGATACAGCCCGCACATGCTAACAAATCGGCCATCCAACCCCCTTGAGTAACCCTTGTGCGATATGGTTTTTGGAAGGATAATGTTATTCAATCAAATAGGATCAAACTACAGCATCATATAGGCTAAAGACTGAATAATAATCACTCACAGTAAAATAAAGAATATTTGAGGTATTATATAGGGACAATATAAATAAGAAGGTATTTTTAAAATAATACAATTCTACAAATTTCCATGTAGAATCGTCTTTTGATGGGGTTGGTAGAGTACCAAGATTTCCTTTCAGATCTAGATTTATACTAGAATGACCAACACAGTATATATCATCAGTAATGCAGATTCCAAATACCGGTACAAAGCTAGTACCGAGCGCAGAGCAGATTAGACACATGTAACCAACAAAATGTTGATTAGAATAGAAAGGGGAGGGAGGCCACAAGACCCATGTGTCCTATAATGTAATATACTTAGTTTCTTGTCAAATTATGAACGTTGGCACTTCCGTTCTATTTGCAGCATTATATACTCAACATTAAGTAGGAATCAGTTCCCCACAAACGTTAAGGATATATATTCTTTGATTGGCATTTAGTAATTGAACATAATAACACAAGGTACAATTTTATGGATAAACAATTACTGAGTTTGATACTAAGCGATGTTTCGACAAGGATATTCTTGTCTTTCTCAAGCAAAGGATACAGTCGTAGAGTCCTAAATACCCCTTGTATATGCACTAGGCCACAAGGGTTAAAGAAGATGCATGTTTACTCAATTTCACAACCATATGGTGGAGTGCAAAGGGGTTGAAAAAAAGATTAAACTTTCCAGACCCCATGGTCTAGTAATAGGTCAGACTACCACTGATGAAATGAGACATTTGAATCACCTTCAAGTCATTTTTGATATAAAAAACACGAGTAGGAGTTTTATTTATCAACAAATCCTTTCTTACATGCACAAATAAATCAATATAATTCTTTGCTATAAATTTCACTTTTACTGAACCTAATTACATTACAGCGTTGTGATACATCATTTTTTTTACAGCAATTCAACCATTGCAATGTCCTTTATACTGACTAGTGTTTCCATCAAGGTCAATTAAATAAAATACTTAAATAGTTCATTTTTTTTTAAAAAATGAAGTAACGTGTAATAAAAGATTAAATGTTCTTTGAAAATATAAAAAAGAAGTTCCTTTTTAACTGACCAAATAAATTCATATAAAGTGATATCGATGTAGAATGTATTATTGGGTAATAAAATAACTTACTTTAGCAGTGACAATAATCCTGTATACATATAGGACTCAGACCACATTTCAATGTTTCCATAATAAAACGAATTCACAGGGAAAAAAGAGAGAAACAGCTTACTACAAACTTAATATAATATTTATTCATACAAGGAATTTAATGCTAACCAAATCAAGCCTAATATATGCATTGGAAGTGACTTGCATAATTTTTTGATTTAATTAAGTCTTAAGAATACAGACAATAACAATTATCAACATAATATCATTATAATCACAATTGCACAATATGGAAGACAATGACTATTTTAATTACATGGACATTTTATTGGGGGTCCTTTCCGCATTACCAAGAAAATGATAATTAATATAAGTTTGAAATAACACATACTTTATTTAATGTTCGCTTCCGTCAAGATGTTTTTGATATATCACTGACATTTATATTTTTAAATCATAAATATTTACAATGGTTTTGGCCTTTTAAAAAAAACTCCATTAATCAGCCTAATTCTGTCTTTGGTTCTGATCTTTGAAAAAATTTTAAAAAAATAAATAAACAATCAACAATTATTTGTCTTTTGTTTTGATCTTTAAAAACAGAAGGTTTGGATCAAATTATCATACAATTCCATTTGTGTACACCTATATGGTACATACATGGATTCCACTGTAAACATATCACACTTGAGATTCCACAACTCCATACATATTAAAATAAAATATAAACATTTCTAAACACATTTATTCTTGAGTATTTTGACCAGGACTAAAATCATGGCACAGACTAGCAGAATAATAACTATTAAAGCTAATTTTGTATGCTAAACTTTTCATACACATTTAGGCCTATTGAAAGAATGGAGTAATATTGGATATTCACACGATAAATTGTGACATTATCAAATATACTAATTTTAATATTGGCAAGTATATTTGAGTTTCTTACCGGGTAATTCACAAAATCTCCTTAATTTTGGGGAAAAATAACCTTCTCTTTTTTTGGCAGTATTAAATGAAATTAATAATATACATATAAAAATTTCTAAACACATTTATTCTTGAGTATTTTGACCAGGACTAAAATCATGGCACAGACTAGCAGAATAATAAACATTAAAGCTAATTTTTATGCTAAACTTTTCATACACATTGGCAAGTATATTGGAGTTTCTTACATTGTTTGAATATATACATAATATACATGTATAATTTAAAGGACAATATTGGTGTGAGTCATTTTGAGGGAAACTTGGCATCTCTTTTGATTCTACATGTGTATTATCTGTTTTTTTTCCCTTATACCCATACATTTAAACAGGAACTAAATATGGGTGTATAAATTAATAAAAATAATTATAGATAGGTTGCCAGGCAACGAAACATATATGCCTATTGTCTATAATGAAAACTTTTAAAACCCACTAAATTCTGATTAGGAGTAAAAACCCATTCAGTAAATGTGGGAGGTAGTCATATAAAAATAGGTATAATACTAAATCAAACAGCTATAAGATCATTTGGAGAATAGCACAATTTTTTATCAAACCACAGGTCAACCCTATCTATCGTTTTGGAATATTTTGGTAGATTATGTACTCTATGACAAACTTCGCACATGGCCGGTGTCTCATATTGATGATGTACAAACACAACTTCATTATTTATCACTGTGGGCAAAACTTCATATAAACTTAAATACTGATCCTTACGTTTTAATATTTTCATATAAGCTTCATGATTTGTACTAAGGTAATGTAGATGATCCGCTAAATCTTTAATAGATTTAAAATCTCTGGTATCTATAAATGTTCCAGCAGGAATGTATTTGGTATAATTTGCCCCACCTCGAGCCACCAAAATATAATCACTGTTAAAATGATAAAAGAATTTTTCTGTTATATAATCTTCACAAAATGCACTTTCAAATGAGAGATAGAATTTATATGTTGCATTAACCATATTCATAAACTCCAAATCTTTGTTTCGAGGCCAAAATATGCCACATTCCCCATAAATATCAACTTCGATGTATTTTTGTAAAATTTGGACAAATTCCCATCTTTTACTATCCACATAGCAATTACTAACCATCCAAGCTATATTCTTAGTTTTATTTTTAACCAATGATTTAAGATCACGGTTGTAAAACTCGGACAAGGTTTTCTTTCGAACTACACCATAAGGAGTGATGATGTCCGAGTCACTTCTGTAAAACATTGTCCAGTTGAATAAAGGTCGCCAAAGGGATTTTCTAAATGCATTATCTACAGTCCAAGACCCAGTTAGTGGCTCTGTGTCGTGTAATATCCAAACTTGGTCAGTGTTGTGTCTCTTTGGCGGATTCCAATATTTCATAATCTGGGCATTAAATAGCACAGCAGCACTCTCACTGATGTATACTGTATTTGTAGTCAATAAACATTTCTCTGGACACCCTTTTAAAGGCTGAAGATTGGGCGTGTCATTCACATATCTGGGTGGAACATGCCATAAGATTATCTTTGTATCTGTAAAATTATGTGTTATGTCCAGATTTGGTTGCAGTTTGTTGTTTATGTATGTATGCAGCACACCTTTTTCTTGTATTAACTTCACCCTGATATCAGCTGGCTTTATATATACTAAATATATATACACTGGCAAGAAGGTTATTAATCCTATAAATTTTAGGATTCTTTTATATTTCCTGCAAAAGAATAGAGAAAAAGAAACAATTAAAAAATGCAGTTTACAACATAAGTTATTAGATAACAAAATACCAACCATGAGTTAACATGAGTCGCCCAAACACCTTTTATTTAAAGATGCTTGATTGTTCTTGCTACATTGTAAAATAGTTTAAAAATAGATAAATGAAAAATGACTATATTGAAAAACAAACAAAAACAATCTACAAGATAAACCTGCGGACAAGACATAAAATAGACATTGCAAACACTAAACAATTATCAAATAATTTATACTGTAGAACTAGAGACTATCATTTGAAGCCAAAACGAGTAGTTGCCAGGCAAGATACGCCCACATTTCGCGACAGATGAATAGAAAACTAGCTAATCAAAAATTGATGTTTTTGTACAATCAAGGCTTACCTCTCCCCAATCCTATTCAGTCAACATGAATAAAAATATGTTTTTTTTATAAAAAGGGCCATTATTCAAGAAGTTACAATCTAGTATGCACCAAAATCGACAGGAACCAAGATCTTTGGGTTTCATTTCATCATAATCAGATTAAAATTGTGATTTATAGAGGGTATACAGCCGTTATAAGGGTGTAACGGTGACAGGGGGTATACAGCCGTTATTAGGGTGTAACGGTGATTTATGTAAACATTTTTTTTTCCATTGGATAAAAACTGTGACCTCTTGAGAGACACAAGCTAAAAACACGACTTTTCATACATGTACAATCAAGGGCCGTCATTATGGAAGTTACGATTCGATATGCGGGAATATCGACAGAGACCAAGATCTTTGGGTTATAAACGTGTATTTTAAGATTAATCAAAATCGGATCAAATTGTGTCCTTTACTAGCTTTAGAGTGTCAACAACCTCGAGGGGTGCACCATTTTGTCCGGCAGTTTTGCTTTGATTTTCACGAAATTCAACTCAAGAGTTATTTTATGTAGAACGGTGATATATTCGAATGTTTGCTTTAATCAGATAATAATTGTGATCTTTAGAGGGACCACAAGCTAAACAAGCCAACAGTGAGGCTCATGTCCCCCGCCGAAATCCCAAAATAAATAGATGACACATATTAATTATTCACACATTTATTTTTTTCAAAAGTATTGAGCAATCAAACTATACACTAAGTTTCATCACTCTCTATAAGATAGAATCAGACAATGTTCATCATCGAACTCCATCAATGCATTCACCCTACACCTAGTTCGAACATTCTACCTTAATTAGAAGGAGAATTATTGTGTTCCAAAGTCTAGACCTATAAAATTGCTTATCGCTCTGCTAACCCTCAGCAGAAAATGTTCATTATTGAACTTAGTCAAGGTATTGATGAAACGAAACTATATACCAAGTTTCATCACTCTCACTTCATCACAACTAAAGTTATTGCGTCCCAAACCAATCAAATTGCTGCTTACCCTAAATAGAAAATGCTCATCTTCGAACTCCATCAAGGTATTGACCTAATAAACATCTACATCAAGTTTGAATATCCTAGCTCAATTAGAAGGAAAGTTATATTATGTTCCAAAGTCAATCGAATTGCATACCGCTCTGCTTACCCTGAGCAGAAAATACGCATTATTGAATTAGTCAAGGTATTGATGAAATGAAACTATATACCAAGTTTCATTACTCTAACTTAATTATTACAACTCAAGTTATCGCGTCCCAAAGCATCAAGGTATTGACCTTCCAAACACCTACACCAAGTTTGAATATCCTAGATCAATTAGAAGGAGAGTTATTATGTTCCAAAGTCTCGGCCAATCAAATTGCTTATCGCTCTGCTTACCCTGAGCAGAAAATGCTCATTATCGAACTTAGTCAAGGTATTAATTACATAAAACTATATACCAAGTTTCATCACTCTCACTGAGTTACAATTTAAGTTATCGTGTCCCAAAGCATCAAACAATCAAATTGCTTATCTCTGCTTACCCTAAGCGGAAAATGCTCATCTTCGAACTCGATCAAGGTAATGACCTGATAAACACCTACACCAAGTTTGAATATTCTAGCTCAATTAGAAAGAGAGTTATTGTGTCCCAATAAGTGTGATAGACGGACAGACAGACGAACCCATTTTAATAGTCCCCTGCTTTCTTCGAAAGGCGGGGGACAAAAATGCGATATTTCTTACAATCAGGGGCCAAAATTCAGGAAGTTACAATCCCATATGAGCAAATATTGACAAGAACCAATCCCTTTGGGTTATAAACATGCTATTATCGAAATTATGTTTAAGTAATTTGACCGACTGTTTTAAGTAGACTGTACAAGAAAATACTTTATAAAGGGACTCTTGGGCGATAAATACTCTCATGTCTTGGAGTGTGTGGATGGAAAGAAAAGTCGGAAAGATATCTTAGACATGGAGTATGGATAACTGATTTAAATATGCCGATAAGTCTGCTGTCTATTTCAGCACAGAAACGTCATCCGCGGTTCATAATATGAACCGAATATATCGACCTGAGGTGCCGTATTTAGCAGTTGATATCAACCTGTCATGACGTCATCAGCGGTTGATATGAACGATATCAACCTATGATGACAGGTTGTTATGAGATATCACTGCTATGGACATCAAAGAAAAAACTACCACCATGAGTTGTATAATAATAGCATGTTTGTATTATACGGAGATAGACGTAGGCTAACTAACCATGAAAAAAAAAGAAGAAAGAACAAAGAAGTTTGTTTCTAACGCATGTATATCCAAAGTTGTGTTTTGATATCCAATTATGGCTATGGATATTTCAGAATTCAAAACCTTTTTCAGCGTCTTTTTTTACATTAATTAAAATATTGGATTTGAGTAGGATAGGCTACTAGTACTACTACTAGTTTAATGGCGAATCCTTCGAGTCACTGATGTGATGATGAGAAATATAAGTCATGCTGAAAACGCGATATTCATATGGAACAACAAAAGGATAAAATCAATCATCAGCAGTTTTATTCTCCAATTTTTTAGCGGTTTTTGCGACGTTTTTTTTTGCTTTTTAAGGATAATTTATAGTAACCGCGAGTCGACAGCGCAATGCATTATGGGTAATTCCTGTCTACAACGAAGCATCTATTTTGGGTAAATCCTGCTATACACCTACTACTTTTATACAATCAATATATCTGGTCTATCTTCTGTAGGCTACATTTACACCGTATAATATTTAATATGTTTTCTTCTTACCATTGCCTTGTTCCCATCTTAAAGCTTATTTGCTTCAATGTTCTAAGCCATATTCCTAATTAGGTTCAGTTCCTGGCAAGTCTAATTCTACTTCTAGATTCTATGATACTTCTGTCTATTGTCACAATTTATTTCCGGAAACAGACATATTTGATACCAAACGATACCATTATCTCCACTTTAGTTTATAACATAAAACCGTTGCGATCTCACCCTTGCCGATTTTGATAATTATGCAATTTAAGCTTCTCTTCCGGATACCTGCTGCTAGCCTGTTTGTCGTGTATTTCAAAGTATTTGTACACGGCGAACAAGTCCATATACTGGATTGTTCGTACTTGGTTTTATTTTATTTTATACATGGTATCCATAATGTCGAGACCTGGTTTCCTCCATCACTTCGATCGGTTGAAGCGGTCGTTAATAAAAAGCCATTAGGCTACGCTACACACCATCAGTTTGGCATGTACACGTAATAAAGTAATACAAACAGGTGACCTATTTTACGTCGCTCTCAAGAAATGTATTGTACGGACGCAGTGCCACTAAAACCCATCTAATAATAGATTCATCACTATCAGCAGCTGTATAAACACCGTTAAATACACTGTGAAGCGTTCCCGGCAATGTAGCCTACCAGACACGGCTATTTTTTTTAAGAGAGAGAAATTGGGTTTATAACCTCCACTCGGTTTCAATGATTCGCATGCGTGTGTAGCCCCTGGGTCTTTAGCACTGGGCCGGGAGAAAAGCCACGAGGTTGGACAGCTAGGCGACTCAAGGCTCATTGTTATAATTGTCATAATATTGTTATAATTCTATGGACGTTTCGATGCAATAAAATCTTATCTTATCTTATCTTGTCACGTACAAACCGGGAATCAAAAACCACGCCAGTTAAATATTGGTCCAGTGACCTTAATACGGTACACGCCAATAAATCGTCGACCGCCACACAAACAATTTTCTATTCCATGGAATAGCTATCTCCAAACGTTTGAATTTTAAGTTGAAAATGATATTTTTGCCAATTTCTCAACTAGCAATAGTGAATTATAGGATTGATGGGATTATTCTTTAACAGGGTAAGGCTGTTTATAGAAACCATCTATTGTTAAGCTTTATTTTAATACATTTTAAAATATAACTTAAAAATATGAAATTATAACTTTAACTTCTATTCATGTAATGTCTTATTTCTCTTTCGTGTAATTTTTAAATTAAGACAATATAATTATATGATACGATAGTCTTTGAGTATTACCCTATCATCTTTCAAAGATTTGAACCAGTTATTTAGACCTTTATCTACAATTTATTATTCTGTTTCTCTAACATTATGCGCATGCAACACAATTCCTACGTTTACGTCATAACACCCGTACATCTGTAAGTTTTACGTGTAAAGTACGTCTTAAAGGAAAATTATAAACAAACAACTTAATATAGTTTTGAGAAACTGGTTTGATTTACGAGTGACATTTCATCTGAGAAATGGATGAAAACATGCACCTTATATAAAGTCCATGATGACAGTGATTCTGATTAATAACGTGTCGTCGGTTGCTACACCAGGGGCCTGTTTCACGAAATTTTAACTTAAGATAAAATCCAAATTTTAGTACATACTTAAATCTGATTGGCTAAGCGCTAAAATCAATCTAATACTATCCAATCGAATTACTAAAATCGGATTGTATCTTAGTTAAAATTTCGTGAAACAGGCCCCAGCAAATTAATCAAATTATAATTTACTTTGTTCTTTCTAATCGCAGTAGGTTATGAAATTTATCACACAAGCGATATCTACTGTAGAGTGTATTATTGGGTGATAAATAAATTTATTAACATGACAAGCCCATGATAATCAACTCTCCAATTTTAAAGTAGATTAGAACACTGCATCTATTTAAGAGGTTAACTATCAGGTCTTGATTGTCAAGTACCTTTGCTAGTTAATATTAAAAACTATGCTTAATTTTGTAAAAATTTCAAACAATCATAACTTCACACAGAATAAAGTAATAACAATTTGACTAAAATTTCAAATCCAGCATTCATTTTTTCATTGGTATAGAATTTGAACTATTAAGGCAAGAACAGCCAACTCTTTATCTAATTCTTAATTACATAATGTATTTTACTTGTATTCAAATAAGGAAGTCTCGTTATGAAATTAACCAGCGGTGCCAGACAGGATACGCCCACATACAAGAGAACAAGCTAAAAAGACAGTGATTTTTCCAAGAATCAAAGGCCATAATTTATGAAGTTACAAATAGATATGAGCAAATATCAAATGGAAACAAGATCTTTTCGCGTACAAGCGGCGGCCATTTTGTCCGACAGTTTTAGTCCGATTTTCACAAAATTCGAACTCAACCTTCATTACGGTGTAACAGTTATATAATCAAACGTTTTTTGAAATCAGATAAAAATTGTGACCTCTGAAGAGATCACAAGCCAAAAACGTGATTTTTCGTAAAATCAGGGGCCATAATTTAGGAAGTTACAATCCCATATGCACGAATATCAAAAGGAACTAAGATCTTTAGGTTATAAACATGCTTTTCAAGTGTTATCAAAATCGAATCAAAATTGTAACCAAAAGAGTGTCCACAAGCTAAAAGCGTGATTTTACATACAATCGGATACATGCCAATATCGAAAGGAACCGCGATCTTAAGGAGATAAACCTATAATTGTATTTGAAGTTTCGTGTTGAAATCGGATAAAAATTATGACCTGTAGACTGTAGAGTGTCACAAACAAATTATGGACCGACGGACAAACAGGTTCGAAGACAATATACGTCCACATGAAAATGTGGGCGAATATAAATCTACCATATTCTTGTAATTTAGATTATCCGGTCTTTCACATTATCATAGTTCTAAAACAAGATGTCTACACCCATGAAATATAGAATGTCATTTCAAAAAATCCATTTGATTGCATTACCAGTTCCATATCAAACTCTCTTAATAATTATTTATCGTAAAATATCTCTTTTTAAGGGTCATATATTTGTTTTTTAAATTAATCCTTATTCATTGTTATGATTCATGTTTGTATACAAGAAATTGGGGATTATTTCAAGAAGGGGCACAGCTCTTACTTTATTGGTCAAAGATACTGGATAATCAACCGCATTAAAAACCGAAGTCCCAGTTACACATGGGCAATGGACATTTCGTCAAATATTGACAACAGTCCCACACTCTCCATACGTTGAAGACTAGGAGGTTCTTGTTTACCAAGACTAGTCATTCGAAAACTGTCACATTGTTTCGGTTAAACAAGCTTGTGGGGATATGTGCAAAAAATAGTGTTTGATCATTATGCTGAATTGTGTGCAGATCTGGATGTTATCTGAAAACAGACACAGTGTGACGTCCTTGTAGGCTACTGGCCGTTATATCTGCCTCGACACACATGCAGCACAATCAAATTCATTCTGCCACCAACTCACACTCCCAGCACCGTGCCATTGTTGTAATCACCAAGCATAGTTGGCAACGAAATGTGGTGAACCCAAAGTAGCACCACCAACCACACCAATGTAGACAATAACAACAGAGGTGACAAGATTAACAATAATACAACAATATTTTCATGTGGACGTAACTAAATGGAATTTTACATGAAATATTTTTAACTTTTTACATTTTTATACATCAGACAATATGGCGATCATCTTGTTTTCTTCCTTGAATGTTTTGGTTGGAAACTGAAATATATAAAAGATGAATAATTATTTTGAATTATAATCAGAATATTCATGTATCATATTTAATTTATGTATTATTTTCAATCTTGTTCACTAATTATTAATGTCTATGTATTATTTTCAAAGTTTGGAAAGTTATAGAAGAAATTATGTTAAGTTAGACAGGTATAAAAGCACAAGTAGAACTGCCTTGATTTGTATATCTGCTTGTCAAAGATAAAATACATATTCTAAAACATGACCACAATTAACAAAAATATTCTATACTGTTCAATAATTCATTGATGGGTATCCCTTATGACTAACCAATGTCCAGAATACAATTAAATTTCCTGCTCGTTTACTGTCAGATGTCTAGAATACAATTTAAGTTCCTACTCGTTTACCGTCAGATGTCTAGTAACAATTATATAAAGTTACTGCTCGTTTACCGGTATATGTCTTGTAACAATTAAGGTTTCTGAACATTTACTGTCAATTGTCTAGAATACTCGTTTACCATCAGATATCTAGATTACAATTAGAGTTCCTACTCGTTTACCGTCAAATGTTCCTACTCGTTTACCGTCAAATGTTCCTACTCGCCCCCCCCCCCCTTAAAATAATATCTGAACATTCACAATGCTAATAAGTATCAGGAACAGGGTTTAAGGGTTAGCTACACGAAACTTCAGTTTTTGAGACTGGTATTTTTTTTTAATTCTAATTATCAAAACAGTGGTGCATCCATCTTCTCTTTATTGAATTACAACCGCAAATTAATTGATATTTAAGTGTACACCTGTAATGGTTCTTCCATATTCCTGAAGCAACAGCCCGAGAAATCCCTCTCTGGCCATTGCTGGATTCGGTTCGGATTCTTGAACTTTTAAGTAAGTGTGTCTATTCTTCTCGTTCAATCAAATCTACTACTTACGTACAGTAACATGACAGTCCGTCGTTTAATCTTAGGTCTTCCTTAATATTTTGGACAAAGATTTAAGCTATTAAAAACGTTGAAAGTCTGTTCGTTACCATACAGTATTGTTTACTTTACGTCAATACCGATAGCCTCGTTTGTCACGCAATTAGTTTTGCTGCAATATCCTGCTACGCGCTGTTTAATATAGCATAAAAAAACTGTGCAGCCATGGCGTAACGTTATGTAAACACAGTTGCCCTAATTAAACGTTCTGTTTTAAAGGTAATACCTTTGTAACGAAGTCAGTGATTGGTCAGTAAAAGGACCACTGACCAGTCATAATTAGTGACAATAATACCCACTCAGTCCAGCAGGGAGTAGTAGTATTAGCTTTAATCAAATGGAACACTGCGAGGAGGATGTGGTTCTTCATTCAATCCAAACAACTTTAGTAGGTCAACTTTTCTTGGTGAGAAGACAGCTTTAAAAAATCTCAGATAATTCACGACCCATGCCAGGATTTGACCACTCGATCACTGCCCCTCCCTTCCCAAACACCACACACTAACAAACATAATAAATATAAATACTTGTACAAATGGTCACTTTTACTGATAATGAAACATACTCAAATAGTTCCTGGGCTTCTTTTTCTTGATCATTTTGTTGACTTTCTGCCTAAAATTAGAAAAATAGATACCAGTATTTTTTTTTCATTGACTAATTTGATCAATTTTTGGAACAAGACATCCCTGCCAAAGTTTCACGATCAGTTTAGAATATAAAAGTATATTGAACAAGAAATGTGACTGAATTTAAATAGATATGTGTTCAGTACTAGTAAATGTGTAAAACTGCTGATTGTCTTGGATCACTTGAAAACAAACAATACTGCAAAGGTTATAATTCTAAAAATGGTTAAACTCTTTTCAGTATTCAGAAAGATATGAATCAATCAGCGGTTGCCAGGTTAGATATGCTGGCATTTTGCGAGAGATGTATAAAGAACCAGCTACCCCCCCCCCCCCCCCCCGACTTTTTGTACAATCAGGGGCCATAATCAAGAAGTTATGGTCTGATGGGCAAATATCCAAAGGAACGGAGATCTTTGAGATATAAAAATATTTCAAGGTTCATCAAAATCTGACAAAATATGATATCTTTGGGATATAAAAATATGTTTTAAGTTTCATCAAAATCTGAAAAAAAATGTGATCTCTAGAGGTCCCACAAATGCGAACACAATCATCATCAATCGCAATTTTTTCAAACAATCAGGTCCCATAATCCAGGAAGTTACAGTCCATTATGCGCTAAAATCGAAAAGAACCAAAATCTTTAGGATATAAGCTTACACACGTTTTTAGTACATCAAAATTAGATAGAAATTGTAACCTAGATGGTCCACAACATTAATATTAGCCTACCGTAATTCTTTAACACTACAAATTGTGACCTTGAGAGGGACCAGACACAAAAACAAGTTATTTTTTGTTCAATTAGGGGCCATAATCCAGGAAGTTACCAAAATTGTTGGGTTATAAACATAATATTTGAAGCGTCATCAAAATCGGATAAAAATTGTGTAGCCTTGAGTGTCATAACTAAAAACATGATTTTTCGTACAATCAGGGGCAATAATCCATGAAGTTACAATTTGATACATGCCAATATCAAAAGGAACAGAAGATCCTTAGGTAGATAAACGTATATTCCAAGATTTGTCAAAATCAGATAAAAATTGTGACCTTAAGAGTATTCACAAACAAATTGTTGACGAACGGACTGGGGTGACGACAATATATGTCCAGATAAAAATGTTGGTGTATAAAATTATCGAACTACGGCATCCTCTGCAGACAATATCAACAAGTGAATATGTGCTAAATAATGCTGTTAAAATCAAAGGTATTGTCTTTAAATCATACACAAATCAAACTGATTATTTCTGATTAGGCTAAGCAGAAAATGTTCATCATGAAACTAATAAACACCTACACCAAATTAAAGTTATTTCTAATCCAAAGTGTAACAAGAGACAGACAATGGAAGAAACGTTATATTCAATTGGCAAATTCAATTAAGAGCTACTCATCAGTTTTAATGATGTGAACTAAGTTTGGTGTAATAAACTTAACATTTATCTACTTTTATTTTATATGTCATACCTGCATTGATTGCTGAAACCAGTTCTCTAAATCTTTAGATCTTTCAACTTCATGAACCTGTAAATCACTTCCACCAATAATATTAGGTAAGGCATGTGATCCTGCATGTTGTACCTATAAACACACATACACCATCAATCTAAATTTGATTCAATATCGATAGCATTCTTCCTATAACCTGAACATTAATCCTTAATCCTTATTTTGTTTTATTTCTTTGTAACCTAATGAACAATCAATATCTGTATGTGTATTGAAATGTAGCATTTTAATAAATTCAGAAGTAGTATTTCCATATAAGTGGGTTTCTTTTTTTAAATTCTGTCATACCTGTTGTGTATTGCATTTCATTACAAGATTTCATAAATTTGAATGTCAACTGGGGGACAGTGTATATGCAATATTTCGAGTATGTCTTATGACCCAATGAACAATGCCTGCTGATATGAATAACATCTGTAAAGAACACTGATATTTGGAGTAGTAACAATACAACAATAGCAATGCAATCACTGCATGATACAACAACATTCTTGCTTTCATTTAAATGAAGAGAATGAAATATGAAATGGCTGCAGTGATTGTAATTTGGCAACCCGGTTGTTCCATTGTAGAGCAGTCACTATGACTCAGTGAGTAAAGTGCTCGATCATTAACAAGAATGTTGTTGGTATTAGCCGAGAAAGATTCTTAGTTTACCCCTTGTCATTGCTGCAGGACAAAGAGGCTGGCAAGGAAAAAAGTCTTTAGTCGTTGATGAAAACTCGAGGTGCTGTGCACACGTTGGAATTCAATGATGAGCCGACAGTAATGTTTTCCCTACAAAATTTAAATTTAGACGATTTTGATTCCACGTGGATCACCATAATCGCATAGACCGAAAATTTATTCTGGTCCTTATACGCCATATAAAAATATGAGCGCTCAAAGCGAGTGAAATTATTTTTACCTTATCAAAAGGAAATTTGATCGTTTATATAACGCTTCCCATTGTTCAATTCAGTAAGCCCTCCCAAGAGAAATGGCATCTATTATCCTACTCGGAAATAGCCCTTGCCGTAGCCTATATCCTCTGAAAAGCCCAATCAAATCATTTAGAAGGCTGATATGTAGGTTTTGTTTTGATACAAATAATTGGGCTTTCAATGACTGATCTCGACTGAGACATAAATCATATGTCACGTGGCAGGATTTTCTTTGAATCTTTTTTAATCGAAATGGATTTAAGAACGTTGCAACGGACGGCCATACAATTTTATAAGATATAGTCCCGAAGGGTCCCCTAATACTTTATATTTATATCTACAAAATTTCCATTTAGCCCGGCTGATGTAGGATGTTCAACACCATTTTGTTTCACTTCAATTCTGTGTGTTTGATGGTACCTACCTTTTTAAACTTTTTGTAATTTTTGACAAGTTGGCCCTTCCACTTAATATAACCTTGTGGTACAGCTTCACCTCGTGTTAATGGTGTTTTTGTTGTTGGTCGTGTTACGAGTTCCACAAACGAAGTAACAACACATCTTTCTGGTAAATCAGATTCAAATATATAGTCTTCGTTCTTTACTCGTTGTTTCTATATAATGAAAATAAAACACAATTACAACTTAGCAGAATGACAAATATGTAGTAAAAAGTAGTAATCATTTCAGCAAAATGATAAATCTGTTACTTGTTAAAAGTTGTAATCATTTCAGCAGAATAATAATTAAAGTATATGTGTATCTGATTTTATATGGAAATTATCTCATTCTTCACGACTATATCCTTCTTAAAATGTACTCAAATTAATAAGAAAATAAAATGAAAATCTTAACAGTAGCATAATTAGAGATTAGAGAATATCTCAGAATGGATTTAGAATAATGAGAGATTAGAGAATATCTCAGAATGGATTTAGAATAATGAGAGATTAGAGAATATCTCAGAATGGATTCAATCGGATTAAGGAGACGCTTATCACACGATATTATAAATGTAACAGGCTTTTGACCGTAAGCAGTTTATATATCATTGTTAGGTCTTCACCTATGGCATGGAACTTTAGTTTGGATAGAAATTTATAGGTTTTTTTAATATATTGTATAATCAAATGGGGTCTGACATCTTACTTTTCTGCACCAATCGGGCTACTGAAAGCAGGCATACACTACGTAGTGTGCTATGAGGGAGAAGTTATCCAGATAGCGACAGCTCTGCATAGGGCCTTCTACTCTTTATCGAATTCTAACGTTAATGGGTTGTTTTATGTGCACCCTATTGTTTACACAGTACCTCAATTTTTCATCCCCTCCAACCTGCACCACTGTCAAGTTGAAATGAGCTGGAAAATCCTGACAATCTCTCTAAGCCAACACCAGGCTCCAGCCCAGGACCTCCTGGTTAGTGAGCCAGTGCCTGTTACTAACTGAGCCACCCCTGTTTCATACACAATGAATAATGTGTTGAAACATTTGATGTTTGCTAATGAAGGTACATGTATATGGTAAGTTATTTTTGGATACTAGAATGTTTTCATTCTATCAATTCATTTCGTAACTTGTCATAATGATGTTTACCTGTATGTGTTTTCTAGTTGTTAAGAATCCATCCTGGAGTCGTGATGGTTCTTCATTCTATAATATAAAAACAAGAAACAATAACCAAAACAATCTGTCATACATAAATGAAATGAAATGTCCTACTCTTCTACACTGACTGTCATAAATAGATATTCTTACACTCACAATATTTTAAATCTGTATTTAGATACAGTTTCTATAGACCAAGCAAATTTGTAGAAAAAAGTTTGTGAAAGATGCAGTAACTCTGCAAAAAATTCTGTGTGCAGTGCTAAATGTCTATGGATGGAGTTGTACCTTAGAACTAACCAAACAACTCAAACTTTTGGTGTGTTATCAGGCAGTAAATCGATGCACAAATATTTTCTCATTGGGTCTAAATGAGCGAGTATGTGTGAAAAAACCCCTCAAAAACAGGGGGGTTTACATATATTGTGAAATGGACAGATTGACTGGGGTGATGACAATATACTCCACATGAATGTGGGCATATATATAAAAAACTTATTTACATGCGTCTGTTCTGATTGATCAACATCAACGGGTTCCTCCACATGGGTGATATCTTCTTCTTTAACAATTTCTTCACTTTTAACTGTAGTAGTAGTTGGTTGTTTACAAATGGGCGCTTCAACAACTTTATTACGCTTGTTTGTAGACTCATCTCTACTGGTTGATGGTGACGGAGATCTTCCTCGCTTTTTTACCGCTATTTTCTCTTTTTTGGGGCTATTTTGATTAGTAGATCTCATCATCAAATCATCATCATCAATTGCAGAATTTTGTTGTTCCTTTCGGCTTGGAACTGGACTAGGAGGTCCCTTTATGCTCGGAACTGGACTAGGAGGTCTCTTTCTGCTCGGAACTGGACTAGGAGATCGGTTTCTTTTTCGAGATGATGTGGGTTCCGTTTTGATTTGTTCTGTTATTTCTGTGTATAGAGAAGAGTCTTTAGCTATGTTCATTGATGTTGTCATTGATGTTGTCATTGGTGTCAGTGGTTCATCTTTAATTTCTACTACTGGTTCATCACCATCTGCCATCGACTGAGTTGGTCTGGAATATAACAAATTTATATTTTCATGTCTGTAAATAGGAGATAAACACATTTCTTTTTTGAATTTTATTGCTGGTCTATTGTCCATTTAACCATGTTTTTGACTTATCCAGTAGAACAACTTGACTCTACTGATTTTTGCTAAAATAATGAATGATAGTTAAACTGTTTGCTGGATATGTAAAGATGTCAATAAAACACAGAATAATAACATGCACCAAAGCCTTATTTCAAGGCATTAAAGTAGGCTTATTGTAGTTTAGGTTTCAATAATTTTCAAATGAAACAAAAGCCCTAAAAATAAATGTTTTACCCTTTCCTAATTTGAACAGGTGATTTTTCACGTGTTCTAAGAACAGGGGATTTTTCTTTCTTCACAGGTTCCTGTAAAAGAAATGGGACATGGACTATTCAGAATAGTTATCAGTACAAAGTTTTGCAACAAGGAAGATTGACAACAGTAAATAAGGTTTAACATCCACCTAAAACTGCTATTTTGGGACAAACATACCATGAATCTTATTTTATTTTTATCTAGTACATCACAGCTGCTAGAAGGATGCAACAGAACCCAAAGAAAGCTTATAGATCAGTGCGACTGTGGTTCTTAGCCACTCACGATTGGACTACTTACAATTCTCTAAGGCCCCAAATTCACATCAGATTTACCATGTTAGGGTGTGTCCCCTTGTCAAGATATAACTAATGTCGTTTGATAGCCTCATGTGATCTTGATGAGTAACTGGGAGGTATCGAGGCATGCAAGGCATCTCATGAAGAGCGATGGGTAGAACATGTACACGATAGTGAAGGTATGTACGACATGATGATGTATGATATATATATGAAATAAAAGACTTAAACATAGCTGTTTTACTATTTAACATTCACACATAAATCTTTCTTAATAGATATTCTGATAAAAAAAACCCATTATACATCAACCTAAAGCAAAATAATCACCATTGCTATGCATCTTGCAGAAGAGTAGGACGTTAAACCCCATTTCATGTCATTTTATTTTGCTATGCTTCTGACTGTGATATCAGCTATGGAAATTCATCGTCCTAATACCAACAATTTCATACTGCACTGTACTTGGCTATCTTTTGCAGTGTGCTATATTAATAATAATCAATCCTACAGAAATGAAATGGTGTTGAACATCTACCTTTCTGCACCAATTGGATTAATATGTAGGCCCTACATGAGCAATCGCTGTGCAGTGTGTTATGAGAGAAATGTGAACAGAGATTCTGATTCCACCATCAATTCATCAAATTTCAACTCAAAAATTTATTTTATGTTCAAGCCAACATGTATGAAGAACCTCTTTGTTTCTTCCCATGCAAAGAGCTAGACACTAGTCGATAAATTAATGAGTTTGTATAAGTTATAAGTTACCTTTGATATAAATGTTTCATCAACTGTTTGTCTTCCACCAGGTGTTGCTACAGTTTTTGTCTTTCTTGTCTTCCTGTAATCAATCAATCATATTCAATGAGTCTATATATATAAATATCAATCTCATTCAATAAATATACATAGGAGAGAGAGAGAGAGAAAAATGGGGTTTAACGTCCACTCGACACAAACTACGTCATTTCGGGACTAACATATGGTTTAATTTTATTTCAATAATTCGCTTGCGCAAAGGGGTCTTTAGCAGTGGGAGAAAACCGGAGGACCCCGCAAAACCCCACAAGGTTGGACAGGCGAAAAATATATATAAACATTAACATTCAATAAGTATATATCAACATCAATAATATTCAATCCGCATATATTAACATCAAACAATCTTATTCAATAAATATATCAGTAAGAATTCTTATTACGATTTCTGTGAGTAAGTCACTCGTGTAAATTTTGTGTAACGGGGTGCAATATGTTAGTTTAATAATGCTATATTGGTTTTTTTTGAGAATATTTACAATACTTACCCTTGTTGAGAAATTTCTGTATTTACTGCTAATATATCTGAGGCTGAGGTTTCAAACATCGATTCTGTATTCAATGATTGAGATTTTATCTCTGGAACAACCTGTTTATCTGTTAAATATCAACACAAATACACTATCAATACACATAACATGTTTGGAAAACTAAAGTAATGGAATGGGGGTTAATGTCTTACTTTTCTGCCCCAAGTAGCTAGGCTAATGAAGAGATGTTTACTTCATACTGTGTGCTATATGGGAAATTTCGTTTGGTCAACAACCGTACAACCTATAATGATTTACTAATGAATAGTGAGCCAGTGTCAAATTAGACAACTACAAATAGATATCTGTTGTTTTATTTACATGAAACTAACTTACTAGATATATCAGGATTACAATGGTTTTCTGTTGAACAAAACAATACGGCATAGCCAATTTCAGAATCAGGAATCATATTTTTCTTCTTTCTAAAATATAAAAAAACCTGATACTGTAAAAATGTACACTCGGATTGATTATTATAATATTCTATTAAGAAAACAAAATCTAAATACCAACTACAGACAATCTCCCAGCTTGGATTCAATTAGGTTTCAACTACGCCCCTTCAATTTAGTTCTAAAGGTGGTGGCATCTTGTTACAATGGAATTTTCAATTTGACCTATCTTTAAACATACTGAACGGAAGTGAACAATTTGTTGACTATTGTTCCTATAAGAGATTCAACTACTACAATTTTGTAGATTGCAAAGGATTCCATAGCGCTAAAATCTCTGATAGTCTTTTAAACTTACTTTTTAAGGATTTTTTGTACCTGGTGACACCACTGTTTGGCATTAGGGGTTAAAGTATTTATATCTTCAGTTATTGCCATGACAACAGTTCCATCCTGACACAACACACTATCATCATTATCATCTGACCCTTCTTCCATTAATATAGGCATACCACCAGCTAATTCAATGGCCACATTCATCTTTTTAAACTGAAATGAAATAAAATGGGGTTTAACATCCTACTTTTCTGCACCAACTGGGCTAATGACTGCAGTCATACAGCATAATAATTGTGCTAGGAGGGAAATTTTGTCAGTACAGCACACAGATGGTTCTTTTACAAACACCCCAATGCATACACAGGACCTCGATTTTTTTGCATATACAAATAAGTAGACACTCTATATCAGGCTCTCCGTCATGCATCACTGACAAGAGAAAACCTTGCTGGAAGAATCCTGAGGATCTTTTTCGTCCAATACATAGCCACTCTTATAAACTATAAGAAACAAGCCAACAATGAGACTGATGTCACCGCGCTTCAATCTCATATCAAATTTATGTCCCCTACGGCAATCTCATATTAAATGGATGACATCCATTACTTGCCCATTTATCTGCTCAACCAGAGTTGATATTCTCCATTATAACAAACAAATTATACACTCAATTTTATCACTCTCACCTTTAGATTTAAAGTTATCATGTTCCAAAGCATAGAGAAACTAAACTAAGCTTAAACTAAATCGAAAAAGCTAATCAGTGAACTCAGTCAAAGCATAGCAAAACTAAACTAAGCTTAAACTAAATCAAAAATGCTAATCAGTGAACTAAGTCAAGCCATTCACCTAGTGAATGAACTTCTACCTAAGTTTTCCAGCCTGTTAATTTCAATTAAGACTTACAGATATGGCCAAAACAGCTCCCATACTTAGATCCACTTGCCTTTTTTTGATTCCTCCTTCAAGATGATTATAGTATCACCACTAGTTTATCATCTATTTAAATGATCATTAATAAAATAAGAAAGAATACCTGTCTGGGAATAAGAAATATAAATTTCATTCCCTGGAATAATGTCTTCCGTTTAACATCGGGTAGGAAAGAAACACTGTCAGAATTAATTTCTGATTCAATAACAGTTGGTAAATAGCTGAAAAATAATCATATGTATAAATTAAATATCTGTAGTGTGGCATGAAGCCTTCCTAGATTCCTTTCAGAAAGAGACTAGTTTTGTTATAATTCGAACTCTCCAGACATAATTGAGAATGTGCTGCTGTTCTCTATATTATAGTAGATGGGGACAGAAGTTAGTATGACCTCAACGATGCTATTGTGGTGTATGTATTAATAATTTATTAGATATCGAAGTGGGATGAGGTTTCAAATTGATACCCAATACTTATTGGTGACACTGACTTATTTATATTGTCCATAAAGGATGCCTAATTTTGCAAAATTTAATATTCATCATATCTTTGTAAAATCTGAATTGAATTAAACCATTTTTGGACTGATGTATTCATTTCAGATATTTAACTTTTACAATATTGTTAATTGCAAGGGATTCAAAATCTCCTACACTGCTACTATTTATACATTTTTGTGAACTGTGTTTAATAGGTAGGTATTTGAGGTAGATAAGTTTGAATACCCAACATAATTAAGTAATACCAATCTATTACAATTGACTTCAAATTTTAAAGAAACTTACTTTTTGGGGTCTGGTTCATTTCCTTCTTTTTCCAAATACTTCAAATAATCTTCAAGATAATTTGGTGTTACAATACATTTTTGCGACACTAAAGCACACACTACCTGAAAAACAAAACGATGCAATATTTTAACTTCTGATCAAATATATTAGGTCTGTTTCACTTAATCAACAAATTAAATAAAATGGGGTTTAATATTCCACTTCATTATTCTGCCACAACTGCGCTAATGAAAGAAGCCATACACCAGGCAGTGTATGTAGTGCTATATGGGAAATTTTCCATTCAGCGATACTAAGGCATGGATTCTTTAACAATAGGCCTATATGTACACAGAACCTTGTTTTTTTCCCATATCAACGACTTGACACAGGGAAAACATATCAGAAAATCCTGAGCTGAGGAACTTTCTAGGAGGAAACCGGAGACCTGGTTAGCGAGTCAGCGTCTTACTGACTGAGCAACCACAGCTCACAAAAACCCTGAAAAACTCAAAATTAAAATTGTTTCCGAAATAAAGATTATTCTTACTTTAATGGTAACACTGATGGAATTCATCACCAGAAGATTACAATCTTTACGCCAATCATTTACAAGATGGCCACCAATTTTACTAATAAATGTACGACTGAGTTTTTTAGATGGAGTATCCAGGCAAGATGTTGTTACTATAAAGGGCTCATACACCAGCCTGAAATTATTTAAAAATACTATTTGCAACTTAAAGTATATACAAATACTTGGATGAAAACATTCTATACAGCGTAACCAAATGTTGAAAGTGAAAATCAAATCTGACATTTACAATAAGTTTGATTGCGAATGAAAGTAAAAAGCGACATTTGAAAAAATAATTTGAAATGAAATTAAAGTCGAATTTACAAAAATATTGATGTGACATTTTTGAGAATGTTCAGTTTTGAGTAATATACAAACAAGAGTTGTTTTTTTTAAATAAACAGCAGATTTAAACAAATAAAGCAATGTTAAGCAAAAATGTAGTGTCAATTTCACACAGAGAACAAATTCAAACTTTATCACTGGATAAAGTCAGTCTTATGTTGCCCTAACGATGATTCAAGACAAGTTTAAACTGGGTTGTCTGTGACTGGTAACGACCATGAAAACTACAATTTGATCAATACTGTCCACTTTAACATCATGGGGGGGCTACAGTCAGCGATAATGGTCGGCTGTACCACTGGCGACGTAAGTGCAGTTACGATACTTTAAACACTTTATACATATACTTGATGGCAGTTTTACAAGCGTGATTCAAATAGTTTTGTGGTGTTTTACAGCAACAAAAGCCCTGCTTATGGACAAAGAGCCCATACCATTTTATGAAGTCATTATCAATCATTTTGTACGATGATTTCACCAAATGATTTATGATGGGTTTTTTTTTCCAGCGGTAATAATAATAATCTCGTCATTTTACAAGGGTAGCAAATTAAGCCTGAGGCTTGTTTTCAATTTGGCCCTTGGCACAGATCGTGCGAATGATTTCGATCATTACTGCAGGAAGAAACCGAAGAACTCGGGGGAAACCTGCCTGATTGGACGAGAGACAGAATATTCCTCTCACTTACAACGATAAAGTTCTTGCCCTGAGCTGGGATTGAATCCTCGATGCATTGGTGAGAAGCCCCCTCTCTATCGCTATGGCTATCAGGCCAAACTAACTTTATTTTTAGTTCTTTGTTTAAAATTTCAAAACTTAATATTTGGAACTAAAAGCTTTTGAGAAGAATAACCAAGAACTTCTTGGGTTATCCCTCACAACATCCAGAACTCGGGTTATATAACAACTCTTCCAGATCCTAATGTTGTGAAGATAAGTAAAACAAAATTTTGAACTATAAAAATTGATAAGAAATAGGATCTGTGTTTTAATCAGATTGGAGAACCATATAAACCATACCCCTTAAATCATGTACATAAAACTGGATTTCAGGGAGCCAAAATAAACTTTGTGTTACTGTAAGAGACAGGGCTGCAAAATATTCCAAATAGCACATGCATAAATCTTGATTTGGGGCAACCAAAATAAATTTTGAGTTCGTCAGATTGGGTTTAAAGATACAAAAAAAAACACACTTACGTAAAACTGGATTTGGGGGAGCCAAAATAAACTTGATCTCCATCCTTCAGATGAGCTTCACCCTCAACTCTTTTCCCACACAACCAGGTTCCAAATTTAGACAAATCTTTTAACAGAACTAATGGCAGTTTGTGTGGAAAGGCCTAAAGAAAAAGAAAACAAGCCGTGAGTTTCTCTCTTGTTGGAAGGCATACATATAACAAGTTTCCTGACTTGGAATAGGGTTCCATCCAACCTATTCCTATTTCATAGCCATATAAAGTTCATATCATTTATAATGCTGATGTTCTGTTGTCTGTTACAACATATCAAATTGCTTATCTGTGCTTAACTAAGCGAAATCAATCAACACATGCACTAAATGTACATCAACACCATATTTTGAAGATTCTAACTCAATCAGAAGAGCCTGTGTTTTTGTGTTCCAAAATGTGTTACGGACAGATATACATAAGCATACAAACACAATTTGATAGTAAGCTGCTTTCACCAAAACATGGGAGCCATAAGTGGTCTTACTTTATAGAAAAAAGAGTTTAAACATGGTGAAATTTCATATTTTAACTGTTTATTATCGAGCTTATTTATAAGTAGTAAGGATGTAACGGGTCCAAAAAATTTGAACCGGTTAACTGATTAGCCAAAAAATGACCGAGACCGGTCAACCGGAGGTTGTACAATATGGCATGCTACCACGTGGTCGTCACTCGCGCAGGTATCACATGCCGTTGTGTGACAGATCGGAAAATTGTTCGACCCGTTATAAATATAGGAATATTCTACGGTCCCCACCTACCTTCACCTCAATATGCAGTGTTATAATCCATGTATTCCATTTATTCGCGCGCACAGCATTACTTTCATTTTCATACGCATACCAGCAGTCAATAGTCAACCTGTAGTGTCCTGTAGTCAAGATTATCCAGCCCGAAGATACAACGCAATAAGAAACGACGAAAAGATTATATCATTTGCCAAAGTGGCGGAGGGACGATTTGTTCACGGCATAATTTTAGTACTACGTTTTCGATCAGTGAATACGGCCGTATTATTACCGGGAAAGTTTTGTATCAACGTGTAATATGAACAAGAGAGCGTGGGCTAATGCTAGTTTACTACTAGTCGATATACACTGACATTTTTTTATATAGAACGAGTAACAGTCAGGGGAATATCGAACCGGTCAGCTTGCCGAACTGAACCGTAACCGGTCAACCGAGTAACCGTTTACATCCTTAATAAGTAGTGACATCGATCATACCAGATTGCTATCATTATGATTGATTTGTATAGTAGCATGTCTTCTACTAACAGCAGGATCACCAGTTAATATCACATCACAATCTTTTCTACCAAATACATATTCTTTACCACATAAAAACACATAACGCTCATCTGAAAAATACAAAATCTAAATAACAACTCGTGCCTTAAGTATTGCAGCCCAGACTCATATTGTGATACAAGGAGGTGTAGGCTATTCAAAAGGTATTGCAATATTGTGAAAAAATTTGCCTATACAGGTATTTAAAAATAATATTGCAATGCAATTACAATGTGTATTGCAGCGTACTATCCAGGTAATTCAAATATCTTTTTAGTGCTTAAACATACATTATGCAAGAGCTAAATCTGTCTATTACAGGTCTTTCTTTAGGCCTGAAATGTTATCTAAATTATTAATTAGATATTAATTAACCTATCCAGACCATAATTTAAATTCTTGATGGCATCACTAGCCTGCGACTTTAGTGGCTTATGAGCTGATTTACTAAGAAACTTTTCTTCACGATTTTTTGTTTAATGGAGGTAATCGAGACATCGTACTAACTTTAGTAATGATATTAGAGGCTACGTGGAAAATTCTCGGTTCACAGTGGATCAATTTGAATGAAATTTTCATCAAATTGCCTTTATATTATAGAGTTTTTAACTATTATAGCCAGAACTGCCAACTCGTTATCTAAGAATCCTAAATTAGGGGCTTTTAAAATTGAAAAGCAAGAATTTCATATTTTGACTTTATTAGGAATTTCCTAAGAAAGTCAAAACATAATTATTTCTATGTCTTTTGCTCAATAGGTTGTCAACTCACTATTATACGATCATAGGTATCATTCTCACACTTAAAAATCATTCACACTGGAAATAATAACACAATAATCTCCCTTGTTTTCTGGAGCTGTCAAGCCAGCAAGACAACAAGATGAAGAGTGTTCTTGTCCCTTTCATGTATATGACTCTAACTATATGTCAGCAGGTTGTATCATATTACCTGATCTCAAATTTGATATAAGATACCACATTTCGTTACTGTTTGATTGTAACTGTTTTATTATTCATTAAATTTATTAAGAAAGTGTAAATATAACTGTAGAACAGTTTCATTTTCCCCTCTCTAATTTAGATCTATTCAAATTTGATGCAGGAATAATTTATGGGAGTCACAAATGAAATGAGATAAATATTATCCGATTATTCGTCACACTATTTAGCTACAGCAACCTAAATAGACATTTGCAATTAATTTCAATATTCTCATGTAAAATATTAATAAAAGAAAAAATTGTTCTTTGATTTTATCCCAATAAATATTTTGTGTTCCGTTTAATTTTCAACTTAGCATTTTTAATATACTGCAGGCGGCGCTTATTTCAATATGGCTGCGCCCATGAACGTGGAAATTAGAAAAGGATGATAAATCATTCAGAATCAGTCACCACTTTGCCATATTTAATGCGAATGAGAATTCTCTGTAGTCCTCTTGTATAATCTAAAAAAAGAAAGCAATGGCGTTTCAGAGACAATCCTCACAAACCGTAACTTGGTGCGTTCGCCGATATTTACTTTCCTCAAGAACAAGGACAAGAACATTTGATATACAAAAATATCGAAATCTTTTTTCAAAATCGGGTATTTGGGTAATTATTTTGTTTAAATTTATTGAATTGTCACCGTTTTAAAAACCTTGTTACTTGTAAGTGTGTCTAGCATTATGAGTATTAGTGATGACAATAACTATTTTAAAAGCAGAGAAAGATAGATGCGACATACAGTAGTAGATTGCATGACATTTCGGTCTCACGACATTTCAGACTCCAAAAAATATGTCCTCAACGGTGATGAATTTGAAATAGGCCAATTCAAAACACAAAGAAAGTATTAACATGCAACGTGGTTACAAAACCATTAATTATTAATTACATTAATTAGGTGCACTTATGCCTTAATCGCTTTGATGATCATTGTTTCCTGTAAAGGTAGGCCTAATATATTTTTATTAAAAAAAGGAATAATATACTGATTAGTCACAAGAAATTTTTAACAATAATCCGTAAGCTGCAATGATCAGAACGGGATAATCAAAGCTGGTTAACAGATGATGTGCCAATGCAAAGAACTTTATGGTGCATTGGTGGATAGGGAATCACGTGGGTAAGGTGCTGGCTCGCTAGCCTGGAGGTTGGGTGTTCGATCCCTGCATTGGCCGAGAAAGTTCATCACGATTTTCCAGCGTGGTTTCCCTTGTCAGTGATGCAGATAGTCGCTCAGATGGGACGGAAAACCTAGGTCACATGAACACATTAGCGTGCACGTAAAAAAGATCCCTTGGCAGTTGGATTTCAATTGCTGTCCAGGTGAAATATCCCTCATAACACACTGTATGGCGTCTTCAATTAGCCTGGGTTAGGTGCAGAAGCGTAGGACGTTAAACCCCATTTCATTCATTCATTCTTTGGTGGATGAGGAAATGCGCAAGTTATCTATTATCATGACCTTGTGTTGATTACATTTATTCTGTTTCACGTAAATAACATTGAGGCTTTCACAATTATAAAAACATCGGTAGTGATCGGTCAATCAAGTGCGTTTACTATTTGACAAAGGTAAAATCAACAAAGTATTACTAAATAGACACAAATTTTCAACAATGTTTTATTTATTCATCATTATTGTCTGGAAAGTCACCAAACTTGAGGCCAAAAGTCGTAAATGGAATCCGTCATTTGTGTGGAGTTCAAAAAATTACGGCACCGAATTGTCATGTGTAGTACAGGAGCAGGTCGTTTCATCCTTGTCTATTCTTGATAGGATTGTTTCATCCAATATTTATCATTGTTATAACATTTAATTAACTGAGCATTGGGTTGTATTTAAATTGACATGTTACTTATTGCTAAAAAATTTTAATGGGATTAATATTTATAATGAATGTTACCTATTTATGCAAGTCCCTGTGCTAGTCTGTACAATGTAAAGGAACATTTCAGTTAAGAAAAAAGACCTTGCTAGAGCCAGTATGTTAAACACAACTTGGGCCGTGCAATTGCCGTAGACAACAAACAAATTGAATAAAGTCAGCATAATTACTTTTTTCTCAAAGATGCATTGTGTAAGAATTACATTAAAAAATTTGGCTATTCTTGGTATATTAGTTCAAAAATGGATAATAAAAGTAATATATTAAAAAGTTCTTAATTAATACATCTTTAATTCATTTTTCAGGATCAAGATTTTAATCAAGATGTAAGAAAAGAAATAGAAGATTACTGGAAACCAATATTGAAAAACTATGACTTGGAAAACAGATCTGAAATAACAGAAAATAAGGTGCAACTGAATAACACATTTCTGATGTAGTCTTTCAAAGAAAAAAATCTGAATAAAAACCATAAAGATGAAACAAATAAAGATATGATTTCGATTGGATTGCAGAATCATGACCATGTCTTAAAAGTAAATCTAGATTATTATGGTAGCATGTACATTATTTAAAAACAACCAAATTTATTATTTTAGCATGTACCAGTACATGTAATTATTTAGAAAGAACCCAAATAAATATGGAAGCATGTACACTTAATTATTTTACTTTTGTATAATGTTTATCTTTTTATTACAGAGTGATAAAGACAAGTTTTATGTTTTATCAATGTTTCCATACCCTAGTGGTAGTTTACACATGGGTCATGTTCGCGTTTATACCATCAGTGATGTAATGGCCAGATTCAACAGATTACGAGGGAAAGAGGTACATATTTGTTATCTCACTAATCTCTCCAATTTAACAAGCATATTTTAACGTAAGCCAATAATATTTATAACCATTGAAAATTTCCATTGATTTAATTTGTTATTTTTCAGGTTATACATCCGATGGGTTGGGATGCATTTGGTCTACCAGCAGAAAATGCAGCAATAGACAGAGGTGAAATACCAGATAAATGGACAAAACAGTAATTTATTTTATTTTGTTCATTCTATATTAGAATTTACAATTCTTTATCAACAAAAGATCAATGCATATGAAAAGTTTTAATTTGGTTTGTTAATCTTTGAGCACTGAAATCACCAGAGGCACATGGATAGCTGTATTTGAAAAGATCTCAATGTAAATGATGTTTACCGAAATCTTTTAATGTGTGGGTTAACCCTTTAGCACCTGAAACTACAGCTACCTTTAGTGTCTCAAATCATGCGAATAACTATTTATGCTCTATATACCGTTTCTGTAATGGTCAATTAAGCAGTCTAGTAAAAAGTGGTTTCAGGTTGTTTTGAAAATGCGCTATAAAGCCGAATGGAAAATGTTGACTGTTCTAAAGGGTTAAAGAATACTCTTAGACATGTTTGCTAGACAATCTATCATTCATAATTTTGAGTTTGTGTAAAACATGGACATGATCACCTTGTCTGTTCAATTGCACTAATTTACTTGGAAACACTTTCATGGGAACACTTTTCCAAACACATACGAAGATATCAATAAGTATGATAAACTTAGTATGCATGTATTTACTGCTCGGTTTTCTCATTTTTTTGTAACAGAAATATCAGTAGTATGAGGAAACAACTGGATGATCTTTTATACAGTTTTGATTGGAACAGAGTAAGTTATCTTTGTGTTTATGTCTTACAGTTCAGTACTCTCATGTGTACCAGTTTATATACAAATCTGTTGGTAACATTTAATTAAAAAATGTGTTTTTATTTTATTGAATATTATTAATGCTAAATGTCATTTAATAAAAAAACAATTGGTAACAATATTTTATTTCAATTGAAATAGGATTGGAGAACAGGCTTGGGGCTATGTTGACTCCTCTCCAGAATTTACAAAAATAAATCTATTTTATGTACATACACAACCTATATACAACAAGAAAATAAAACCACGTCATTTAATTGAATGTTGTCAATAAATTTGTATTGTCGTATTGTACATGTGCAAATCCCAAAGCCATATTGTAAGAAAATAAATGCTAAAGGAGAATTCCCAAATATATTTTAATAAATATAACTTGTAATTCAGGGTGTATGATTCTCACAAACTAATTGTTTGGCCAAAATTTCTGAAATTTTACACTTTGTCCGCTGGATAGCCATTTCTAATTTATTCTTACCAAAGTCGTAATTATAAATGATCCTTATTATGTCAAGTCACTCATATAATTGAAGAGTAAAACATTTGATTTACATTCTGAAAAATTTTTTTTATTTCAAGTGTCGTTTCAAAATAAGGGCTCCCCTTTAAATATAGAGCCTAAGATCCAGAAAACAATCCAAAATACTTTTTGTTTATCAAAAATTTTCTCCAAATATTGTTTATATCGGACATTTATGACAATTTAATCCTTACCATGGTTTTCTATTATTTCTCTTAAATAAAATAGTAATATTAAACTGAATACCAAAAGAAACTTTGCATCAGATTGACATGACTGTAATTAAAAAACTAAAAATAGCAACGCTTTGATGTAGAGTATATTTAATGCATCAACACGTTCACAGTGGATTGGAAAACTTCAAATGAACGCTGTGCGGTAGATGGAATTACACCATACAAACAAGGGTGGTGGGGGTCGAAAATCCCATTGTTCAGAGTTTCAATGCAGTTCATTAACATCAGGAGAGTGTTCAAAATCACTAAAAATCTCATTTTAAAGTTTAATATCGAATGTGACCCCCTGTGCAGCAACACAGGCCATGATTCGACGTCGTACTGAAGACGTCAAACGTCGGATGGGATCAGGTGGCAGGTGGTTCCATTCTTCTTGCAGAGCTTGAATCAATTCTTGTCTGTTGGCGGGAACGTGTTGTCGGGCTCGAACTTGCCTGTCCAAGCGGTCCAAGAGGTGTTCAATGGGTGATAAGTCTGGAGAAGACGCTGGCCACGGCAAGACATTGACGTTGTTGGCGGCCAAAAAGTCCTGTACGATACGAGCTGTGTGGGGCCTGGCGTTGTCGTGTTGGAACAGAACACCCACGGGCTGTTGTTGGAGGTAGGGCAGCACCACTGGACGAAGGATTTCATCTTTGTAACGTTGCGAGTTGAGATTCCCATTAATGACGATGAGTGGCGTCTTCTGGTTTCCACAAATGCCTCCCCACACCATAACGCTACCACCACAGTAGGGAACGACTTTTCTAACGCAGCAAGCAGCAGTCCTTTCACCTCTGCGACGGTAAACACGTTGTCTGCCGTCAACTCGAAACAAACAGAACCGACTTTCGTCGGAAAACACGTGCCGACGTTGCCACCTTCGCACTGTATTTGCCCATCGTAGTCGTCTGCGTCGATTTTCAGGAGTCAATAACTGTCCTTTGAACGGTCGGAAGGCCCGGATACCTCCTGTTCATAGTCTTCTGGACACTGTCTGTGGGCTCACCCGCCGACCCAAAGCATTCCGTGCTGATGACGTCACCGTCAGGAAGCGGTTTCGCAGGTGCAGCGTTCGAAGATAACGGTCTTCCCGTGGCGTGGTGACCCGTGATCGTCCGGTTCTGGGCCTGTCCGATGTCCGTCCAGTCTGTCTGAACCGCTGTACCAGATTTCCAACTGTAACGCGGGAACAGCCAAAGGTTCTTGCAACGTGAACGTGCGTGGCCCCCATATTAAGCATTCCGAGTGCTCGCTGACGCTGTCCTTCTGTAAGTCGTGGCATTTATCAGTGTACTTTTTGCATTGTTGTTGTTTGACATTGCTACTGTGCAGTTTTTATACTCCTGTGGCACGTGCATTTCTCCCAGTAACGATGTCACGTGATTTCCACATTTTCGCGTTTTCAAAGAAACACGGGCATATTTCCGGTAGAAATTGTAGGTCAAAGAAGCTTGCGTTTGGGCGATGTGTTCATCCTATTTGTTTTTTTAACCTGTCCAACTAATTTGTAACAACTTTGTTTTTAAATGTGCAAAGTTTCTTTTGGTATTCAGTTTAGTTCTGCTATGTTTTTCTTGGTTAGCACATTCTCCATGAAGGTTTTTGAAATATACTTACATGCTTAATCACACAATAGCAACAACCTTGTCCTTTACATTAAAAAAATTACATGTATTTTACTTTTGAGATTTTTGTGAATAATCTGGATATTTGTGCTTTTAATACAAGGACATGATGATAGTGATAGTTGGAAGATGGTAACAATTTCTATTTATTCATATATGCGGTTGTATTTTTTTTTCTCAGGAAGTTACTACATGTTATCCCAACTATTATAAATGGACACAGTTTATTTTCTTGAAGATGTTAGAAGCTGGACTTGTTTATAGGAAAAAGGTATTTTATTTTCTATTTCAAAACAGATCTGGCTAGCCTTTATAGGTACATGTAATGTCCTTTTTGTCTATTTATGTAATTCCCACATGACTATTTATGTAATGTTAACTGTAATGTCCTCTTGTCTATTTGTTTAATGTCCTATTGTCTTAGTAAGTACTCTTGTCTATTTTATTTCATGTTCTATTTTATTGTATGTCCCCTCGTCTCTTTGTTTAATGTCCTTTTAGTATGTCTTTATATGTACATGTATAGTCCTATTGACTATGTAAATTATAAAGTCTATATTTACTATCCTTTAGTCTATTATATAATGCCCCATTGTCTATTTATATGTCCTATTGTCTGTGATGAACTGAAAATGGTTTGATATTGTCAGCTAAAACAACAACTTTTACAAAAAAAAGTAATGATTACCAGTTAATTTTAATCTCAGTTTTAAGTTTTAACTTGAGATATTTTCCTGGCTGGTACACAATTGTCTTAAATATTTTCATGAAAAGGATATTTAGAGAAATTTATATCTTTTTTTTTGTTTTATATTGACTACATTACATTTTTGCTTAAAGTCTTCAAAAATCATTGCAAATTTGTATAATTTTGATTGTTCTGAGATAAATGATATCAACTATAATCTGAGACAGTAAAGATGCATTGTGTAAGAATTAAAGTTGTGGAATTATTGATGTTATTGAGAGCTTGAGCAGTAATATCAGAACAACTTGAAGAACTGGAAGTATTTTTGGGTAGAGGGTTAAGATGGCTGATATTAGAGTTCATCAAAGATTTATGTGCAAAGTGGTTGCATGCGCACTGAATGTCCTAACACCTCTAATATGAGAAATGAAATGGGGTTTAACGTCCTGCTCTTCTGCACCTAACCTGGGCTAATCTAAGATAGGCATACGCCTTTGGTGCTACGCCTACTCTTATATCAAATTCCAACTACCAAGGGTTCTTTTACACACACTGGACCTCGGTTTTTCTTATCATCCTAACGACTAGGCAGCTCTCCTTGTCTGGCCCTCCTTTCTGCATCACTGACATGGGAAACCACGCCCGAAAATCGAGATGAAATTTCTCGGCCAATGCAGGGTTTGAACACCCAACATCCAGGCTAGCGAGCCAGCACCTTACCCACTTGGCCACACGGTCCCACCTCTAATATGGGACGACTGACTAAATAGTAAATGAGAGATTTGTAAAATGTCCCATCCCGTGGAGTCCATGAATGGAAAATATATTTTAATATGATATAGGTCACAGCCCAGTGATTACCTATTTTTTACTGTATGAACCAACTGTTATATAGTCAATGATGATGTAGTAAAAGGTTTGATAAGTCTACAAACACGGGTCTGTTTTGTACACTGTAGATAGTGCCTGGTGGATTGTGTCTTTAACTATAGAAATGTTATCAAGACACTCCTTGACCATGTACAAAGAAGAGTTCATCTATTATTAAGGTTCATTGATAGATTATAATGTAACCTAATATAGATATGAACTTATAAGAGATTATATTTGATCTATCTACTGTGTATTGAATCAGATTGTGATGACTTGTATGATAACAAAAAGAATTCTGAGACTAACATTTAGAAGAAATGAAATGGGGTTTAATGCATTACTCACTCGTCCACCGTAGCCCTTCCATCTACATGAGAATACCAACATGTTCCAATTTCTTATTTGCATGCACATGCACATTTCTAGATTGCTTTCCTGTTGTCTGGCATAGATAATGTATACTAACGTGCAGATACTTCACAATATAACTTATACTTCAAGTGTCATTGAAAATATAACTTATACGTTGTGTGTTCTTGCATACACTTCTCAATATAACTTATATGTCATGTGTCCTTGCATATATTTCACAATATAACTTATATGTTGTGTGTCCTTGCATATACTTCACAATACAACTTATATGTTATGTGTCCTTGCATATACTTCACACAATATAACTTATACTAGAGCGTTTCCAGATACATCACAAATATAATGTATTTATTTTGATGTTTGTATATTTTAAATCAGGGTGAAGTAAATTGGGATCCAGTCGACCAGACTGTTTTAGCAGATGAACAAATCGGTGAGGATGGGTTGTCATGGCGATCTGGTGCTAAAGTTGAAAAAAGAAACTTAGAACAGTGGTTCATAAAAACAACAAGTTATTCCAAGGTAAGTATGGATAGCCTTTCATATTTTGGGATATTATTAGATGCAAGTGTCTTCAATAGCACGTGATTTGGTGGCCGGCCTGATCAATATTCAACCCTGAATTTTCCATTAATCCAACAATAACAGTCCTCTAAACTCTAAACAGGAGATGTTTATCTCCCAATATCTAATATGTTATTTTCTATTATTTATTAGACTAGTGGATATTTTAAAAAAAATTATCTTTAATTATAGATATTTCTATATTTTGCTATTTTTGTTTTCCAGTCTTTATTAGATGGTTTAGAAGAAGTTAATGCTGATTTATGGAGAGATATAATATACAATCAGAAACACTGGATAGGCCCACTAGCTTATTGTATTCAATTTAAATATAAGGTTGGTTAATATTATAGATAAAACTAAATACAGGAAATGAAATGGGGGTTAAATGTCTTACTTGCTTGCACCAACTGGACTAGAAAGAGCTAAAACTGCCTACTTTAATTTAGATTTCTTTAGCATGCAACCAATGATATATGTGGGTCCTTAGGTTTTCATACCTTCCAAACAACTAGATTATTTTTCTTTACCAGGCCCAGCATCCTGCACAACTGACAAGGGCAAGTCAGACTGAAAGTTATTTAAAAAACACTTGATTAATGCATATTTTAGGGGATGTGATGAATCATGGAGCAAGTATAATTTATGTACAAACTGCATCCACATGTTTTGTAATTGATTATAATATGATTCCTGTACTTGGATATTTTAGATTGGAGATGAAGTCCAGACAGAACCTTTATCAGTATATACAAGTACACCAGAATATATTTATGGTATATCACACATACAACTTACATCAGATCATCCACTCTATAAACAATATTATAAGGTATGAAAATATTAAACATAATGAACCAAGAAAATCCTTTATTTGTAGTTTGTATTTGTTTGTTCTCTTAACCATAAAGCCTGTCATTGAGTAAACTGGCGTGGTTTCGTATCATTGGTTGTATGTGACAAGGAGTAGTGTCGACTGTCCTTCGATTTCCTCTCACTACTAAAAACCGCTACTGGCATGCAAATTATTAAAATTAAACCATTTGTTAGTCACGAAATGACCTAGTTTGTGTCCAGTGGACATTAAACCCCATTTCTCTCTCTCTCTTTTCTCTTAACATGAAACCCATATAATTATGATATCATGTATTTTCAGGAAAATAAAGAGACAGTTTTAGGTAAGAAAGTATTCTTATTTAGAAGTTCTATTTATTGGTAGTTGAAATTAGTACTGTATCTGGGAAAATAAGTTATATATAATTTGATATTGCTTCTTTGTCGATGATGATTGATATGAGTTTATTTATAGATATTTAAAATACAGATTTCATGTTATTTTTTGATTTTGGTTTACCATTATTTCAAATAATGATATTGGGAATGTGCTGATCATACATTATTCAGACAACATTATGCCCTTATTAAGTACCAAATGTATTGCTGTCGACTTTTAAAACCACATTTATTTTGAAATATTTCAGGAATAACTAAAAGTAATATAAGTGCAATACATCCGATAACTCAAGAACAGATACCAGTTATATTTAACAATAAAACAACAGATGATGTTGGAGCTCTTCATGATGCTCATTTAGGTAATTAACATAATATAGAGTTTTGGAATTTAGTTAGTGGGCTTTAGATCATAAGGTCTGTCACTGAATGAAGTGACATGGTTTCGATCCCATGCTTGTACAAGGGAAGGAGTAGGGTTGCCTGTCCGTCCAACTCTGTAGGATTTCTCTTGGTCCTTTCACGCAAATAAATTGAAATAGAAAATTAACGGTCATGATATTATTGATCGTCATTTGAGGCAATTTAAATTCCTTGCCAATATTCTGAAAGTTAAACCTTTTTAAGGAATAACAGTACAAAATGGTTCAAAATCGTTAGAGTATTTTCATCAAAGATATAATTAATAGAAATCCTATGATAACAAACTAGCGGCACTAACGAGTGCTAGTTAAAATTCAAGCCAGGAGATTATTTACAGTTGGTATTGTGATTTCGTTTTCGTAATTAAATGTTATATATTCAATTTGAGTGTAGTTTAGAGTTGATTAAAAGCTGTAAAAAATTAGATATTTTCGAGAAAATGCTTGATTGGAATCCAGAAGATTTGGAATATTATTGCTATTAGTATTACTGATTAGTCCAGAATACAATTATGTATTAATTTATTAGGTATACCCAGTGTAAATGATAGTGATGAAACAATAGGTAATTTAATAAAAGCTGATTGGAATATTATAACAGATAAAGATGATGATGGTTCAACATTGATCAATTCACAACAGGTACAATGAATTATAGTTTCATCTACTTTCCCTTTTTTTTCACCAACTTGAATATCTCTACTTTCATTTTACATACACTGTCATGATATTATATAAATGCTTCATGAAAGCAGGGATTCAAAATTTAAAAGATGCCCAAAAGGAATATTGTATTTCTGTTCTCTCCCAGATTTTGGGGCTGCTATATAGTCAAATGATATGGGCACTTTTTAAGCCCAGTTGCCAAGGGGAAAGTGTGGGCTCGTCATTCAGTTGGTATGAAAAACTTAGGTTCATCCGTGTACACACTGGAGCTCACATTACAGAACGCTTGACATTATAAATTCGAGGAAGAGTGGGTGGAAATGTATCTGTCCAGGTAAATTATGTAACAGAAAATATAACCATATGTTAGTCTCAGAATGACCAAAGTATTGTATTAATAAGACCTTATCCTCCATTCCTATCTGATCCTCTACTAGATTTCATTTTATAACTAATTGTAATAATTAATACACAGTTTCTATGTATTTTTTAGTTATCAGGTTTAACACTTGAAGAGGCAAGAAGCCATGTTTTACTTCAATTACAGGTACGGTATTTAAATATTGTTTCAAAAAAGCATTAAAAGTTTCCTCCCTATTGGGAACTAAAGTGTTGATGATTAGTTTATTAGACTATAAAATCTGCATCTGTTTAATGAGGGATGGCCAAGTTTTCTAACATGCTTCAGATCATAAGGTCTGTCATTAGTCATGTGTTTGTAGTTTCGATCCCAGACTTAAACAGGACAAGGAGTACAGTCAGCTGCCTAACTTTTTGGGTTTTCACCACGTCATCCAGATTCCCCCATTTGTTGAAAACACCTGTGTTGGGTGGACCGTAATCTCTTTTAATCCATTTGACTACTTTTACTTGTTGGAGAAATTTAAGCCAGTCATGTGCAATATTAAAATTAATTTTATTAACAATATATAGATGTGCCTACGTTAATATCATGTACAGTGTGTGTGTGCCTGCTATTTTTACATTAATATCAATCTAATTTTCAGGGCAAAATATTTCTTGTGGCATATGCCTGTCTTCATAGCTTGTTGGGTGTAGAAATGTAGTAAGTTAAACCCTACCGGGGTATTTCATTCTTTGCAAGCTTTGATTTTTTCAGGAAGAGAATGTTTTAGGTGTACCTACTAGTGCGAAGCTACGTGATTGGCTTATATCAAGACAACGTTACTGGGGAACACCAATACCTATTATACACTGTAAACAATGTCGGGTAAAATAATTTATTGCTTTATTTATTGCAAAAAATTACGTATTTATTGCATTTAGTTTCAAGTAATGAATGCAAAAATTTCAAATATTTATTGCAGAGAATTCAAGTATTTATTGCAAAAAATTAAAGTATTTATTGCAAAAAATTCAAGTATTTATTGCAAAAAATTCAAGTATTTATTGCAAAAAATTCAAGTATTTATTAGAAAAAGTTAAAAGTATTTTTTGGAAAAATTCAAGTATTTATTGCAAAAAATAAAAACAAGTATTCATTGCAAAAAAATCAAGTACTCATTGCAAAACATTCAAGTATTTATTGCAAAAAGTTCCTGTATTTTACGCTCATAAAATAAATAACAGAGACCTAAAATTAAATGGGCAAAATTAAATGACTGCTTATGACATGTAAGACTTTAAACTAGAAACTCCAGTCAAGATGAAATGTCTGTATTGTTAAATCTAACTGTTTGACTCTCCCTTGTTTTATATTTTAAATGGCTAAAACACAATATTTTATGCATTTAATTTTTAGGGTTTATCCTATTTTTATTTGTAGATTGTACCTGTAGATATTAATGATTTACCTGTTGTACTGCCACAGATACAAGAATTATCTAGTAAAGGTGGTTCCCCGCTTTCACAGATAGAAGATTGGGTCAATGTTAAATGTCCAAGGTACTATTGTAGAATTAAAATACTATCAATTTTCAATAGCTCTCAGTCTGTTTCTAGAAAGGTCAAATATATTTTTGAGAATAAAGACTAGCTGTAGCTTAATCACAAAATCACGGACAAAATTATCACCATATCCAATCGATTGGTCCAGGTGCCTGAAATTCAGGACTAGCTTAAAATCTAATATATAGGTACTATATGGTTTGTTTGCATGTTGTAATGATGATAAAAATGAGATTTTATATGGTGTCTTCTCAATGTAGACAGGCTAAGCCTGTTCCCCAATCCAAAATTTTCTGAATAAAATATTGTTTAAAAAAAAAATGTTGACACATGCTCAAAATGGTGTATGTATAGTATATGATATTTTGTTTATGTGTATTGTATATTTTGTTTATATATTATGTATGGATATTTTATATTTTGTCTAAATATTAAATATGTATATTTTGTTAAAATACCGGTAATATGTATATTGTTTATTTTGTTCATATATTTTATTATGTATATTGTATATATTATACATGTGTATTTTATATATTATGTAGATGTGGTGGAGAAGCTAAAAGAGAAACAGATACAATGGACACGTTTGTTGATTCCTCTTGGTATTATTTACGTTATCTAGATCCAAATAATCAACATCTACCATTTGATAAACAACTAGCTAATACATACATGCCTGTAGATCTTTATATAGGGGGGAAAGAACATGGTGAGATTGTTAATATGTTAACTTATATAAGGGTGCCTGTGATGAAATACATCTCAGGAAATACTGATAATTTTGCCTTAATATTCATATTTATGACAAGTTTAACCTGTTTCCCAGAATTTATTATCATTAAATTAAAATATCTCCAAATATCCTTGATCATGGCATCATGGTGCTATATTCATAACTAGACTTATCACCATGTTAACACCTATTCTGCATTCATATAAAATACAATAAAAAAAATTACACTGCATTGGTGCCCGTAGATTGAAATTTATCCCGCTAAACCATTCTATTGACCACTCGCTAGCTTATTGATGGGATAAATCAGATTTTTAAAACATTGCTAGCACTTCAAATCAACAAAGGTTTTAAGAATCAAGACTGGCAAAACTGTGACATCAGTCAATTTTGTGTCACTCGATTGCAATTTGAGCATCCCATAGATGTTGCATGTTTGAAATCTACAATAAAGAGAATTAAAAATAAGAACCTAGTGTTGGAATATGAATTTTGCCATGGGATAAATTTATAATTTGATATTTTATCTTTCTATAGCTGTACTTCATTTGTACTTTGCAAGATTCTTCAATCATTTTCTAAATGACATTGGAATGGTCAAACACAGAGAACCATTTGTTGACCTTTTGACCCAAGGGATGGTAATGGGTCAAAGTTACAAGGTCAAATCCACAGGTCAATATATACCTGCAAAAGAAGTGGAGGTCATAGGTTTGTAAAGGTGTTTTTGTGATTAAGGCCCTGGCTCGCTAACCTAGATGTCTGGCATGGAACAAAAAAGTAGTACATTAAACCCAATTTCATGATGTCAAGCACTCGCCTGTTATTTTGACTGATCTCACAGTTTTAGGATGTGTGCATCTCGTTAATTAAATCTTAAAACATTTAACATCAGATTGGTCTCAAATTTATTTCAAAGAATTTACAAGTCAGCTAGGATCAACACATCAGACTGGTTCTTTAAAGCCATTGACCATTATTTACAAAAAAATATCAAATTTTTCTTGACTTAATCCATGTTTAAACATGCTCAGATTGATTATTTAACACTTTGAAAACAACCAAAATATTAACAATAGATAATATCCCAACTAAGATTCAATTGGATCAAAAAGGAGGCCCATCGAAAGATCTTAGTCAAGATTATAGGTGGTGCTGGCTTGTTTATATCGATATCGAATGTTGCGAAATTTTATGTTCATCATATCTTTGTAAATTCCAAACAGAATTGAACAATTTTGTATAGAGATTCCAATTTTATCATAGTGTAGTTTGCAAGGGAATCATGGTCACTGAAATGTTGATCAGCGTCTTTAAGGAATGATTATGATCAGTCTTGCTCTTCATCTCTCATTAATCAGGTTTTAAAAAGATATGAATTTTGAAATATAGTAGGATATATGATATATTTCAGGTAATACAGCCAAACAAATATCAACTAACGAACCAGTAGAATTACGGTGGGAGAAGATGAGTAAATCAAAATATAACGGTGTTGATCCACAGGTACAGTTGACTACATCTGTAAACTTAATCCCACTGACAATGTCTCTTGTCCGTGGTGCAGGGCTGAAGACTGTTGGCTTATGTCAGAGACCTCGCCCAGACCGCAACAGAAATTGTTTATTTGAATCATGTCCTTTAACTTGCAGATGAACCAAGATTTTATGTTCACTTAATTAAACTGCTTCCCAGTATCTGTATGAACATTGGCCCCAAATGCTATTTAACTACATAGTACTTATAATACAGTCTATTTTAACGGCTACAATTTTACGACTTCGCAAAGTTACAGTTTACTAGCCAACATACAGCGACATGTCAAAACAGGGTTTGTTAATAACCATCCAACATTTGGGCTTGAATAAGAAAGTTACTGTAACACTACAGTTTACATTAACACAATGTAATCTCTCCTTTTCTAACAGGATGGCTACCCCTTGAAAACTACTGTGTACTATATCGATAAAACATAAAGGCTAAACTGCCTGGCTCTCTCTTCTTCCCTTCTTCATTAGCCAAGTTGGAGTAGGACGTTAAACCCCATTTCATTTCATTGTTCTCTTCTTCGCGGAAAAATATACCATGTGACTTATTATCATTCATTATACCGTTAGGATTGCACCATCCAACAACTGGGGGCTAAAAACCAGACCAGTCATCGGGAACGGGTCTCAAAGCTTGTGTATTTGAATAGTCAGTAAAGAATATTTTATTGATAAATGATAATTATACTAAAATTGTATTTCTGTATCCAATATATAAATAAAAACATGAAATAAGAATTTTATTTGCAAAGTTTCTGTGCGTTATCAAAAACGACTGACAGACAAAATTTTGATGAGAAAGCCCTGGTTTAGTCATTCAAATGAAATGGAAAACTGAGACACATCAGTCTAACTGTTGGCTTATTTATGTTGCAGGATGTGTTAGAAGAATTTGGTGTTGATTCAACTAGATTATGTATAATGAGTAATGTTTCTCCTATGTCAAATAGACATTGGTCTAATAAAGGTAAAACATCATTCATGTATACAAATAAATAATGGTCTAGTTAACCCTTCAGCACTTGATTACCCTGGTTAACTAAAGAAAAGTAATCTAGGCCCCCTAGACTGCTTTAAACTATCTAAGTCACAGAACTTGCATGGTTCTTAAATAGTTCAGAGCTATTCACGTGATCTGGGCAGTTTGATTAAGTGGCGTGCAGATAAGAGGGGAAGCGTTTGCAATGGCCTAGGTATCCAAATCAAAGCCTGACATTAAAGTTAAGTTAATTGAAATTTTGAAATTATAGCTGTACAAGCTACCCAACTTAATTTGAATTAAAAGTTGATATTATCTCTCTCTCTCCCTCCCTCTCCCTCTCTCTTTTAACATATCTCAATACTGAGACCTATACTTGTGACATTGGGGCGTAATGTCGAGTTTGCCTCGGGCATCATCAAACCTTGGCCATAGTAGTTCTGGTGGTCCAAACTCTAAAGGGTTAATGGTTTGAATATGTAGCAAATAAAAACAAATTAAATAATAAATTAGAAAATAATGTACAATCATGGACTAGTTCCTGGTGGTCCAAACTCTAAAGGGTTAATGGTTTGAATATGTAGCAAATAAAAACAAATTAAATAATAAATTAGAAAATAATGTACAATCATGGACTAGTTTCTGTGTGTTAATCATTTGTACACAAGCTTTTAAATTTTTTGATGTTCCCTCATTATTTTTGGTAGAATTTAAAGGTATTGTTAAGTGGCAGTATAGAATTTGGAATCTGGTTGGTGAATATTTAACTCATTCAGGAAAAGACAACCCTGTACCGTCTTCTAAACAAGAACTTGATCAATATGATAAAGAAATATTTGAGAAGAGAAATCAGGCTGTTAGAGAGGTTTGTTAAATTATAATATCATGAACGGTTCTCTCTACGTTGTGCACACAAACATTTTGCAACAAGTACACAAAGACAAAGGAAATACACAAATTTTTGGCCATATTGAAAAGTATTCATAAAACATGCTTGCCTATTCAATTCATTATGCATCGATGACTGAGCATAAGACTTTTCCATCCTATGATCAGGCAATTCTATTAGGTTTGTAATTAATCTCAAGGGAGAGGGGTTTAATATAGGCTATGCCTGTTCCCCAATCCCTATTCAGATACAAATCTGAATAAAAATATTGCTTATAAAAAAAAAATCTCAATTTGCTGCATAATCTACAAGATCAGACTCTATCAGATGAAAAAGAGGCTGGTATATTTTACCAGTATATTATCTGCAAATGGATGTCAAATGTTAAAAAAAATTCGTGAATACCAATTGGAGGCTGGTTGGGGGGAGGTTTGTGGATTCCCGATGATTTCTGATAATGGCCGAATCCATTCCCATAAATGGGTAATTTGGGGGAATACTAATTAATAACCCTAAACCTAACCCATTTTAGAAGACTGAACTTGGATCTAATTTATGTTTTACGCTCTTAAAAGTGTTAGGGTTAGTATTTCCCAAAATATCCATTTATATTAAACAGCCACTGTGGACTCAACGTTTGCCTACAATCAGCGTCTCCCAAAATATTCATCATAGCTTGTAAATAGTGAATGGAATCAAATCAAAGATGAACTGATATTCCTTTCATAATATTGTAGTTTGCAAGGAATTCTCAATTGACATCCTTCAAATAAACATTAGAATTACGTTTTATATGTCTTGTCTGTTTCACGTTAACTAATTAATCATTCATATTGTAGGTTTCCTTTCATTTTAAGAAGACTTATTTATTAAATACAGCTATTTCACAACTTCAAAGTTTTACAAATATATTGAAGGTAAGGATTACACATCTTTGATTAGTTTGATCTAGGCCGGTCTCTGTGAACTTAAATAACACTGTAGTCCTTTAAGTAATGATGCATCGTGCAAAATCAATAAGGTTTCGTGTACACACTTTTATGCACATACAAGAACTCGCAGCAGTTGGATTTCGAAAAAAAAATAGGCTGTAGCGCTTTGCCGCACTCTAGGCAAAATTTCTCTCATAGAACACTTCATGCGAATGCCTGTCTCCATTAACCAAGTCGGTACAGAAAAGTAGGATGTAAACCCCATTTCAATTGATTTCATTATTGTATAACTGGTATATTTTACATGAAAGTTATGTATTTTAGAAATATCCCTCAGGTGTTATGTTTGAAATTTATGTATTTTAGAAATGTCCACAAGGAGTTATGTGTCAAAGTTATGAATTTGAAAGAAGTTTATGTGATCTAATTATAATGATATCACCTTTTGTTCCGATGTTTGCCTCAGAAGTATGGACAGCTTTAACATCTGTAGCTAGACAAACAGATCATATATATCAGTGGGTAGGTTCTGTTATATTGTATTCTCAACTTATTATTCTGGAAAATTATCTTGGCCTATATAGCCCTAATTTCTCTTCTGTGTTGAATTATTCATAACTATAGTTTAATGTCGGCTAATAATGTTCAACTTGTGTACAACATAAACACTAGTTAATTAGACGCTTGGTAATCCAGATTAATTTTTATTCCTTTGGAGTCTTGATAAATAGTCACTTTAAGTCTCATGAACGGGGCTTTGTTTAAAAGTTCAAAACTTAACAATTTGGATCTAGAAGCTTTGGAGAAAAGCACTCAAGTGCTTACTGATTGGAATTGAACAATTTTTGGACTGAGATTTCTATTAGAGATTCAACCAGGCACGGTCGCAAGTACTCTTTTCTTCAAGATATTGCGTCCCCTGGACCCTCGCCTATAGGGACTTAGGTTTGGAATTACTTCCGCCTGGCGTGTCAACGTTCACAATATTGTAGTTGGCAAGGGTTTCTTGAGCACTAAAAATCACACTGATTATATTTGAATATTGCTTTTCAGACTGAAATTGTGTTAAATCAGAAATGGCCGATTGTTGATGAATATTATCAGTATCCGTTACAAGTAAAGGTTTGTATGTTTAAATATTCATTTATATACCTAAATTATTGTAGAAGAGAGAGATGGGGTTTAACATCCACCCAACTCACATGTTTCTTTTGTTCATTGCACAGTCTAGTGCCAATGCTGGTTGAAACAGTTCCACAGGATTTCATTTTTAGCACAATGGCCACTTGACAGGTAGCTGGATGAGGTGCAGATAAATTATACAGCTAACTTCAGATAAAAAGTACATAAATTAGAGTCATGTTGAGACTAACATATGGTACCATTTTAATAATTCTCTTGCATATAGTGGCCTTTAGTGGTGGGAGGAAACCTTGAGGCTCAGAGAACACTCATGAAGTTGAGTGGATGACCCCTACTCCTTGTAACGTTGAAACCACCCCACATGACACAGTGACAGACCTTTTGATCTAAAGTGCATATGTTAGCCCCCCCCCTCTCCTCCCCACACTGTAAACATCTGTATATTGTAGAATTTAATGATATGTTTATTATTTTATAGTTTAATAATGGTGATTGGGGTGAGGTAAAATTACCTGTGGGGAGTTTAAATAACTTGTCGACAGAACAAGCCAAAGATGTTTTATATCAGAATCAGCCATTTCAAGAGTACTGTAAAGACAGAGTGTTATCAGACTTTCAATTGATAGTTAAAAAAGATTATAGAGCTGAAATTTATATTACATCAAAATTCACAGACAAGAAGAAATTAGAGATGAAAAAAGCCAAATCCATGAATAAAAAGAGTATAGCACAAAATAACTGAAGATTTTCTGTAGGGGTTTGTAATATGGTTTTGAATTTCGTGGATTTTGTCCCCGCTGTAGACACGTTGTTTTAAAGGACAGTCCCAGATTTTACAGGGTTGATAAACACAGAATAATTTAAAGGAAATGAAATGGTGTTTAACCCCCTACTTTGCTGTTTTGACTGATAAGTTAAGAAATTCCATTGTGAAATTGTGACTGGGTAATAGTGACGCTGTTTTACCACTTATACATGTTCTATTCAGGACAGTCCCTTTAAGGATAAGGTCCCACTGAACTTGCAATAGTTGTTCAGGAAAAGGACAAATTAAAACTATAGTCATACAAACTTATTATTAGTCAAATAGTATGTAATTTATTATTGATTTTATTTCCCTTGCCCTTTATTTTTGACATAAATCAGTGCCATGTTATTTACATAAGTATATGATTATTATATAAGTATTATGTACTTGTTTTGTTAATAGATTATAATATGAATATATACTAAACTTATTTTAACATTTGGGGAGTATTTTGCATTAATTCATCTTGTTCTAAAGCCAAGAAAGCACAGTCATTTTCCAGGGCAATTTGTAAGGGATTTATATTGCTAGAACAAATCACTCATATAGTCATTGGGATGGCAACTGCCATCAGCTTTTGTTTCCTGCAAATAGTTGTGAACTATTAATATAATTTCTAATGGCTCTGAAATCGTAGAAATTAGTACCAGTGTGTGTATGGTCACAAGTAATATTTTTGTTTCACCAAAATGTTGCTGGCCCTAACGAGAATTTCAACTATAGCTCTGCCAGTTTTATCTGTCACAAACAGTGGATATCTTTCCTGACAAATAAACAATATGTGACTTGGCATAGCTAATTGAGTCACTTGTCGCAAATCTAGATTCTGCGAAAGAGTGCAATAATGGTTCAATAGGTCAAAATTTTCAAAATTCACATTTCTTCATTAAAAGCCACACAAGTACCTCTTTCGTCAATTAAAAGTTTAATTTTCATAAAAATAACATCTTTAGTGTTCAAAAATCTCATTTGGAAAAAGGCGATCTATAAAGAAGTCATTAATTATCTCGAAATAATGCAAAACAATCATTTATTTACTTGCCGTCCAGTCCAATATTTAATTTCAGCAACCCGAAGAACCTTCCATCCATATTTGAATTCTGTGTTACACACCATGAACTCCATGTTATCCACGATCCAGGCCATATATAGAGGAATTTTACTTTTTTTATTCTTCGATTTTGGTCGCCATCTTGGATTTCCGCCATCTTGGATTTGTTTAGTTTATTTCAGTGCCCACATTTAATTTTGGCGACTCCAAAAAATCCTATGTAACTCACTTTGAAAGCTATGTACACTGAATCCAGACATAATACAGAGGAATTTTCTTTTTTCGACTGTCAATTTTGGTCGCCATGTTGGATTTCCGCCATCTTGATTTTTGGATATTATAATTTATGTTCATATTGGAATTCCCATGTTACAAAACATGAAAGCTATGTATACCGCGATGCAGACATAATATAGAGGAATTTTACATTCTTTATTTGCCAATTTTGGTCGCCATCTTGGATTTCCGCCATCTTGGATTTGTTTAGTTTATTTTAGTTCCAATATATGATTCCCGCGACTCCAAAAATCCCATGTAACTTACTATGAAATCTATGTATACCGCGATCCAGACATGCATGTAGTACAGAGGAATTTTCGTCAATTTTGGTCGCCATCTTGATTTTTTGACATTATATTTTGGTCGCCATCTTGGAATTGCGAAAACAAATTCAGCGTCCATATTTAATTTTGGCGACTCTCAACGTTCCATGTTAGACACTATGAAAGCTATGTATATAGTGAGTCTGACATGATTTATTGGAATTTTCATGTTTTAATTCATTTTTGGCCGCCATTTTGAAAAGTACGGCACCACCATAAAAATAATTATTTTTTCAAAAATTCTTCTATATTGTTTTTTTGTAGCCCATTTCGCATTGGAAAAGCATCTGATATTTTATTCAGTTTCAATATAAATGTTTATTGTCCCATCCTTTGTGATTGTAAAGGAAAAATCTAAGTGTCATTTTTCGAGGCCATTTTCTCCTAATTTAGGAAACCAGGGATGTCCAGAACACCTAACTTCAAATCGCAATTCCTCAGAGATTAAACGTCGTAAAGAATTGGTTAATATATCATTAGAAAGCTGAGACCAGCCTCTCTTTAGTTATGCTAAAACCTCATTTTTGAACTATTGGTCACTGTGACTCATTTTGCTATGCCGGGTCACATATGTATCCATTCCCTCTATAAATCACTGTAATTGTGTATAAACAGTGCTATCATTAATGTTGCCGACATAAAGATACAAATCTCATCAATACACTGCATTGATGGAGACTAAACATATCACTATATATAAGAAGAAATTTGTCGGTCCAAAGTCAAATGGCATAAACCAAAAGATTAAATTAAAGATATAATGGAATGGACGTAAATTTATAAAATATAAATTAAAACTTAAAAATAAGATAGGCCAGTAGGCAACATTCTTATCATGGTCTTCATTTTGGATGGATATATGCCAACCTATGAGGTAATTAAGGCCCAAGTTGTCGATTGAGCTAATGTTTCGATTAACCAGTCTCTTGTTAAACCTGTTAAACTACTAGATACCTATAAGATTATATAACTATAGGGTTAATAGAAATCCATGAACATTCTAATGTTTATGCTAAATATAACTGTATTTTCCTATTTAACAGAACAATTTTCCGAATTTTCTTCGTCTAAGCTATTATGAATGAATAAACAAATGTTACTAATGTTTATAACCCGGCCTACTCTATTTCGACCATACACATGAAAATAATCAAATTGTGGACTCGAATTGTGTATAAGCCAACAATTAATTAAACAACAGAACGCCAGTAACCGTTTGTCATTTTGCTAGCCGTGCACAAAGGCCGTTCTAGCAAGCCTACGATGACCCATTCGAAGCTTTAAATACGTGTGGGGGGGGGGGAGCGTGCGCGCGCTGTATCACAAAGCTTGTCATTGAATCAACTGACGTGGTTTCGATTCCCCGGTTGTGTGGAGCAATGAGTAGGTTTGCCTGTCCAACCTCATGGGTTTTCTCTGGGTCCTCCGCTCTCCTCCCACTGCTAAAGACCCCTACGCGCAAACGAATTATCGAAATAAAACTTAAACCATAAGTTAGTCCCGAAATTAGCTAGTTTGTGTCGAGTGGACGTTAAACCCCATTTCTCTCTCTCTCCTTCTCTCTAAATACGTGCCACACATTGACGACCACGCTTCCTATCTTTATAAGCCCAATGTTATATAATTATGCCGAAGAGCCGCTGTCTGGGCAAAATTTCCGTCATAGCACACTGTATGGCATGTGCCCGTCTTCAATTGGCCCAGTTCGGAGCAGAACAGTAATATTCTTAACCCCATTTCATTTACGATTCTGCCTCGCAGAACCAGGTGTTTGCCAGTCTAATTGCTTTTAGTCAGGAGACGCGTTAAAAAAGACAAATTTTTGTAGAATACATTTATAATGAATTCAATAGGAGCGACGGATTGTACAAACGTTGCTTCATGTAAATTTAATCATTTTACTGTGTGTTTAATTTTATTCAAAGTCATCAATCACCGAAATGTCATTTAAACAATTTTGAAGAGTGACTAGTCTTTCCGTGGGCAAAGAAAAGTAAGTGTCTTATGTGTATACCATAACAACGAGGAGAAAAACGAAATATAAATTAGTTTTAGCGTCGATATCCTTCCAAAACACCAAATGCTGTGTATTAGTAAAACGGAAAAACATAAAGTACTAGAAAGGCTGCCCCGAACTAAATTCCCTTTATATCACACTGCGCATATCTATATTATCTATGTTTGTGTAGAACAAAAATGGTTAAAACACATTTCATTTTTATCTCTCTATTTTTCAACAACAGAAAATAATAAATAATTATTGAAGGAAAATCGACTAATTTTAATTTTGTGTACTATGATGGAAAATCTGACCCAATAAAAAATAATCCTTTACGCTCAATTAAAGTAATTTTATCATATCAAATCTGTGAATGAATGGATATATTTTACTGTAGGCATTTTAATGTCATTCTTCAGTGACATCTGTGTATCTTAAATTTGTATGTAGTTCGTTCTATAAATATCTATTCAAACCTATATTTTTAAACTCGCCTCGGGGCGGTGTCGTTTATCACGAATTGAATTCGGTTCACTCTGCATTGACTCAGCATACGGCAAGGGACAATATGGCTACCCAATGCCCATCTGACAGTGTTTTGATACGTGTCAACGTGGCAACCGAATTTTGACAGTAAACTTTAACCTCTCGTGTGACATTTATAAACAGATTACAATACGATATGATTTTAAAACGGATATTATTTTTATTATGGCCTCTAGGGTGTTAGAAACCCTAACATGCCATAATCTTTTTGTTGATGTTGTGAGTGTCAACGGATTTGCCGAAGAAAAACAAAAGAATAAGGAACGTTTAGAGTATGTGTTTGCTGTAGAAGTTTACTGGTCGGACGGTAGAATGTGTTGTGTAAGAAGAACCTACAAAGATTTTTTAGAGCTTTATAGTTTACTAGTTGATGAAACTAAGTCGTTCAAGGAGACAGAAAATTGTACGTCGAGCATACCACGATTACAAGGTAGGAGGCCCTAATAGAATGTCAATATTTGAACAAAGATATAGGTAGGTAGGCTATGACTTGAATACTTTAAGCGGTTATTTTTCTTTTCTTCCGAATTTAGTTTAAAGAGACTTTTAACCGGTTATATAATTGCAGTGAGTATATCAACCACCAACCTATACAAGACATGGACATTACAGTAAAAGTGGGATGTAAAACCTCATTTCAATTTAAAACACATACATGATGGTTTTTCGTTAATTGCTTAGAATGAATAAATGAATGAAATGGGGTTTAACGTCCTACTATAATGCACATAACCTGGGCTAATCGAAGACAGGCATACGCCATACAGTGTGTTATGAGGGAAATTTTGCCCGGGTAGCGGCGCTACGGCCTACACTTATATCGAATTCCAACTGCCAAGGTATCATTTACGTGCACTCTATAATGTTTACACGGGACCTCGGTTTTTCATAACATCCGAACGACTAGGCAGCTGTCCTTGTCAGGCCCTCCTTCTGCAGCACTGACAAGGGGAAATCACGCCGGAAAATCGAGATGAACTTTCTCTGCCAATGCAGGGATAGAACACCCGACCTCCAGGCTAGCGAACCAGCGCCTTGTCCACTTAGCCACCGTGATCCCCTAATTGCTTAGAGAAACCATGACGTCATAATACAAACTTTGACTTCGATTCTCGGTATCCATACCGGGTTATTCTAGTTCGAGAGAACAGTAAGGCTTACCGTGGATCCGTTATGGAATTCATCAGAATATAAGCTCTACTAAGACCAAAGTTGGGGGTGTTTAAAAAAAAAAAAGAAGATTAAGTTTTGGATGGGTCCCTTTAACCTATATACTTACATAATATATATATATATAGTTAGGTCCCGTAGGCCTATATTATTATCTTAACTTTAATTTGATTGATTAGAAACTGACAATAGATACTCAATAGCCTAATTTTAGAAGATGTTATAGAAAAGTAGAATTGAAACAGAAATTAAATGAAATGAGGTTTAACGTCCTAATGTTAAGTATCACCCCGTCTTCATTCAATTAGCCCAGGTTAGATGCAGAAGCGTAGGACGTTGGCCCCATGGCATTTCATTCATTCGTTAAGTATCGACTGTGCTAATGAAGACGAGCGTACGCCATACAGTGTGCTATAAGGAAAATTTTGCCCGAACAGCGGCACTACAGCCTATTTGGAATTCCAACTGTCAAGGCTTATTTTACGTGTACGCTAATGTGTACATTGGACTTAGGTTTCTCCATCCCATCCGAATCCGAATGACTAAACACTGCTATTTATCAGGTCCTCTGTCCTGTAGGCCTACCACTGACAACGAGAAACCCCAGAGGGACTTTCTTGGCTAATACCTCGAGCGAAACCGAGACCAGCAGGTTAGAGAGCCAGTGTCTTGCTCATTGAGCCACCGCGGCTTCCTTGAAGTTTCGGGAAGGATCAATTGACAAGATAGGACTTTTAAAGATTACATTATTGTTGAGATATGTGACTGTGTTGATATCCTACAAAATGAAATAGGGTTTAATTTGCATACGCCAACCGGCCTGTGAGGCCCTGTATCCATCATATTCCTGAAGCAACGGCCCGAGAAATCCCTCTCTGGCCATTGCTGGATTCGCTTCGGATTCTTGACATTTATGTAAATGTGTCTATTCTTCTCGTTCAATCAAATCTACTACTTACGTACAGTAACATGACATTCCGTCGTTTAATATTGGGTCTTCCTTAATATTTTGGACAAAGATTTAAGTTATTAAAAACGTTGAAAATCTGTTCGTTACCATACCGTAGTGTTTACTTTACGTCAATACCGATAGCCTCGTTTGTCACGCAATTAGTTTTGCTGCAATATCCTGCTATGCACTGGTTAATATAGCATAAAAAAACCGTGCAGTCATGACGTAACGTGTCGTAAACACAGTTGTCCTAATTAAACGTCTTGTTTTAAAGGTAATACCTTTGTAACGAATTCAGTGATTGGTCAGTAATAGGACCACTGGCCAGTCATAATTAGTGACAATAATACCCACTCAGTCCAGCAGGGAGTAGTCAGATTAGCTCTAATCAAACGGAACACTGCGAGGAGGATGTGTATCCATAGGCTGTTCCCTTGTGGCGTGTTCCCTTGTGGCGCGCCACAAGGACAATGAACCTTTGTTTTTTAACGTGCCCGTTCCCATAGGATGTTCCCAGGGAACATGTGGCCTCGTGCACGGAACATGTGGCTTGTGACCGGGAACACAGACAATGAACATGTCAATTCTTTTGCAGCTGCACTAGAGGGAACACGTCGTTACGAGTACAATATTGTATGGAAACTTGTGTAAAATTCATCCAGTTCATCGCGAGTTCCAAAAAATGGCCGAACCCAGCACCGTGGTCGTTGTCTGAAGACATGTTATCTTCTAAGATGAGCACCAGCGAGGAAAATAAATGCAATCAGTACCTGATCAGGGAGGGAAGGGGGCATTGTGGGGAAAATGTCCCGGGCTCCCCACATATAAGCAATAGCGGCATCCTCATTCCTCATCCTTCCGATTTTCAGTAGTTGAGTTCATCGTCGAGCTATCAATAAAAAAAACGGTTCGCATAATGATAGTTGTGTCTTGTGTTACTTTGCTTTCTCATCAACGTTTGTATATAGACTTTTCTTTTACCTATATTTCCATCGTACATTGCACACGCCACAAAGGAACAGCCTGTATTCGGTCGGGTCACAACGCCACAAGGGAACAGCCCATGGATACAGGGCCTTACGAGTATACTCCATTGCCCCGACAGCGGCGCCACGTCCTACTCTTATCGCGATTTCCAAAAGTCAGGGGATCTTTAACATGTTACCGCGAGGCTTTTCCTTGCCATACCAGCTATGCTGAACCACTGACAGCGAGTAAATAGACTGGATTTTTGCGCGGATATTTCAAGGTTAACACCCGGTTCGAATCTGAAATCCAGTGATTATCCGAGCCAACCCCTTACTCGCCGAACCATACATCCTCACCCACAGTATTTGTATTGTAATATATATTCTAGGTTGGAAATGGTTCAGACGATACGATCGAATATTAGCTGAATCGAGGGAATTGGAACTACACCAGTTTGTACAAGAATTATTACACCGAAATCCACAGGTATTTAAATTAACAATAAATTCGGGGACATCTCACTATTCCCCCCCCCCCCCGCCTTACATTCATCGGAAAACGCTAGATCGAAGACAGTCCTTAGCATTTTATGACGTCATATGTGGGTAAGGGTGAGGGCTAGGACCTGCAGATTTCGTCTGTCTCGAGATGTAGACATGGCTAGCCCACACCCTAACCCTGGACCAAGCCTAACCCTTACCCTAACACATAATCCACATATGACGTCATAAAATGCCAAGGACCGTCTTCGGTCTAGCGTTCTCTACTTTCATCAGCTACATAAAAAAACCTGGAAAACAACATTGTTTATGAGAAAAGTGTCACGGTGTTCTGTTTGATCCAAAGAACGAGATAAAAATATAGACATGTGATATAATTAATGCTTTGCATCAATGACTCACAATGCGGTCGTATTCAAATCATAATAAAAATTGACGTCAAATGGCTGTTGCGGTATTCTGTTTACAAAACTGATTTTATTGCATATTATGTAAAACTAAAACGGGGCGAACATGTATTTAGTATGTTTTTAATGTAAATCCCAATTTTTTTGTTTTGTCAAAGTTACCCCCAGATATACGCCAAAATGACAATAAAGATTGTGTATTTCTCAAAATTTTTGAAGACCAGGAGGAGAGAATCCAAACGATACATTGTCCCAGGAAAGTTGCAAACCTTCTCCTGAAAAAAACTCATGGATACCCCCATGCATGGCCTGTGACATTCGGGCTGCATTTCTATACAGAACATGTTTTAAAAACAGGCGACTGAAGGAATAACTTCTATGCTTTTTTGTCTATTTAGAATTTTTCTGAACCGTTGCCGTAGTTGGCTCCCCACATAATTTTGTTTAAAATGTACCCCAGATGGTTATGCCGAGCTCAGTAGATGTCTTTAAACACATTTATCAGTAACATCACCTACGAAAAAATAAAATTTCACGTGTCATGACGTATTAAACTTAAAGTCCTAATTCCTATAAATATAGGTGGTTGTACTATCTTGATGACTAACTTATGACATTCACAATGTTATCGTTTAGTATCTATGTTTTAATCACTAAATGTGATTGTGTCAGGGCCAAGATAGATATAATTTTTGTATACAAATATTTGTCATAAAAAAAAATCTGTTACATATCGGTCGAGAGACCTGTTTACATGGAAAGGACCAAGCTAGCTCACCTGGATGAACCCCCGCCTATGATGTCATTCTATTAAAACAAATTATAGAACAGACTTAGGCTAGTGGTTCTCACCCTTCTTACGCCCCCCCCCCCCACAACCAAACCCCTTCGCTTCGCCCCGATATTACCATACCACTCACCACCGACTGCACTGCATATTATATCCTAGAAAAGAGGACACTACCTGCACCCAGTTGCACTTTATATCCTAGACAGGCAGAGTGAAGTGTCCCCGTTGAATGCAACATAATCTGATTGTGAATGACTGGTTTGATGGCTGAACAATTTTATTTTAAAATTACTTCTTTTTGTACACCTGTGAATATCATCTCTGTAGGTTTTGAAGGTATATATAATATCCCTTTCTGTGTTGATTATGTATTTCTAATCGCCAGGTATTGTATAAATTTACAAATAGTTTTTTTTCGTTATTTTCAGATTGCCTCAAATCCAATAGTATTAGACTTCTTCGAACAACGACCAACAGACCCGTTTCAATCAACTCTTAAATCAAATCACAACGTAGCGATATACGACAACGCTGTCCCTATAGATAAACAATACGAATGTAATATTTTATGATGCCATTTTGATGAAAACCTTTGATTAGGAATTAATTCATGTGTACAATGAAAAGTGGAAGGCCAAAGAAGAGAATTAAAGGTGAAATCGTGCGAGACATTGCTGGACCGACTTTTAGGTCACAGGGAATAGACAGGTGTCAATTGACGCAAAAGCCAAATCGGTGGTAACGGGAGCAAATTGGTTATGCTAAGGTTTAAAACCTCAGATCGAAACGTACCATTAAGACAGTTAATATCACATTATTCGACCGCGCCGCCTTTGTGATATTCATTGTAACTCGGTACGTGGATGAAATTAGGAAGTATCTAGTTGTCCGTCAATTTCTAGAAATCCACAATCTCTATCTGCGTCTCGAAGTCGTACTTCTTGTTGTTATTGTTTCACTATCTTTCTGACGCTTGGCTAGTACTTTATCATGCGCTGTGGTTAGAGCCTGTAATTCTGGAATTAGCGGGGTTATAATGTGTACATTGAAGACTAACTACAGATTGAGTTGGGGAAGAGTGAAATCGTGTTACAAAATAATTAACGGTATACTCAGTATTATACTTGTAACATGAAACCTCGGCAAAGAAGACAAAGACTTATTGTTCATTAGATTAGAAAAGTAGGACGTTAATTAAACCCCACTCCATTAATTTATTACATAATACAAGTATTATACAATTACATATAATAAACAGTTGATTTAAACTTGGTATCTGTTTTTGATATTCATTATATTATAATAAACCATTATAAAAGAGCTAAATCTTCTTTTTGTGGGGCTTCAAATGTTGTAGAAATAATTAATTATGCATTTTTTCACAAGGCAAGACCATAATAAACTGAATTGATTAGAGCAGCATGACTATTTAAAAATTTGAAGGTTGAAATGGATAATCGGGAATTTGTGTATTATCGCAGCAATGGTTCTTGACGATCGGGGCAATCTTGTCAGAACTTCAAATACTTATAACTTCGCTTTGAAAAAAGTAATTTGACGGAATATACACATTGTTCATTATCTACATTTGACCTCTTATAGCAAAGGCGATCAGCTTTTTATCTAAATCTTTACATAATGCATATTTAATTGGCAGACTTTATGATGTAAAGGTAGAAACACGTTATAAAGTTGATCTAACTATACTGACAACTGAACACTGTTATCACGGAAACGGGGTTGGTTATTGCGTGTCAGTCATTTCCCAGTGGAACGGAAACAGGAAAATTCGACCTTGTTGGCATTTGGTTTTCTCGGCAACCACAATTAGTTGATTATATAAAGATTCTACGTTCACGTTGTATGATTAATTGTTTATTTTCTGTTCAGTTGAGATGCAAGCCCTGGTAAATTCTTTAACGCCGACAAATTTCCAGCAAACGAGTAAAATTTGAAAGTTATGACTTCTCCGTCTTCCGGGAAAATTTCGTGAATTCCTGAAATTTTAATTTTACGGCATTAAATAACAATAAAGCATTGTGTCGAATCGCACTAGGGGTACTCAAAGGCCATAATATGTTTCTTTTAATAATTCATTGAAAATAATCAACTTCTACATAATATGTCCATAATCCTCACTGTGCCGGATTATCTAGGTTGGACAAGCGTTCCTACTCCTTGTCATCCGGAATCGAAACCAGTAACCAAACCACTTGACTCGATGTCAGACATTATGATCTAAAGAGCCCTGTACCATTCGACCTCAACCCTCGCCAATCGGAATAAAGAGAGCGAGAGAAATGGGGTTTAACGTCCACTCGATAAACCTAGTTCATTTCGGGACTAACATGGTTTAATTTTATTTCAATAATTCGCTTGAACGTACAGGTCTTTAGAAATAGGAGGAAACCGGAGGTCCCTGAGAAAACCCACGAGTTGAACAGGCGACCCTATTCCTTTTCACGTACAACCGGGGATTGGAAATCACGCCAGTTGACTCAACGACAGGCTTTATGATACAGCGCGCTTGTTCTAACCATTCGCCCTCACCTCACCCCCCCCCCAAATCCGAATACTAGTTATACCTTTACTTATCTGATTGTTTCTTTTATCTGAAGGAACCCAACCAGAATATTCCTCTTCTCTGCCTTCTAAACCATTTATAGACGAAACAAATTCACCATAATTGTCGACTTTTCTTGTCTGGAAACTGTTTCCGTAAATATAAAGAAAGGATCACATAAATTTATCCACAAAACGAATCAATATTTTACTCGTCATCCATCTGCAGTTGACAAGCGTGTTTGATGTTGAGTAAATTATTCTATGAAATATGGTTCTTTAATCGCAAAGAATGTAGCCACACTATGGGTGACTATTTTTGCCACTTAATCAGATTAACCATTTTTTTTTTTTTAAATGACACGGGAGCCGTGGTGGCTAGGGGAGTAGAAAGATGTTTGAATGCTAACCTGGGTATCTTCTGTTCAGTCCCTGTGTTGACCGAGAGAGTTAATCGGGATTTTCCGGAGAGGTTTCCCGTGTCAGTTGTGCAGGACGGGTGGGGGCTGATAAGAGACAACGTCACCCGAGTAAAATTACTCTGTGACAACGTATAGTCGTTCGAATGGGACCAATTGGCGTGCACGTAAAAGAAGTGTTGGCAGTTGGAATTCGATATCGGAGTAAGCTGTAGTGCCACTGACAGGCTAAATTTTCCCCATAGCAAACTGTATGGCGTATGATTATTCCAGTCAGGGCAGAACAGTAGTATAGGTGTTAAACGCCATTCAAATTGTAGAAATATTGATTCAAAGGGAGATAATCGCGCAATTAAAACGTATCATATCAGGATCCAGACTAGTAATTCATGTATGTTTACTCCCAGATTCGTCTGCATTTACAATTATGAGTATTCGCTAAAACCTGAGACAAAATGTAAGTTCAAACTCTCTTCTTCGATTCTAGACGAAATAAGTAAAAATAAAAAATGACAAAATGCATAAAAAGGGTAAAAAGACAGAATTACCAAAAATTGACGAAATCAATAGTGTTAATCCATGTAAATATTTTACCTGAATCTTTTATCTTTACCGGCAGCCATTAATAAAAAGTTATATAATGGTTGTCGTGGAGCTTGGATTTTAGTCTCAATTAAGAATATTGGTTGTATAGCCAAATTCTCCGCTTTAATAGTTACATTTACATTGGCTGTATAACATTTCATACTACCTGCAATATACAAAATACTTATTAGGCCAAAACACTTATACCTGTGTTTACGGTTATTTGGCCAAAAGAGATATGGTCGGTCGGTCAAAAAATAATTTTGTTTGTGATTTTATTTTTATTTTTAATGAGGCGGGGGGGGGGGCGTTTATGTGGGGTAATAATAATATTTGATCGAACTAACAGAACTAATAAATTAATCTATCAATAAATGAAATAAAATGGGGTTAAACGTCCCCCTTTTCTGCACCGACTGAGCTAATGAAGACCGGTATCTTCCATTCTATAGACTTAGTCATGTCATTTTACATACTGTTAAAGTAGCTAAGTCTCTAACTCAATATCATCCCAAATCTTCAACATTGTGAAAGACGAATTATTTGTCAAATTAAATCAACATTGACGTTGCGATCTTATCGGAAAAGGATGGGCTTTGGTATCAAATATTTAAGACAAAATAAACATTTTACCACTGGTACACGAATCGTGTACCATAATGCGCTTCAGTCCCAGTTGTAACAAGAGACTCGAGGGACGAGACTAGACACATTCCACTAAATCAAACGGCGTATGTAGACTGGAATAACCAGATGCCAGAAATTTGCACTCGATTGAGACTGTTGGCTTATTTCGCCGAACATAACCGATTTGAAATTGGAGTAAAAACGGAAACAATTGAATGTAAATGAAAATCAGTTTATATACATTCATATTACAGTATTTTTAACGGTTCGATCCACTTTTGTCAAATTCTAGGTCCGAAATGTTAGCAATTTACATCTTTTGAGTGTTTCTTAATTATCTCTTAGTATTTCTAGCTTAGTTATTAAGTACGCTTACGGAAAATAATGCCGATTCGGACTGTTGGAAATATTGAATTTTAAGAGTAGGAATTCATCTGAAAAAATCTACGCCAAGGCCGATATATACATACATATAGGACCCGAGTTCAGGGTCGAGGATTTGCCGAGAAACAATACGGTCGGTCAGAAACCGCAAACACAGCTTTATGGTGTGGCCTTACAACATTTTAGTTGTAAGAACATTACATCATACATTGATATAATGGTGATTTATTTAATGAACTGATTATTGTGTTATTAGAAAACAGCCGGTCGGTAGTCATTAGAAACTTGCGTCCATTCGTGTCAATTTATGGTAGTGGAATAAGTTCGAATATCAGCATATTGCTTTTGAATATTTAAAATAATATATTAACTAGTTATGGACAAATTAAAATATTTGAGGGATTTAAGAATCTGTCCGACAGATTTTCCGCACAGTTAATCTTTCTTCTAACCCTAATCCCTGTTCGTTGAAGCGTGTAATATTGGGGTTTTAATGGAGGGAATAATCCTGGTATATCGTCAAAATATGAGAAGGTCAATAACTCAAGTTTTGGCTTGGGAACATAAATAATCATATTTACCGCACCAAAATCATTAAAGTGATGTTCATAACTTTTACTTAGACATGGCCCATGAAATCCTGTTACGACGGGCCCGTGGGGGTCCCCCGAGAAATTTTTTGAAAAAATCAGGGTGTCAGTGGTGATTTGTAGCGCATATCTATTTTTTTATACTGTTATTTAGGGGGGGGGGGGGGCTAGAGCTAGAGTTCCGCCTCTGCTCCTAGATGTTTAAGGAATGTGTTTCCTGTTGATTTTACCAATCTAGAACAATTTCTGATATCAAAATATTTTCTAGAACAAATCTTGATATCAAAATATTTTCTAGAACAAATCCCCTGATATCAAAATATTTTCTGTTAGTTGTGAAATGTTATATTTGAAGAAGTTTATATAGACAGTAACGCACGCCTTGGGTGATGCTTAAGCCCCCACCCTCACCCACCCCATAAACAATACTGATTAAACACCCTTTAATCATTTGAACATTGTGTCGGTCCTGAGTGGACCGCCTATCCCATCCTAGCAGCAACGCAGGTGTATGCATTTAATATTAAGCTATTTGTAAAAATCAATGTAAAAGATGATGACTATACCAGTTTTAGGTCGGAAACCACAATTTACAACATTTTCATAATTACACATTGCAATACTAGCATCAAACATTAGACCACTTGCACATCGAACACGACGTCTTACTCGACCTTGTAAACAGATTAGAAAATCTTGACATGAAGTCATATTTGGTACCAGACCATCGTCAACTGAACATTCTCCATCCATTGGCGCTAGAGATAAGTCACATTTAGCTGAAAATAAAAGTCCATAATATTAAATATGAAATTTAGAATAGCCAGGCATGAATATAGACTAGCCTTATAGTCTACGGAACAACGAGGTCATGATATTGTACGAGAGAGAAAGAGAGAGAGAGAGGGGGTGGGGTGGGGATTAACGTCCACTCGACACAAACAAGGTCATTTCGGCACTAACATATGGTTCAATTTCATTTCAATAATTCGCTTGCGCGTAGGGGTCTTTAGCAGTGCGGGGGGAACCGGAGGACCATGAGAAAACATGTGAGGTTGGACAAGCGACAAGCTTGGAATCGAAACCACGCCACTTGATTCAATGACAGATCTTATGACCCAACACCCAAGCGTGTTAACCATTCGGTACCCCCCCCCCCTCCCGAGTATGATAAAAAAAAATAACGTAGAATTTAAAAACGGGGCAGAATATTCAGAAATTTAAATGTTAGTAAAGGCAACAAAGGGTTATGAACTTACTAAACGAGCTCTATTTAAGACACAGTCAGTAAGCGTACTTTTTAAACCCTCTATTTTCTTAAAATCAAAGATGATGTATTGTGGTCCTTTTGTTTCGCACCGACCGACCTATAATGACGACTGGTGATGAATTGAAATTGGGTCCTATTGTCCTGCACCGACCGGGCTAATGAAGATGGGGTCAAACATGTAAAAGTCGAAAAGTAGAACTCGGGGATGACGTTCACTGGATGACGTGACCGACAATTGTCGAGTGGTCTGGGGTACTGGATTATAGACTAAAATGTGCTGGGTTCGAAACCCGAAGTGATCCGAAGGGAACTTTTAGGGTTTCTTTGCAATCCATGTCCCACTTGTCAAGGAAATGAACTGAATCCTTAGACGGGAATTACCGGGTAAGTAGTGATCATTTTCTCTGTTTAGACGAAAAACACGAGATCACCTACATGTATATATATACAATCTTGTGTTCGTAATAACATATTGACAGAAGCACAGTCGTCCTGGCAAATTCATTAATCGAAGACTGCACACGTAACCATAGTAAAATTAAAGAACCGTTCACTATTCTCAAAATGACAAAGATATTAAATTAACGAGACAGTTAACCCAATTCTTTCAACAGCTGGTGGGAAAGCGAAGTTTTGGAAAAAAACAGAATTGCAAGTCGACTAAATGACTTGGTTGTGTTAAATACTTGCAAATACCCAAATGTTCAAAATATGAACGGTAGTATACAAAACATTAAAAACCAACGACAGCTGTATGTTAAATAATGATATAAATATATTATAAAGTTCTATAAATGTACAAATTATACAATACGAATAATCAAACTACCCTTGATTCACGAACAAAGCCATATACATACGACATTCACACATATATATAGACAATTGGTATTGATAACAACAATGACGTATTAATTATTTATCTCTCTATCACAGTTGATGTAATCGTTTGTTAACACTTTCTTTTGTTTACCACTAAGAATGCGAAAATTGCGAAATATTAGCTTCATGTCACAAAGTTAATAAAAAGATATCATTCATTTAGGGTAAAAACAAAACGTCATTTTTGTGATTTTTCAGTTCGTTTGTCTTATACAAGAGATTTTAACAGCCGGAGATTACCGATCACACGCAGTCACTACACGTTTAATTAAACTAATCTTGAACATCAACGATTAAAGGTGCTGTATACTGACTGTGGCGGATTCCAAAAGAATATTCGGGTTTCTTGTTCTTGTGGGCCCATGTGTCCTGTGGAGAGTGAGCGCCGGGACCAGGTTTCTGAGTGTGATCGCCTGGCATGGTGTTTCGGCAGGTCATACTGTATAATGGTGCCTTTGATTTGAAGGTGCTGGGGTCGGTTGTGGAGTAAGTTCCTGGTCCTGGGGCTTTGGCCAAATCTTCAGAGAATCCTCCTACCCTTTGGCGACCTGAAAGACTGAATTTAGGAGCTTGGCGTTTGCCACTCTGAACGGTGCTGCCGGTCATTTCGGGGAGACTATAGCTATTGGCAGCGGGAACGTTGTCACATCTCCTGTATCTTGGTCGACTACCGAAACTGTGGGAAGGATGGTTGTAGCTGGCTGAAGGTCCTGAGTGTTCAGGCTGATAAGATCCTGGACCAGGGGTTCTAAACATAGTTCCATCTTTGTTACGGCTGTACAAAGAATAATGAGGAGTGCCATCTTTTCCTGCTCTGCAGATTTTAGGATCGGGATAATAACAGGGTCCTGGACTGCAGTCATCCCAGAATTTACCGTGGCGTACACCAAAAGAGTAAGCTGGCGTCTTTGTGTGTGAACTTCTTGGGTCGTGACTTGTCTGACCCGTCAGGGCAGGTAATCCATAGCAAGGTCCAGGACTGTTGTACATGGCCGCAATCGGCGCTCGGGCTTTGGTATATTCGTAAACCATCTTGAAAACTTCCACACAAAATTATATTGGGAAATCCTTCACTTACGATAGCTGAAGTTGTAAGTCCAATGGTTTGCGCTGTAATGACTACCTACCAACGCTTTGGGATTTTATACGCAGGACATAATGTTAATCTCCACTACCGTTGTAAGGTACCTATGGACGCGATTACCTTAGCAACACCAAGCATAACACGTGATTTACTATTGGTGTCATTATCTACACGGTATTAATAATAAACAGGATTAAATGATTAATTAGCTAACTGTATATTACTAGATGTTTGTCGATTTAATTAGGGTTATAGCAATCAAATGTCAGTTAAAGCCTTATGTAATGGGATTAGCCCGTACATGTTTATTATTCTTTGGTCAATAATTAATGTATTGTAATCAGAGTGACTGGACATACGGGGGAACTTTTGTAACAGGGATAATGGGAAGAAGAGGGATGGGATGTACCCTCTATGCAAAATCATTTAGTTGGTATTTGGATATTTTGGGTTTTAACATTCTACATCCATTTGCAGATAATATACCGGTAAAATATACCAACCTCTTTTTCATCTGATAGAGTTTGAACTTGTGGATTATGCAACAAATTGATAAGCAATATTTTATTCAGATTTGTATCTGAATAGGGATTGGAGAACAGGCATAGCCTATATTAAACCCCTCTTCCTGTCAGATATAGATACTCGTATTTACATTTTAGAAATAAATAATCAATGATTCAATGTACATGACGTGTAAGTATGATTTTAGTGAGGATATATTTAAGATGAGTGTTTATTGTTGTCCCTGGAAAAGTCTGGTGATTTCATAGAACGAATGGGCGGTTTAACGTCTTCCACGTCATCAATTCCGTACAATAACACAGTAGTGTTTCGATGAATAGTCGATAAATTATTTTTTGTTTTTTTCTTGCATCTGAATATATATAAGGAGCAATGCAATAAAAAATGTTCAGTGTCTTCAAATTGACGTCCACATTTACAGGATATATTGTCGTCAGAAATGTGACGTAAAAATTTATGCAGAAAATATGACGTTAAACCCGATTCATTCCACGTCCAAAACCAATAATAGACGTATATTATTATTAGTTATGATAATCTGGTTCTAAAGTATGTCAAACTAATTAATAATAATAATAATCTCGTCATTTTACAAGGGTAGCAAATTAAGCATGAGGCTTAACCGTAGGTTATCAAACCTGCATTTACCATAAATATGCTTTGTATTTAATGTGTTGGTTCTCGATACGTTTGGAAATAATTAATTGTAATTTCGAGGGGATTTATTAAAATACGTGCGTCTTTTTATCATATTCAGATATACTCTAGTGATTTTATAACAATGGTTATCCAATTCTAGCACACACCCCCCCCCCTCCTCCAAAAATAAAAACATTTTCAGGGGCTTGACCAATTTGATGGCTTATAGCCCCACCAGGACGGTTTGGTCGGTACTTGGCCCTCACTCTAAGCCATTTGTTAAAAAGCTGCCCTTAATTGCTTTAGCTAGTTATATTTATTGGGCAGTTTACAAAAAATAGCTTATGTTATACTGTTATATTTAACCAACGTGGCTTGATTGTCCCTTGATTACCTTTTTTGGCCCCCTAACTTTCCGGCAAGCTGACTTTTCGGGCAGACGGGTAAAGTAAAACAAAATGTTTATTTCATCTACTTGGCAAAATAAAGTGGCCGAAGTCTAATAAAACACTAATTTTACGGGATGGAATAATAGTAAAACGCGTTTGCGGCCGTCACACCAAGATTTTCTGGGGAGGGGGGGGGGCCAAACAAGGTCATCTCCGCTTCTTCGCCTCTCAAAGAAAACCGGCGCCGTTGTCTATAAACCCGAAATTTTTCAGGCATTTCTAGTTTTGCTTCCCTAACTGTCATCGAGCCCTAATAAAACACTAATTTTACCCTTTCTTGTAATTGAATACCACGAATTTGTAGTGAGTTGACTATGGATTAAAACATTTTGTCTGGAGCCACTCTACTTTGTGCGACATTGATTATTATTTGTGAATGCAGATGCAACAGTCTGAATGGATGGTTGGAATTCAGTGTTGGATTTCGGTTACAAAACCATTCGATACTTTTGGAGTTGGATACACTGGCTAGATTGCGGTGATTACATTTTCAAAACACATTTTAGGCTATATTGGACCAAGTTGAAGTTGCTGTATTCACAGGCTGGAACAGCAGGAAAACGCGTTTGTAGCAGTTAAATTTTTCAAATTTTCTCCCAACGGTCCTGTCTTCGTGGGCTGTAAACGATTGATTTGATTTCGAGTCAGCCACCTTAAAAAGGCTATATTAGACCACCTTGAAGTTGCTTTGTTCACCGGCTGAAATAGCAGAAAAACCCCGAAATGTTTTCGGGCATTTCGGGTTCTGCCCCACTTTCATCGAGCCCGTACGCCTATGGTCAACACAATACTTTGGTCATTTACATTATAGATAAACATACGTTGCTGTATAATGCGAAGGGCAACTTTCTCTTGATCGGTGTTTCGGCCTATTGAATTTCGGAATCACATCTTTTACGGACATGCTAGTCAGTACACAGCTGGGAATCTGTTTTTTGCCTTAAAAAGTTATTCGAACGAAACTTGTCGAGCTCCCATTTCAAGCTCGCCTTCTGAAATTAACGATAGAGAATTGCTCACCAGGAGGGCGGGTCACTAATGCATAACTTTTAAGTACATTTAGAGTCTAGTGATCGGCACGAATATTCGAATATTCGCTCGTCGAATATAATATTCGAATATTCGAGTAGCAATCACCATATTCGAATACTTTCGAATATCTACATTATTTATTCTATTTGCGTTCAAATATTATTAAAGGCGACTTTCCTTGCCACATTTACATTCAAAGCTTATTTCGATTACCCACAGTATATATTTCTATGGATTACCTAACTGCAGATTGTATGTAAGGGGCGTGGGGTGGTTGGCGTGTGCGCGATGTATCATAAGATTTGTCATTGGTTCAACTGCCATTGTTTCGATACTCTGGTTGCACGTGACAAGGAGTAGGATCGCCTGGCCAACCTCGTGGGGTTTCGCCGGGTCATCTGGTTTAATCCCACTGCTATAGACCCCTACGCGCAAGCCAATTATTGAAACAAAATTGAACCATATGTTAGTCCCGATATGACCTGGTTTGTGTCGAGTGGACGTTAAACCCCATCTCTCTCTCTCTCTTTCCCTCTCTTTCTCCCCCTCTCTCTCTGCTTGTAAGGGTGCTACCCTTTCAGAAACAGTTATTCGGTAACTAGCCAGGTGCCCCGATGCTCAATTCTGATTCTCGGTGGAAGCTAATTATTAGTGTGTGACACCCCTGAAAAACTTTACATTATATCTGAACACTTGTGTAGCGAAATTCACTATACGACGTCATCTGTATGCCATTGTGATGAATTTGCTTGGAATCGTTACGAAGGAACAGCTGGATGAAACCACTGGGCCACATTCATCACCAACATGAAGAGACTGTTTTCTGCTTATATAGAAACGCGACTAGACGACAATGATTTTCGTGAAATGCTGCAGTAGGCCTACTAGACCCACGAATGAACGAGATGCCCTTTATTTCGGATGCAGCGCGGAAGAATTCCTATACATTGGTGATGGAAAATCTTGTTTTGTGTACAAATTGGCACTTTGCGTAAAAGATAAACTGGCAATTGCAAAAATATTTTTTTGTGCGTTGTTCGCGAATCAACAGAGATTTCACGTATTTAATAACTGATTAGGAATTATAATAATTTGAGAATAAACCACTTTCAATATATTGAAAATATTCGAATATTATTCGAATACTATTCGAATACCAATTTCAAGACCCGTCGAATATTCGAATAGTATTAGTGTTCGAATATCCGAACACTAATTTAGACATCCAAATCTTGTGAACAAGACACATGACTAATATCGGTTGCGGGCCTTAGAGCAATAGTAGCCCCCCCCCTCACCCAATCTGATTAAAACACAGATCCTATTTCGGTTTGTTTTTTTTATAGTTCAAAATTTCGTTTTACTTATGTTCAAAACAGTTGTACAAGAAGCATTGGCAAAATTTATTTAGCTCAGTGGTTGCACCAAAAAGGTGTGACACTAAACCCCATTTCATTTTGATAGCATATAATTAATTCACAAAAAGGCTTGTGTTGACAATTAAAAACAGCTGATTTTTTATTATTCAAATCATAAAATATAAAAATTAATAAATTACATAAATAATTAAAGGGAAATATATTTCCTTCTCATTTTAAAAATAAATAAATATCCTACATGTTGTCTTCTCAAAAGTCTTTATGGATGATTGTACAATATGTATCCAGTAAGCAATGTTTATAATGAACAGAAAAACGTGAATTTAATCCTGAATTTTAACAACAAGTGGCAAGGTGGTCTGATTCGGGAGTATTCCGAATTATAACTCTGACGCCTCTTTTTTTTATGAATAAACACATTCTTTGGTGAGAAGACCCACGCCCATGGCATCGCATCTTAACTGACACCCGTGGATGTGGCCTGTTTGTATAAAATAAAGTTAAATGTCCACAGCACGTGATTAATTCAATTAATCTTGAACGTCAACAATTAAAGGTGCCGTATACTGACTGTGGCGGATTCCAAAAGAATATTCGGGTTTCTTGTTTTTGTGGGCCCATGTGTCCTGTGGAGAGTGAGCGCCGGGACCAGGTTTCTGAGTGTGGTCGCCTGGCATGGTGTTTCGGCAGGTCATACTGTATAATGGTGCCTTTGATTTGAAGGTGCTGGGATCGGTTGTGTTGTACGTTCCTGGTCCTGGCGCTTTGGCCAAATCTTCAGAAAATCCTCCTACCCTTTGGCGACCTGAGAGACTGAATTTAGGAGCTTGACGTTTGCTACTCTGAACGGTGCTGCCGGTCATCCCGGGGAGACTATAGCTATTGGCAGCGGGAACGTTGTCGCTTTTCCTGTATCTTGGTCGACTACCGAAACTGTGGGAAGGATGGTTGTAGCTGGCTGAAGGTCCTGATTGTTCAGGCTGATAAGACCCTGGACCAGGGGTTTTAAACAATGTTCCATCTTGGTTACGGCTGTACAAGGAATAGTGAGGAGTTCCATCTTTACCCCCTCTGGAGATCTTAGGATCTGGATAATAACAGGGTCCTGGACTGCAGTCATCCCAGAATTTACCGTGGCGTACACCAAAAGAGTAAGCTGGCGTCTTTGTGTGTGAACTTCTTGGATCGTGACTTGTCTGACCAGTCAGGGCAGGTAATCCATAGCAAGGTCCAGGACTGTTGTACATGGCCGCAATCGGCGCTCGGGGTTTGGTATGTTCATAAACCATCTTGAAAATATTCACAAAAGTTATACCAAGAAATCCTTCACTTACGATAGCTGAAGTTGGCAATCCAGTGGCTTGAGCGGTAATGACCACCTATCAACACTATCGTATTTTATAAGCTGTTCATAATGTTAATCGCGATTACCGTTGCAAGGTACCCATGGACGCGATAACCCTAGTAACACCATACACCACGTGACAGATTAACCCCCGTGGAGTTATTAATCACTTGAAATATTGATACGAATTTGCTGATATAATTAGGCTTAAGGTTTTATCTGGTTAACAAAAAACAAAGAATCACTTATAATTTCAAGAAATATATAACGTGCGAAATACAATCAAATAGCAATGAAGTGTCTTAGACTAAACCCAACTGAATAGCAATGAAGACGTAAGAAGTGTCATAGACTATTTAACATAATTCCCCCGTTGATTTTTATGATCCAAAGGTGAAAACTTTAATATTGATTAAATTGATTATGGTCTTTACTTAAAATAATTGGATTAATTTTAGTTGGGCGAGTCAACCAATCGTTCTGGGGTAAGAAAAAGGACCGGTTGCTCAAACTAAGTTTTTTTTAACGATACGTTAAACTCGAAAAGATCGTTATCTTGAAAAAAAAACAACCCACAAAACGTGTCGTTTGTTAACGGTCCGTTAATTAAATTTATGTTGTTGGAAAGTCAGTTTCATTTTACGTTGGCTAACGGAAGGATTAAAGTTAATCCAAGAGAAGGGTGTTTGTTAACTGGCTAAATTTTAAAATGTTAAATTAATTGTCCATGTAACAACTTTATAGAAGCTAGTATTAACAAGATACTTAAGACAGCGGGACAACTGCGTGTGCAAAAGGATAACTGTAGAATTTACTACAGAGAGAGAAATAAAATGCGGTCAACTGGCGGGGTTTCGAATTCCCGGTTGTACGTGGCAAGGAGTAGGGTCGCCTGTCAAACCTCGTGGGTTGTATCCGGGTCCTATGGTTTCCTCCCACTGCTAAAGACCCCTACGCGCATGCGAATTATTGAAATAAAATTAAGAACATACATGTATGTTAGTCCCGAGTTGACATTGTTTGTATCGATTGTACGTAAAACCCCCATTTCCTCCCCTGCTAAAGACACCTACGCGCAAACGAATTAATGAAATACATTTTTGAAAACCATATTATGTTAGTCCCGAAATGACCTAGTTTGTGTCGAGTAGACGTTATACCCCATCTCTCTATCTAGGTGGTTTCGTCAATGAGATTGAGACAAGTGGCGTTTATTTTTTAACGTGACAAGGAGTGGGTTCGCGAGCCTAACCTCATGGGTTTTCTTCAGATTTCGTCCCGCTCCACCCCCCCCCCCCACAACTCTCTACGTACAAGCAATAAAAATGTATAATATGTTTGTTAATCCCGAAATGACGTGGTTCGTTTTGAGTGAACGTTATTCTGTCCCATTTCCGGTTAGCCATTTGAACTTGTCAAATATATAAACCTGAGGTAGTGTCAGGTGTTTTGATTTGGAGAGTATACCCCGTCTCGTGCACGACACTCGCCTTTACAAACAACCACAGTTTCGACCTGGTTTATATTCATTATGATTATTTACTTCTTCTTCAATTCGATCTTAATGTTACCACCTAGTCCTTCAATTAATTGCTATGGACAGTCGCCACCCTATCTCAGTATATCGATATTTGTATATTTGTTTACTTTAAAATGAAGAAAATACATAAAACCTTTCTCGGGGGGGGGGGGGGGTCCATGAATTTGAGCAACGGAGGGTTTAAGGTGCAGACAACATCAAGTTTGGCGTTAACGCAGGCGGTCTACCCACAAACTTCATACAGTCGAAAGCTTTGAGATAATATTTCTGCTCATTTAGGTACATACATGTATAGGATTACAGTGGAGTGAGTCAAAATGGCGTCATTTCCATAAATGTAGGTGAGAAGATAAATTATCCTCTACCCCCACTAAGCGAATAGAGAGAGAGAGGGAGGGAGAGAGGGAGAGAGGGAGAGAGAGAGAAATTGGGTTTAACGTCCACCCGACACAAACTAGGTCATCTCGGGACGTATAGGTCTTTAGCAGTGGGAGGAAACATGAGGACCCGGAGATAACCTATGTGGTTCGACAGGCGACCCTTCTCATTGTCACGTACAACCGGGGTTTCGAAACCACGCAAGTTGACGAATAGATTGGGAGAGAGAGAGGGGGTATTCTATTTCAATAATTCGCTTGCGCGTATATAAGTCTATAATTGCAGTTGGGGCAGGGCGTTTGTCTGGTAGAAGGGGGGAACCGTAATCGGATAGTCCTACTGATTATCACGTAATCGTAAAGTCTGGGGATTTAAGCAGATTAAAGAAACAAAGACTTACTTATAAAATAATGATATAAATATAATATACTTTTGACATTTACAATCTATATACAATGAGTACAAAATGAACAAAACAAAAACGTTAAACATAAGATTAAGAAGACTCGTTTTGGTAATCACAGCAATTACTGATTGATTAATTATTCATTGTTTAACAATTATATCACACAGAGCGGCTTTAATAGATCTAAGACTATCACGGACTTCTTAATTTTTATATATGTATGAAAAATGAAACGAAAACATACGAAATAATACATAATACATTATATAAAAGTTTCACAAAACGAATGACGAGACCTTATCAAAGTTCCAGTGGATTATTCTAGCTAAATAACTTCTAAAAAAAGATAAGTAAATTATTTTCATGATAATAATACAGAAACAGGTTAGATTATTCTTGAACTCCAATAACACGGGGTGTGGTGTATTGACTATGACATATTACGTATGAAAATCCCGGCTTATATTCTATAATATAGTCGACTGTACAAGGAATAGTAAACAGTTTCATCTTTACTTGCTCTTGGAATTTTAGGATCTGGATAGTAACAGGATCGTGGACTGGAATCATCTCGAAATTTACCATGACGTACAAAATATGACTTCTTTATATAATTAATATTAGAACTTCTTGGATCTCAGGTACTTTGACCTTCGAGCGATGGTAAATCATAGCAAGATCGAGGTATGTTGTACATGGCCGTGCACGAGTAGCACACTGTTAATCTAAGTTAACGATTATTTCTTCTACTTTAAAAAAAAATCCTACAGGTTGTCTTCTCAATAGTCTTTATGGATAATGATACAATGTTTATCATAAATAGAAAAACGTGATTTGAATCCTGAATTTAAACAACAAGTGACAAAGTGGTCCGATTCGGGAGTGTTCCGAATTTACACTTTGAGTCTTCCTTTTTATGAATAAACACATTCTTTGGTGAGTAGATCCGGAGTCATGGCACACATTAATTAAATTAATCTTGAACATCAACTATTAAAGGTGCTGTATACTGGCTGTGGCGGATTCCAAAAGAATATTCGGGTTTCTTGTTCTTGTGAGCCCAAGTATCCTGCGGAGAGTGAGCACCGGGACCTGGTTTCTGAGTGGCATCGCCTGGCATGGTGTTTCGGCTGGTCATGCTGTATAACGGTGCTTTTGATTTAACAGTGCTGGGGTCTGTTGTGTTGTAAGTTCCTGGCCCTGGGGCTTTGGCCAAATCTTCAGAGAATCCTCCTGTCATTTGGCGACCTGAAAGACTGAATTTAGGAGCTTGACGTTTGCTACTCTGAACGGTGCTGCCGGTCATTCCGGGGAGACTGTAGCTATTGGCAGCGGGAACGTTGTCGCTTTTCCTGTATCTTGGTCGACTACCGAAGCTATGGGAAGGATGGTTGTATTTGGCTGAAGGCCCCGAGTGTTCAGGCTGGTAAGAACCTGGACCAGGTGTTTTAAACATATTTCCATCTTGGTTACGGCTGTACAAAGAATAGTGAGGAGTCCCATCTTTTCCTCCTCTGGAAATTTTAGGATCTGGATAATAACAGGGTCCTGGACTGCAGTCATCAGAGAATTTACCGTGGCGTACACCGAAAGAGTAAGCCGGTGTCTTTTTGTGTGAACTTCTTGGATCGTGACTTGTCTGACCAGTCAGGGCAGGTAATCCATAGCAAGGTCCGGGACTGTTGTACATGGCCGCAATCGGCGCTCGTGGTTTGGTATGTTCATAAACCATCTTGGAATCTTTTACACAAAATTACACCAGGAAATCTTTAACTTACAAGAGATGAAGTTGTCAGTCCAGTGGCTTGAGCCGTAATGACCACCTATCAAATCTATCTTATTTTATAATCTGTTCATAATGTTAATCTCGATTACCGTTGCATGGACGCGATAACCCTAGCAACACTATACACCACGTGACAGAAATAATGACACGAGTTTACTGATATAATAATTAGGATTAAGGATTTATCTGGTTAACAAAAAACCCCAAAGAATCCCTTATAATTTCAAGAAATAGATTATGTGCGAAATATCCATCCCACGCTATCAAAACAATAATTGAATAGTAATTAAGGTTCATAGACTATTTAAATAATGACACGAGTTTACTGATATAATAATTAGGATTAAGGATTTATCTGGTTAACAAAAAACCCCAAAGAATCCCTTATAATTTCAAGAAATAGATTATGTGCGAAATATCCATCCCACGCTATCAAAACAATAATTGAATAGTAATTAAGGTTCATAGACTATTTAAAAAAAAAAAACCTATCGATTTTTATGTTCCAAAGATGCAAAATCAAATTAATATTTGAAATCGATTATGGTATTTAATTAAAATCATTTGATTAATTAGATTGGGCTAGTCAACAAATCATTTTGTTCAAGGGTAAGAAAATGCCCCACAATTTATGCTGTATAGTTTGATATTAATGACGGATTGACGGGTCGGGTTAGCAGTTCACCCCCTCCCCCAACATAAACTATATCATTTCGGGACTAACATGATACAATTTACATAATTAATTCGCAGAGAAAACCCACGAAGTTAGGCAGACGACCCTACTTATTGTCACATACAAGTGTGGGATCGAAACCACGCCATTTTACTGAATGACATACCTTATGATCTAAAGTGCACGTGAGAGAAGAAATACACTGTAATGTACATCAAGCTATTACAATATGTCCTGATTGAGCTGGTTTCCCTACTCTCTTCTATTGTCATTAACACATAGTAAGGAATGCGTTGGGGGAGGGGGTCTTTAGAATAGAATGTCTGTCAATGAGACAAGTGGCGCATATTATTTAAGGTGACAAGGAGCAGGTTAACGAACCTAACCTCATTTATATACTCCAGGTTTCGTTCCACTCCAAAAGACCCCTATGTACCAGCAATATCATGTATATTATGTAAATCCCGAAATGACCTAGTTTGCCTGGGGTAAACGTTATTTTGTCTCATTTGCATATGTACGTTAGCCATGTTTTGATTTGGAGAGTATACACTGTCTCGTGCACGACATTCACCATTACTCACAGCCACAGTATATATATTTATTTCATCTTCTTCAATTTGATCTTAATGTAACCCCCCAGTCCTTCAATATCTGTGTTATGGACAATCGCCACTCGGGGGATCACGTGGCTAAATGGTTCAAACGCGTGGATTGGCCTAAAAAGAAAAAGTTTATCCCGATATACCGGCTTGGTTACCCCTTATCAAAGATGCAGGACGGAGAGACTGACAAGGACAGCTGTCTTGTCGTTCGGATGGTCCGAAAAACCGCGGTCCCGTGTAAAATTTCCCTCATAGCACACTGTATGGCGTGTGCCCGTCTTCACTAGCCCAGGTTAGGAGCAGAACAGTAGGACGTTAAACCCGATTTCATTTCAATCGCCAACCTATTACTTTTGATGAAGGAAATACACAAAACTTCTCCCATTTTTGAAAAAATACTGAATATTAGTTAAACTGTGTGTTTTATAACTAAGTTTTACCCCCAAAGTTGGAGAGAGAGAGAGAGAGAGAGAGAGAGAGAGAGAGAGAAAGAGAGAGAGAGAGAGAGAGGGGGGGGCGCTACTTCTTGCCTGTAAACCACACCAATGACAGACCGTATGATCTAAGGCGTACACGTTAGACCACTGGATCACCCAACCCAACCCTTGCATTGTGGTAGATCACGTGGCTAAGTGGGTAAGGTGCTGGCTCGCTAGCCCGGAGGTCGGGTGTTCGATCCCTGCATTGGCCGAGAAAGTTCATTTCGATTTTCCGGCGTGGTTTCCCCTTGTCAGTGATGCAGACGGAGGGGCCTGACAAGGACAGCTGTCTAGTCGTTCGGATGGGATGAAAAACCGAGGTCCGTGTACACATTGGCGTGCACGTAAAAAGATCCCTTGGTAGTTGGAATTCAGTTGCTGCCCGGGCAAAAATTTCCCTCATAGCACATTGTATGGAGTATGCCTGTCTTCAATTAGCCCAGAAGCGTAGGACGTCAACCTCCATTTCATGCATTCATTCATTTTTACATTGTGAAGGACGGGTTACTTCATTAGTAAGAGTCACGTGTTTAAATGTCAACATTTTGTAATGTCCATTTAAATTTTTGTGTGAAATATACGAAATCTAATTGTATTCTAAATGTAAAATGTGAGGGGCAAAATTGGACTAGATACCTAAATGTGATGGTCACCATGACTGTATTTCATCCGCAGTGAACAAGGATCAGAGCTGAGGTAAGGAATAGCTGTTATTGGGGTTAAATCTATTTGTTAAGACCAGCTAAATTTTCGTCAAGGTCGCTGATATGTAAATCCAGTTAGGGCACGTGATAGTTACCGAGATTGTAGGTTAGGATTAGGGTAAGCATTAGCGCTAGGTCCAGGGTTAGGGTTGGGATTAGCGCTAGGTCCAGGGTTAGGGTTGGGATTAGCGCTAGGTCCAGGGTTAGGGTTGGGATTTTGCGCTAGCCCTGTTTACATCTTGTGACCTTTGACCAAACTTGAAGTTGGCCTTATGAAATAGATATAACCCTGTCAGTACCTACTTTTTGTACCATCCGAACGACAAGAAACAATTGCGGTGTTAGTGGGGGTCTGTTGGACAAGAACAACCCGTTTCCATCTCTTTCAATTCACCCAAATTCCCCAACGACATTGATCATTCATGCACGACATCGCCAACCCTCCCGGTATTTCTATCCTCCACGAAATCGGCTCTTTTTACTGCCCCCTAAATCCGGAGACATAATTAATGTCTCCAACAACCGAATAGAGAAATAAAGGCTTATTTATAAAATAATCATCTATATAATATACTTTTGACATTTACAATCTATATACAATGAGTACAAAATAAACAAAACAAAAACGTTAAACATAGGCTTAAGAAGGCTTGATTTGGTAATCACAGCAATCACTGATTAATTAATTATTCATTGTTTACCAACTACATCACAGAGAGCGGCTTTAATACATTTAAGGCTTTCACTGACTTTTAATATTTATATATGTATGAAAAATGAAACGGAAACATACGAAATAATACATAATACAAAAGTTACACAAAACGAATGATGAGTCCTCATATTTTTCCCCACATAATAGTTCCAGTGGATTATTCTAGCTAAATAATTTCTGAACTAAGGTAAGTAACTTGTTTTCATGATAATAATACAGGAACAGGTTAAATTAGTCTTGAACTCCAACAATAAGAGGCGTGGTGTATTGACTATGGCGTATTCCGAATGAAAATTCTGGTTTCTTTTCTTTATGTACCCATACACTCTGTGGAGAGTGAGCACCGGGACCTGGTTTCTGAGTGGTATCTCCTGGCATCGCGTGTCGGCTGGTCATACTGTATAATGGCGCCTTTGACTTGAAGGTACTAGGTTCGATTGTATTGTACGTTCCTGGCCCTGGGGCCTGCGCCATATCTTCAGCGAAACTTCCTGTCTTTTGCCGACCTGACAGACTGAACTTGGGAGCTTGGCGTTTACCACTCTGAACGGTGTTCCCGGTCATTCCTGGAAGAGTATAGCAATTGGCAGCTGGGACGTTGTCGGTTCTCCGGAACTTTGGTCGACTACCAAAACTGTAGGATGGATGATTAAAGTGGGATGATGGCCCCGAATGTTCAGGCTGATAAGATCCTGGACCTGGTGTTCGAAATATAGTTCCATCGTCTAGCCGACTGTACAAGGAATAGTGAGGAGTTCCATCTTTACCAGCTCTGGAAATTTTAGGATCTGGATTATAACAGGGTCCGGGACTGCAATCATCTCGGAATTTACCATGACGTACACCAAATGAATAAGCTGGCTTCTTTATATGAGAACTTCTTGGATCGTGTGTACTTTGACCTACGAGCGATGGTAAACCATAGCAAGGCCCCGGGCTGTTGTACATGGCTGCGATTGCCGTACGGGGTTTCGTATATTGGTACACCATTATGAGAGCCTGTTGCTCAAACACTCTTCAAATATTCACTCAAAAGATCCTTTAAATTGATCAATATTCAACTTCGGAGGTTTTAAAGTTCACTGCCACAACAACAGTGGGCACAAAATATAATATTTATAGCTAACCTCTTTTCCAAATCCTGTTTCCAAGTCAAGACGTTAATCTCGGACTATCGCAATGCAACTAAGGGAAACAATAGAGCCATCCCGCTTGGCAACCTCGCGCATGCCTGTGATGAACTAAACGCAGTTTCCATTTCATTATTAAATAGTAAACTGGATTAATTGATTTTGTAGCCTTCTAGTAATTTGTAGGGTAGCATTAACTTGGCCATTTTATCTATTATTTCGGCTATGTATAAAGCCGTATTACCCGGTTTTTATTTATAAGCCCACGTGTTAACAAAAAAAACCCATAAACGTCCGAAAATTTGAAAAATAAACCGCAGTTTTAGCAAAGCGGATGGACTGGATATTACTTTATAATATTTTACTGATTAAAAGAAATTAATAATTTTTTTTTTCATCTTTGATTTACCGCTCTCGGATAAAAAAAAAGAATACTCTACAAAAAAACCCAAAATTCTCGCGAAGTCGATGAAACACGTTGTCAAGAGAGACATTACATCGGCTTTTAATTTAACTGTGAAAAATATTTTAAATTAAATAAAATTAAATAAAATAAAATAATATGCCTATGAAAAGAGAACGTTGAGGTAACGGTATTAGTTTAATTTGTGTTCATAAGACGCGTTTTACGCGATGACGTCATCGTATTGTTCGAACGTTATTCACCTGCTAAAAGGGAGGTTGGATGGCTGAATGGTTAGCGTGCGCGCTGTATCATAAAGCTTGTCATTGAGTAAACTGACTTGGTTTCGAATCCCCCCGGTTGTACGTGGCAAGGAGTAGGGTTGCCTGTCATTAAGTCAAGCCCCATGGTTTTAATTTCCCTTTGTACATGACAAATAGATCGTCTGTCCAACCGTGTGGGTTTTCTCCGGGTCCTCCGGTTTCATTCCACTGCTAAAGACCCCTATGCGCACACGAATTATTGAAATAAAATTAAACCCAAATTTTAGTCCCGAAATGACATAGTTTGTGTCGAGTGGACGTTAAACGCCATTTCTCTCTCTCACGACACGCAAAGTGAAATATTGAAATACTGAGTTCAGAGTGTAGCAATTTTAGTGAAATTTTCCACATTTTTAATTATTAGCGAGAACTGTCAGCTCTTTATCTAATCTCCCACAATGCCTCTTTAAACGCTCTAGACTAGTTTCCACCGTGCACACAGTCGTGAGATCAATCATTGTAATGGGGTTTAACGTCCTACTATTATGCACCTAACCTGGGTAATGGAAGACGGGCAAACGCCATACAGTGAGCTATGAGGGAAATTTTGCCCGGGCAGCGGCGCTACGGCTTACTCTTATATCGAATTCCAAGTGCCAGGGGATCTTTTACGTGCACTCTAATATGTACACGGGACCTCGGTTTTTTCGTCCCATACGAACGACTAGACAGTTGTCCTTGTCAGGCCCTCCTTCTGCATCACTGGCAAGGGGAAATCACGCCGGAAAATCGAGATGAACTTTCTCGGCCAATACAGGGATCGAACACCCGACCTCCAGGCTAGCGAACAAGCGCCTTATCCACTTAGCCACCGCGACTCCCCTCATTGTAATGAGATCCACATCGCAGTGTTTTAGATCATTATGCCAACGCTCCTATAATATCCTTTAAATGACATATACGAGGCAAAATTGACTGTGTGTTCTATAAGTTTGTACTTACCTTCAAGTAGAAGCATTTGTAACATAATAATCTTCAGTAACATCAGATACGCCATTTTCATTTACAAAATTTTGTTATTTTGGAAATCCCAAACAAACACAATTTCTACATATTATCCAACACAAACCTTAACACAATAAACTTTTTAAAAAAGGAACTCTTCTTCTTGTATTTCGGTTTTCTTGAAAACGTTTGTATTTAATGATAAAGACAGAGGATTGGTATGATTGACAAGGGATGTCAAAACACGTGACAAGTTTGAAATCTACGCTAATTTTTTAAAGATAAAAAGTATCCCGGTCTTTGGCGATTTACTTTTAATCTTCGTGGTTATACGCCAGGTATAGAAAACACCATCATTCTTGACCGGCCACAGTGATTCACAAATATAGTCTAAGTCTTGTGTCTATATTAAAACGCACGAAGAGCAATAAGTTGAACCAGTAAATTTTAACGTAGATAAATAGCCCAAAGTTTACTTTACGCTTCGATCTTGTTTCTGAACCCCTGAAATTGTTTTTTTTTATACTTCTTGTTATATTTTTAACAATTGCTAACTTCTGATAGATGTTGTGCATTTGGTAGTGTATGTATTATAATCCCAAAAGAGTATTATCTTACAATAACATGACAATTCCAATGATCATTAATTTTAAGCACAACAGTCGGTTTTATAAATCACATAACAACTTCAATGATCATTAATTTAAGCACAACAGTCGGTTTTATAAATCACATAACAATTCCAATGATCATTAATTTTAAGCACAACAGTCGGTTTTATAAATCACATAACAATTCCAATGATCATTAATTTAAAGCATGTGCAGCAGTCGGTTTTATAAATCACATAACAATTCCAATGATCATTAATTTTAAGCACAACAGTTGGTTTTATAAATCACATTAAAATTCTACGTAGGTCGGGTTAACTTCTATTGAAAAATATCTTCAACAAATTAAATACATTAAATCTTTTTCTACTCCTGTTTCCGTAATTCGTTTGAATCATCCTATAACATTTTACACTCTACCGCCACCAATTATATACTGATATATTATTGAGGTCTCCTGGAAAAAACCACCTCGAGAATTTTGAAATCCAACGATGCCTGTATATATATAATATAACCACTGTATACTGTATCTACTGCAGTCGTCATGTAGATTCTATTATTTACCTATAGGAATTGTATGTTGGTTCAAGCACCTAATATGTTTACTCTATATCTTCTATTTAATTGTAAGGCTCAGCCACTAATTCTTCGCTTCAAAGTGTCTTCTTAATTGATTGTTAACGTGTTTTGAAGAGACAGCCATCTCTGTTAATAATTGGATGCCGCGACAGTCGAGCGATAAAACACTGGCCTCTTGAGCACAACATCTCAGGTTCGATTCCCGTTTTGAGTAGCGACCCCGGGTCGTTCGGATAGTATGAAAAACCGAGGTCTACTCTATACTCGAGAAGCCTATATTCATGTCGGAAGCACCACGTCCGGACACAATCCTGCCCCCTCGCATTGGAATTAAAATTAAATTATTTTAGTCAAGATATTAAACCCCATTTCATGATATAAAAAATTGGTACAATTAGAATTCTAAACAGTGTAAAATTTACACCACCCCTATAGTGTTTTAAAACGCGAAATAACAATTACTGTAACCACCTATAAACGATCTATACTATAAGCTTATACAACAAGTGTAAGCTGATATTCATGAACAATGAACACCATGAATATCGGTGGGGGGGGGGGTCGTCTACACCACGCGAGTGTCTACTGCATTTTCACCTTGAGGTGTAATTGGGGAAAGTTCTCTAAACAATAACAAATTTTCAAACCGTAAATACTGGATTCAAAAAATGTTTGAGTACTTAAGGGTTTTAAAAATAAGTACTATATTTGGCTTTATTCTCATAATCCATGATCATCCCAGAAAGATCATAGCATATTAGTGAGCGTGTTATACACAACTTAATTTAGACGACGTGTATAAACCACATCTATAGTAAGTATACAAGTATTGATCAAGATTTCTATTCATTGTATATTTATAAAGATATATGTAATTGCTGAACATCAATTCTATAGTAGCACCATAGAAAGGCTAGTCGTTGTAGAAATAGATAATTGTAAAATTAATGCATTGAAATGTCAGACGCATAACTTTATATTGAGCAATGCTTGAATTCATTGCTACGATAATAAACGAAGTTTCGATTTTCATTTTAGCGTTAAATGGCGCGAGTGTTCTAATCCAGTTAATATCGCAGCCATCCGATGGCCCAGAGAGTTTCAATGTTCATGGATGTCTCAATAAAATAATTTAAATAATGTTTGAAGTCAGAAATAGGCAGATGTGGGTCTTACATAATACACCATTAGGTTAATTTCTAGTCTTCTGACCTTAAACGCCGTTTACTTGAAAAACCGGTTTTCCAATAATTTTCTAAAAGGGCATTAGTGTAATAATATGTGTACAGATTTCTTCACTCCAAAAATTTCGTGGATATTTTTCCCAAAAACCCTGCATATAAGTGGTATACTAATTTTACACCCAGGAAAGTGAAATATTTCAAACTGTATTTAGGTGTAATAATGAATTTCCACCCACGATTGTGAAGTATTTCATTTGTATTTAGGTGTAATGTTGCTTCATTTTCAGTGTAACGATGAACCATTTTTAATGCAACATTCAGTGAATCTCAGTGAATATATTTTAATTGTGTGAATAATCAAGGATATTACCAGTCCTGTTGGAATTGGGTTTGTACTTCTCTACGTGAGCCAACTTCAAGCCCCCCCCCCCCTCATTGTATCAATAGCATGACATATCGATGAGTATAATATGGTGCTTGTTGAACAACAAATACGTCCCGGGTTTGATCTCGGTGGTGACCGAGGAAGTACCCTGGATATTTCCAACGAACATTGTTTACCCTGTCAGTAGTGCAGGACAGTAGCCCGGGCAAAGAAAACGCCCTGTGTTATATGGTGCTGGGAAACCCCGTTAGGGTGGGTACACATAAACGAACACATAGTCCACTTAGCTCAGAAACTTACAACATTAAACCCAATTTCCGTGAATATCGGTGTTTTGACCCGGCAAACAGTGTTTATAAATGTAACCATTCCTTTAATTATACAGTTTTTGATAGCGTTTCACATACATGTAACTATTTTAATTGTTTTGTTAAAAGGTGTTCACCCTCCTTTAATCAACAAAATAATACTTAACATCAAAACCAGTTTTCCTTTTGTACTCATACAATGTAATATAGACCGCTGTATTTTCTGAGAAAGCCGCCTCAAAGGTATGCATTTATACGGAAAAGACGTATCTAGAAAGGGTCATGATCTGTACACGAAACTCCGCTTTAAGCATCTAATTAAATTTATACAAACATTTCGTTCCAATTTAATTTTTATGTTTATTCCAATTCTTTTGTACTAAATACATTTCTTTATAACGTGCGGACTTATGGTCGTCTTTATTAGCCCGACCGCTGCAGCACATTGTGCTTTCAATAATGTGAATGTGGCGATTGGCCGCGTTCAGATGAACCTATGCGAACTATATATTATCCCTTCCTTGACTTATAACGTCCACTCGACGCAAACTAAGTCGTTATGGTTCAATTCCATTTCAATAATTCGCATGCACGTACCGGTCTTTAGCAGTGTGTTGGTTGGGGAGGGGGTGGGAAAACACACGAGTTTGGCCAGACGAGACAGAACTCCTTGTCACATACAACCGGGGATTCGAAATAACGCTAGTTGACTCAATGACAGACCTTATAAAACATTTCACACGCGCTAACCATTCGGCCATCTATCACCCTTGCTATAATGGACCATTTGCCAGGACAACGGCGTTTCCGCTTACTTCAGTGGTTACTTTACTTGCAGATGGGTTTAGATAGATCTCGTATTCACTTCCTCAAAAATAAGTTCTTTAAATCTGGTGCAAAATCTAACAAAACAACCTCAATATCACATCCACGTAAAACAAATAGTTCAAGTCGTTCGCCTAACTTACTTTCTAAAAAGACGCAAACCTTCATTTTAATTTCTTGGGATGTGTAGGCCTATATCACGTACATGGAACATTTCTACCATGTTTTCTTAAACCAAGTTTCATTCATTTAACATACAGACTTGTGTCACCACAAGATATTGGGAACAGAATGTGCAAAAAAAAAAAAACAAGCAAGTTTTATATAAAAAAAATAATTACTGCAAAAAGATGAAAGGGATTCCAACTGAATTTTGTTTTCTTTAGAATTTGACAGTGGGGCGAAAGTGGTGATAGTTGTACAAGTTATTCATTATTGACAGGGCTGTAGGGTTTTGACTGAATCAGTAAAATGACGCTGTTTGTTTAAAAAGGCCATTCTTTACTAGACACGTAGAGAAAACAACCAAATAGAAATGAAATGAAATGGGGTTTAACTTCCCACTTTAAGACAACAATCGGGTTATTAAAGAAGGACAGGTAAACAGACCGCCAAGCTTTCAAATAATAGAACCACACACATAAACTTTCAGCTGGGTTCAAGTTCAATCTGCTCATTTTTTGTAATCCAACCGAACGAATAGCTCTTATTCCGGACGTTTTAGTGCGTGTGTGTGTGTGTGTATGTGCGTGCGTGCGACTAATTTGTGTGTGCGTAGTGGTCTTAAGTAATTGGGAGGAATGCGGAGGACCCGGAGAAAACCCACGAGGTTGAACGGCCGGGAGACCCTACTCCTTGACACGTACAAGCGGGGAATTGAAACCACAACACTTGGCTCAAGGACACCCCCCCCCCCCCCGCCTCGGACGTATTAGTGAGTAAAACAGATTAGGTAAGTTTAAAAGATTCTCCACTATATAGAACAGGCTTTGTTCTACCATTTGGAAGTCGCACAAACGTAAACGCCGTTAAGAAATTTAAATGACAATTTCCAAATGGCTCAATATTTAGAATACATATAGATAGATGTTGAAAAAAGGAATATACTTAAAGGACCTAAGTCCGTAACTCAAAATCTTCCAAAATCTTTAACATCGAAAACACGAATTTCTTAGTCAATTTAAATCAACATTGATGATGTAAACCTACCGGGAAAAGATGAGCTTCTGATATCCGATATTTTAGATAAAATATATTTTTTTAACATTGGTACACGAGTCGTGTACCATAATGCGCTTCAGCCCCAGTTTTAATAAGAGACTTGAGGAGCGAGGCTAGACATATTGCACTATACCATACGGTATATGTTGACTGGAATAACCAGACGCTATAGAAATTTGCACTAGATTGAGACTGCATGTCTTATTTCGCCGAACATAACTGATTTGAAATTGGGGAAAAACGGAAACCATTGAATGTAAATCAGTTTATATACATTCATATTACAGTATTATATGCGTTGCGACTCACTTTTGACAATTTCTAGGTCCCAAATGTTAGCGATTTAGCTCGTTTAAAAGGGAATAAATTGAAAATTCAGTCCAAGTACTTTGATCTGAGCGAAGTTATGGATAGTTTAGTTTCGATTTTCATTAGGACCGGGTTGTATCTAGCGGGAGCACAGGGGGTTAACCTAGCTGAAAAGTGTACCAATTTTCTCCTATATGGTATCAACGCATGTTTATTTGGTATCATCAAAATGTAAGTCTGCTGAGTTTCTGGTGGTGGGTGTGGTATTCCACGCCCAAAATGCCATGCCCACTAACTAGTCTAGATTAGCTCAAAAGTGTTCTAGTTTTAGTAATCCACCGTTGTCACAGCTTCAATTTGTACGTTTGACATGTAATTTATAAACCTAACCCGTACCCTTGGGAAAGATATTTCTCAGATAAACAAAGATCTAGTATTGTGCAGCCCTTTGACGAAGATTTGTGTATTATACGAGTTATGTCCCTTAAAATGGTAACCACTTCCATTCCAGTAAATCAATTGAGGGACATTTTAAAATTTTAACACAAATTTTTTAATTAACAGTGCGAATTTGGCATAAAGAACGGCTTATTATCAAATATCAATATAATATACATTATTATAATATGAATTGAAATAATGGTGGATTTTGGAAGATAGGGTAAATCGTGGAGCTCGTACTACCCCATGCCCATAGCCTTATAATATAAGGCTTTGCCCAGGCCTATTCTCCAGCAAGGGAAGACAACTCTGTTTGGAGATTGCTCCAAAGCAAGCGGAAACCATTGTCTTATCCGTTTATTAAGCCGTGTCATGCGACGATGATACTTGCTTATCCAACCTTATCAATGCTTGGATTATACCGTCATTATATGTAGTACAATACCGGCTGGATTCAAGTCCCTATTTCATTTATGTGCTGCTTCGTCGTCAACATTTTTCTGCCTTTCTTTACACCCGCCGTTGCATTGTCGTTATCGCGCTGTGATTGGTTGAGATTGCCTCAATGAATGTATCAATCTCACTGGTTGGCTGAAATTATGTATTAAGTCACAAGCGCGTCCAAAATTTGACATTCTGCTGATATTCTATCACCAACCGCAGACCTACGCATTCTTGAAGTATATGGACCTACTACTAGGCCTACGAGTACGAGCTACTAGTTATAATTTATATTTTGGTTAGTTATCAATACAATAGAATGTCAACTGGCTAGTAGAGCTCATGTTATGCCGGAATCTAGTATATTACTAGGCTAGTACTAGTAGTAGGCTAGCTATCTAGCAGAATTGAAGTTAGTTGAATTAAATGAAAAAATACAAGATTGCACATAATATGACATTGCGTAATCATGATCACCCAATCCATCCCAAGTCATACGCTTCAAGCAAGAAAACATATGTCCCAGTCATACGCCTCAATCATGGACGTGATGTAATTTTATCGCATGTAAAATCTTACGTCCAGCCTTCGAGCGATGATCGGAAATTCTCTTACGTCAAGCATTCAAGCGATGACTTGAGACAACCTTGAGACATGGTCGTACGGCTGCGCATGTTGTAAGCATGTTTCCAATTGGATAATATTTAGCATATATTGTTTTTTATCGCATTTAAATCCTGATGAACCCGATGCAACCCGGGGGTGCATGCCCTCTTCCTTTAATTTGACTGACGTTAATTTTCTTATACTAAATAACTGTTTTAATCCAAAAAAGATGCCATTGTTTGCAATGGGGAACTAAAACCAATTAAAATGGGCTAAAACAAATTTCTCACAAGTCTGCATGGTTTATTAAGGTTGTTGGGTTTTTTGCCTTCGCCTCATTTTATCCTAATAATTTGATGAGACGCACAGGTGCTTAAAAAATGTTTCTGTATTCTATATCATCGTATGTCAGTAGGATGAGCTATAGGCGAGGGTGAGATACGAATAGCACAGCACCTAGGCGTAAGGAGGGTCGAGGTTGGGGGGGGGGGGGCATTGTCCACGCAAGTCTCGCTAAGGGAAGACAACTCTGTTTGAGAGATTGGGTGGCGGGTGCAAAAGAGCATGATCGAATATTGGTAATCAAGTACATCCTAGTCTCGGTTGTCAAGCTATACATCTGTGCCTTTTCAAGCCCGATTGGTGACCTTATTCATCCTACTTTAGCGAAGTCGGGTCGGCCCTGTTATGAAAAATACCCCTCCGTTTATAAAAGAATCTTCCGTATAAAATAAATCAAACCCAATCGGTCCTAATCTGAAGTAGAAAATGACAGCAAGTATATTCAATATTGACGACCCATGAAAATATTGGCGGCATGGGCCTGACGTTAATAGCGTTGAAAGTTACAGAAAAGATAACTTGTTGTCCTGGACTAGGGATTTTATTTTATTTGAGATAATTCACCCGTTCCAATATTATTACCGCCTTGAAGTGGCTAATAACAACGAAATAAATCGGCCTTCAAGGCGGTAAACGAAACGGCATGCCGTTTTTACCGTACGGTAAATTTATGACCACCTTCATGTGGACATAAAGGCCACCACGGGACAAGTATGTTTAAGGCTCGGTAATCCATGGCGTTATCTCGACTCTCCCTGGGTTTCAAACTTCCGTGTGCGCGGATGACCTGTTTTACGCCAAATATATATTTTTACGTGGCTACCTCACTATGCCCCTAATTAGGGTTAGGGTTATCGATTGAGGACCTATTATATAGGTCAAAGGCCCCTGCCCCCGGGCAACGCTAAAATCAAGTTCTGTGGGGACGGCCCCGGGAGGTGGTTGGGGGGGGGAATTCTTTTGCGCATGCGAATTATATTTTTAATTCGCAATTTGACATTAAAGGGGCATGCACCCCCCGGTAAAAAAAATATTCTGACGTCAAAACTTTCCTTTTGTTATGGCCCTGCCGCCCCCAAAAAATCTAAGGTTCACTACCCATAGGGGCGGAGCTGTGGACGATTCGAGAAGCCATGTTTGCGACACTGCCACGTGCTCGATATTGAAAGGTTAGGTCTCAATCTCATCTTTTATTAGCCCACGCTATCGATCCTGCCCTCAACCCCTCGGATCTGACCCATAGAAGCCGAGATATAGGGTCGCAAACATGACCCCTCGTTCGGTTCAGAGTCCAAATATTTTTACCCGAAAAAAACAATTTTCACCTGTAAACACCCAGATGCACCCCAGGTGGGGGGGGGGCGAGGTTGACTATTCATAAAGTATATCACCCCAGGGGAGTCGTTTTTTACCCTCAGATCCTCCCCCCCCCCTTGGACCGGAAGTGGGTGAAATCGCGGCTTTTTTTTTACTCAGAGGTCTCAAAGGCCCACTTTGCCTGATATCCTGATTCGCAATGTCCGATTCTAGGGTGTAGAGCCCTTTTTCGTGGGGCTTGTCCCTTCGCGGAGATTTAACCCAGAAAAAGGAGTTGCAGAGGTGTAGAATTTTTTCGGAAATCCACACCGGAAGTGGTAGAGGTCTGAAAATTGGTGTGGTGACCCAGACCGATGTCCCGACCCAGGATCCGGTGTAAAAACCCGGAATTTTCTGTCGCTTCGGGTTCGGCTGGGGGCACATGTGCATTTTTCAGCTATATTTTTTTGAAAAAAAATATCAGCTCTTTTGCGGAACTATTCCTCGCGGCTATACCCTAAATCGACCCCTGGGAGTCGCGTGGTACCCTTGAAAACTCTCTGCGACCACCGGAAGTGGGTCAGATGGCATCACGATGTTGACTTAACCTTGACCTTGACCTCTAAGGGTCAAACCAAGGTCACCACGCGACTCCCAGGGGTCGATTTAGTTTATAAGGCCGCGACCTCAAGGTCGTCAGAATCTACGGTGTAGAGCCCTTTTTCGTGGGGCTTGTCCCTTCGCGGAGATTTAACCCAGAAAAAGGAGTTGCAGAGGTGTAGAATTTTTTCGGAAATCCACACCGGAAGTGGTAGAGGTCTGAAAATTGGTGTGGTGACCCAGACCGATGTCCCGACCCAGGATCCGGTGTAAAAACCCGGAATTTTCTGTCGCTTCGGGTTCGGCTGGGGGCACATGTGCATTTTTCAGCTATATTTTTTTAAAAAAAAATATCAGCTCTTTTGCGGAACTATTCCTCGCGGCTATACCCTAAATCGACCCCTGGGAGTCGCGTGGTACCCTTGAAAACTCTCTGCGACCACCGGAAGTGGGTCAGATGGCATCACGATGTTGACTTAACCTTGACCTTGACCTCTAAGGGTCAAACCAAGGTCACCACGCGACTCCCAGGGGTCGATTTAGTTTATAAGGCCGCGACCTCAAGGTCGTCAGAATCGACTAGGGACGAAAGAGTTATGTCCCCTTTGCCCACAGGCATTTTTCACGATCGAATTGACTTTCTGCGTGATTTTTTCTCCCAAATGGTCTTCCGATCGGCCCAAAAGTGCGTGGCCGGGTAGAACACCCCCTCATTTGTTCTTCATTTTTTAAAATCGCCAGTCAAAATTCGTGACCTTGACCCGCTAGGGGTGCCGGAAGTTGTGTGGTTTTTGCCCCCTGGAGGCCAAACTAGTTAAGATAGAACCCTCGGGTCTTGACCTGTCGACCTTCCGTCGTGACCCACATGACCCCAAAAGGTCAAGGTCATCTGAAAGGGTCAAGGTCATCCAAATAACTACATACACGCGTGTTCCGGGGCCTATGTTTCGATCCCAGGGCCACGTGGCATATCGAAGGTCATGACTTTGGATGAACACATCAATGCCTTTTCATATGAGACCTTGACCTTCGGTCTGACGTTTGACCTTCGGGTCAAAAATACATCAAAACTTTAGGGACCGTCCAGAAATTCTGAAGATATGTCAAGGTCAAGGTCACGTCCCACAAGGACTTTGACCGAGCCGTCCCGTTGGGTCAAGGTGATGACCCTGGCTTACTAAGCGTGCCCCCTAGGGGACATAGAAGAAAAAAACACCTTTAATCTCACCGGACTTGGAGCAATTTCACCGAGGTTTCAAGGCTTGGTATTCGATAGGTATATCTACCCCGACAAGTCGCTAGGTCACTTCAAAATGGGCGTATGGCGACCGGAAGTGGGCGAAACGTTTGACCTTAACCTTGACCTTTAAGAGCCATAAAAAGGGTCATGACCCTGGATGAACACATCAATGACCTTTCATGCCATACCTTGACCTTTGATCTGAAATTTGACCTTGAGGTCGAAAATTCCCAAAACTTTAGGTACCGTCCAGAAATTCGGCAGAGAGGTAACGGTTGAGGTCATGACTCACAAGCCCGTAGACCGGGACGTCCTGGTGGGTCAAGGTCATGACCTAGTCTGACCTCTCCGACATAGTTCAAAGGTCAACTTCAAACTCCCGAACTTTGGGAATTTGACCAAACCGGAAGTTGATGTCATTGCGGCTACCAACAATCGACCCTTGCGCGTCACGTCAGGATCTCGGGTTTTTTCTGCGGCTACCGGAAGTGGGTCAAAATTCAAAACAATATTCCATTTTTGGACGATTGTTCTGAAATTTTAATACAATCTGCGCGTGGGGGATGCGCAGTTCGCATTAAATTTTCAGAAAAATCATTCAAAAATTGAGCCGCTGAGAGAAAATTTGAGTTTTTGGTGCAGAAATTCGGAAAGCCATGATCGCCACCCTGCTACGTGCCCGATTTGGGAGAGAGAGGCCCAAACTTTTTATCCGATGGAGGGGGTTTTCTGCGCTATTGATCCCGCCCAAAACATCTGGATTCAAACCCATAGGGGCCGAGATATACGACCGCAAACATGGCCCCTCGTTTTCGGAAACCATGATTGCCACCCTGCCACGTGCCCGATTTTAGAGAATGGGGCCGTAAGTTTTTGATACGATGGAGCGGGTTGTCCGGGCTATCGATCCCGCCCAAAACATCTAGAATCGGACCAATAGGAGCCACGATATAGGGCAGCAAACGTAGCGCCGGCCTAAACTTAAAAAAGTGACTTTGGTGCAGAGGTTTGGGAAGCCACGTTTGGCCCCCTACGTACAGAGTTTAGGGTGAGGGACTACAACTTTTATACAATAGAGGGAGTTGTCCAGGCTATCGATCCCGTCCACAACATTTGGATTCGAACCCATAGGGGCCGAGATATACGGCCGCAAACATGGCCCCTCGTTTTGGGAAGCCATGTTTGATACCCTGCCACGTGCCCGATGTTCTCGGTAGGGGCCTCAACTTTTTATACGATGGAGCGAATTGTCCGGGCTATCGATCCCGCGCAAAAAATCTAGATTTGAAACTCTAGAGGCCGAGAAAAAGGGCCGCAAACGTAGCGCTTAAAAAAGTGACTTGTTAGTCTAATAAAGTCGAAAATAGGCAAAATTGCGCGAGCGTGTTTTAGCAGGGGTTAGGGTTGTAACTTGGGATGTTAGCTAACACATATTATAAGAAATTCTTAGCTTTTTTGGCTACCCCCCCCCCCATTTTCGACCATTGCGCATCCGAAGCTGGTCTCAAAATTAAAATCGAACACCTATAGTTCCACCTCTATTTGAAAGTTGACTCCCTATATACCCCCGGGAAAATGGCCCCCATTCGGCCCATATGAGTCATGGCCCAAACATTTTTTGGGGACATTGTGACTGGGACCATAGTGGAGGTACCTAAGTTAGTTTCGAGTGTGTGCGCATGAATCGAAGGGTGTGAGATGCATCCGCGCGCGAGTATTTTCATTTTTTTTGGCGATTTTTGACCAATTTTCCTCCGGAAAAGGGCCCGTATTAACCCCCTATGGTCCCGATCGGTCCGAGATATACGGCCGCAAACATGGCCCCTCGTTTTGGGAAGCCATGTTTGATACCCTGCCACGTGCCCTCCGGAAAAGGGCCCGTATTAACCCCCTTTGGCCCTACCCCTTGGCTACCTGCCCAAAATGAAATACATTTGAACTTGATCGTGATTCTGAGAGGGTCAGGGCGAGCGTTATTCCAATTCCAGGGGGGGGGGGGGGAGTAACGATATTTCCAAAGTCGCGTTTTTCACCCGAAAATCCTAAATAACCTTTTTTAAAAATGCCCGAATCGTTTCGAAATTTTTTCTAATTATGATAATAAAATAATAATTTATTTTTATATAGCGCATTACACATAGTTTCAATGTCCTGTACAAGGCATTACATATAAAATAGGTACATTTGAAAAGAACAAAAATATATAAGAGCAATTAATACAATCAATACAAGAACATACGCATATATTCACATACAGACATATTTGCATATTCATATACATGCACATACATAAAAACATGTTCACAGGTAGCATTGTTTGAACAAATGTGTCTTTAAACAGCGTTTAAATGAAGCAATTTCTGCGATTTCACGGAGGAGTATTGGAAGAGAGTTCCAGAGTTCAGGAGCCGAGTGTTTAAAAGCTCGCGACCCATAAAATTTGGTTTTTGGAGGTTTTGGGGGGTATTGCAGACAACTACCTTGAGCGAGCCGGGTGTTTTGAGTTGCATTTTTAACAGTGACAAGTTCGTTCAGGTACATAGGTGCTGAACCGTGGATAATTTTCAAAGTTATAGAATGATTTTGAATATTGATCTTTGGGCTACTGGAAGCCATCGGAGTTCACGTATAGGGACTGATGGAGCAAACTTGCCTTGTCTTGTAACTAATCGGGCAGCAGAGTTTTGTAAGGTTTGGAGTTTTTGTATTTGGGTGAAGCGTACGTTGTGATATAGACTGTTGCAATATTTTCCGTGTTCATCTAACAGAGCGACTTTTACAGTTCAAACCCATCCTTTTCCTCTAGATATGTAATCTGCGCATCTAATAGAGCGACATTTACAGCATAAACCCATGATTTCGTCCAGATGTTTAATGTGTCCATCTAACAGTGCGACTTTTACAGTCCAAACCCGTCTTATCCCCTAGAAATTTAACGTGCGCATCTTACAGAGCGATATTTAGAGCCAAAACCTATCCCCCCGACCAGACATTTACTGTATCAGTTGGACAGAGCTACCTTTTCTCAGATATTCAATGTGTGATTGTAACAGGGCAACTTTTACAGCCGAAACCCATGCTTTCCTCTTGATGTTTAATGTGCTCATCTAAACAGAGCGACTTTTATTGTCCAAACTAATCCTTTCCTCTAGGTATTTATTATGTGCATCTAACAGAGTGACTATTACATCCCAAACCCATTCCTTTCCTCTATATGTTATTGTGTACATCTAACAGAGCGACTTTTACAGCCCAAAACCACCCGTCCTTCTAGATATATTTAATGTGTACATCTAACAGAGCGATATTTAGAGTCAAAACCCACCCCTCCGATTAACCATTTACTGTAACAGATATATATCGCGACTTTTTCTCAGATATTCAATGTGTGAATGTAAAAGAGCGACATTTACAGCTAAAACCCATCCTTTCCTCTAGAAATTTAATGTGCGCATCCTAAAGAGCGACTTTTACAGCACAAACCCATGATTTTGTCTAGATGTTTAATGTGGTCATCTAACAGAGCGACTTTTACAGCACAAACCCATGATTTTGTCTAGATGTTTAATGTGGTCATCTCACAGAGCGACTTTTACAGCACAAACCCATCCTTTCCTCTAGATATTTAATGTGCGCATCTAAAGAGCGACTTTTACAGCACAAATCCATGATTTTGTCTAGATGTTTAATGTGGTCATCTAACAGAGCGACTTCTACAGCACAAACCCATGATTTCGTCTAGATATGTAATGTGCGCATCTAAAGAGCGATTTTTACAGTACAAACCCATGATTTCGTTTAGATGTTTAATGTGTTCATCTAACAGAGCGACCTTTACAGGCCAAACCCTCCCTTTCCTATAGATGTTTAATGTGTTCATCTAACAGAGCAAATTTTACAGCCAAAAGCCACCCTTTCCCCTAGACATTTACTGTATCAGTTGAACAAAGCCACGAATACAGAGCCTAATTTCTAGATATTTAGTGTGTGTACCTAACAGAGCGAAATTGGCGGCCAAAACATATATATATACACACCATCGACCAGACATTAACTAATCCAGATGAACAGAGCGACTTTTGCTCAGATATTGAATCTATGCGTCCAACAGAGCAACTTTTACAGCCGAAACACATCCTTTCATCCAGATATTTAATCTATGTATAATGTGGAGACCAGGATTAATCTATTGTTCAAAATACAATGCCTTATAAAACTATATAAAATTTGACAGGTGACTGTGATATCGGATAAGTATCCTAAGGTTAAGGTACGTTCGAAATAATTTCAATAATCTGTAAAAATTATCTGAATCTACAAATCCGTTCAATTTTCTGTATCTAAAATTTAGCGAGTCTATGCTCATACTAGTGATTGTATTTTGTCATATGCATATATTCTATCATCAATAATTTACTTATGGAAGAATGATTGAATGCAAAATTAGGGACATTTGATGTCGTCGCAATAGCATCAGCGTTAAGTTGTAAAGTGACATAACGCCAGTTTAATGCTAATGCGATCTAAGCGTCCATATTACTTGTTAAGTTATTTCAACTGGACCCCATCTCTTTCCATACAGACTGTTCTTGTCGGTAAATGCCCCGGTGAAAAAATTCTTGTGGACTTGATTTATGACCAATGCATCGATGTCCGATGATCAACGAAGAAATTTTGCTCGTGCGCAACATTTAATATTTTCCTTGAATGCCGAAACCCCTGAACATCCCCCAGTTCGGTGCCTTCTTATCTGTAGGTGTCCGGGCAAAAGTTTTCTTGACCATGCTTTAGTCATGATTGGATGCCAAGGGATGACTTGAAAACGAATTTCACTCGTGCTCGAAATTTTACAGTTGACCTCCCAGGAGGGTCAGAAACCCCCTTCTTGTCTGGAAATGCCCCAGTGGAAGATTTCTTGTCCACTGGATATGTGATCCATGCATCGATGCCCAATGATCAGCGAAGAAATTTGGCTCGTGCGCAATGTTTCATATTTTCCTGAAATACCGAAATGCCCCTGGAACCCCTATCCCGGGGAGCTTTCTTATCTTTAGATGCCCGGGCAAAATTTTTCTTGACCATGATTTTCAATCATGATTGGATGCCAAGGGATGACTGAAAAACAAATTTCACTCCTGCTCGAAATTTCACAGTTGACCCCCCTGGGGCGTTTTGGAACCCCCTTCTTGTTTGAGAATGCCTCGGAATTTTTTTTCTTACCTCATAGAACATACCATGTGAAAATAAATCTTGTGCTAGAAGTTTTAATTCAAAGCACAATTTGCGATCCCTTTCGGGGGCCTACCCAAGCCCCAACCGTGAAACTCAAGAAATGATTTTTTCTCATTCTTATCGATATGCAGTTACATACTGATGGTCAAACCTTTTGGCTCAACTTTTTACAGTTCGGTCATCGAGCTCTCAGTCTATTTATAGGGTCTTAAACCAACAGTTTAGGGTTTTCTTGGATTTTACCACTTTCCGGTGCACAAAATTTGGTATACTTTGAGGATTTTATAAAGTACACCTAAATAAACGCAATAATGAATAAAAACGTTTTCTTGAAATTTGTTTGGGGTAAAATCTTAAATTGATTGGACTACTATCTAGACATTTGTCAGCGAAAGTCTTTAAGGATAAATCCTCTAGGCTTTTTTAGTCATACAGTAAGTAAAATCCTATGGGTTTTTGTCATGCGACAACAGTTAGCAGAAATGTAAATAAGCCCTTTCTTGCGTCAATGGTAATTTAAAGATTGAATCATCACAGTATGCTTTGGCGGTTGAAATAAAAAATAAGATTTTGTAATGGCCCCAGTGTTTATGTTAACGTCATACATACAGGGAGCGCTTGCATTTTCATAGAACAAATCCTACATCAATAGGGCTAGTTCTAAACCTAAGGATTTATCCGTAGGCCAGAAAATCTATAACCTATAGGACATATTTTTCCGTACACATGAAAGGATTTATGGATATAAAACCTCAGGATATAAAGGCTTAAGGTAGCCCAAAATACAACATGTGCACATGATACAAATAGTTAATATTCAGATAAAGTATGGTTCAATGTACAAAATACAAACACTTTATTTTTTGTAGTAATTTTTAATGATTAGTCATGTTTAAAAGGTAAGGATTTAGATTATCCTCTGTTTCACAGGGAAACTTTTCCACCTTAACAGAAATTCATATTTCCCTCTCCTTCTTCTCTTTATAACCTTCTCTACTTCATATTCTGAAAAACATAATTTAAAGATTCTGTATATTTCAATAAAAATAACCCTGAAAAACAGGTTGTGACATAGGTGTAATAAGCATCAGGTAATGGTGTAACCACAAAAAACATTGACATGCCCCATGGCTAAGACGCTGGCTCGATAGCCTGGAGGTCGGGTGTTCAATCCCTGCATTGGTCAAGAAAGTTCATCCAGATTTTGGGTGTGGTTTCCCCTTGTCAGTGATACAGGGCGGAGGGTCTGACAAGGACAGCTGTCTAGTTGTTCGGATGGGACTCAAAACCGAGGTTCTGTCCACACATTGGCGTGCAACCGGTAGGGTTGCAAAGGGTGGGAAACTTTCTTGGAATTTTGTAATAAAATTATAATTATTTACTGGAATTTCCTTTTTCTCTGATACTTTTATCTATATAAACTATTTAAACTTATTTAACCATGTTAGTTGTGTTCCAAATGGTTAAACTAAAGAGATAAATTTAAGTAAAGGGACTGTGTGCATCAGAAGCTGTTTCGAGTATAGCTTTAATAATTCTTGCAATACCATCTTCATCATTAACAAATGAACATGTTGAAAAGTTGGTCTGTATAAGATCATTAAGATCTAATTTGAAATTCTTCGAAGCTGGAAACAATCTTTTCAGTGTGCTATGAGGGAAATTTTAGCCCGGGCAGCGGCGCTACCGCCTACTCTCATATCGAATTCCAACTGCCAAGGGATCTTTAACGTGCACTACAATGTGTACACGGGACCTGGGTTTTCCGTCCCATCTGAAGGACTAGGCAGCTGTCCTTGTCAGACCCTCCTTCTGCATCACTGACAAGGGAAATCACGCAGGAAAATCGAGATGAACTTTCTCGGCCAATGCAGGGATCGAAAACTTGACCTCCAGGCTAGCGAACCAGTGCCTTATCCACCGTAATCCCCCCCATTAAATATAAAAAAAACAACATTAAAAAACTGTACTGTAAGTAAACTCTAGATTTAAAATTGGCCCCCTAACCCTTTTGTAGAGTTGTAAAATATGTACGAAGGTTATGTACAAATTTAAGGGTCAATGTATATAAATTTCACGAAAAAGGCTGACATGCAAGATATGACTACATTTTACAAGAAAACAGAGCAAATCAAATGGGCTAATCCATTCATGTCCCAATGGATGACATCAAACATGAAAAATCCCCAAGGTTTTCGGAAATATAAACAAACCTTACCAGTAGCCATAGCTTCGTCTCTTTCTGAGTGCCTCTTCTTTAGCTCTTTCTTGATCTTTGAAAGGAAATATAAAACAAAGTTGAAGTTAATACTTACGGTAGTAAATAAATGAGTAGTCATGAGTAAGTTCAATGTTTATTTTTGGATCAGACAAGTATTATTACAATGAGATGTTGACTGCAGCGTGTCTATGCAAAGTGTGAGATAACTAGACCTGAGGTCAAATGTTAAATAAATTACCACCCGAGTAACTCATTATACTATGAGTTATAATATACCACCCAAGTAACTCATTATACTATGAGTAATAATATACATATTATGACAAGGAGAGGTAATTTATTTTGTTGGGCAGTTTCGGTACGATTTATACGAAATTCGAACCCAATTATCATTATGGTTTAACAGTGATGAATGATGATAACGATATATAAAGTAAACGTTTTTTTAAATCGGATAAAAATTGTGACCTGTTCAGGGGACCAAAAGCTAAAAACGTGTCTTTTCATACAATTAGAGGCCATAAAGTTAAATAATTACGATCTGATACATGCGAATATCGAAAGAAACCAATATCTTTTGGAGAAAAGCATATATTTCAAGTTTCTTAAAAATCGGATAACAATTGTGACCTGTAGGGTGGCTACAATAAATTGTGGGCGTACTGACGGACAGAGCGACGACAGTAACGACAACATGAAAATGAGGGCGCATAAAAACTAGTATCCGGGTTTGATTTTGATCCCCTAACATTTACGTGTAATTGTAAATTATGTACGAATGTCGAATGTTGTGGACCCTCCCGAGGCCAGATGTAATTAATTAATAATGAATATATTGAAAATTTCAGTGAAATTACTTTATTGATATTCTGTGCGAGGTTATTTCCATTAGTGATATCACACATGTCGGGGAAATATTAGCGTTTATCGCACACATGGTTGGAATTATTTAATCCATTCAATATCTAAGCTATCTGGTCATCTAAAAAGTTAAGTATGTGCTTGCCATGTGAATAAAAGGTATAAATAATAATTTATATAACTTCTGAAGCCATAATGAAATCCCCAAATAGACAAACTGTAATTTTAATAAATAATAGACCACATTTACCGGTCAATTTTGAGCTTCTTGGTACCATACTGGGAGGGTCGCTGTAACACCCCTAATTCGCATAATCTGGTTACCCACCATGTTCTTGTCTACACAAACCAGATCGACACCTACATCTGGTAAGCCGGTAATCTGAAAATAAAAAGAGTTTATTTTATCATCAATATTATCCACAGGTGTAGTATGCCGGTGCAATTAAGATATTCTTTTATATATCAATAGAATTATCATACTGAAGTGTGGCGCATTGACATTTTGCAGGTTCGGAGCCTTGTTCTAGACAAGAGACACATACATTAAGAGCCATATATCGTGATATACCTACCGCAATATATCACGTAGTCGTATGAAGGCAAATGAGTATAACATTGTAGCTATCTTTCAACAACAAGGGCTTGCTATGCACTTAACCCCCACATTTCAAAAGTTAAAATTATTAGGTGTTCATTGGCCCAATGCTTCACACTTGGTAATTTTCGTACAACCAGGGACTGGCAGGGACAATAGTAGAGTCCTCCATAAAAATGAGAAAGGGGCGACACCATAAAAATGTGGGCGATTAAAACAAATTTACCAAGGGAAAATCTTCTTAGGGTTTTCTTTGGGCCAACAACAGTGGGGAGCTTTTGGGCTATATCTCTGTAGTCATCATCCACCAACAGCCTCCACTGCGCTGTGCAGTCTTCAATGTTTGGTAAGTTATCTGCAAAACAAACATTAAAATGAAACAATCTAAATGTACAAATTCCAATGATTTATTCATGGGCGAAGAGGTCGATATATTCCGTCCCCTGGCATAAATATTCCTGTTTCATTGTGTTTTAATATTAGAATTAATTTGTAAATTCAGTCGGTTAACAGTGTACAAACTTTGGCTTGGTGTGTCATTGATGTGCGCCAACGCGATTATGACATATTCCACAGGAACTGTTTTTAGGAACTTCTTTTTATTATAATTGTATTTTTAGAAACTTCTTTTTATTATAAATTGTATTTTTAGGAACTTCTTTTTATTATAAATTGTATGTTAAGCGCATCTGAACACTTCAGTGAAAGATGCGCTATATAAATGTAGATAATAAAGGCCTGCAGAAACAAAAAAAATGTATACCCCTGCCTATAGGCCTAACCCCAACCTTCAATCTCGCCAACAAGAACAATTGTGTGCCTCCTAGTTCTAGGCTAGGGGGGTCCGATGGCAAGTGCGCGCTGTATTAAGCCTAAGGCCTGTCATCATCGAGTCAAATGGCGTGTTCGACTCCTCGGTTGTACGTGGCAAGGAGTTGGGTCGCCTGTCCCACCTCGTGGGTTTCTCTGGGTTCCTCCCACTGCTAAAGACCCCTACGCGCAAGTGAATTATTGAAATAAAATTAAAACCATGCATGTTTATAATTAAAATGGTAGTCCCGAAATGACCTAGTTAAACCCCATATTTCTCTCTCTCCCCCTAGCCTAGGCCTAACCTTACCTTGTTTACATCTCAGCGACCTTGACGAAAACTGAGCTGGCCTTTCTTTAACAAATATATTATATAGGCTAACCATAGCGGAATGGGTTTTATATAATATTTATAAGCTGGAGTCTAACCTTAAATTTTCTAGAACAAGGTGAAGGTCAGTTTTAAATTCAAAACGAAGTACGAGGGCGCACTCGATACCATCCTTAGATCGATTATCGGCACAGCACTCGATTTGATAAAAATAAAAAGCAAACTCGGGACAATATTTTAAAAATGTAATACTAAAATAAAGCTAGACCTCACCAGCTAAAAACCCGTTTGGGGCCAAAGAAGGCATAATGCCATAGGACTAGACTATGTCTATAATAAATCTAGAAATAAAAAGTAGGCTTGTCCGGAGCCGGAGGCCTACGCTTGCTTAGTCAAGTCTATTTTTAGAATCTTGATCCGTGAAAAGTATTTAGAATCTTACCTCTGATTGTGGCAGTATAGCTGTAGGAGTAGAAGAAACTTGTTTCGTTGGCGACATCGTAACGGTAAATTCATAGGCCCGAGTCACAGAGTAAAAATAACTAATTCTTGTCCAAGATGTCGAATCGCGCCTAAAACTACCAGCCTACTTCTTTAGACTTTGATGACGTAGACATGAAATCTGATTGGCTAATACCTCAATCATTATATTACATTATAATAGTTCCCCTGTTCAACCGGATGGAACTGAATCATAGAGGCTTATTGAATAGGGTATACCTCAGTTGCATCGGGTGTTCTATCAGATTATTAATAAAATTCTCAAAAATTACAATGTATATAGCAAAGGAAAGATGGCGTCGAAAAAAAAATGTTTTAGGGAAACATTTATTATAGGCCTACAGCATGCGCAATAGCTAGAATTTCCGATCGTCGCTTGAAGGCTTGACGTAAGGATTTAAATGCGATAAAATAAAAAACAATATGCTAAATATTATACAATTGGAAACATGCTTACAACATGCGCAGCCGTACGACCATGTCTCAAGATTGTCTCAAGTCATCGCTTGAATGCTTGACGTAAGAGAATTTCCGATCATCGCTCGAAGGCTGGACGTAAGATTTTACATGCGATAAAATTACATCACGTCCATGATTGAGGCGTATGACTGGGACATATGTTTTCTTGCTCAAAGCGTATGACTTGAGATGGATTGGGTGTCATGATGACAATGTAAATGGTCAGCGCTCGCCATTTTTTGTTAGCAAAAAAAAACCCTATGCAATTATTAGAATCGGCATAGGGTACCAAAACATATTACTAATATGTTTTGGTACCCTATGCCTATTCTAATAATTGCATATTATTAGTTACCGTACGTTTCTAGTGGTCTTATTATAAATTATAGATTATATAAATTTCTCTTAGAGTCTAGGCCCTACCAGAGTTTAATTAATACTGCCTGTAGGCTGTAGCTGTAGGCCTTCCTTAGTACTTAGTGTGTGTAGTCATATAGATAATACGGTATGGTGGGTGTAGTAAGGGCCTGTGGCTATGTGGCTATGCCTATACAATGTTGGATTGGGTTAGATTAGGTTGGGGGGGGGGGTAATAGTAAATTCCCAGGAGAATTACCCTAGTCTACATGCAAACAAAACACATACTTGACATATATGATACTGTAGGCCATAAAACAAACCTTAATTGAAAGAAAAGTCAATGACTCAATTGGGATCCAGATGTAGGGCCTATTGCATAATCGACATGATATTCATCCACAGCCTTGTACAGTAAGAAAGATATTTCAAAGTGGCTCAGGCTATTGTTATGACGATGCTTTCAGAGCCCTCCATCAGATAGGGTTGAGTTAGGGTTAGGTTTCAAAACTGGTTTTAGGGAGATTGGCAGCCATTTTCGAATTCGTTCTGAATTTCTTGTAGATGGAGGGTTCTTATAGCTAAAAGCATCGTTGTAACAATAGCCTGAGGACTAATTGACGAGACTGCGAAAATATTGAGCCATGAATACAAGAAAAACCCAAAAGAAATGATGTGACCGCATGGTCTTGATGGTAGTCATCTGACGTTTCTTGAGGGTGATAACTGATATATGGAATCATAAACTTAAAGAGAGATAATTCAATTCCCTTTCCCATAATTTCTCTAGAGAGAAATTATGGAAAAGAGAAAGAAAAATTATGGAAAAAAGAGAAAAATTATTGAAACCAGAGAGAAATTATGGAAAGGAGAGATAGAACATGTCATGTTATTGTTTTATCTTTTTCTTTATTCAATATTTGGAAGTGAAGGAAAACGAAGAGCTAAATCTGGAAACCATCATACATAAAAAAAACACCTTGATTCAAATAAACCCACAACTTATAAAATGAACTTTTAGTTTTCAGCGATGATGAATTTAAGACTGATTGCTGATGGTAAGGTGATGAATGATGATTTGAAAATGTACTTTGGTCTAACTTTGGATGTTGCAACTGTGGTCATTGCCCAATTTGATAGTAAGGGTAAGTGTTTCAATCAATGAATGAATGAATGAAATGGGGTTTAACGTCCTACGCTTAAGCACCGTACCTGGGCCAATTGAAGACGGGCATACGCCATACAGTGTGCTATGAGGGAAATTTTTGCCCGGGCAGCGGCGCTACGGCCTACTCTTATATCGAATTCCAACTGCCAAGGGATCTTTTACGTGCACTCCAATTTGTACACGGGACCTCGGTTTTTCGTCCCATCCGAACGACTAGGCAGCTGTCCTTGTCAGGCCCTCCTTCTGCATCACTGACAAGGGGAAATCACGCCGGAAAATCAAGTTGAACTTTCTCGGCCAATGCAGGGATCGAACACTCAACCTCCAGGCTAGCGAACCAGCGCCTTATCCACTTAGCCACCGTGATCCCTGTTTCAATCAAAGTACCATGTTTAATATTTTCTTATCGTTCACCCAAGTGGGTTGGGGTTTTTTCATGTAGCTGACCTGACTCTTGTTCACAGTTCAGACCTTCGCATGTCAGATTTTAATTTTTCACACAGACACAATGAGATGGACATGTCGATACACATTGTTGACATTTCAACCCATGCATCTCACTTTATGGAAGCAGCCCAATCCTTGGAATTTTTCAAAATTTTTGTATTTACAATACACATTAATTCAGATCTGCCATACAAATCTTGTGCCTCTACCTATCCACCTTTTGTAAAAATACATGTGTATGTACGATGTCAGCACAAAATTCTGTCTTCATCAGACCAGTTAAAGGGAAACAGTAGAACATCAAATCCAACTACCTTGCAAGTGTAAAGTGTAAAAAAAAGGAAGTTTTAATCTATGCGAGATGGACAATCCAATCATCTCATAGGAAGTTTTAATGTATGCGAGATAGACAATTGAATCATTTCACTGGAAGTTTTAATCTAGGGTGTATGCCAGTCAATTAATGATCTTTAACACATCCTACGATATAATTAGCGCTACAGTACAAAAGGTTATAGTTATCACAACAATTTTATAATACTACACATTTCATTAGTTCCAAACTCAATTGTCAAAAAATCAGGAATAGAAAATATGACATTTTAGCGTGGCAGGAGTGCTATTTTCTCCTCGGACACTCAATAATAATTGTGTACTTTACTGGTAAACAGTGCGAGTGGGCATCGATAAAACATTCAATAATTAGATATATACATGTATGTACAGTCTGTGACTCAAGCCAATAAAATTAACCATGTGAGAGAAAGTCATTATTTTCGTGAAATTCAGACACATACTTTTATAGATCAAAATGAATTCATGTATTTAATTTTTCTGAATAATGAGATATTTGATTTGTTATCTTGGGTATAAGGCTTTGTGTGGAACTGTTCACCACAAGAGTTCCTATAGAAGGTAAAAATTTGACTTTAATTTCCTCTTGTTAATTTTACAGGCTGTTGTGTTTTACCATATGAATTCCACATGATATTCCTTTCAACAATCTTTTCTCAGATTCCTGATCTTTTAGTTTTCAGCGATGATGATTTCCAAAATCGGATTGCTGATGATATTCTGATAAATAGTGATTTGAACAAATATTTTGGCGTGACTTTTGATGTTGCAATTGTGATTATTATCCAGTTTGATAGTAATGGTAAGTAAGTACCCTGTTTAATATTTTAACGTTCACCCAAGTTGGGTTCATTTGTCATGTATGTAGCTGACCTGACCCTTGTTTAAATTTTATTCTCTCTTTGAAATAGTCTCCATAACAATAGGCACAATAAGATGGACATGTCGATACTCATTGTCTCACTCAGTGAAAGTGTAATATTTTTTAGATTTACAACAAAAACAAATTCAGATGTGCCATACAACTCTTGCACCCCCATCCACCTTTAGTAAAAATGTGTTTAATGAAAGAACAAAATTCAATCTTTCCTAGTTCATTAAACATATTTTTAACTGAAAACTGATTTTAATGCGAAAGAAGAAAATAATTACTAAAAAAAATGTGCACTTTATTATAAAATCACTAAAAATAAAGATTAGGTTTACTGCCTTACTTTATTATTATCACAGGGATGGAATGCTGATGCACAGTCAAATCATCTCGCAGGAAGTTTTAATCTATGGCATATGCCAGTCTTCATTAACCCAGTTGAAGCAGAACAGTAGCACGTAAAACCCCCATTTCATTTTATTTATGTTATTTCATTATTTTGAAGGGAAAGAAAAGCAAAGAGCTTAGACAAATGATCCTTCTTAAAAGTTTGGGATCATAACTCAGATGTAGACCACACAATAGCCCTGCAAGAAGTTTTAATCTATATGATATATGTACATATTTTATAGTTTATGGTGTTTTGGTTAAATCAGAATTTACTACACCTTGTTATATGACAGGATTGCCATACTTAAAAATGACAGAGATTCCAGCATAAAAATACATCTTGCATGTTGACTGGATCTGAAAATTAACCATGGTAAGTTTAACTTAAAATGAGTCCATGTTGATTTTGGTAAAATGTAGATTTGTTTTTTTATATGCCCACACTTTCATGTGGACGTATATTGTGGTCGTCCGTCCACAATTTGTTTGTGGACACTCTACAGGTCACAATTTTTATTCGTTTTGACGAAACTTAAAATGTAGGCCTATCCCCCATCCGCTCACAACATATTTGTGCAATTAGTGGCCATAATACAGGAAGATAGGGTCTGATCTCATCTGTGATCAAAAGAAACCTAGATCAGTCTGTTAAAATCATGATTTTTCATACAATCAGGGACCATAATGCATGAATTTACTGTTTGATACATGCCAATATTGATGTCAATATACGTCCACATGAAGATTGAAGATGTGGGGGTATAAAAATTAATAAATCTTTTTACAGTGTTGAGTTATAACAAATATGTGTTTTTATACGCCCATACTTTCATGTGGACGTATATTGTGGTCGTCCGTCCACAATTTGTTTGTGGACACTCTACAGGTCACAATTTTTATTCGTTTTGACGAAACTTAAAATGTAGGCCTATCCCCCAAAGATCTGGTACCTTTTATATGACTATTTCAATAATACGCTTGAGCGTATGGGTCTTTTTCAGTAGAGTAGGAGGAAACGGGAGGTCCCAGAGAAAACCCACACGGTTGGACAGGCGACCCTACTCCCCGTCATGTACAACCTGGGAATCAAAACCACGCCAGTTGACTCAATGACAGACCTTACGATACACCATACACACCACTAACCATTCAACCATCCAACTCCCCTGATACAAGAGCGCAATTGAAGTAAACACCACAGACTATAAAAACTACATACTTGAAAGGTGAGCGGAAAAAAAGGCACAGGAAAAAAAGGCACAGTAAAAAAGTCACAAATTTGCCTAGGAAAAAAAGGCACAGGAAAAAAAGTCACAGTAAAAAAGTCACAAATTTGCTTAGGTCAAAAAAAACACAGGAAAAATGGGATGGATTTGGCACCGCTGACACGATCCCTGCACAGATTTCGTAGCTGTGTCTGCATCTTTACAAATTTCTTTTTGACCTTTCTGACGGGTCGATTGCCGATGGCATCCTGGGCGACGACAGTCTGGACTGTGGCTGATTCCTTCTGGAACCACTCCACCACTCTCCAGATGGATGGATGGTGTTGGCCGACAAGATGTAGAACTTGTTGTTCCATCCCCCGCAGATGTTGTTGGTACAGGGGGCACTGTTCATGGTTGCGTCATGTACGTTCCAAACTTCAGGAGGGAACATTGGGGGGGGGGGGTCTTCTCATGGAGAGGGTTAGGCCTTGTAGTGGGGTACTAGTCCTAGTGTCTGGACATGTCGCCAGGTTGACTGCGTCAGGTGGTAGAAACATCCTTTGGCTGCTTTGAAATCAGTCACGATTGTTTCTACAAACATCTCATGGCCAAGTTCTTCACACTTATCAACAATATAAATTGTGACTTTTTTACCTGTGACTTTTTTTCCTGTGACTATTTTACTGTGACTTTTTTTCCTAGATTCACTTGAAATGCCTGCCTCCAACCAGAATGATGGTTTAACTTCAAGTATGCACATGTGCATGGGCAATATGAGAGTGACCCCCCTCCCCCCCCCCCCCCCCATGTTTCTAAGAGTGCATTGTTTAACTTATGATTATTTTTTCTAGCAAGGATAATCATAACATCAAGACAAATCACAGAATGTTAGAAGCACTATACCTAGGGTTCCTGGTAAAAAAATGGTCATTTCTTTCATTGATGATTTTGGTATTGAACAACCCGATTCTCTTCGTTCTGATTACTTACAGATTGCTGGTGTAAAGTATGTAAACACACCAACACATATACATAGAACATTACCTACATGTTGTATACATGGGGTTAAAATGTTGAAACAAAATTCAAGTACTCAAATGTAAGTTTAGATACTGTGATAGCAATCACATTGATACATCTATATTCAAATTAAATATAAACAGTCTATAAAAATAAAAACAGAGCTAGAGAGGGAGAAATGCATTTTAATGTCAACTCGACAAGTAAGAGACCAACATGGTTTTACTTCTATAATTGGCTTTTGGGTTTGGGTCTTTAGCTGTGAGAAGAAACGGACACGATAAGACGAAAACTACAAGGTTAGGCATGGGACTCGTCTCTTAAACATGATAATGTCATTTAGAAGTGTTGGATTGAACTACATCCCTTAACTCTATGACCTACTTTATAATCTAAAGTGCACATGTTAATCTATTAAACGCTTAGGACTGTCAATGATGACTAATGCAAAAGAGACACAAAACAGCTTAAAACACACCTTTATATTTACCATTTGTTATTGTATGCAGATATTGTGGCAGCACGGCTCTAGCAAACATCAGGCCTTCAACAGGCAATGGTACTCTAGTACGCTTTGTTACCAATCGATTTAACGAAAGATGTATGTTACACATTTACATATTGATATATAGGTGAGTACTGCTGATAAGGAACTGTCTAGTAATGATGCCATGAAAATTGCCCAGAATTTTCCAGCGTGGTTTCCCCATGCCAGGATAAAGTGCTCCGCAAAAGAGTGTCTATTTGTATGGTACAAATGAAATCGTTGGTAGGCAAACGAAGTGACTTCATACCGTAACCTATTTACGATAAGTCACTTTGTCTGCCTACTGACAAACTGTGTTCCCTTGTATATGTAGGCAGTCAGGTAAAAGAAGCTTGAGACATAATTACACTCGGCCCACTGGTGCAGAAAAATAGGACATTAAACCCCATTTAATTTCATCTTTGCAAATAGTTTTCTTTGTGAAAGAACTGCAATTGCCAATGTTGTCAGTATCTCCAGAATGACGAAACTAAGCAAAATTAACAAAATAGCTTTCTCTTGGCACTTTTCGTTCAATCTTGGAAACCTCACAATTTTGTAGAGAAACTAGTTAGTCTGTCTTCTGTTGTTGTCAGTTTACTTGGAATACCAGATAACAATCCTTGTAAAAATGGAGGATCCCAAACTCCAAGTAAAACCTGTACAGACCTACTTGCCAAAGTGAGTACCGTAAACACAATTTAAATTGTCTACATAAAGAAAGATATTGCCATAAAAATTAATTCTTATTTGTGGACACTCTACACACTACACCATTGGTATTACATACTTTTACACTATTTGCTTACGAGGAGCAACCATCTTCAGGGAATTCGAACTCAATTGTTAGTAGATTGTCACAGTGATATTTTGAATAGTTTTCAAATGAGATAAAAATTGTTATCTTTAGAGGAACCACAAGCTAAAAAAGTGTTATTATAAACATAGAGTTTCATCAAATTCAGATACAAATGTGACCAACTGCCAATGGATCTTTTACGGGCCGACTATGTCTACGCGGGGCCTCGGTTTTTTGTCCAATCCTAACAACTAGGAAGCTGTCCTTGTCAGGCCCTCTGTCTGCATCACTGACAAGGGGGAACCACGCCGGGAAATCTGGATGAACTTTCTCGGCCAATACATGGATCGAACACTTGACCTCCACTCCAGGCTAGCGAGTCAGCGTCTTACCCACTTAGCCACGTGATCCCCCCCTTTTGGTTAAAAACTGTCTCACTATGACGTAGTATTGCAAAAACATATGGGGAATTGTTCAGGGCAGAATAAATCCAATCACATCTATATATTTTGCTACCACTATAATAATGGGTTTTATTTCAGATATTGTGGAGGTATGACCCTGTCATCAATTACAATACCTACAGGTAGCTGAACATCAGTAGGTTTTAAATGTAGCAGTGAAGTAGCGTACAGGAGTAGATAGAGTTACATTTATACAGGTAATACAAATATCATCAGTGAGGCATTGTGGGAGATACTAGCTCTTTTCACATTGGTATTAAACATATTGTACAGTTATCGTTTTATTGATGAAACTGTTACCAATATGCGAAATCTTAATAATCAAACTGTAGCTAGAGCTTCATTTACCTGAATTGCATGGTGTTTTTATAATCATCCCCCTAGATTATCAGGTGGCTTGGATACTGTGTGGATTAGACAGTGCCTGGCATATCTGCGTTATAACTTTATATGACCAGACAAGCAAAGATTTTCTGAAAATGCATGACGCCGATAATGGATGTTAACAATTTCAAATGAGATTTAACGTCCCACTATTCTGCTCCTAAACAGGGCTAATGGAGACAAGCATACACCATACGGTGTGCTATGAGGAACATTTTGACCGGGCAGCGGCGGTACGGTCTACTCTTATATTGAATTCCAACTGCCAAGGGATCTTTTACGTGCACCCCAATGTGTACAAGGGACCTCAGTTTTTTGTCCCATTCGAACGACTAGACAGGTGTCTACTCTTATATTGAATTCCAACTGCCAAGGGATCTTTTACGTGCACCCCAATGTGTACAAGGGACCTCAGTTTTTTGTCCCATTCGAACGACTAGACAGGTGTCCTTCTCAGGCCCTTCGTCCTGCATCACTGAAAGGGGAAACCACACCGAAAAATCTGGATCAAACACCCTACCTCCAGGGTAGCGAGCCAGCGTCTAACCCACTTAGCCACATGATCCCAGGCCTGACAAATGACATAATAGTTAAACAAAGCATTCTTTCTTTATTATATTAAACAGTCTTATTTGGATTAATAAAAGTAATACAATACAATTTAATTGCATCTGCTGTCGTAAACAGGATAATGGTAGCCATTCAAAACTTCTTTCAGTAAATATTGCATTATGCCTTTTCTAAGCTTTCAATAATTTTTTCTGAAACATAATCAGAAAAAGAGAAATCTGCTGATAAACATAATAAATAGAATTGTGTGTGCCTTTTCTAAGCTTTCAATAATTTTTTCTGAAACATAATCAGAAAAAGAGAAATCTGCTGATAAACATAATAAATAGAATTGTGTGTGTTTTTTTTAATAATTCTGGAAATGGTATATACTCATGAAATGTCATCCTACATTAATCTACGACCAACAAATAAATAGAGTATATTACAAGTTTTACTTCATCCTTATAGTAGGAATCTGGCTTCCTTCTATACAGCAATTCTTGTTTTGAAGATACATTATGGAAGATTAGATAAAGAGCTGGCAGTTCTCACTATAATAGTTAAAAACTAGATAATGTAAAAGACATTTGATGAAAACTTCATCAAATTGATCCATTGTGACCCAAAATTTAGCAATTGGATTTTGGGCCAAGCCTTGATCAAAATCTAAAGTCAGTACAATATAAAAAAAAGTAGTCTCGATTATTCATTTATTGTTTACTCATGAATGAGCGTTGAGTAATCCAGTAAATATCACAGGCTAGCGATGACATCGACAACAGATTATGGTCTTGATAAGTTAATGAATGTCTAATTAAAAATTCAGATAACATTTCAGACCTAAAAAAAGAACTGCAATGGGTAGATTTAGCTCTTGCATAATGTATAGTGTCTGCCAATGTGTACACAGGGTTTTTTCTTCGTGCCACTCAAATGACTAGAGGTGTTCCTTGTCAAGGGAAACCATGAATCCCAAGGTATTTTCTCGACTAACACCAGGATTGAACCATGGAAATCATTAGCTATGTCATTAAGTCAAATAAACTAACACAAACAAGAGGCATGTTTAAGATTACAATGAGTAGGGTTATTACCTGCCTAACCTTGTTGGTTTTCTTCCTTGAGTGTATGCAAAACCACTTTCTGTCGTTCTCCTATTGAAAATTAAAAAAAACAAAATAAAACTTCTAACATTATAAAAATAGATTGATTACACCTCTTCCACTGCTTTCTAAATATTGTCTGAAAACCGTTTAGTTCGACAATAGTTAGTGGAAATGAATAATATTGTTAATGTTAACGATTATATTTACCAGGCCAGAGCCAATCTCCTTTCGGTAATTGAGCAACAACTTTATTCTACCATGTCAGCTTGATTGTGGTGTGCTTCCTACTAAGTCCTTTCTAAACTATTCCACTTGCAAAAAATTTGTTTAAATCTGACCTGAGTTATTCCCACTTTTCCGAAAACTTTTGTTAATATCACAAAGACTATTTCTTTAACACCTTTTTTATTTGAAGCATTCATTGGGGTCTAAGAAGACAAACCTTAACAATAATCAGGGCTTCATGACCCTTCATTCTAGAGTTATGCCCTCTTCACTGAAATCTTTGTGAATGAGATAGAGGAGATAGTTTCTAACCAATCCTTTTCAGATTTTGTGTGAAGCATTTAGTTTATGGGAGACCTGGACCCTATCGGTATTCAGGGTTCGACAAATGCTTTTTTATTTGAAGCATTGCTTGCTGTCATAAAGAGGACGAATATTATCAATAATCAGTGTTCCATAACCTTGCATTCTGGAGTTAAAGATAGATCTAACCAGTCTTTTTCTGTTTTTGCGTAAGACATTAAGTTCCTGCAAGACTGAACTCTATCGATATTCACAAACTACAGTTGACCAGTTACACCAACACCCCCAAACTTGGTGTGCAGCATCTTAATGAAAATGTCACAAGCGGACGAACCCTATCGACATGGATCGTTCCATGACTACTCATAGCCCCATTAACCAACAGGATTTTTCAGTGTGGTTTGAGTCCGATGTTACAACAATCATAGGTCCCATGTAAATCAACCCTTAAAAAATGGAATTCCATATAAGAGTACGGTAGACCGTATAGAGGTGCTCTAGGGGCAAAATTTCCATTATAACACTCTTTATGGCATCCAGCAGGATGTAAACCCCATTTCATTTTTTATTTATTAGCCAAGTCAGTGCAGAAAAATAGGACATTAAATCCTGTTTCATTCAGAATGAAAATACCAAAGAAAAACATCCTTTACAATGTGGAAGTAATTAGTAATTGCTGATTCAGAAAGGACAAAATAATAATGAAAACTTAGTGTAAAATGGACAAAGGCTAAACAAATGCGTTCAATTAGGATTGTTCACATAAGTGATTAGAAAAAACAATAATTTTTTTAAAAATTACATAAAAATCATTTTATATACATTCATATAACATTAATATACACTTTTAGACCCATATTCTCCCGTTTTAATGTTCCACATATAGACCTTTAAAAAAATTAATCGATTATCCGAGGATGCATCATGTGCTATTTATCAACAAGCCAGCAGTGAGCCTGATGCCCCCCCCCCCCGCATTCCCAAAATAAATAGATAACACATATTACTCAATCACACATTTTTTTTTTTCAAAATTCTTGAAGAATTAAACTATACAACAATCAGTTTCATCACTCTCTTTCAGATAGAATCAAGATTATCTTGTCCCAAAGCATGGACCAATGAAATTGATTAGCTAATTTACGTCTACACCAAGTTTGAACATAGCTCAATTAGGAGAGTTATTGTATTCCAAAGTCTAGGCCAATCAAATTGCTTATTGCGCTGCTAACTCTGAGCAGACAATACTCATTTTGACCTTAGTCAAGATATTGATGCAATGAAACTATTACTATACACCAAGTTTCATCACTCTCACTTAAAGTGAGAATTTCAAATTTTCTAAGAAAGTCAAAACATAATTATTTCTAAGTGTCTTTTGCTCAATAGGTTATCAACTCACTATTATACGATCATTATTTCCAACCCTTAAAAATCTATGACACAGGAAATGACACAATTACTTACCTTGCTTTGCTATTGACAACATGGGGCAGCCATTTTCCAACAATGGAATTTGAAGTTAAAAATGATATTTTTGCCAATTTCTCAGCTGGCAATAGTGAATTATAAGATTATTCTTTAACAAGGTAGGACTGTTTATGGATACCATCTATTTATAAAGGCCTTATTTTAATAGATTTTAAAAATATATCTTAAAAATGTGAATTTGTAGCTTTAATTAGAACTAGAGTTATAGTGTCACAATTTTAAAGCATCAATTAATCAAATTGCTTATCTCTGCTTACCATAATCAGAAAACGCTCATCTTCAAACCCCATCAAGGTATTGACCCAATAAATGCATACACCAAGTTTGAACATTCTAGCTCAATTAGGAGAGTCATTGTGTCCCAAAAAGTGTGGCGGACAGACATTCGGACGAACCCATTCAAGTCCTCTGCTTTCTTCGAAAGGCTGGGGACAATAAGGTATATTAAATGTAAAGGGTTGCTACTTTTTGTAATTCTATTTTTATGTTTGCTCAAGATAAAAAAAAACACCTATGAATATCTAACCATGTATTATAATAGTATGTCAAGGCCGCCCTAAATCCACTGAACCATGACGATGGGCTTGGTTTTTTTTGATCGTCATAGTATAGTATGTGTCTCCTGTATCCGTAGGGTAAATTGTTTTATCACTGAAATAGTGAAATAAAAAGATTGCCTTCGTGATTATAGAACTAATTATCGAGGAGGCAATGAACAAACGAATACAGTTAACTATCACCAAGTTTTAGATGTCAGAACATGGGTGAGATTTGTTAGTGAGTGGAATGATTTTACTCATAGTAAAGTAAGTATTAAATTACCACAACCGATAAATGTACCGTTATGAGTCTATTATTAGTAGAATAAGCGGTAAATATTTCGTGTACTAAATAGCATCACTTGCTATTTATTTCAAGGCAGCTGGTTCGAAGTATAAGCTTATTTCTACACATTTTCTTGGCAAGGGACATTTTCTTGGGTATAGGCATTCCGATGGGACATTCATGTCGTGCACATTATATATTCCTTGGCAGTTGGAATTCGATATATAAGAGTATAGGTTGGGCAAAATTTATCTCATAGTATATTGTATATGGCGTATGTCCGTCTTCATTAGCTCAGTCGGAGCAGAACAGTAAGACGTTGAACGCTAATTAAATTCATTTTTTACCCATTTTGCCTGAATTGTACCCTTAAGTTTGTTTTCCATAAATTGTACCGTTCGTCTTTTCATAAACCTTTTATGAGAGATTGCATGAATTAGATCCAATAACTCTATATGGAGAGCATGGACTTTATGGAATCCACGGCATGAAAACGACACGAAGATCGGGATTGAGAAGTGCCGCCATTCAGTACCGGTACTAAAAATTAGGAATAAACATTGCCATACAACGAAAAGAACCCTTGTATCGTCTGAACAGTCGTCCAATGCGTTACATCCGTCGGTTGTATCGTGTAAACGCCGCTTTGTCTGTGCCGTCTTGTCTTTAAGGGGGGGGGGGGCAAATGGTTAGGTCTTTCATTGAATCACGTGGTTTTGGTTGTACGTGAGTAGGATCGCCTGTTCAACCTCTTGAGTTTTCTCCGGATTCCTCCCACTGCTAAAGTCCCCTACGCGCAATTAAGCGAATTATTGATATTAAATTGAACCATATGTTAGTCCCGAAATGACTTACTTAATGTCGAGTGAATGTTTAACCTCTCTCTCTCGGGACTGCGGCGACCTTTTAATACCTCGCTCTCAACCACACAGTACAGGCCTTAAGGAAGTAACATCGTGTAGCATTAGTCAAGAAAGGAGTGACAGTGTCAAAAATATTACACACCTTTAGCCTACCTAGATAGGCAAATCCTTCACGAGCCGGACACCACTCAAATGACACTTGATAAACCATCAAAGAAAGAGTTAGCAAATAAAACTAAAGCAGAACACAGTAGCCTTTCTTATGTTTGCGTATTCTTTGAAATCTGTGCGTTCAAAAATTTTAAAAAAACACGAAAAAATTCTGTATCCTGCTAACCTCGCCATCAATTTGTTTTTGTCCCCCGCCTTTCGAAGAAAGCAGGGGACTATTAAAATGGGTTCGTCCGTCTGTCCTTCTGTCCGTCCGTCTGTCACACTTTTTGGGACACAATAACTCTTTTTCTAATTGAGCTAGAATATTCAAACTTAGTGTAGGTGTTTATTAGGTCATTACCTTGATCGAGCATTTTCAGCTTAGGGTAAGCAGAGATAAGCAATTTGATTGGTTGATGCTTTGGGACGCGATAACTTGAGTTGTAATTAAGTTAGAGTGATGTTAGAGTGGTATATAGTTTCATTTCATCAATACCTTGATTAAGTTCAATAATGCGCATTTTCTGCTCCGGGTAAGCAGAGCGATAAGCAATTTGATTGGCCGAGACTTTGGAACATAATAACTTTCCTTTTAATTGAGCTAGGATATTCAAACTTGATGTAGATGTTTATTAGGTCAATACCTTGATGGAGTTCGAAGACGAGCATTTTTTATTTAGGGGAAGCAGAGATAAGCAATTAGATTGGTTGATGCTTTGGGATGCAATGACTTAAGTGAGAGTGATGAAACTTGTTATATAGTTTCATTCATCAAAAAGTTTAATAAAGAACATTTTCTGCTGAAGGTAAGCAGAGCGATAAGCAATTTGATAGGTCTAGACTTATGATGAACATTGTCTGATTCTATCTGATAGGGAGGGATGATACTTAGTGTATTGTTTGATTGCTCAAAACTTTTGAAAAAAATAAATGTGCAATTAATTAAACATGCATTATTCAAGAGCTAAATCTGCATGAAATGTTTTCTAAAGTATTAATTAGACATTGATTAACTGATCCAGGCCTTAATCAACTTTGGATGGCATCAGATTGCTCCGATACTAAACAGATTTAAACGTTTCAGCGGTAAATCAAATATGGCGCACCTTAACGCTTCGAGTCGTAGCTTTGATCAACCAGGACCGTGGTTGAAATTATTGCACAGGTCGGTCAAATCTTTAAATGCCTATATCTTCGCTTGCAATAGAGTAATTTGAATGAAATTTTCAAATTATTCATTTTACATCATCTACTTTCGAACTAGTATAGCAAGAATGGCTAGTTCTTATCTATATCTTGAATAATGTAATTTTAATATGTGTCATCTATTTATTTTGGGATTTCGGCGGGGGACATCAGCCTCACTGTTGGCATGGGGCCTGTTTCACGAAATTTTAACTAAGATAAAATCCGATTTTAGTAATTCGATTGGATAGTATTAGATTGATTTTAGCGCTTAGCCAATCAGATTTAAGTATATACTAAAATTTGGATTTTATCTTCAGTTAAAATTTCGTGAAACAGGCCCCAGTTCTTTATTTGACAGCCACATCGGAAACATTAATTTGTCAGCAATATCGACATAGACAGAAGCGAGCATTTATCCTATTTCATCCCTGGGTGACATTTAGCGATTAAACACAATAAAAAACACGATCACTTAAATGGAAAACAATCGCTGGTTTTGTACACATATAGTACGACATTTTAGTGTAGTATGATATGTCATCACAACAGCCCCGTGGGTTTTGTATGCTAAAATTGATATTTCTTTTGTTTTGAGTTGATTTGGGACCAAGCTATCCAAGAATGTCAGGGTTTAAGTTTTACGACCAATTGATCCCTCGGGACCACTCTAATCGAAGTCATGGCTAACTCCGCCAATTATATAGCTGGATTTTCATGATCTGGAGTTCCGTCTGGTTTTATTTTCATCATGCCGACCCCATCTATGATACACTTGAGGCAATTGGAAGTACATGTAGTTTTTATTGGCTTTTGTGGGGGGGGGGTCGAAATGGTTAGCGCGCGTTGTATCATAAGGTCTGTCACTTAGTCACCTGGCGTGGTTTCGATTCCCAGGTTCTACGTGACAAGGAATAGGGTCGCCTACCCAACCTCGTGGGTTTTCTTCGGGTCCCACGGGTTCCCCCACTGCTTAAGAGACCTACGCACAGGCGAATTATTAAAATAAAATTGAACCATGTTAGTCCTGAAATGATCTGGTTTGTGTCAAGTGGACTTTACCCCCCCCCCCCCGGCCCCCCTATCTCTCACTCCCCTCCCACATTTGGATGTAGACCTATTTTGACGCTGTGATCCGCCTGATAGAGGTTTGATGATATGATAATGTTGACACACGACCACGACCATTGAACATGTTTCTGAGTATTCAGGAATACGAGGTAAGGTGTGGATCCAGACTTGTCGGCAAGGGGGAGGGGGACGCTGCAGATGTCACTTGATCCGCATATGGATAGTATTTCTTGATTTAAGTAGTTAGTATTATTTTACCGCCGCTCCCTTTTACTTTTTTTCAAGAATTATACCTCGACATGTTTTAGTCAATAAGAAAACTCTTCCTTTCAAATTTAAAGTAGCAATATTTATTGATTTATAAAAAATCACCAGGCCTATTATGTAGTAACAGCATACTAGGGCCTATATGTTATCTACAAACTGAGTCTTACAAACCTTCTTGGCATTTCTCAAATAAAATAAAACCAAGTACGAACAATCCAAACCTTTAGACAAAATTCCTAAAATATACACGACAAATAGTGGTAACAGGTGTCCGGAAGAGTAAGCTTAGTCTGCATGGCGCGCCATAGCTACATCCAAACTATTACTATTAGGCGAAGTCTGTAAAATAGCGTGATTGGCCAATGGACTATCGGTATTCAAAATTCACGTGATTAACACTGTTAACGATGTAGTAGACCGACAGTATACGCGTCAGTTAAATATGTCTAGAATAATAGTCGAGAGAGACATGTTATATTTACCAATCAAGTCAATATGACGGCCGTAAAACTTTTTAACAGTTTAAATTACAACGTTTGAAAAATTAAATTCGCTGTCAATCAAAATAACCTGTAGCCAGCTTTTTTTTTAGTGAGAGAAGAAAGGGTAATATTTCGAGAATAGAAGTACCACGTCTGTTAAAATATCCAAATGAATATTCATATTGAACAAAAGGCTAGTTGATAATAAATTATTGCGACGGAATGTCACTTTAATGTTTTATCACTGGCATAGTGTGAATATACTAGTTGTTATACGCTAACACTAAATTATTAGATTCCAGTTATCTTTTCTGGATCTAACACTCGTAATGTAATTGTTCTATTTAAATATGTGTTATTTAATCAAGGGAATAATGGATGTAATGCATGTGTATAGCCTTTGATTAGGAAATAGAATGAAATGATGTTTAACATACTACCTTTTTTGCACCAACTAATGAAGACGGACATACGTTATACAGTGTCCTATGAGATAATAATAGTATTTACGTGTACACGGTACCTCGGTTTTTAGTCACACCCGAACCAATAGACGCCGTCCTACACCACTGACAAGGGCAATTCACGCTGGAAATTCCTAGGGAACTTTCTCGGTCTGGTTATTGAGCCAAGGCCTTAATGATCCACATCTGGAAAATACAAAAATAAACCGATCAGCAGCTTTATAGAAAATCTTACACACATTGACGGGAAGTTAGTATTTTTAAACATCTAAACCCTCAAGCACCCATAATCATTTCGATCGGAAAAATTCTATTCACAGATCTTATTTAATAAAGTATAAATTTATCAAATTGATACCGGCAGTTTGGATAAGAGGATTTTATCCACGCATGACCAGTTCCTTTGTGTAGAGTGATATAAACAAACTACCGTTCGATTTACCTGATATGTCTTTCGCCGGGTATCCAGTGTGTTTAAACTAAAGTTTGGTATGCGGTTCTACGCGAAAGCAGTTACTCAATCGAGTAAATTATGAAAATTTTATAAATGTTTTGGAAATATATATTTCAGGATTTGAAGACACTTTTTGTGGTGGATGTATAGCTACAGGGAAATCCAAGAATTTAATGAGAACTTTAACTACAGTCTAGACACCTAAAGATGCCATTTACTAAGATGGCGAAAATAGTATTAGTGCTATTATCTCTTATTTATACTATTGACGAGTGTGCTACTCAGGAATTCCCTAGCCCTTTTCAGTCCGTAAGAGGTAAATATCAAGATTTTAACTCAAAGGTGATGGATTTACAAGGCCAATACTGTGGTAGAATTTGTGATAAGAAATTTCAGTTCAGGCATGGAAATGATAGATGTGCTCCATGTTTCTGTGACGTCGATTGTTATTTTTATAATGACTGCTGTCCAGATAAGCTTCTCTTTAACAACAATCCAAGCGACGTCACTCCCAGGAAGCACGGATGTAGAAAAATCGTGTATAGTTCGTACCCAAAGTTTTCAAAAGTCATTGATGATTGTCCTCAATTCTACAGCAACCAGGAAACGATATCAAACTGCTATAATAAAGAGTCTTTACACTGGACATTTATTAAACCAGTTACAGATCAGAATACGAAACTAACCTACCGAAACAAATATTGCGCTATTTGTAATAATGCTTCAGATACAGTTGGATGGTTAACGGAAACGAGTTGCCTAGACTCCAGTGCCTATGGAAACTCAGTGAATCCAGAGGAGATTTACTTTTCTGTTTTAGACAGTAATGTATGTACACTGTCCTTTAAATCTAACACCGCTGGGTTTCCAGAAAATAGAGCTTGTTTTACCACAACGCCACCAATTTATACGAAATGTAATGAAACGGGACGATGGGAACGCTACGATCAAGATGTGGAAACTGCGTGTCTTTTGTACACTAACGTTGTCATGGGAAAATACAGAAATTTATTCTGTCGACTGTGTAATGAGCCGACTACTTGGCAACAACTCCAGATGGAGCCCCAAGGGAGGGTCGAATTTGGAAAATTAAGCTTAGCCACGCTTTTGAATCTTGGCGATGCAAGAGACTCAACGAGATCAAGTCCAAGATCCTCAGATCCAGATAAAGAATGTGGTGTGGATGAAGTGATGGATCCCCAATCGGTAAATATATATGTATATTAATGTAGAAAAAGTACAAGTACTTTAATGTTTGTGGTAGATAAATACTAAAATAAATATGTCAAGGTAAAAAAATCACGACTTTACTTCATTCTGACATATTAAATAAAATTAAATAAGATAGCCGTCTGCAATCGAGGGGGGGGGGGGTAAATGGTTAGCGCTTGCGCGCTGAAGATCTGTCATTGAGTCAACCGGCGTGTTTCGATTCCCGGGTTGTACGTGATAGGGAGTGGGGTCGCCTGTCCAACCTTGATCCCAATTATTTTATTCCAACCTTTTTTTTCACCTTGGTATTATTATATCTACTGAGAGAGAATCAGTTTCAGGCGAGTTATTTTGCCATGGGTAAGAAATCGGAGTCAGACCAGTTATTTGATAATCTAGCTTACGAACATGCACATAACAGACTTTAGACATTGTAATTAGTCATAGCTTAATGTTACTTTTGAAGTATTTTCCAGGTTAAAGGCATCTGTAATAAAGACGTGTCCTATTGAACTGTGGAAGCCCTATGTGGCCATATTATAATCTCTCCATAGATTGCTAACCTTTGAAAATCCCAACGTTCTCGCCCCTCGTTCTCGACGTCTCGCTATCTCGCCCGAAGTTAAATTCGTACCCATGTTTACTGACTACTATCAACAGCACAATTTCACAAACCCACAAAAATCACCCACATCCACCCAACTCCACAATAATCGTATACTACCCCAAATGAAATCACATTAAAAGTATCATAATGATGTCGCTTTTTATACGCCCACATTTTCACGTGGACGTATATGTATATTGCCGTCGCCCCTGTCCATCCGTCCACTTGTTTGTGAACAGTCTACAGGTCACAATATTTATCCGATTTCAATGAAACTTAAAATAATTATCACCATAAGATCTGGATTCCTTTCCATATTTTTCCGACGAAGGGCCTGACAAGGACAGATGCCTAGTCGTTGGGATGGGACGAAAACCCGAGGTCCCGTGTACACATTGAAGTGCACGTAAAAGATCCCTTGGCAGTTGGAATTCGATATAAGAGTAGGCCGTAGCGCCGCTTCCCGGGCAAAATTCCCCTTATAGCACACTGTATGGCGTATGCCCGTCTTCAATTAGCTCAGGTTAAGTGCATAACAGTAGGACGTTAAACACCATTTCATTCATTCATTCATTTTTTTAGATATTGACATATATCGGACTGTAACTTCATGGATTATGGTCCCTGATTGTCCGAAAATCATCACGTTTTAAGCTTGTGAACACTGTATAGGTCACAATTTTGAAACGATTTCAAAGAAGCTTGATATGCATGTTTATAACGCTCAGCTCATGGTTCTTTTCGATATTTGCGCCCATCGGAACGTAACTTCTTGAATTGTGGCCCCTGATTGTGGTCCCTCGGGAGGTTTTGAATTATTACCTGATAAAAAAAGGTTTGATTATATAACTGTTAACACCCTAAGGCAGGTTAAGTTCGAGTTTAAGGAAAATCGGACAAAAATTGCCAGACAAAATTTTAATAGTGTAAAAAAATGGTATATCAAGATTGTGGACCTGTAGAAGTCACAATTTTAAGTTTATTTTGATGAAACTTGAAGTACATGTTTATAACTCTTAAGATATTGGTTCCTTTCGATATGTGTGCCCATCGGAACGTAACTTCCTGAATTATGGCCCCTGAAAAATCGTCTTTGTTAGCTTGTGGTCCCTCTGGAGGTCAAATTATTATCAGATTTTTTTTTTTTTTAAAAAAACGTTTGATTATATCATCGTTACACCCTACGGAAGGTTGAGTACGAATTTCGGGAAAATCGGACCAAAATTGCAAGATATAATGGCCGCCGTTACGCGAATAGTGTAAAAATATGGAATATCAAGGCTGTGGACCCTGAAGAGGTCACAATTTTAATCCGATTTCGATGTACCGTAACTTGAAAGCATGTTTACAACTCAAAAGATTTTGGTTCCATTTGATTTTTGCGCATATCGATTTGTAACTTCATAACTTATGGAATTATGGCCTTTGATTGTAGGAAAAATCACTTTGTTATGCTTGTTCTCTATCCATCTCTCGAAAATCTGGGCGTATCGTGCCTGGCAGCCGCCGGCTTGTTTTTTAACGCACCCCAACGCTATACTGTGGCTAGAGTAGGGACCACTCTTTAAAGAGGCATTATGTACGATTTAGATAAAGCTTTGTTCTTCATTTGATTGAACTTTTTAAAATTATTATTTTTCTTTATTTCCAGTGCGATTGCCGCAAAAAGATATGTACTAATGGAGAAGTTCTGGAAAATGGTACATGTCAATCAATCTTTCTAAAATCTAATAACATTGGGTATAATATATGTATTCATGTGAAAGGAACTTTTAATATGCGCGGTCAAAGTGTTACTCCGGAAAACATCTTAGCAAACTATAGAAGCGAACATTTTCTGTCATTTAACTCTGACACAGACTTGGTTGTGGATCAAAGTTTCATACCCGTTTTAGTGATTCGCTGCGGAGAGGAGTTAGTTCATATTGAAGCAGATATATACGTGAAATTGATGTTTGAAAGTCCGGTAAACAACGACGATAAACAAATTGAACTTTTGAAGACTGTTAAAAATTTTGGTCCTGTATCATCAACAAATGGATTTAGTGTGGAAACCACTCTGGGAAACATTTGTCACAGAGTCGCCAGTGAAGTTCAAACTATTTCCGTGAGATCGAATTGTTCTTTAATAAAATCAGATGTTCTTTTAGAGCAGGTGCACATTAGACAGGAAGTCGCAGACATTCTTCCTAGTATCCAGTTCCTTCAACTAAATAAACTGATGACATGTTCCCATGTTTCACTGAATTCAACTGAAGTTGCACATAGCCTCGCTGACAACTCTCTGACGTTATTACGAAATAATCTAACATTAACAGAGGGCGAATACATGTCACGTGATGAACAATTTGTCGTGTGTTTGGATGATTACCTCAAAGGCACTTCTGTGGATTATTGTAAACCAATTGTTGGTAACCAAACAGCAGCTTGGACGCCATTAGGCATAACATCCGTCGTATGCACGTGTATTTCGTTGTTGTTCCTTATTATAACTTTAATTTTTTATTGCGTTATTAAAAACTTACGAAATGTGGTCGGGGTCAATGTAATGGGATTAATAGTGACTCTGATATTTGCCCAGGTCTTCTACGAGTTCGGATTAGAAATGACGGATTACCATAACCTATGTCAAGCCATGGGCATCCTTATTCACTATTTTTGGTTATCGGCCATATTTTGGATGAATGCTTGCACTTTGGTTTTATTTCTTAAACTATCTTTCCCACTAAAATCTCGCGGTTTTACTACAGGGCAGATATTTAGAAGATCTTGTATCTATTCAACTCTATCGCCATTAATAATTGTGGGTATTACCCTTGTGGTAAATTATGGTATGGATGGTAACTCTGGTTATGGTGGACCCTATAGTTGTTATATAAGAAGCGTCAATGAAAGAAGATTTGCCTTTGCCTTACCGCTAGGACTCTTGGTTCTAATCAACATCATTTTGTTTAGCTACACATTTATTAAAATCAGAGCCACACAGATGGAGTCTGCCATCAACAGAGAAAATAAAATTAATATTTTAGCGTGTTTAAAACTTTCTGTTATTACAGGAGCTTCGTGGATTTTTGCTTTCGTGTATGAAGCAACCGGTGCCATTGTGTTTGCTTATCTTTTCACCATTCTTGTTGGTGCTCTTGGCCTTGTTTTGTTTATCGCTTTCATTGTAAACAAGCGAGTTTGTCAGATCTGCGTAGAGAAAGTCCGTGGGAGCGAATACAGTCAGTCATCAAGTGCTTCTAAACAGAAGAAATATTTAGTAAAGTCATCCGGTGAAAGTCCACTTCCGAGCCTCTCAAAGGCCAGATCGGTTAGTGACCCAGAAAGTGAGGCCAGTACCAAGTCGAGAATGAATAAACGTGGAACTGATGAGGACCAATTTTAAGACGTACACAGACTGAAACTGGGCATCGTTGTTAATCAACGTTTCTGTGATGCACTGGAAATAGTGTACATATACTAATGCCATGTTAGATTCTTGGAAATCCAACGTAGAGAAATGTAGAAAAGGGCCATAGATTTCCAAGACTTTCTGACCTGGTGAACGCTCATCAACCTAGATTCTATGGAACATAATTAGCGACGTTTTGACTTGATTTCTGCAGTTTTCATCACTGTGATATAAAAAAGTTGATTACCATGATCAATAGGCATCGCTGTCTAATAGTGAAAGCCAAATAGAGAAATACAGTCAGTGGTCTGGATAGTTAAATTAACTTTAAACTAATACACGTGCACCATATTATAACTATTGGTATTTGACAGAAAATGAGACTAATAACCATGACCTTAGACCAGATAGAAATTAATAGTTGAACCTTTTTGTTTGAGCAGATAGCAGTTTGTTGTCCCACGATAACTAGAACAAAAGTTACCCCCACCCACACCCCGAGGTAATTGCCTCAAATCCCTTTAGGTGTCTATTTGACCGTCTAAATAGGTGGTATGCATATATCCACGCGTTGGTGAAATAAACCAAACTTGATTTGTTTTTTCTTATATGAATCACATTAAAATGGATGATATGTCGTTTATTGTGTGGAAGGGGATGCGGGCTTGAAGAGACGCAATATTCAATCTGGGATATACCTTATAATGATCGTCACTTAATAATACCCAGCACCCACACCCCACAGCCATCTCCAACTTTTATCAGATTTATATTATATTTCTACTCAATATAGATGACAACATTAAAAACATACTAGTTTACTTGTTATTACATTTATTCATTACATATTTCATTTTATGGCCCTTTCCCGAAACTTTGTAAGATATGCTCAAATTATGACTATTCGTGTAACGGATGTCCATCGTGTCTTTGTCCTGACCACTGCGAACCCTTGTTACGCCACTGGAAAAATAGTCCGGCGGCATACCATTTCACGTGCTATTTATTTTTATTTCGTATATTAATTGTCATCTAAATATAAATATTTTTAAATATACACCACTTTTTTTATATCTAATTTATTTAGATATTTTGTGAGAGCTCTCTTCTACACTCTTTTATACTTTTTATCAATGTTTCTTGCGTTTTATTATGTTGTTTTTTTTTCTTTGTGATTTTTTTTATCAAACAAATAAATTTCTTTATTTATCTTGGATCCTTATCAGTTTACTGAGATGGATATAAAATGACTGAGAATATTTTTCATCCCATAGTTTTGTGAAACGCTGCTAGACAGACGGCTGAGGACCAGATATTGGTTGTCGACGTTCCGGACAAAAGCGCCAATTTGCTATCCGTCGTTCATTCAAATGCAAGAGGCAAACTAACAAGTATTGATAGCTGTCTTCAAATCGATTCCCACAACTACAAGAGGCATATTTATGAATATGTCTGAGATGTTTGTGACCCTTTTAATCGCCCAATTAAAATGCGGAGTATTTAATGAATTTTTTAATGTTTTCTAGAGACACTGGCACTAGCCATTATTTTTACCATTCATTTATTCTCTCAATATCTGATTTAAAACACGCGCGTATTCGGTAGGATCTTTGATTGATATATGAAGTGAGGTATCGTCCGCATATAATTTTATATTTTACTCTGTTTTCGATAAAATCGTTTATTCCATTTAGTATTAACAAAGATATGATGAATTAAACATGTCGCGACATCGTCTACTATAAATGTGGGGAAATCTTTTGATGGGCCCCTTGTTATTACGAATACATTCAAGACGAATGATTGTCTACCAGATGCATGTAATATTTGCTATAAATGAAATGGGGTTTAACGTCCTACTGTTCTGGGCTAATGAAGGCGGCCATGCCGTATGCTATAAGGACAATTTTGCATGGAGCAGAATTCCAACTACCAAGTGATCTTTACGTGCACGCCATTGTGTATGCGCCTCTTCGGGACGTCGTTTTGTCGTCCCATCCGGTTTAATCTCACTGTGTCCCCCAATCAACTGGTGTTATAGGGTAGGGGTGTGAAAATTTAAGTAAACAGAGGATTATAGACTGTATCCTTATTAGTATTGTTCATCTAGTTAGGATTTAATTATTTTAATGATTCAAATATATTAATTAGGTTCACGTGTCATCTGTTAACTAGTATCTTAAATATTATGCACCTACCTTTTATAAGAAACTCAATATCATTAAATAAGGATAGTTGTCGCCCTCAATTACATTATATCTTTTACAATGGCTCAAGTTTGCGTACGGTTTATTCCTAATTCTCAAGGGGGACAAAATTTAGTTAATTTGGGGTATAAGTACAGAGTAAAAAATACAAAACCCAATAGCACCCATTGACGATGTTGCAAAACGACTTGTTCCGCATTCGTGAGATTATGTGATATAGTCAACGTATGGTTAAATGCCTTAGAAGAAGCTGATTTGGAGGATGAAAATATTTGAAAGTTTTCAGATTTTGTTACTGAACAATGGGTAGGATGATATGGGATATGTGGAAGGGATATGTGGAAGCACTTCAACACAGATGGTTCACGGACAACTAATCACGGTGAGGGGTGGCACAGTAAAATAAAGAAGACCGGAACAAGCCACCCAAATATATTTAAATGTATTAACATTGTGTCGAAAGAGCAGTCTTTTACTGAAAATACAATAGTTCAATTGGAGAACGGGAGACGATTGCCCCTAAAAGGCGAAAATATGTAAGAGTGGAAGAATCTATTAATGGTCTAAAAATCGAAAGAGTGGAAGAATCTATTAATGGTCTAAAAATCGAACTGTTAAATGGGGTAAAAAGTGCAATTGAATATACTGACGCCATATCACATTTAGTTGGGTTATGATTTGTGTGTGATACATGTATTTGTTGTTACTTTTATGTAATTTGTTGTGAATAAATTTGTTGATTAGTTTAAACAAGCGGACTATACCTTTAACACCATTGTATTCGATAACCCCATTGCCTCGATGAACTTTCTCGGCCTACAAGGGTTTGCTAAAGTAGTTCAGCAATGGGTAGTTAAAATGATTAGGTATATTGAAAATTTCAGTCAAATTACTTTATTGTGAATGAAGTTATAAAACTTTGAATTTTTGACAAGATGGAGCTAGAATGTTTATTATTGTAGCAGCGGTACTTCAATTTTTAGAAATAGTTAAAAAAAAAAATAGAAATAGCGAGGGTTCCAATCCAGTGGTCTTGAGAGTTAATAATAGGCTTGTCATGTTAATAATCGTTTAAATAATTTATATAACATTTGAAGTAAAAACAAAGATTTGCATATAGGAAGATTCATATCTTACACTATGCATCTTTAAATATTTTGATTGTATTTTATACGCCCGAATTTGATGTGGACTTATCTATATAAATAAAGTCAACCATGCCTGTGTGTATGTTAGCCCATCACGCTTCGTCGCCGCAATCCACTTCCACGTGTTTGGTTTCAAATTAACCAGCATGATCTCGATATTGATATAGGACATGATTTATGTATTTTAAGGTTATAGATCTTGGGCCCCGCACAAAGCCGGATCCATCTAGGCTTAATTAAATGTTAAATGTGGATTAAGCCATGAAAACTTAGATGCTATCCGACGATCAGCAGCTCTAGTTAAAGCGGAAACGGATTAACCAATGGTTTAGCAAGAGTTTGTGTTGGCGGAGAGTTAGTCCCACAGGTGTAAAAAGGCGCATGTAATACCTGTTATTTAATTTTAATACAACCCCCACCCTCTTTATCAGATTTATTTTTGTACTCAAATATAGACGACAATAGTAATCATATTTCATTTCATTGCCTTTTATACGGCTGAGAGGATTATATTGCCCCTGATTGTAGGTAGAGCGAGGCTAGTTTGCACTAGGGGCAAATCCCCACCCAATTCATATCTCGCGCCTAGTGCATGATGACGCAACTGCCGCCAAATGGATTGGTCACCTGACCGATACGATTGTTTTACATTCAATTTGGTGGACATCATGAAATAATTGTCGAACTTGTGCAGTAAATTTGTTTTTTAGACGTCCGTCCGTCCAAAATTGTTTGTGGACTCTCTACAGGTCACAATTCTTACCCGATTTTGACGAAACTTGAAATATAGGTTTATCGCCAAAAGATCTCAGCTGCTTTCGATATTGGTATGTATCTGATCAAAACTTCATGGATTATGGCCCCTGATTGACGAAAAATCACGTTTTAGCTTGTGGACCCTATAGAGGTAACAATTTGGACCGTTTTCGATGAAACTTGTCATGCATGTTTATAGGCCAAAGATATTGGTTCCTTTTGATATTTCCGCCTTTCGGAACGTAAATACCTGAATTATGGCCCCTGATTTTCCAAAAAATCACCTAGTTTAGCTTGTGGTACCTCTGGAGGTGACAATTATTATCTGATTTAAAAAACTGTTTGATTGTAACACCGTTACACCCTAAGAAAGGTTGATTTCGAATTTCGGCAAAATCGGACCAAAATTGCTATACAAAATGGCCGCCGTTTGTACGCGAATACTGTTAAGAAATGGTATATCAAGGTTGTAGACCCTGAATAGGTCACAATTTTAATTCGATTTTGATGAAACTTGAAATGCATGATTATAAGCCAAAGACCTTGGTTCCTTTCGATATTGGCACATATCGGATCGTAACTTCCTGAATAATGGCCCCCGATTATACGCAAAATCGCCTTTGTTTAGCTCGTGGTCCCCCTGGAGGTCACAATTATTATCCGATTTAAAAAAAACGTTTGATTATATCACCGTTACACCCTAAGGAAGGTTGAGTTCGAATTTCGGGAAAATCAGACCAAAATTGCCATACAAAATAGCTGCCGTTTGTACGCGAATAGGCCTACTTATAAAAAATGGTATATCAATTAGGTTGTGGACCCTGTAGAAGTAACAATTTTAATTCGATTTTGATGAAACTTAAAATGCATGGTTATAACCCAAAGATCTTGGTTCCTTTCGATATTTGCACATATCGGATCGTAACTTCCTGAATTATGGCGCCTGATTATACGCAAAATCGCCTTTGTTTAGCTCGTGGTCCCCCCGGAGAACACAACTATTATCCGATTTTAAAAAAACCCGTTTGATTATATCACCGTTACACCCTAAGGTTGGTTGAGTTCGAATTTCGGGAAAATCAGACCAAAATTGCCATACAAAATGGCTGCCGTTTGTACGCGAATACTGTTAAAAAATGGTATATCGTGGTTGTGGATCCTGTATAGATCACAATTTTAATTTGATTTTGATGAAACTTGAAATCCATGGTTATAACCCAAAGATCTTGGTCACTTTTGTTATTTGCGCATATCGGGTAGTAACTTCCTGAATTATGGCCCCTGATTGTCCGTAACGTCGCCTAGATGGTCCCTCTGGAGGTCACAGTTATTATTCGATTTAAAACATACGACTCTATCACCGTTACACCCTTCGGAATTTAATCACGTGACTATTTCTGCTGACTCCAGCCCATTCGTTTATTTAATGAAATGCAGAAATAGTCACGTGATCAAATTTATTTCTGTAATGTGCATGGAGAAAATCTTGAGCAGAAAATCTCGAGTAGAAAATCTGAAGTTGAAAGTCAAATGTCAAACATTGATTATTGAAAGTAGAAATTCTGTTGTTGAAAGTAGAATATTTAAGACTTAAAGTTGAAAAGGTGGACGTATTAGGTTGAAAACAACGAGCGGTGTATGTTTCCCATACGAAAATGTCCATTTCGGATAAGAAATTTCTCTTTTGATTTTCGACTTTTACTCTAGTCTAGATCGCATTTTGAACCCGATACCCCGCCATAATTACACTTATGAATTTGGCAAAGTCCAGGATGAAGACGGCGGATGTTTAGGAAAACCGTGAGTGTAAGAAAAGTGTATGACTGATAACAATATTATATACCGTGGGCGGAGGGCCCTACATCTCGAGGACCTATAGTCTTCAGGATACGACGCCTATAGGTAAGCCCGGCACTGTTTTGGTAACAAATATATTTTACCCCGTTGATTGAATGTCTTTTCCAATCCATGAATTTGAATCGCAATTTTGTGAATTAAAGCTTACAGTTTACAGTACCACGTACAATGTATTTTTAATTAAAGGTTAGCTGTTTTATTCTACCCTATAATGTCTGGGTGGTTGTCATTGGACCTCCATCCACTATGGAGAATCTTCTTCATGGATGACACAGCCTCTATCTTATCGTGGTGGTTGGCTAAATTCACATTTTCTTGAGGATCTTTAACATGATCATACAACTCGACTCCAACAAGGGACCGTGAATAGTTCGGTTTAAAAACTGGCGCGCCGTTAAATCTAGTCCATTCTGTATAACGATATTGGTCTGTTCTTACGGTGTATCCCATTATACCATTACCTCGCTTGTTTTGAGAAAATGCTGCCATCTTCCATGGACCATTTGGAGATGTTATCAGTGGTAGCATGCTCTTGCCTTCTGTGCAAACACTGACATCGGTTGATTCCTCTGGACATATGTTGAGTTTTGGTAGTCTGGCGGCATCTACCAATGTTGGAAAAAGATCTACGAACTCAACTAGTTGATTAGTGACTACACCATGGTCCGTTAAGCCAGGAACCCTTAGCATCATTGGGGCATGAACAGCATCTTCAAAGGTAGTATGCTTTGTCCACAGTCCATGCTCTCCTAGTGAATACCCATGGTCACCAACAAACGAAATTATGGTGTCGTTCATCAGGTTGAGATTTTTCAGTTCAGATAAAACTTCGCCAACCAAAGAATCCATATAGGAAACGGCACTGAAGTAAGCCCTTCTCAGATCCTTTACGACATTGTCGGGTAAAGTTGTGTTTGGATTGCCGGTGGCATTTAAAACTGCGATATCATTAAAAACTCGAAGTTCTGCATAATTACTCCAAGCTTTATCTGGCATATCAATGGGAGCATAGTCGTTGGTCGGTAAATCTACCATACTGACAGGTATGTCAGAAAGAAATTTCTGTGGAAATAAGAATGGTAGATGAGGTTTGTGAAAACCCACGGCCAAGAAGAAAGGTTGTCCAGCTGTTGCTAACTCATTCAATGACTTCTTTGCCTGTGCCGAGATCATCTCGTCAACCAATGGGAACTGTTTGCGTTCTATGTCAGGCACAGCCCTCCAACTATGGCTGTGTCTGCTGTGTCCGTAATGATGTGCTTGCGAAACGTGATAATTTTTACTCCACGATATAGGATCGTCATAGTTGGATGAAAGGCCAGGATGAAATATCTTACCAATTCCGACACTAGTGTAACCATGATTTTTGAAAAACTGAGGAATGGTAGTGAAATTTCCACCAACATTACGGAAATATGTCTCCAGGTCGTAAACATGGGTTGTATCTGGTCGTCGCCCGGTTAGAAACGACGATCGACTTGGTCCACAAACAGCATACTGAACAAACGCTCGCTTCATCACCATACTCTGCGATGCTAAAGTATCAAGATTTGGTGTATGGTTTGGTCCAAGGTGGAGTCCTTGATAAACGCCAATGTTTGGTCTAAAATCATCAGCTACTAAAAATAATACATTTTTCTTAGCACCTTGGACGTATAGCGCTATACTTAACAAAATATAAAAGCCAACAATACCATTCCCGTCCATTACGATTTTTTCGGCTTATAAAAAAAATAGGCAGCTGTAGATTTTATATCTTATCTATTCTGTATATTTAACATAGATTAGAGTTTTAGATAACGATTTAGGTGGTTCAGTGGGAAACCAGAAACTTCCGGTTGCATAAAGGTGCTGGTAGAGAAAATTCCTCTGATTTTCAACTCCGGTTTACCCTTGTCAGTGTTGAGTGGCGTCTAGTCGTTCGTCTGGATCGAAAACCCGCTTTCCGTCTGTGTATTCGGTGCTGTACATGTGAAAGTCCCCACATACAAGGGCGTGGATTTGTCATGAACAATTTTTTTTTTGGGGGGGGGGGACGGACGAACACTGGAACCTTTCATTACCAAACCGAAGCGTGCGGGATCGATGACACCCGTACCGAAATGAAGTGTTCACTTCCTCTGAAGTGTTCATTTCTAAGACACTCCTAGGACGCTTCCCCTGAAGTGGATAAAAAACCTCATTGAAGCGTTCATTTCTAACACATTTCTAGGACGCTTCCCCTGAAGTGGATAAAACACGTTATTGAAGCGTTCATTTCTAACACACTTCTAGGACGCTTCCCCTGAAGTGAATAAAACGCGTTATTAGAGCGTTCATTTCTAACACACTTCTAGGACGCTTCCCGAGAAGTGGATAAAACACGTTATTAAAGCTTTCATTTCTAACACACTTCTAGGACGCTGCCCCAGAAGTGGACATAAAACTACACCGACGTGCTCATTTCGTTGACACTGCAAATAGATTGTCTTATTCCACAACATGCCATTCACACTTCTGGGAGATAGTCCATATACAAATACGTGCCATCCACACTGCTGGGAGATTGCCCATATATAAGTACGTGCCATTCACACTGCTGGGAGATTGCCCATATATAAGTACGTGCCATTCACACTGCTGGGAGATTGCCCATATATAAGTACGTGCCATTCACACTGCTGGGAGTTGGTCTATATACAAGCGCATGCCATTCACACTTCTTGGAGATAGTTCATATACAAGTACGTGTCATTCAAACTTCTGGGAGACAATCTATATCCAAGCTCATGCCATTCATACTCCATATACAAGTACGTGCCCCCAGTTTTAAGAAGGGCGATAATATAACATACAAGTAGCCAGCCGCAACCCCCTACTTGATTCCATTGATTATCTGTGTGTGGTATTACTCTGGGTATTGCATTCATGTTTACAATATTTATTTTGCTGTTTATTGTTAGTGCATAAAATTTACTAATTATGTAATGGAGTGAGTGGTTTTTGTTGCATACACAACTTTGAATTGAACAGTTGGCAGTATATTTGGTTAGACACTGACTGGCAGTAATGTCTAGATAATCCGATATGAAACCATTTGTGCTGGATTAGAAATTACCTAACCCTGAATTCACATTCAATGCAAAAGAAGCCATGTCGTGAGATTCTTTAATCCCTGACAATATCGATACCTGGATTTCATCTACATTCTCACGGTAATTTCATAAAATGTATACACACATTCGTTTTTATATGAAGAATGTTTTCCTATATTATTCAATTAAATATTATAAATCTGAAATGAAAACGAAACAATAAAAAAGTATCCCCGTCCTTCAGTATATCCCCTCTCCCAACTCATGCAACCCAAGCAATGTCTTCCTTTCGTACACAGTTTGAAATGAAATGTATTCTATTTTCACATATTGTCCACTATTAATACCTTTTCGATTGTTAATTTCAATGGGATATACTATAAGGGGGCTTAAATCCCATTTATATTTAGATACGTTTAATTGCGATATATTGAAACTAAAGGATCAATCAGATAAAATTTATTTTAGTTTGTTATCCTTAATCAATTACATCGTTATTTCCTGGATTCCAATATTCCTGTTTGATCAATGTTCACATATTTTAATCTATTGTATTCCCATCCCTTATTTTAATTAATATTTAACTCTGTCTATAAATTCATCTTGGTTGGAATAATGTCCAGTTTAAGACTTTTAAACAAAATTTTATTCACGAAGTTGTAATTTCCTGCATTTGGGTCACATAGTTTAGCTTTGTTTTTTTTTTAAATTGAAACTAAAAAGAAAGCATTTTTCTCATGAGTCTATTTTATTTCATCACTTAAATAACTAATTACTTATAAGACAACACTCGCTGATTGCGCGGATCATTGGTTTTATGGCCTAATCCTAATCATTGCTAACTGATAAGGCTTAGTTTTATGACTTAAACAATGTTGGTTTTTTAAACCTCGGTAGGCGGCATAGATCTAAAGATTAAAACCCAGTCTATAGACCCTTAAGTTACTCATGCATGGAAATCACGAAATTTATGTTTTGGGTAAATTCACTATTTAAAAATAATGCTCAATTGAATTACTTATATTTCTTATATTCTATCTATTCCCATGAGTCCTGATTTCAAACTATGCAATTGTAGTTGTTACCCAATAAACCAAATTACATTTTCAACAAAAAATTGTGGGAAGCTTAAGAAATCTGACGATATAAACCTAAATGAAGAAATACAATGGTCAAGCTATTTCATATGTACTTAATGGTGGGCGCGCCCTTATAATTTATTGTTTATAAAGTGATATGATGAAGAAATGTTGAGTTATTATGCATCTTGTTATCCACTCTTGTTACCTTTCCAATTGTTAATTTCAAGGCGCATAAATCCTTTTTATATTTAGATAAGTTTAATTTTGATAAATTGAAACTAAAGGATCAATCAGATAAAATTTATTTTAGTTTGTTATCCTTAATCAATTACATCGTAATATCCTGCATTCTAATGTTCCTGTTTGATCAATGTTCACTTATTTTAATCTATTGTATTCTCAAACCCTTATTTTCATTAATATTTCACTCTGTCTATCTTGGTTGGAATAATGTCCAGTTTAAAACATTTCAACAACATTTTATTCATTTATGAGGACAAAACTTTGTAGTATGAGAATGATAAACCGTATATAGTCTAACCTAGTTCTTGCATTACTTTGCACGTAATGTTAATATTAAGAAAGAGAGAGAGAGTGAGAGATAGAGGAGAAACGGGGTCTAACGTCCACTCGACACAAACTAGGTCATTTAAGGACTAACGTATGGTTTTTTTTCAATTTTTATTCCAATAATTCGCTTGCGCGAAGAGGTCTTTAGCAGAAACCGGTGGAAACCCACGAAGTTGAGAAGGCGCCCCTATCTCCATGTCACATACACTCACAAATGGGCTCGAAACCACAGCTGCAAGCCAGAGGTGACGACTAGCTAGAGGTCGAAGCGCGGTACTCTAGACTACTAGGCCACCCCCACCCCCCCTGAATATAAAGAAGAAATAAAGCAATGAACAAAATGACATGACTTTAACTTTCGTCTTGTATAAAATATCATTTTTACAAAAAATCATGATAAAGCAACAAGAAGATCCCCCCCCCCCCCCCGCGGTGAAAATGTAAAATTATATACAACTTCGGGGGCATATAATTGATACAGTGAATGTTCAATTTAGATGGGGTTTTTTTAAATCAAGTCAACTAAAGTAACATAGAGGGTCGGGTTGGGGGAGGTGTATTGAAAGAACATATTGTTGCTAAAAGGGAATGTTTTATTGTTGTAATCATATATAGCGTTCATTTCGATAATCACCGCTCATGATTATCGTCTTTTCATTACGGTGCCCACGCAATGATCAATCAAGGGATTAGTAAACCTGACCAATCACATGCACTAACTTCATTTCGCAGTTTCAATAAATTTCAATAACACAAATTCAATCATTTGGTCTCGATTGATTGAACTCAAACAATATGTCTATCTAAACAAACCAGACATACTTTGCTTACAAGAGACACGACTCACTCCTAAAAACAATGACATCAATCTAGATAACTATACATTAGTTAGGCGCGATCGACCAGGCCAATCAAATGGAGGTGGCCTTGTCTGCTACATTAAGGACACAATCCCATTTAACAGACTATTAATTAACCCAACAAATAAACTAGAACTAATGGCAATTAACATTGATATAGGAAATAACCAATCCCTAAGTATAATAAACATCTACAATCCACCTACTAACAAATTAAAAAGTAAGGACTACGACAGGATTCTGAAACAAATTCCGGGTGACAATATAATTATATGTGGGGATTTTAACTGTCATCACACGTCATGGGGATCACCAGAAAACGACACAGATGGGAAAGAATTGTACGAATACATAGAAGACAGCAGTCTTCTTCTACTAAATAATAACAATAGCGAACCAACCTTCGTAGGGAAAAACAGTAAACATGGAACACACATAGATCTGACGTTAGTCTCAGCTAAACTTTACGCAAATTGTAATTGGGAAATAGGGAACGAAACTTTGGGCAGCGATCACGTAGCTATACATACATCCCTACACTACCAAACCAACAAAGAATACACCAAATGTCAGGCTAAATGGAAAATAAACAAAGCAAACTGGGAATTGTACCAAAACTTGTGTAATCACTGGGATTTTGCATCAATAAGAAACGACAATATAGACACATTCGCGGACAATCTAACAAAAGCTATAATAAGCTCAGCAGAGCAATCTATTCCTCGTACAAAAGAAACCAATAGGAAATCCCCAAAACCTTGGTGGTCAGACAACTTACAAACTCTAGTTAACACACGAAAAACGGCACTACGAAAGTACAAACGGAGGCCGAATGAAGAAACTAGATCTGACTACCTTGAAGCAAAACTTTGCGCAGAAATAGAAATAAAAAAGGCCAAGGAAGAAAACTGGCAAAATTTTTGTAATTCCCTAAATGATCGAACAAATCTAAAAACAATGTGGAATAAAATATCAGCAATAACCGGTAAAAAAGTAAAACAAAACATTCCTTTATTAAAATATAAAAATGAAACAGCCTTAAACAATACGCACAAAGCAAACCTGTTAGGACAAACTTACGCTGACGGCTCTAGCAACAGCCAACATAACGAAGCATTCAAGACAATTAAAAATACATTCCTACAGAATCAACCCCCAATAATACATGAGGACAAAGACAATGAAACAGATTTAAATAGTCTCATTAACATAGAAGAGTTGGAAAAAGCTCTACGGTCTAAAACTGATAGTGCAGAAGGGCTAGACTGTGTTAAATACACAATGTTAAAAAACCTACCCGATAAAGCACTATCGTTAGTCCTAGAAGTTTTTAACCTATCATGGAATACAGGAAAAATACCACAAGAATGGAAAACCGCCTCTGTCATCCCACTACATAAACAAAACAAAGATAAAAATGAAACGACGTCATATAGACCCGTAAGTCTTACTTCCACTCTATGCAAAACACTAGAAACAATAATCACAAACAGATTAAAATTTCACTGTGAAAGTAACAATATCCTAACAAGTCAACAAAGTGGCTACCGCACTGATCGCACAACAATTGACCATATCATTAGATTACAAAATGACATATGCAGAGCATTCACGGAAAAACAATACCTTTGCGCAATCTTTGTCGACCTAACTAAGGCCTTTGATCTCGTATGGGTGGATGGTCTTTTACACAAACTCCACAATGCAAAAATTAAAGGCCGAATGTACAAGTGGATAGAAGATTTTCTTAACGATAGGAATATCAGAGTACGCGTAGGTAACTGTTTAAGCAATAAATTCAAAATGGATAACGGAACGCCGCAAGGATCCGTTATCAGCCCGATTCTATTCAACATAATGATAAATGACCTTATTAGCTACGTAGGGAAAGACACAGAATCCGCATTATTTGCTGACGACAGCTCATTCTGGAAAGCCTCGAAGAACCTAGACACAATCAAAAAATCGCTTCAACACACACTAAAACAAATTTCAAATTGGGCAAATGACTGGGGATTCAAAATCTCAGAAGGGAAGACAGTAGCAATACTGTTTCACCCAACTGACAATAACAGGAAATTAGATCTCAAACTAAATGAAACTAAACTTGAATTCAAAAAAGAAGCCAAATTCCTCGGCATGACATTTGACTCGAAATTGTCCTGGAAATCCCACATTGATAACCTAGTAAGTCGTACATCTAAAACACTCAACATGATGAAATACATAAGAGGGACACAATGGGGCGCTGACAGAACCACACTTATGCTAATATACAGATCACTCATCCGCTCGGTAATCGACTACGGATGTCTGGCCTATGCCAATGCAAGTGACTCACAACTTAACAAATTAAACACAATACAAAACAAAGCACTAAGAATCATAACAAGAGCTGCCATAGGAACTAGAACAGTTGCCCTATTACAAGAGATGGGAGAGCTTCCGCTTGACCTCAGGCGGGAGGAACTATCACTCAAGTACTGGGGTAAACTTCAAATACTTAAAGAAAAATGTCCCACATATAAATGCCTCAAACAATTCAGACGTATAGGCTCTAGGAAAAATACCAGGCCAATTACATTCGGGCAGATGTCAAATGACATCTTAAACAAGCACAATTTAAAAGGAACAATAATACAAACAAAATCCTATTCAGTCACGCCACCATGGCAACTAAGCAATCCTATCACTAACACACAACTATGTCACACAACAAACAAGCATGTCAATCCCACAGATGCTAGATCACAAACATTGGAACTAATAAACACCAAATGGGCAGATCATCTCCAAATCTACACCGATGGATCCAAAAGCACTACAAAGGGGTCAACGGGATACGGCATTCATATACCCAAAGCAAAGCTCAACATCAGGAAACGGTTACCAGAACACTGTTCTGTGTACTCCGCAGAACTGATGGCCATTAAAACTGCAATAGAATGGCTAGCCACGCAAAAACACCAGAAAGCCGTAATCCTGACCGACTCCTTGAGTAGCATTAAATCTATAGAACAAGACTCCTCAAAAAACAGGCAGGAAATAATCAGTCAAATTAGGGAAATTAACCAAATAATTAAGAATAACGGAAGAGAGGTAATCTTTGCGTGGATCCCCTCCCACATCAACATACTCGGCAACGAACTAGCCGACAAATTAGCCAAAGAGGGGATGTCACTAAACGAACTAGAACACTTAGAATATAGCAACCAGGAATTCATAAGTATAGCCAAAAACAAAATTAAAAACACATGGAAAGACCGTCTAAAACAAGAAAATACTCATCGCTATCAAATAGACAGCAATCTTGTCAATAAGGTCTATAACAATCATCCTTCAATTAAAATATGCAAACTAATCACTAGACTTAAAACTATCAACGTAATCAAAGACTACACCTACACACCAATTAAATGCCCGTGTGGACAAATTGCAACCACGTCACATCTGCTAATTAACTGCAAACACCTAAACAATGAACGACTACCAATGATTAACAAACTTACGGAGAGAGGAATTACCCACTGTCTTAAATCTCTCCTATCTCCACATCCTGATAACAGATACTGGACTTCCCAGCTAATCTGGGACTTCATCGATAATATAGGAATGACCAAGAATATATAATATACAACACTAATCAACTACATCACTTTCAATAGGGTGAAATCGTAAAAACGTCCCCAACGAGGGAAGCGCTAATCACCCTACAAAATAACTAAATAAATAAACCTCGTAATCTTCACCAAAGTAGGATGGCTGAGTAAAAACGTCCTCTAGAAGGAAGCCCAACCATCCTACAAAATAATACCAAAACAAATTTAAATAATTAAACTTCATTAAAATATAAATAAACAAACGAATCTCCATACATAGTAGAGTGGTTGAGTAAAAACGTCCTCACGAAGGAAGCCCAACCATCCTACACCCGTATAACAATCACACCATGTAATTTGACGTAATATCCCTACTAAATAAGCATTGATTGTAGATCTTACTTAACCTCTTATATGAAATATTGTAAATTTTATCAACTATGAATAAAAGATTTTCTTTATTTTAAAGCATTGATTGTAGATCATATATAAGTAACTAAATATGAATTATTGTATTTAAATTATTACTGTATAAAAATAATAAGATCACTATAACTATTATATATGCAATAAACACTTCTTTCTCTATAACTACTATTATTATTCTTATTATTATGATTATCATTATTATTATTCTTTTTTTACTTGACCCCCCCCCCCCTCCCCCCCCCCCGAAGCCTAAATAGACGAAATAAAAACAGAATCTATAAGACCAGATACTCTCTTTTCTCTCTCTCTCTTTTCAGGTACTGGATTCTTCCTTCAGAGAACCAACAACAAAGGAATGAACTACAAGAAACAAAGATGAACCAACACCACCATACCGGACAACAAACCCAAATGGAAGGAAGAATGGACCAGGACTAATACTCACCAACAAGCCCCAAGGAAGAGTTGCACCGCCCTGCCATTCAACCGGACAGAACGACCAGACCAACCAAATCGACCAAATATATATATATATGTACATAATATGTCTATGTCTGTTTTGTCAAATGTCTATGTCTATGTTCGTATAACTGTTTGTCCTCGTCCATGTCTTTCTTATCACATGATAAACTTAACTAACTTTCTGTTTGTACATATTATATATATATAAAAATATTTTCTTTTATCCAATCAATCCACTATGTAATTTTATCACTTTGTATATATGACATGTAATTGTCTGCGATATCACCTCGGTGGAAGCGGACGTAAAATAAAGCTATTTCAACAACATTCAATCATTCTAGTTCATTTGTTGCTTAATAGTGCAGTGCAGAGGATATATCTCAGTGTTTTAAAATTTCGGTTACTTATCTCGATTGTTGAATCAGAATGTACGCTTTGATAGATTGGCAGTGCGTCCAAGAATAGAGTTGAAGAAATATCAGGTCGGAGAGAACATCACCTGTAGATACCAGAGTCTGTTATATAAGGCTGTCATCGAATCAATTTCTGGTAAGTTTACCCGTATAGGCTCACTTGTTCTCCTTATTACAATGTTTACTTTACCTTTAAAATTTTATTTGCCTTAAAGATTCTCGTTTAGAGCAGTGACCGATTTTATAACATCTCTTTAGCCAATAAAGCTAAAATTACTTCTGCAATACATATTTCAAATAAATCATATAATGATATCTAAATATTTTTTTAAACACATTAATACAATACCCTGTTACCTCTGTAATAAATATTTCAAATAAAAAGAATGTTATCAAAGTATTCTTTTACCACATTAAATACTCTGAAAAACGACCAAAGTTGGGTATTACAAAATTCAAATAAATATTTCAATTATATTACCATGTTAAGTTTTACTAAAAATCATTTTATTTGCTGTTTTTAAATATGAAAATACTTTCTGTCACTCTTTATTTTCATAACTTAAGTAAAATACCAAATATGGATGCCAAAATGAAGTATTGTATAATATTTGCAGTCGCTATTTTGCTGTTTAGCTATCCGCCAAGATGGCGGTGGTCTGTAAATAGGTCAATGTTCTGGTTGGTCCTTGCACTATTTATCAAATATCATTGTAGTCGTAAAATATAAAGTGCGGTAATAAATAAAATGGCAATTTTGTGGCTGATGTCTAATTTATTTACTTGGAGGGGTCAACTACCGTAACCAATAAAAAATCAAGCTTTCGGCTACTTCAAAAAATATTGAAAAACCCCAAACAAGTGTGAAAAGCTTACTGAAATATACCACTGGCCCAGAACGCATGCGCAATTAACAATAATCTGCTTGCCTGCATCAGCCGAATGGAAATGTTAGCAATGGCGGTTAGAAGTGACAGGATATTTTACGAAAACTGTAAGTGTAGTATTTGATTAACCATTCGTTTTGTTGCCGGTGTCTTATCACGAATATATATTTTTTAAAAGCAGCTTTTATGAGTATTATTTTAAGTCCAAAAGCAGTGGGTTTGGTCAATGTAAAAATGTGTTTAAATAATGGCATTAATACATGAATCATGACAAATTAGACGTCAACATCAAAACGTTTGTCAATTAATAGCGAGTTTAGAACTAGTTATTAAGAAAACTTAATGTTTCTTCTCAAAAATGGAATTCGAAAATGTAACTGAATATTGAATTGCTGAATTTATCACTACAAATTATTTCCGAAATGGCGGTCGTTGAGCTGATATATACAACCTACCAAATATATGACCTATATACAGGCCGGCGCCATGATGGATTTTAGTACCATCCAACATTGATTGTTTTTCAAAGTAAATAAATATACATGCGTCAGAAAACAATTTACATATTTGAAAGGAGTAATGAACGTGATTTTCAGTGATACGTAATAAGATATCTGAAATTTTGTATTAAGACCCGTATTTTTATTTTAATCTTATCACTACAAATTATTGTTGGTGGTATAAATATTTAGAAATTCTACAATGGCGGGTGTTGAGCTGATACTGAGTGACAACATCAACTAATGGCGAGTTCATATCTGCCGTTTATGTTTCTTTTTAAAACGGGAGATTCGCAGATATAACTGAACTGGACTGCGGAAACTGTTTCTATTCAAAAATAGAGCTTTGCACAACACATTTTTGTTGCATTAACATTTACAAAATGGTGGGTGTTGAGATTATATTAGCTATCTGTGAGCACTGACTTTAAAACACATGCCCATAAAACGGTTAACCGACGACATGGAACTATAGTGCATAGTTTAGAGATTATGGGGTAGTTATTTAAATCTATCGAGTTACTAGTTGTTACTAAAATAATATAGTGTCCTGTTAATAGTCGGTCACTTGGAAGTTTATTCGTAACGAAGTGTGTATGACACGCAAGAAAATTGTGTTATTTTTGGAACCACCAATTTGCCAATTGTGCGAGTTTGACTAATCCTTGATAAAAGATTCAAGCATTTTTGAGTTTCATGGCGAGATTATCATTAGGAAAAACTTTCACGTTAAAGTTTCGTTTCAACAATGACTGTATAGGCATTTTGTTTTTTGTAGGATTTTTACCAATTTTGGAATTAAATTGTTTGATTGAAGAGTTTTTTTCTCTCACTTTTATGGTAGTATGTTTTGGTATTTGATAGTAAATCGTATTACGGTCTTGTCGCCATTTTGTGAAACTTACACGTAGCGAAACTAAATTTTGTTTTTTGAAACTAAATTTTAAATTTTGAAACTAAATTTTAAATTTTGAAACTAAATTTTAAATTTTGAAACTAAATTTTAAATTTTGAAACTAAATTTTAAATTTTGAAACTAAATTTTAAATTTTGAAACTAAATTTTAAATTTTGAAACTAAATTTTAAATTTTGAAACTAAATTTTAAATTTTGAAACTAAATTTTAAATTTTGACTGTATAGGCATTTTGTTTTTTGTAGGATTTTTACCAATTTTGGAATTAAATTGTTTGATATAATCTAAGAGTTTTTTTCTCTCACTTTTATGGTAGTATGCTTTGGTATTTGATAGTAAATCGTATTACGGTCTTGTCGCCAATTTGTAAAACTTACACGTAGCGAAACTAAATTTTGATTTTTGAAACTAAATTTTGATTTTTGAAACTAAATTTTAAATTTTGAAACTAAATTTTATTTTAAATTTTGAAACTAAATTTTAAATTTTGAAACTAGATTTGAAATTTTGAAACTAAATTTTAAATTTTGAAGAATTTTGAAACTAAATTTTGAATTTTGAAACTTGATAAATCCTTTGTTAAATATTGACTCGGTATGGCCGTTATAGTTTTGCGTTTAGTTTATTGAGACTTCTGGGTTAAAAAATAAGTGCCATTAATGTTTATTGCATTAAATCAATTAGCCCCGGACCTCGCTGCAAATGTGACTGATATCGTAAACCTGAGATGACAGGGATGCTCTAAATATTTTGCGTATAAATGAATTAAACTGACCTATGCAATCTTGCCAAATTATAAATATCTCTTCTTTTTTTTCAGAGGATAGAATTTATTTAGAAGAAAGGCTAGCTGAGAGGTTGCCATATCAACTGATGAGGAAGGTAGGTGTGCCATTTAGACATGTATAAATTCAAATTCATTTAGCAACCAATACTAAAGGCTCTTTTTGCACTAGCGGCCACATTACAGGGTTGGTATAACCTTTTCTTCTTTTTTTAAACAGAAGCTGTTCCAAAACCCCGTGTGCCATGAAAGAATGTTCAACTGCATCAGAAAAATGTCAATAACTCTGGTATGGTTAAACTGTTTTTAAGTGGATAATAACGCCGTTGCAATTTCGACTCTTATATAACACTGGGAGCGGTTATAAGTACCACAAGACGGTCATGCGATTGGTACAAAATGGTGCCCCGTCATGGTCTAGGGTCGCCAAAAAATGCTTTTTATGTATAATTTATGCGGATAGTGTACAAGAATCATAGACTAAATGTATGCCTCGGCTCAGCACTGCTTTTATTCCATCACTGTTATTTGTTTATTCAATTTTATTTACGAAGCTTGAATACTTTTCATTTAAAGCTGAAACCTGGTAATATCATTGCTGCTGCAAAATGATTTGGAACAGATAATGAATAGGACAATTCTCCTTTTTTTCTTGCAACAGCAAGTAATGCAACAAACACGAGAAAGGGCTAAACAGACCATTCAGGCAACGATAGCGGGTATGATTAATATGATCTATAAAATATGAAAGCCCACCAATTTCCAGCTGCATATTCCCCTATTTAATTACAGATATTCAATGAAATATTAGCATTGCAACCTTTTCATGTCAATGATTACTTTGTTCATCTGAAAAAAAGTATTGGGCTGGTGTAGATTAGTGATTCTCAACCAGTGTGCCGCGAGATCTTCATAAGTGTGTCGCAAAATATTTAATGACACACTAAAGAAAATGTGAAACCCCACGTGACCCCAATTGACTACACACTGGTGTCTACTGAAAGTTAATTTCTTTATTTAGTTTGATACATTCTATGTGTCTATGACTATGTGTGTATGCTGTCTAACTTATCATGTTTTTATTTTGCAAAATTCATATTTTTCATGTGTTCGAAGGTGTGCCTTTGAAAAAAAGATTGAGAACAAGCGTTCTGGATCAATCACATTTAGAAAATGTGATTGATTTAGATTATGTACTTGCCAATTGACAATAATAATGTTTAGTATGCTAACCTACATTTCAGCAGAGTAATTCAAATTATTCTATGTTAAAATTTCAGTCGAAGATAGTGAAGATGAAGATGATAATTTTAGATTCCCAGGTGAATCAGAGGATGAGGCAGTCTGTAAGCACGTTACATATATTTCTGTGTAGGCCTACCATAATGCATTGTTCTGCTTCGAAAGCCACAAAGGACACCAAATGGTTAGCTAATGCAACTCATTTGACAGTGCTAAGTGGATGGACAATTATTGAAGATACCAACTATGTCAATTCAATACAAAACATATGCATTTTTAGACTAACCTAGTATATAATTATTCAGTCAATATTCTGGCTGTGAGGAGAAACCTCATAACCAAATTTCTGATAACATAACAATGTTAATTCCAAATCATGATACTTGCATCATTTTCTAATCATGTGGTCTTAATAATTAAACATAACCTTTGAACCAATACATATATTAAGGAGAAACCCCAATTTAGATCACATATCATTTATATTATGAGGTGTACACTTGGATCCTAGAAAGTACTTTGATTCGTGAGTTTACTTCACATAACATCAATTTTCAATTTATTACAGCCAAATCATATACACCAGTACTTGTGTCCAAAAAGAAGATACCGACCAAGACATTGTCAGGTATTTATGTACATTTTAGTAATTGTTGTCTATAGTGTTGAGATACAAAATAATTACTGTAAACAGAAGAATTACAAGATATGGATTGAATTAAAATATTAAAAGTAATCGGCCGATTTGGACCTGAATGATATGGACCAGGTTCTTGATTGATTCGGCCCAGACTTTTGGCCGATTCGGATGACAAGGTTCATTCGGACCATTATTTGAATTGTTTAATAATATGACAGAAATGACAAATAATGTAATTAGTCATTGATTACTTTAATACCAATAAGCTTAATCACAGAAAAGGTGCTTCACATTCTTGGCTGATTCAGACCAGATTTTTGGCTGATCGACCATGATATTTGAATGACGAGAGTATTTAAAATATGTTGCATACATATGGTTTCGGAAACCAGTCATGAAATTAATAAAAAAAAATGTTTAAATTGCATAAAATAAGTGAGTAAAATATTTTACATAAGATTAATGAGATAATCCCTGTTAATAAAGTCGCTGTGACATAACCAAATGGAACATAAAACATAAATTGACGTACATAAAAGCACATATAGCTTATAGATAAAACCCTTTTAAATTTAATTCAATATTGAAATCAGTTTCTAATAATCAATCAAATATTGTTGTGCATGGAAGCAAAATGTAAGCAATAGCCAATACTATATGTTTGTGTACATCTTTTATAGATACAAACAATCAAGCTCTACCGAGACCGGGGAAAGTTTCGAAAGCCATTGCCACAGATTATGGAGTAAATAATAAATATATGTAGGGTATAAATTTGCATGTCTGTTTATGAAATAATTTAGCAATCCACTTTAGTAAGTTTTTTAAAAGGGGGTTGCATAAAAAAATAATTGGAATCGTTACAGAAACAACTATTAAATGATTTGATTTTGTCAATTAAAGGACCTCAGTCCGTAACTCAATTCTCCAAAATCTTCCGACATCGAAAACACGAATTATTGGTCAATTTAAATCAAAATTGATATTGTGATCTTACCTGGAAACGGTGGGCCTCTGATATACAATAATTAAAACCAAATAAACAGTTTACCATTGTAACAAGTGACCAGAAAGAGCGAGGCTAGACATATTCAACAATCTTGTCAAACAGCGAGGCCATATCTTTTCTGGTGGGCATGCACAGTAGACTGGAATAACCAGACACTATAATTTCCCCCCTCCCTAGTTAAGACATAACTGATTTGAAATAAGAGTCAAAACCGAAACAATTTAATGTAAACTAGTTTATATACAATAAGATTATATTATTATATGCCTTGCAAGTTGCGACCCATTAGGGTCAATTTCTAGGCCCCAAATGTTAGCGATTTAGCCCCTTTAAAGTATATGAACTAGCACAAATCAAATTGTATCTAGTTTAACCACGTTTCATAATAAATAGTGAATAAGTATAGCCGAAGAACCATCTGCAACTTAAGAAATATTTGTTTTTATTGTTCCAGATGGTCGAGCTTGTTATTGGAAGTGGTTTTATTGTATTGTGTAGATCATAAAATATCATTCTTTTTTTGTATCTGATTTTCCTTCAAACTCTCTTATTTCGAGTCTAATCAAATTATTTTATTCTCCCTAAATGACCGTGAATTTTACTTTCAGATTACACCAAGCAAGAGAAAAAACCTCGGACTGCAAATTAAAAGCTGCCGCCCAAAACGAGATATCAACTTACAGATACAAAGCCAAGGACAAGGGTACTGTGGCTAGTTAATATTTGTTTGGGAACAGGCGGGGGGACAAAACAAGAGCATATTTAAAAAATACCACTGTATATATGTTAAATATTAGAATCATATCGGGAATGTGTTACAAATGTAGAATAATGTTGGGGATGTGTTAAAAACTAGAATAACATTAAAATCTAGAATAACATTTTGAATGTGTTAAAAACTAGAATAAAAGTTGGGATGTGTTAACTAGATTAACTTTGGGAATGTGTTAAAAACTAGAACAACATTGGGAAGACATGATATGTATATGCCCTAGATGACTATGATTAACATTGTGAATATTTTGAGTGTGTAATAAACCTTGATTTAATGTAGCATCCAAATTATTTGAATTTTGTTTTTGTGTTATTGTATTGCAATATCATGAACATAGTAATAAAGAATATTATTAAAGTGTTAATTTGTTTCGTGTATAGCCAAAATGGTCACATTTGAAGATCAAGCGCAGAGCAGGAATTAATGAAGGGAGCAAAAGACCGTATAAGCACTGGGTTAAAGTGAGCAAACCTTCTTATAAGCACTTGGTTGAAGTGAGCATAACACCTAATAAGCACTGGGTTGAAGTGAGCAAAAGACCTTATAAGCACTGGGTTGAAGTGAGCAAAATACCTTATAAGCACTTGGTTGAAGTGAGCAAAAGACCTTATAAGCACTTGGTTGAAGTGAATAAAAGACCTTATAAGCACTGGGTTGAAGTGATCAAAACACTCGATAAGCACTGGGTTGAAGTGATCAAAACACTCGATAAGCACTGGGTTGAAGTGATCAAAACACTCGATAAGCACTTGGTTGAAGTGATCAAAACACTCAATAAGCACTGGGTTAAAGTGAGCAAAACACTCGACAAAGTACCGACTTGAAGTGATAAATACACTCAATTAGCACTGGGTTGAAGTGAGCAAAACACTCGATACGCACCGACTTGAAGTGATCAATACACCCGATAAGCACTGGGTTGAAGTGAGCAAAACACTCGATACGCACTGGGTTGAAGTGAGCAAAACACTAGATACGCACTGAGCTGAAGTGAGCAAAACACTCAATAAACACCGACTTGAAGTGATCTATACACCCGATAAGCATCGAGTTGGAAGTGATCAATACACTCGATAAGCACCGACTTGAAGTGGGAAAAACACTCTATAAACACTGGCTTGGAAGTGAGCAAAACACTCGATAAACACCGACTTGAAGTGGGGAAAACACTCGATAAACATTGGCTTGGAAGTGAGAAGAACACCTGATGAACACCGGCTTGAAGTGAGAAAAACACTTAATGAAGTGTACACTTCATGGAAGCCTAATTTGCATATTTGGCATGGCTTCTTCCTCACTTCAATAGCATTTCTGCCTTCTTTATTTCATTGAAAATTTGAAGTGTTGTTATGAAAGTGTGGTAGAAATGAACACTTCAGATATCAAATTTTTCACTTCAAGCACGTGTCGGTTATGTGTCACCCATACTTCATATAGGTGGCGTCATCACTTCATTTGCGCAGTCGCGGAACCCGTAATGCCCGAAAAAATTTCGGGTTTACAGACAGCGGCGCCGGTCTTCCTCGAGAGACGAAGAAACGGAGCTTACCTTGTGTGCACCCCCCCCCCCCGAAATGTTTGACGGCGGCAATCGCGTATTCCTGCTATTTCAGCCCGTGAATCAAGCAGCTTCGAAGTGGTGTTATATACCCTAATTAAGATGGCTGACCAGAATTCCAATCAATCGTTTACAGTCCACAAAGACGGGACAGTTTGGGCGAAATTTTTGAAAATTTAACTGCCGCAAACGCGCTTTCCTGCTATCCAGCCTGTGAATACAGCAACTTCAATTTGATCCAATAAAGCCTACCTGGCTGACCCGAATTCCAAACGACCGATCAATCGTAGAGGGATTTAGAGGACCTCACCCGCAAATGCGACTTTTGCAGCTGCATTAAAAAATAATAATGGATGCCCGAAAATGTCGCACAAAATAGAGTGGCTCATTATACAAATTCGTGGTATTCAATTAAAAGAAAAGTATAATTAGTGTTTTATTAGGGTCCGGTGCAGGCCCGTAGCCAGGAAGTTGTTTTTTGGGGAGCAAAGATGTTTTCGGGATGGCAAACTAGCATGGGCATCTGCATGAATTTTTTCACAGCTACTGGTATTTGCGGTAAAGGCCAATTGGAGCGTAGAATATTACATTTAAAACACTAGTTATATGAATTTTTAACAAATTAATAGAAATTTTGTTTTAGTTAAAATGTAAAACATCTTGTATTGTTGTATAATATATATCAAACATTACAAAATACATGTACCCGGCTTCCCCATTCACACAAAAATCACAACTGTCAACACTAGTAATGTGCCAGTTGTGCCAGGTAGTGTGCAGATGCCCTGCCACAACAATATTGGAGATACTAAAAAAAATCTCGGTTTTTTTCTTGTGATATGAGGGGGGGGGGGCAAGACTCAGTATCGGGAGGGCAGTTGCCACGGGCCTGGTCCGATGACAGTTAGGAAAGTAAAACTAGAAATGTCCGGAAAAAAATTCAGGTTTACAGACAGCGGCGTCACCCCCCCCCCCCTAAATCCACTCCCATGCCCACAAGTATTCAACGGACGCAGAGGCGGATCCTGGAAATCTGCTAGGCTCCCTTTAAGAAAATCTGACAGTTGACAATGCATGATGCCATTATCGTCTCTAAATTACGTAGGCATACATACGCATTAGGCTTTTAAAAGAAAGAAATCCAACATCCCGTTTGACGCAGGTTTGACGTTAATTTTAATTATGATATAGGATCACATTATTATGATTCAATTTCTTCGATGCAAGGCATTCATCTGCACCTGCAACGACGCTGTTATAAACAAGTTTTCCTCATCACATGGCGCAAATGTAAACTTAAATACGTTAGCTCGCTTGGTGCAGAAAAGAAGGCCGTTAACCATGTTATTTAAAATTCAACTAAACTAAAAGAAAGACAACCTATAATATTTAATCATTTGTGGAATTAATTTGTTTATTAGAAAAGTATATATTTTATAGTTTAAAATATATGACGTTAGCCATGCGATCATGATACATTTACCAACCAGGAAACAAGTCGTGAGTATACATATATCTAACACATAATATTCCTAGTTGATGGTTTAGCAGGAACAGATTCACAAAGGGCTACTTATATTCATGTTTCTCTCCGAAAAAAGAGACCAAGGCTCGGTCAATTGATATACCATCGAAATGGCTGCAGGTCCATAGAACTTACCCGTTTTGTCGTAATATTATAAATCAATGTAACATTTTTAACAGATTATATTTGCATATTGGGGTGTTTATAGAAATATTTAATTCTCAATAATTATATAGCATTTTTTATTTCAAATATCATAATACCAAACTAACATTGAACACCTATTTTAGACTTTGTTGACGTTTATCTGTCTATGATAAGCATATCAAAACAATGTTATCGTATATTAAGAAGTTGTGAACTGAATTAATGCCATCAATAATTAATAACTGACAAGATAACTTAAAGTAGCTAAGTCTCTAACTCAGTTATCAATATCATCCAAAATCTTCAACCTCGAAAACACACTTTTATTTGTCAAATTAAATCAACATTGATGTTGTGAACTTACCGGAAACAGATGGGCTTTTGATATGCAATATATAATTTAAGACACAATAAACATTTTACCATTGTTAACACGAATCGTGTAGGCTGCCATAATGCGCTTCAGTCCCAGTTGTAACAAAAGACTCGAGGGACGAGGCTAGACACATTGCACCAAATCAAACGGCGTATGTAGACTGGAATAACCAGACGCTAGAAATTTGCACTCGATTGAGTCTGCTGGCTTATTTTACCGAACAGAACTGATTTGAAATTGGAGTAAAAACGGAAACCATTGGATGTTAATCAGTTTATATACATTCACATTATGCGTTGCGACCCACTTTTGCCAATTTCTAAGTCCCAAATGTTAGCGATTTAGCTAATTTAAAAGTAATCTTAATGTATATTATATAAATAAAAAGCATAACTGGCGATTTCGGCGTTCGTCGTATATTATTATTATCCTCACAAAACGTTTTCGCTCAGTGGAGCTCCTCAGTGAGTATACAAAATGTTTATTATTATAATGGTAATTATAATTATGACGTCTAATTTGCAATAATAAAATGTTATAATTTAGCATCTAAATCGGGTTGTAAAATTCCAATTAGTTCTCTTTCTTTCATTTCTCGTTGTTTTCTGTTTGTATTCAACAGGGCGTAGATGGGAATGATATACACACTGTCACATGGTGGCTTACTGGTAAATGTCTGTATTTCTCGCGTGTTATTTGTTCTCTGTGTAATGTTACTCTTTTTCGCAGATCTTCAGTTTGGCATACGTAGAACATTCCACACTTTTCACAGAGTAAGATAAGAATCACATTTTTCGATTTACAGTTCATTTTGTATTTTACTATCCATGTCTTCCTGTTCTTAAATTTGAAAGATTTGCCACTGATGATTTGTTTGTAGCTGACGATAAAATTGTTGTGTGGGGGGATATTTTCATTTTCTCTTATTCTTATTCCTCTAATGTTATTTTTACTGACGGATTGTTTGGATTCTGTGTGAAAATAAGTGGGAGGACCTTTTCTGACGATTTATCATTCGCCCGTCGCAATTCCGTTATTTAAATATCCTTGGCTCTCTTTATTCCATCGTTAATATTTTTTATTTTTATTTAAGCATGTATATTATAAAAAAAAACATAATTTGAGTCAATTAACTGTTGGTACCGGTAATCAGATTTGATCAAATTCTCCCTTATCATTTTTCACTTCCTCCTTTTGTGTTAGAAATGTATTAAATTGAGCAAATGCTGATTCAAGGCTTGATTTATCGTTAACTGAACATCCATGGATTGTCCATTTTCTTTGTTTTTCTGTCTCTTTTTCCAACTCCAATAATTGAATTATCTCATTTGTACTACATGCTCCAGGTAAATCTTGGTAATTGACTAGAACTAACAATGGATGATAAGCCAATCGTGGATGATCTAATGCCTTGTGAAACTCTGTTTTAACTATTTCTAATTCCTCATCCGTACCAGTTCCATTCAAAACAAATACAACACCATGAGTACTTTCATAGTATCTATCCCAATATAGACGAACATTTTCTCCTCCTCCAAGTTCCTTTACATTAAGTATACAATCTTCAAACAGCAGAGCTTTTATACTGAATCCTATTGTTGGTTCTATTTTATGAACATCATCTCCACTTAGTAGAGCCACAAGTGAACTTTTCCCAGCTTTTGTTAACCCAAGACAGAGTACAGTAAAGTTTGGTTTAACAGTGGCCGGACCTCTACAGCACATTCTTCTAAAGCACGAATAAATACCAATTCGACACACTGCACAAATAAGACCGATGTTTTCACACATATTGTCTGACTTCAGTTACAATCTTGTTAGTGAATTATTATAAATTACATCAATGGGCCAAACACAATTTGGCGAGCTATTCGGCTAGCGAGCTATTCGATCAACCCAGCTGGCAACCTATTCGTTGGCAACCTATTCAGAATAAATTCAAAGGCCGCCCAAACTCATCTATTTTTATCAACCAATAAAATCCATCGTAACGTCTATCAAACGAAAGTAGAATATATTGTTATTTTAAAGTAAAAGAACGTTAATATTCCGAGTCAAAATTCGGGTCATCGTACACAATTCTGAGCATCCAGCTATATATATTCTGAAAGGTAATTGAATCAGCTTTCTGCATAGTATTAGTAAAAGTTGGCACAATCATATAAAAGGGGTGCGCTCTCATCCTAAACTACGCCGACTTTTCAATATTTTAAATATAAAGATAGGCCGGTAATGTTTTCGCAGTCGACATTCGGACCATCGTGCACAATTCAGAGAACCCAGCTATATATATTCTGAAAGGTAATTGAATAAGCTTTCCAAATATTATTAGTAAAAGTTGGCACAATCATATTAAAGGGGTGCGCATTCTTCCTAAACATAGCCAATTTGTTCATTTTTCTAATTGTAACTAACGATAGGCCGGTAATTTTTCCAAAGTCCAAATTCGGACCATCGTACAAACATCTGAGCATCTAGCTATATATATTGAAAAATTTGCTATGTTTAAGATGAGAGCGCACCCCTTTAATATGATTGTGCCAACTTTTACTAAAAATATTTAGAAAGCTTATTCAATTACCTTTCCGAATATATATAACTGGGTGCTCTGAATTTTGTACGATGGTCCGGATTCTGACTTTGAAAAAAGTGCAGGGTTTTTCTTTTCATGTAGAATATTGAAAAATTGGCAATGTTTAGGATGAGGGCGCATCCCTTTAATGTGATTGTGCCAACTTTTACTTATAATATTTGGAAAGATTATTTTATCACCTTTTAGAATATATATAGCCGGATGCTCTGAAGTTTGTACGATGGTCCGAATTTTGACTCCGGATATTACCGTTCTTTACCTTTAGAATATTGAAAAAATGGCTATCTTTAGGATGAGTGCGCACCCCTTTAATATGTTGTGCTAACTTTCACTAATAATATTTGGAAAGCTTATTCAATTACTTTTCAGAATATATATAGCTGGGTTCTTTGAATTTTGTACGATGGTCCGAATTTCGACTTCGAAAACATTACCGGCCTACCTTCATATTTAAAATATTGAAAAGTCGGCGTAGTTTAGGATGAGAGCGCACCCCTTTAATATGGTTGTGCCAACTTTTACTAATACTATGCAGAAAGTTGATTCAATTACCTTTCAGAATATATATAGCTGGATGCTCAGAATTTTGTACGATGACCCGAATATTAACGTTCTTTCACTTTAAAATAACAATATATTCTACTTTCGTTTGATAGACGTTACGATGGATTTTATTGGTTGATAAAAATAGATGAGTTTGGGCGGCCTTTGAAATCATTCTGAATAGGTTGCCAGCTGGATTGATCGAATAGCTCGCTAGCCGAATAGCTCGCCAAATTGTGTTCGGTCATCAGTGGCTTCCTGGTTCACCCGTTGCCTAATGAAATATATAAATATCTCACTCTCGTTTTCCTGCAGTGACGTGTGCATCCAGGATTGTGAGTTGGGCTGAAGTCATATAGATAAGTGGTATTTAGAGTGGTATAAGGTTAATAGTACTAGTTATGAGTCAAATTTATGTTTAAAGTTTAAAGGAGCTAAACCTCTTAACTCATTTTTATCCATTTTAATTCAAAATTAAAAAAACAAATTAGAATTCAATATTAATGGGGGTGCAGCGGTGGGAGGGGGTCTGGGCCTGGGGGTCTGATTGAACCTTCCCTCGAAATCCGCCATCAAAGTCGCTAGCAGGTGATCATGTGTGTCAATTTCGGTGGTGCTATTTCTCATTTTGATGTTAAACACACCAAAAGAAAAAACTTCTTGTCCTCTAATCTAGAACTAGTCCGAAACACTAATAAGGCCATTTGGATAGGAAAGGGCGACCAGAACAAGGCCAGGGTTCAAAATATTTCAGTTTGCCCAAGCCCGACTCATGATGATTAGGTATGGGAAGGTAGGTAGGCAAATTCTTTTTTTGGGGGGGTGGGAGGGGCCAGACTTTTGACGATAAATAACAAGATTTTACGAAATCACATGTCGAGTTTGGTGTCATGTATAGACATGACAGTGGCTGTTAAAAAAAAAAATCCTTCAAAAAACGTCAATAAAAGAATTTGAGTAGGCAGCTTTTTTTTGGGTAGGTAGCATTTGGTCAAACAAACAATCTTTTAATTATGGCCTAAGGCCCTATCAAATGTGGATAGGGAGACCAAAACGAGCCCTCTAATGGTATGTGGTGGGGCAGGCGCTGACCCAGAAAGGGGTGACAGGAGGGGCATTTCGCCTATGAGGATCTAACTCAGAACATTTTAAGAAATTACGCTACTGGAAACCTGTTTTTCTGCCACTATGTCGATTTTGTATTTTAAATGGTCAATTTTTTTCAGGGGCAGCAGAATTTTTAGCAGCGGCTTTTGCTCATAGAGCCCCCCCTTTGGATTCGCTCCTGTGGTGACGCCTAATAGCCTCAAGATCAGGTACCCATATTGATCAGTGCCTTAAGAGCATCACTGTGTGATCATAATTTTATAATTGAAATGTCAAATATTTTCGACATAATGAACATAATAAAATCAGTTCACTTCCCGATGTTGTGTTCTCTTTGAACATAATCGTTTCGAGCACCATTTGTACTGAACAATGAAAAACATATTCCAGAAGAAAACGAGAAGCTAATTAAAGATGCTTGATTCATAAACAACAAAATAATAATTAAAAAACTTAGCAATCAACTGCAGTATAATTGGTTAAAAAACAATAAAAGTTTTAAAAATGAAATGTAAATTACATTATATACATTCATATTCCAAAGGATATAGATATATCATATATATGCCCTTTAATTCATTTTAATAAAATAAGTAGAATATGTAATGGCCTTAAAGCTGTATACATCCTGTTATTATAAACTACTTCTAAATATATGATACTACCAGTTACTAGAGATTTAAATAACTGTTTCCTGTATCAAAACAAGTATCACAATACAATATCAAAATTGGGGGGTCGGGATGGCCTAGTGGCTTGCGGCTGTGGTTTCGAGCCCTGGTGTGAGCGTATGTGGCATGGAGATAGGGGCGTCTTCTCAACCTCTAGGATTCAAATATATATATTATATACTAGTATATGTACTGTAGATATATACATTTGTTTATATCTCTATATACTTAATAGCTCTGTTGAATTAATTTTTCTAACCATTATAAAACAATAACCTGATCATGTAAAACAACATTTAAAGTTAATATGTTAATTTGATCCAATCTCACTGATCACAGCACCATGCCGTACCAGACAACATATTATAAAAAAAGAACAGGAATGCAATGCCTTTTGAAGACTCGACTTTACCTGCTCTCGCTTCGAATCAGTTTTTTTCAACAATTCGTAATGTTAGGCAATTAAAAATCCTTTGTCGATTCACTCAGATATGTTTTTTCTTCAATTCAGTCACTTTGATTTGCATAAATACCCCAACGAAACGATATCATAGCCAATTTTCCCAATTTTTACATTATTGTCGACCATTTAAATTTGTCCTCAAGGGGGTAATTAGATATTCCATGCCCCCCCAAAACATCAGAATAACAAAAATATAATATGATATATCAAAATTTCAAAGAGTAAAATTAAATTAAATATGAAATCATTGTTGTTAACTTTGTTGTACAAGCAATCCTATTTATTTTTATCATCTGTTCTGACAAATTTAAGATGTCTTCTGTTCTCGCATTTCTCAGTACTAATAACGCCGCTGATCAAATTTTAATCTGCTTCGAAAGGTTCGCTGTAGGGTTTATCATTCATTAAAGGTGTCTTTTCATCTACATGTGACTGGAAGTTCTGAAATAAACAATAACATAATTAAAGATACATTATAGTTAAAAACTAGATATTGTAAAGGAAATTTGCTGAAAAATTCAGTCAAATTGATTCACTATGAACCCATAATTAAGTGATTGAAATTTCCACCAAGCATCGTTACTAAAGTCAGTACGATAAAAAGTAAAGTCTTGATTATCCATTTTTTTATTTAATTATCAATGAGTGTTAAGCAGCATAAAGGATTCTAATACAGTCAATATCGAAGGCTAGCATTGACATCTAGTGTTGATTAAGGCATGGATCAGTTAATTGATGTCTAATTAATAATTAAGATAGCGTTTCAGGTCTGAAAATGACCTGCAATAGGCAGATTTAGCTCCTGCATAATGTATGTTTAAACTAGAACTCTATCTGAACCCTTAAAGATACAATCCCACCAAAGTATTCACACCCATGGGTCACCCACTGGACAAACTTATAAGAGTGTCAATAACTACACTAAAAATAAAATCATCAAAAACTGTTGGACCTATGACGGAAGAATATATGCTAAACTTTTTAATGAAGAGATAATCCTCATCAAATCTGAAGAAGACCTCAACCAATTCCATAACCGTGAAACCGATATCCCGCATAATGATACACGTAACCAAAGATCCTTCTTTGGTGACAATTTACAAAGGCGTTCCAATCACCAGACACCGCTTAACCCAGGTCAAGAACTGATCTTTACGTCAACACCGGTACATGGAGCTATAGGCAATCTTCCTTAGATAAACTACGTTTTACGAGTTGTTAACGTTTAACTTAATGTCCTCAACTAATTTTGTGTGCATTATACATGTATGTTTATATGATGTAAACCTATCATAGGAAAATGTCAACAAAAACACGTCAGCTATTTTCTCGCCTCAAACATTGAGTGGTATAAGGTGCTCTAGAAAGAGTAGGACACTTTCAATAAACCCTTTATCTTCTATATATAAAGACATGGCATCAGATATTCTTGTGATGTATAATGTAATAGCATTACCATGATTAATATCGATTTCATGCATAGTATTTCCGCAAGCAATGCACACGCCCCAAACGAGAAGTGATATAAGATGCTCTTGAAAGAATATTACATCTTTCAATGAACCCTTATCAACAGCGCCTTTCAATCTGATTCCCAGCTGATATCTATTCTTAGCATTAAATCTTTTATTTATGGGGTACATAATCTATTATTTGCTTATTGAAGTTTGTATCAATCAAAATCTATCTCATTTACAACACAAATTTCATGTACACTAGTATCATCGAAACAAATGAAATTGTTTATAGCCATAAAAATCTGTCTGTATATAATGTCTCCTACTGATATATTGTTTGCTTTTAAAATACAAACGATTATCTATAATTAGTCCACCTTATAGTAGAGATAAAGAATCCTTTTTTGCTAAAATATTTTAGTAATCCTATATGAAAAGTCTATCTTGATGCATGTAAAAAATTAATTATAATAGTTTTTATAATATTACTACCCCATACAACAACCATGAATCGCCGAAAAATATTACTAATCGAGGCGACAGCAACAATTTACTTATGTCAAGTTATGTGCTGATATCTGAAAAATATATGTTTCCTCTTTGAGAATGTTATAAACTCTGATATATGAGTTACCCCCCTTCACACAACGTGGACATGTGATGGTTTTCCATGTCGCATATAGTATGTTTATCCTTTTTTTAGTATTAAGCGCACTTATATTTCGTACAATGAAAATGAAACACGTGTTTTCAAAACTTATATGCAAGTATAGAGAGTATATAAAACTTGAAAGTATAGCTTTGTATTTTCTTAGATATAACAGCACTTCTTTTTATTCAACGCACAGAGAAATAATGTATATTTATTATTATTATCATTACTATTATTATCATTATCATTATTATTCCTTACATTTATGCTCTCAAAACGGGTGTCCCTATACACAGATCTATTATCTCATTCATAGCTTCAAATTTATTTATTTACTTTTAAATAATATTAAATGACGTCTATTAAACTTCTATCCATCAATGTAAGAGGAATTCGAAACACCTTAAAAAGAAAAAAGATATTTCATTGGTTAAATGAACAACCATGCGCTATATATTTCCTTCAAGAAACTCACAGTAGTGTTTGCGATGAAACCGATTGGCAGAGCGAATGGGCTGATCGCATATTTTTTTCACATGGTCGAACTAACTCAGCGGGGACAGCTATTTTTTTAAAAAGTAACAACAACATTAATGTTATTAAAAACCAATCCGATGAAAAGGGTTATTTCAACATCTTAGTAATAAGTATCTATAATGATACCTTAGTTTTAGTCAATACATATAGTCCTATATCGGACAACGACCAGTATAATTATTATACAAGATTACTTAAGTCTTTACAGCAGCAATGTGCTGAACTTGACTCGTTCTCAATAGTAATTGGCGGAGACTTTAATAATGTCCTAAATGTTCAACTTGATAGATATGGTGGAAATTACAAACTAAAACGAAAAGGCCAAAATGCAATATTCAATATAATTAATTATTATAACCTCTTAGACATATTCAGAATTTTAAATCAAGATATTAAGCGTTTTACTTGGAAACAAAAGAAGCCATTGATACAAAGTCGAATCGATTTTTGGCTCATATCGGAAAAACTCCAAGATTGTATAAAATCATGTACAGTAAAACCAACCTCGTTTACTGATCATTCATCAATTCATATACATATCAAACTAACTAATTATCCTCGCGGACCAAATCTATGGATATTTAATTCTTCGTTAACAAAACACAAATCATATACTAAATTGATAAAATCATCTATACCGATATGGAAAAGTAAATATTTTGAAAAACAAAATAAAAATGGTCTATGGGATTTCATTAAATTTAAGATAAAGGAATTCTCTATAGAATATTCTAAAAAGAAACAAAAACTTAAAAAAGCTGTAAAGAATAGTCTGACCGAGGAACTGATCGAGCTTGAATCCAGTATCAGTAAACAAGAGCCTAGTAACAACAAAATTATCGAAAAACTTTATGATCAATATACCCAGGTTAAACAATCATTAGACAATATTTACATTGACGAGACACAAGGAGCCATTATTAGGTCCAAACAAAACTGGTATGAAAACGGTGAAAAAAATACAAAATTATTTCTAAACTTAGAAAAGGAAAGAAAGTGTGCTACTACAATAAAAAAGCTAAAAAAATCTGACGATTCTATTATTTTTGACCCCATTGAAATATCAGGAGAAATATTTTTATTTTATAAAAACTTATATGCGTCGAGAGATTCGTGTTTTGAAAGGGGAAATTTTTTTATAACAAATTTTAGACCTGTAGAAAAGCTGAATGATTATCAAAAAGATTTATTTGAATACAAAATTAACTACTTCGAACTTCAGACGGCCTTAAACTCGTTTAAAATAAATAAATCTCCAGGAAATGATGGTATCACAATTGAATTTTATCGACATTTTTGGCCTGACATTTATGTACTATTATTAGACTCGTATAACTACAGCTTTGAAGAAGAATCTTTATCCGTAACACAGCGTCAATCAGTTATTAAACTCATTCCTAAAGGTAATAAAGATAGAACTTGCTTAACCAACTGGAGGCCCATTACGCTTGTTAATGTCGATGTGAAATTGATGAGTAAGGTTTTATCAAACAGATTAAAACCGTTTTTGAACCAGTTAATACACCCTAATCAATCCGCATTTATACCAGATCGCCATATTCATGAAAATACCCGTATTATTTCCGACTGCTTTGATCTTGCAAAACAAAAAAAAATAATAGGATTTCTTTTAGCTATAGATTTTCAAAAAGCCTTCGACAGCATAAATCATGATTTTTTAATAAAAGCTTTACCGGCCTACGGTTTCGGTCGTAATTTTATTAGATGGATACAAACCCTTTACAAGAATATCACCTGTTGTGTAATAAACAATGGATTTACAACCCCTTATTTTCATGTAAAAAGGGGTGTTCGACAAGGTGATCCAATGTCATCCAATCTTTTCAATTTAATTATAGAACTGTTATTATATGCTATTAGAGATGATGTAAATATAAATGGAATAAGATTTGGTCGCAAATCCATAAAAGTTGTAGCCTTTGCTGACGATATAACGGCATTATTAAAAGATTTTAGCTCTGCGCGACATTTGTTTGAAATATTGAGACTTTTTGGTTTAGTTTCGGGACTTATAATCAACGTTAATAAAACAGAGGCAATAGATTTAAATAGTTGTGATATGAATTTAATGCAAAAATTAAAATCAACCGGTATAGTTTTATGCGAAAAAGTCATAAAAATTCTCGGCATACATTTTTCAAAAGACAGCCTTATTATCGACGAGTTAAATTTTACAAATAAAATAAATGAAATAGAACAAATATTAAAAATATGGGATAAACATAAATTAACTTTAATTGGAAAAATACAAATAATTAAAACATTTTGTATTTCAAAAATTCTTTACCCGTCAACTGTTAATCCAGTGTCGGACTCGACTATTCAAAAACTAAATTCAATCTTTTACAAATTTATATGGAACGGACCTGATAGAATAAAGCGAGATATTCTTATACAGAACAATAAAGATTGCGGATTAAAAATGATTGACTTAAAAGAATTCCTAATATGTAATAGCATATGGCTCATACCATATGAATTCATTATGGCTGAATATGATGGAAATTTATTACCTGCTTGCAATTTTCCAGAAAAACTTAATTTAAATATTCCTTTTTATAAAAACCTCTATGCCAACTGGTATAAAATTTACACAACCCATATAAGGAATATTGCGCTAGCTAAAAATCAAATTATTTGTAATAATACAAATCTAAAAATTAATAATAAAATTATATTTTTAAAAACCCTTTTTAACAAGAATATTAGGTATGTTGGTGAATATTGTGATAAAATAAATAAGATTGATGCCAAATATCGAAAAAAACATCAAATTATCTTAAATGGAATAGAAAAATGTATCTTGAGGTATGTACAGGAGCCGAATAAATTTGAAAGTGAGACATATACTAATTTTAATTGCAATAAAACCCCTTTAGCAGATATAAATACCAATTTTTACAAAATATATAATATCGATTTTCATAAGGTGGTTTCAAAAGATATTTATGATAGCCGGATAAAAGCAAAATTCATCAGGCCAAAAGCCATTGCAGAATGGGAACACATTCTAGATACCGAGTTAAGCGATTTAGATGTAGAAAATACTTTTAAAATAATAAACACTGTATGTCTAAGTACAAAACTGAGAAGTTTTGAATACAAATATCTCCATAGGATTATATTCACAAATGATAAATTATTCAAAATTAGAAAAGTAGATAACACACTCTGCACTTGCTGTGAATCTAATATAGAAAATGTAGAACACCTTTTTGTTTGCTGCCCATTTTCACAAATAATATGGAATCATTTCCATACTATTTTAGATCGCAACAATATTAATATAGATATAAAAACACATATCAAACATCTTGGTCTAACTAGCAAACCAGATTATATAAATAATACAGAATGGATCTTCATTAACCATGTAATTATTTTAACTAAGTTCTATATATATCGGGCTAAACTACGAACTGAAATACTAAATATTAATAAATATGAAAGCTTTTTAGTAGAACATGCTAAATTGGAGATTGAGATATCTCCGGAACTATACATAAATAAATGGAAATATCTTTTTAAGACATCCTCCACCGATTCCCCATTGATGGATTTAGTTACCTAGATCTGTGTACAGTAGGGACCCTTGTAATTAAAGTTGTATATAACAATCATTTGTTTTTTTCTAAGATATCAATAAATGCTGTAACATATACTTGTAAATAATGATGCAAATAAAAGTGTTGTAAAAAAAAAAAAAAAAAAATTAAAAAAAATAACTACACTAATGGCTTACAGATGTTAGAATATTAAGAGACTAACATGAAATCACAAGATAATAAATTGTAATCTCTAAATGTATATGAAATAAAGCAATTTCAAGATCAAGGATCTAACATTTTTTTATATCAAAGTATTTCCTGCTTTAAAAACTTATGATCTCCTTCATATTTAGGCCATACCGGTACATAAAAAATATTCTAGTTCTCGGACAATCAATCCTTCCCCAAAATCTGATGTAGGTGGGCAGCAGTAGCGGATTAAGCTCCACCAAGGCCTGAGGCGGCAGTTGCTGGAGGGCCTATTGGGCCTATTTAAAATGGCGTGGGCCAAACTAATTTCGGGTCAGGGCCTATGTTGATTCCCGTTGGGCCTAAACCCCGCCCCCTAACATTCATTGTCTATGCGTTTTTAATCGTATCAGACAAGTCCAAATTTTTTATTTTTTACAAAATCTTTGGGCCTGAGGCTGCAGCCTCATCAGCCTCAATGATAATCCGCTACTGGAGGGCAGTATTTATTTTGTGAAAGGGTAACTACTGGGCTTAAGGCCTTCACATATTGTTTATATGAATGTATGTTATCTAGTATCAATCAATCTTGATTGATAGATTGATAACATTTTGGGGGGTTGCATACTTGAAAAATAAGCCCAGGGCACATTTTTGGGATTGATTTTAACTGGTATGAAATAATTAAGTGCAGTAATTAAAGAGACTTTTTTTTATTTTTCAAAGAACCAGAAAAAAAATTGACAGGTATTTTGGTATTGTAGAGAGCTCTATGTTGAGAATAATACATTGTAAATTAACTCAACTTAGTATGTTGTAATTTACATCTAAAAAAGAGTGAGAGAAGGAAGACAAAAACTCCAAATCAAAAATAATTCAATTGTATGAGTCAAACCAATAAATAATAATTTAGTATCTCCAGCATAATTCATTGTATGTTAACTCACCTTACCTTTGATATATTGTAATCTACATCCAAGAAAGAGTGAAAGAAGGAAGACAAAATCTCAATAGCAATCAGGCCCGAGTTCACAAAGCATTCTCAGACTTAAGTTGAGAATTTACTCAACTTTCAATCACTGTTTATGAGAAATTTATTTGATGCAGAAACACAAAACTTTGCACATATTTTCTTATTGATGTATTTGATAGATTAAAACAACAAACGTTTTATAAAGGGCTATATTTTAGTTAGAATATGGTGAACAAATTTGAGTAAATTCTCAGCTTAAGTCTGAGAATGCTTTGTGAACTCAGGGCCTGCTGAGCTATTTCAATAGTGTGACTAGCCTAAATACATAGTATTTAGATAATAATTCATTGAATATTATTAACTCACCTTAGAATGCTGTAATTTACACCCAAGAAAGAGTGAGAGAAGGAAGACAAAAGCTCCAATAGCAATGAGAACTATTTCAATAGTATGAGCCACCATCATTGGGGTAAATAACATAGTATTTAGTTTATCAGCATTACCATCATCTACTATAGTTCTCTACAATACAATAACACAAAGTTCAAGTACATTCTGGTAGCTTGCTCAATTCTTTAAAGGAGGTAAATCTCTAACTAAATATTTTCCATACACATTCAAAATTAAAAACATGAATCAGAATTCAATATTGGTCAATTTCAATCAATATTAATGTTGTTATCTTAAAGTGAAAAGATTTCCCGGTTGTACGTTAAAAGGAGGAGGGTAGCCGGTCAAGCCTTGTGGGTTTTGTACGGGTCCTCAACTTTTCTCCAGCTGCTAAAGACTCACCCCTATGCGCAAGCAAATTATTGAAATAAAATTGAACCATATGTTAGTCCCGAAATAACCTAGTTTGAATTGAGTGGATGTTAAACCTAAACCCCATTTCTCTCATTGTCTCTTGTAGTGAAAATATAATATCCTAATATCCAATATTTAATATTTAAGACAAAATGAACAAATAAAAACAATATCCTACAAGACAATGTGAAAGTATTTAGTAAAGACTGATTCACAAATGACAAAATAATAATTAACCTGCAGCTGCCATACCATATATACTCACATTATGCAAGAGATGGACAGGGAACAAGCAAACAAAAAGTGACAAACAAGGTGAAATTTTGCCAGAAAATCATGAGGAACCTCCTCGAACAACACCAGGAGTGAACCTGAGACTAATGGATGTATATTTACCTCATTAATCCAGAATACAGGTAAAAATGTTGGCTTTATTCCATGTGTCATCCTGAAATGCCAAATATAACATTTCTATGTTTACACAATCCTCGCTATCCCAAGTGATTTCGTCTCATTCAACTCCACTATACCCCAAATTAGTTCAGGTGGTTTCACGAATTCAAATTATCTGCCCTTGGACATATGTTGATTCTACTAACCAATCAAAAACAGTTTACCGTACATACCATGCAACTTTCTTCCTCATGAATGAACCCAGGGTATAGTCGAGTAAAATGAAATGATATCATTGAGGATACTGATGATGTGTTTCCACAAGAGATACAAATATAACATTTGTTTATTTACATCAGATATACAAATACATTATAGGCCTACAGCATTTCTTTGTTAACACCAGACATAAATACAGGAGTTGTAATGGAGTTTGTTTTATTTTTTTGCACCAACTGGGTTTATGTAGACCTGGCTTAAGAGGAATTGTTCCTAGAAAGTGATATTTCTGCCTATTTTTCCTTGAATTTCAACAGTCAATGTTTTTTTTTACATGGGTTCAAGTTTCAAGTCAGTGTTTTGTCCCATCTGAAAACCAGACACTTTTCCTTGCAATGCCCTCTTTCCGCCATCACTGAAAAGAGGAAACCAGACTGGAACAACATGCTGGCGAACTTTCTCGAATCCAGGATCTGTCCTACTCACTGAGCCACCATGGCTCCCCCATCAACTTACTTGACATCCAGTACAGTTGTTATGTGCATGTTAATCTGTAATCTTTTAGCTGCTTGTAAAACTAATCCTGTTATCTGTAAAAAAAAAAGAAAGAAGGAAATAAAGTTTAAGTTTAACATTAAATTTTCTGCACAGACTGATAATGAAGTCCGGTGTATGCCATATACAGTGTGTTAGAGCAATTTTGCCCAGACACCAGAACTTCGACCTACTCTAATTTGGAATTCCAACTGTCAAGGGTTCTGTTAAATGCAAGCCAATGGTGTATATGAGACATTTTCCATCTCGTTGGAATGACTAGACACTGCTCCTTGACAGGCTTTCCATCCTAATAGTAAGTGCAGGAGGACCGCACTACACATAAAACGAAAACCTACAAGATAAACCTGCTGACAAGACAGAAAATAGACATTGCAAAAAATAAACAAATATCAAATCAAGAGTCTTAAAACTCATCTGTTTCAGAAAGTTTATGATTATTGATCTGTATTTTTGTATTCTATCTTTATAACAACCTTGTCAGTCTCAATTTCTATTTTATTTTACTTTGAACATTTGAGATCTTTTTACGTCATACATTCATTTACCATTTGTGTATTGTATAGCACTTTTGAGCATGTTTTGTGGAAATAGAACTTTATAAATATTCTTAATAGTAATAATATAGTATAGTATACTTACTGCTTCTATGTCAATGGCGCTATATAGATTAAAAATCCTTAATATTAATAAAATAGCACTTACTGGTTCTACGTCAATAGCTGTTTCATGTTTTAAAGGAATTGGTTTAACACCAATAACACCATCAATAAATTTTTGATCTGCCAGGTAAAAATGAGGAAAAGAAATAACTGATGGTACTGGAAAACTGTCAACTGAAAATAAAAAAGAGATAAGTTATCAAGCAACAAAACATCTGCCCACAGCAACTAGGGATATCAATTCCATACAGATCGGGCAATAACTAACCATGTTCACAAGGTTCCACAAAATGGAACAAGGGCCATAACAGCAGTAGTTGAAAATATATAAATTTCAAAAAGATCTTAATACCTAGTCTATGAAAGAGGAACGCACAGACTACACTTTCCATGTGGGTGTATAAAAATACATATGATTATAGTTCTATACACCCAGATTGAAATGTATCAAGTGTATTATGACCTAGATATCATAGAAGTTTATGTTATTTATATATGATTGACAATAACAGACCTGGTACCATTATATTACAACCAAAATTAATTACATTACTATATATTATATACAGTACCTTTTAATTGTGATCATTATGATAACTTTCTCATACTTAAATATCATTACTCGGGACAATGAAAGCAATTAAATACCATTACCTCATGGTTTTATAAAGAACAACCTTTTTTTTTTACAGTTATCACAAAAATAATTTCATTTTTCTTACCACAAAGTTTCTAGAATATCAAACCTCAAAATAATCAGATTTTTATTTTACCTATGCAATGTCGTTATGTTATTTTAATAACAAATTTCTCATCGCCTATCAGGTTTCTCAACTACCGATAAAGATGTTGTTGGCCTCTTGCTACATACAAGCAACATAGAATCAATAAAGTTTCAAATGAGAGAGAGAGAGAGAGAGAGAGAGCGAGAGAGAGATAGAGAGGGGTCCACATGACATGGGACTAACATATATTGCCATGAATGATTCAGCAATCTGTAGCAGTAGGCGGAAACTTGACAACCCAGCTCCTTGTGATGTATAAGTAGGGGAATCTAAAGCCAGTAAACGAAGTGACGTAAACTTTACGTAAAGTTTACGTAAAAATGGTCAGTCAGTTTACCATCATTTTGCTCGTTATCTTAACGTAAAGTTTACGTCATGAAATGACGTTAAACTAACGTAAAGTTTACGTCATTTTTACGTAAAGTTTACGTCATTTTCTGACGTAAATCTAACGTAAAGTTTACGTCATTTTCTGACGTAAATCTAACGTAAATTTTGCGTAAAGTTTACGTCATTTACGTTAGATTTACGTCAGAAATTGACGTAAACTTTACGTTAGATTTACGTAAAAATGGTCAGTCAGTTTACCATCATTTTGCTCGTTATTTTAACGATAATTTTACGTCAGGAAATGACGTTAAACTAACGTAAAGTTTACATCATTTTTACATTACATTTACGTCATTTTCTGACGTAAATCTAACGTAAAGTTTACGTCATTTTCTGACGTAAATCTAACATAAATTTTGCGTAAAGTTTACGTCACTTACGTTAGATTTACATCAGAAAATGGCGTAAACTTTATGTTAGATTAACGTCATTTCCTGACGTAAACTTAACGTTAGAAATGATTGTAAACTGACTGACCATATTAACGTGAATCTGACAAATATAACTTTATCTTTTGACGTTCATCGGAACCAATTTACGTGACTCTGTCATTCAGATGGTACGAAAACCCAATAACATAACCATTTTGATGGAAATATAACCATTTAAATGTTATACAATAATCCAATAGCTAAAAGATATACACTCAATAGTGTTTTCAAATCCCTTCCCACTCAACAAACTTTGGCACTTAACACATGGATCAATTTTAATTCGGGGATCACGGTGGCTAAGTGGATAAGGCGCTGGTTCGCTAGCCTGGAGGTCGAGTGTTCGATCCCTGCATTGGCCGAGAAAGTTCAACTCGATTTTCAGACGTGATTTCCCCTTGTCAGTGATGCAGAAGGAGGGCCTGACAGCTGTCTAGTCGTTCGGATGGGACGAAAATTTCCCTCATAGCACACTGTATGGCGTATGCCCGTCTTCAATTAGCTCAGGCTAAGTGCATAACAGTAGGACGTTAAACCCCATTTCATTCATTCATTCATTCAATTTTAATTCAGAAGGACCTGGAAAAAAACAGACGACCCTACTCCTTGTCAGATAGAACCAGGGAATTGAAACCATGCCAGTTGACTCAATGCCACCCTTATGATGTAACTCACACATGCTAAAAATGTGGGTATTCCTATTTCAAACTCAATTACAACAAACACTAGTTAATAAACGATCTAAATTTTATTTAGAAAATAGATATAAAAAATATATTTTAAAATATAACAGTACGCATACATATACATAAAATGGTGGTAATTGAAAAAATGGTTACAAAAAAGTCTATATAGCACTATTAAAAAGAAATATTTATTTTTTTTACATTATGAAAATAGAAAAGACAACATATATATATACAAGAACTGTGATCGAAATGAAATAGGGTTTAACATCCTGGGCTAATGAAGACAGGCATATACAGTGTGATATGCAGGAAATTTTGCACTGCTAAGGGATCTTTTACGCCATGCACTGTGCTTTGAGAGATATTTCCCGGGCAGCAGCCATACGCCCTACTCTTATATCGAATTCCAACTGCCAAGGGATCTTTTACGTGCACGCCAATGTGTACACAAGACCACAGTTTTTTTCATTCCATCTGACCGACTAGACAGCTGTCAGACCCTCCATCCTGCATAACTGACAAGGGGAAACCATGCCGGAAAATACGGATAAACTTTCACAGCCAATGCATTGATCGAACACTCGACCTCCAGACTGGCAAGCGTCTTACTCATGTGATCCGTCGATTGGTTAACGCATTGTGATACATTGTGGTTTCGATAATTTAATCCACATGTTAGTAACAAAATAACCTAGCGTGAGTCGAATTGAAGTTAAACCTCATTTCTCTATTTACCAATAACCATTCAGAATTTTAAATGTTATTGCAACCAAATGTCACAAAACAGCACAATTTACATAATTACAACAAAATATACTACAAGTACATGTATCTATACTTTATTTTAAAAGATAAATATATAATGTAATAGAATAGAATACAAAGCAGACATTTGTAACAGTTTATTCACAGCATTAACTTGGTGACAATTTAGGAAACCGCTATTCAAGAAAGCTACACCAATATTACATAACCAATCTAATTTTAACACAGAACTTTGCTATGGTTGATCCATCACAAAAATTTGAAGTACAGGTATTTGTAAGGGACCCAAAGGGTTATTGTTAACTGGTTGCAGTAGAGAGCAATATCAGGATATCTCATTGAAACAAAACTGTTTAAATAAGAATAATTGACTGTCATAAGATCACACATAAACTATTTTAGCCATGCTACTGATGAATTTTTGTGCTACCATAGATACATATATATTTATATCAATACATTTTTAAGAAGTCTATTTCTGATACATGTGCTTTAGATCATGAGGTCTGTCACTGAATTTAATGGAATGGTTTTGATCCGAAGTCTGTTTGTGACAAGTAATAGTGTTGTCTGGCTTCCATATACAAAGCCCTTATAAAACTTTTTTATAACTTCTTTGACATTACTGCCACGAATGGTGCTCAAATATAGGATCTGTAAAAAAAAAGTGAAAAGTAACTTTATACTAAAAAAAACAAATGAATTTGGGTTTAACGTCCTATTGTTTAGCTCTGACTAAGCTAATAAAAATAAAAATACACCATACAGTGTGCTATGAGCAAGATTGATGTCAAATGGCCATGGGGTCTTTTATTGCATGTAAATGTTTACACAGGACATTATTTATTGCCCCCCCCCCCCCCGAATGACTATACTATACCCAGCAAAGAAATATTCCATCAAAGGTAGATTTAGATAATGGCCTTTTATAGCCAACCTACTGCGAATCTTTATGAAATTGGGTTCAACATCATACTGTTCTGCCCCGACTGGGCTAATGAAGACAGACAAATGTCATAAAGTGTGCTATGACAGAAATTTTGCCCAGGCCGTTGTGCTACTGTCTACACTTATACTGATTTCCAACATGCATGCCAATTTGAACAATAGTATAGATCTCAGTTTTTGTCCCATCCGAACATTTTTGGCCACCGCAGGGATCGAACATGGGATCTCCATATTAGCGAGCCAACATCTTACTCAGACACCTTGGCTCTTGATTTTTAATGCGTACTACATGTACATGTACATTGTTCCCTTACTGCCATATGGGACAAACAAATTTATGAATTTATCAAGCTATTGCTTTATTTGGCAGATAGGTAATCCAGTTGACTCAATGACAGGCTTTATGATACAGCGTGCATGTGATAACCATTCATCCATCCACCCCACCTCCATGCAGGGCCCTTTAACAACATAGGAAAAGATACGAATCAATTTGAGGAACGAATAGACTGGCCCAGTCTCTTCTATTTATTTTATATTTCGATTTATATAAAAGTATTAATTTTTAGTAAACCAACACTTTCGTTTCCATTTGTATAAAAAAATTTTTTGAGTAAATCTGTAACTAGCACCAGAGACTGGACAATTTGCGAGCTTCACAATAAAATGGGCGTTCCTGTCATGTTTTACGTTGTTCCTTATTTGGAATGATTGACAGTTATCAAGCAAGCCCCGAGTCACGTGACATGAATCATGCGTCTCGACTGGCGTGCAAAGCAGTCATGCTTAGACCGTCTGAGGGTTGACGTCACGTTGTTGTTAGATATGTCGTGATCACGTGCACGACGTCACACGACCTACATAATGCAGGTTGACCTACTAGATGAGAATGAAGCTCTATTTGCCCAGTCTCTAGAGATTACGTTTTTTTTCGGGTTTTTTTTGGAGAGGACTGGCCAATTTTTGGTGTGTGGAGGAGACTGGCCACCAGTCTAAGGAACGAAGTGAGGTACAAATGAACTAAGAATGAAACAGCCAGATGACGAAACACGGACCATGTGCTGGTTGCAATTAATAATAATAATAATAATAATAGTGAGTTTTTATATAGCGCACATATCCATCAAAATTAATGCTCAAGGCGCATTTAGCTCTCCACTTATCACAAGTTATAAAAATGTTAACAACTAATAAGCAGCCAAAAAAGATGAGTCTTTAATTGCTTCTTAAAACAGCTAAGCGATTGTGAATTCTTGAAGGTCAAGGGTAATGAATTCCATAGTTTTGGTACAGTGTGTGAGAAGCATCTTTGACCAAATGTCTTAAGCCTATAGTTGGGTATCACCAGACGTAGTTCATGTTGGGACCGAAGATTTCTTTGAGGGACATAGTCAATTAGCATCGAAGACAAGTAGTCTGGTGCTTCACCTCTCTGGCATTTGTAGGCTATGCACAGAAGTTTGAATTTAATTCTGCTTTCCACTGGAAGCCAATGTAAATCCATTAGCAGTGGTGTGATGTGGCAATTTCAATTAGATTGGCACACAATTCTAGCCGCGGTATTTTGTACAAGCTGTAGTTTATGGATCAGGCTGTTGTTAATGCCAAACTGAAGGCTATTGCAATAGTCGAGTCTTGACAAAATTAATATTCCATTTCACGAAAAAACATTAGCATTGATCGGTCAATCAAGCTCGTTATACTTTTCGATAAAAGAAAACAATGATGTATTACTAATTATACACAAGTTTTCAACCATATTTTATTGTCAAATAAAACAAAGGACAACAGGCACTGACAGGCAATGTTAATCACAGTCTCAACCATTCGCTGATCAATTTAATAAATCTAAAGACAACTATCCGTTTCACATAAAACAAACAGCTGTTACTATATATATCTCATACACTTTCAACAGTCTTTTAATTATTCATCATAGTTTGTATCGTTGCCAAACTGAATCCGAAAAGTTGTCCTACCGAAATGTCATGGAACTCAATATTATGCATCATTAATTGGCAAAAATATAAGTAGAAAGTTAAACAAAAAACACCCCCCCCAAAATGAAAGAATCTTGACGTATTCAACACCAGGCTAATTCAACACCAGAAAAATCGGCGTATTCAAGACCAGTACATGTATATATTGTTATTTTGTATTTTAAACGTCAAATCAAATCCGATGTCCTTGAGTACGTCAAGAACCAATGGATATCAAACCGAATGTTTAGTGCGAAGAGTTGGTCCGTGTTTATGCGCCCTGTTCGCCAAAAAAAGACGTTGAGGGTTGGCATAACGGAATCAACTCTCGACTGAACACTAAGTGACCGGTTCCATTTTATTTATTACTTGTTTTATATTATGTAAATATTGTCTACGAATATGAAATATTTCAACCGTTGTTTGTATTATGACTATTTAAGGTAAAGGAGCTAAATCGCTAACATTTGGGATCTAGAAACTGACAAAAGTGGGCCTCACCGCATATAATACTGTAATATGAATGTATAAAAACTGATTTACATTAAATGGTTTCAGTTTTTACTCCAATTTCAAATCAGTTATGTTCGGCGAAATAAGCCATTCAGCCTCAATCCAGTGCAAATATTTAGCGCCTGGTTATTCCAGTCTACATATGCCGTGTGATACAGTGCAATGTGTCTAGCCTTGTCCCTCGAGTCTCTCAATACAACCAGGGCTGAAGCGCATTATGTTAGAAAAATTATTTTATCTTAAATATCGGATATCAGGAGCTCATCTTTTCCCGTAAGTTTACATCATCAATGTCGATTTAAATTGACCAATAGTTTGTGTTTTCGATGTCAAAGATTTTCGAGGATTTTGAGTTACGGACTTAGGTCCTTTAATCCTGCTTTTGTCTTATAATATACTGGTCTTGAATACGCCAATTTTACTGGTGTTGATTTGCCTGGTGTTAAATACGCCTGATAGTATACCAAATGAAATACCCCTACAAATGTTTAGAAAATACTTGCTATACTATAATTAGCATAGCCTGTAATTTAGTAGGGCCTAAATGTGTGATAGAACTTATACCTGCTCTGACTATTAAATATTTGTTTGATAATTTTGCCATTTTAAAATTAGTGACTTTAAAATCGCGATTTTTTTACAGAATTTTTGAACCAGTATTACTTTCGAATAAAGCAGTCTTAATTGTTCATAAATCGTACGGTTTACGGACAATGTATACTGCATAATGTGCAAACAAAAATACTGGTTAAGCCAATTTAAAATACGAATTTTACGTAACAAAATTTTCCATGGCCCGCTGCGAGGATTTTTTTCCGAATAGTTTTTGTCAACAGTAGATCTGTCTGTATGCTTTCGGCGGATGTTCGTACAAAAAAGGGCACTTACCTTCAATTTTACTATGCTGAACTTCAAATCGTGTATGAAATAACTTTTTTAAACTTATAAAACATAACATAACAGGATATATTTTTCATAATTATGAACGAAGCCGCCATTTTTAATTCCCATAATTCCATAGGTTCCGGTTAATACCAGACAGAACCGGTTAAATCATCACACAAAAAATATATTTAATAAATAATTAAAGCGATGTAGATAAATAACAACACTAAACATAACTTTAAAATATAAAAAAAATGTAATATCGATAGAAATAATATAATATATACCGATCTACAGTGTAAATAAAAGTCACGACCTTGACCTTGCCCCACACGAATAATTGACTGGTGTAAATTTGTTAAAAGGATTATGAGATCGGGGAATTTTAATTTTTAGAGAGAGGTCTTTGATCGAGACGTTTGCCCTACCGTCAATATTTTCATAAGCTTTATTCTAATAGTAATATGGCATGGTTTTACAACTTCTCGACTGATAAATCGAGAAATAACTGGCTCAAATTCGATTCGGTTCTTTAACTTGACATGCAAAAAAATATAGTCAAAATGTGTTTTGGATTGAATTTGATTGCAAATTACACTGCACCCATATTATTATACAAGACCCATCTCCAAAAAATTTGATAAGCTTTGTTATTACAACTTATAAGAAAGACAAGTTTAACAATTTTAAAATCAGATACAAATTGCAAGATATCTAAATCTTTAAATTAAACTAATGTTTCCGATAAGTTTCATTTTAAGAACAAATTATATTTTCATATATATATGTAAAGATTTAAAGCAAGCTTTTAATCAACTCATTTTTTATTTTTGACCGCGATACAAATTACAAATACCAAAACAATGTATGATGATTTTTGTTTGAAATGGTGAAATTAGCAAAGTGAACAATTTAATAATAAAATATAATTCATAATTGGCATAGATGTAAGGATTACATGTCATTTCGGTCCCGCGTTATTTCGGACCCAGTCTGGCGTCTTTTCAGACTCAGACTGCCAACGTTTCAGACGCTACTCAAAAATATTTGGGATGTAAGATTTTTTGTGCAGTGCAAAAAAAAAAATTATTACATTATTAAAGTACTGTTACATAATTTGGGGGGGGGATTTTTTTTTTCATGCAATAATCCATATTGTTTTCATCAATTTGGAGGGAATTGAAATTATATAATAATGGGGTTTAACCTCCGCTCGACCGAAACTTGAATTTACATATGATTCAATATTTTTTAAATAATTCACTTGTGCTAGGGTTCTTTAGTAGTAAGAGGGAATCAGAGGAGTTAGAGAAACAACGTGGCTATTCTTACAACGAGACATAAGAATTATTGATAGACTATTTTTACGACATGGTAAATGTTCCAGTAGCGCATACATAAGTTACCAAATTTGGACTTGTCCATCAATAATTCTTACGCCTCATCGTTTGGAATAGCCACAGCATTAGAGAAAACCCATGAGGTTGGACAGGTGAATTTGTGCTCCATGTGATGTACAAAATGAAATGGGGTTTAATGTCCTACCGTTCTGTTCCGACTTAGCTAATGAAGATGTTCATTTGACAGGAATATTGTCTGGACAGTGACTGTACTTACAGGCAAAAGGAATGTTTTACATGCATGCCAATAGGTACACAATCCGAACGACTATGTACGGTTTCGGATTTAACCTCATTTTCTGAAGGAGCTGGTTTTGCCAGATCCTACACCACTAACAAGGGGAACTTTCTCGACCAACACCGGGATTGAACCCCTCATTTGCTAGCCATTTTGTTTCGGTGACTCAGTAACAAAATGGCTAGCAAATGAGGGGTTCAATCTCGCTGTTGGTCGAGAAAGTTCCCCTTGTTAGTGTCGTAGGATCTGGCAAAACCAGTGTCTAGTCATTCGAATAGGACAAAAAACCAATATCTTGTGCTCACATTGCATGTACACGTAAAAGAACCCTTGAGAGTTGGAATTCGAAATGAGAATATGTCATTCATTTATTCATTTTTCTCTTTGTGTGTCACCTACAGACCACGATTCTTTAAGGAGCTAAATCTCTATTCTTGGGCACTTGGAAATGCATACAAATGGGTAGCAAGGCATGTAAAAATATAACATGAATGTATATAAACTGAATTACATTCAATCATTTACGTTTTTACAGTAACTTCTAATCAGTTATGTTCGGCGAAATACATGTATGCGAAACGTCAAAATTGAATAGGCGTCTGATTATTCCAGCCTACAACAATAGTATTCTCCTGTGGGTTATGTTTAGGCTTGTTCATTGAGTCGCTTCATTACAAAGGACACACAAAATCTTTCCTGCAACCACACCCAATTTGATGTCTACAAACCCATTTCTTCTTTGTGTGTATGTGCCCCTCTCTTCTGCACCTAACCCGGGCTAATTGAAGACGGGCATACACCATACAGTGTTGTATAAGGGAAATTTTTGCCTGGGCAGCAACTAAATTCCAACTGCCAAGGGATCTTTTACGTGCACGCCAATGTGTACACAGGACATCGGTTTTTCATCCCAACCGAATGACTAGGCAGCTGTCTGTATCACTGACAAGAGAAACCACGCCGGAAAATCAACATGAACTTTCTCGGACAATGCAGGGATCAAACATCCGAACTCCAGGTTTAGCGTCTGAATTGATTGTCTCGGAACTTGGTAAACTTATTGCTTAAGCAACTATTGATTTTGATGCATGATTCGCCCCCCTTGGACGATACCACACCCACTTTTTTGTTAAAATCTTGTCTTTATTAACAGATTTTGTTCCATATCGACATGGTCCGCCAAGGTTGTACCTATTTATATTGGTCTATGTCCAATCCCACAAAGAAGTGGGCCATGTCCAATTTTTTGTCTCTAATCTGCAGACTGCAAATCTGAATGGATCATCTTGTTTTACGTTATATTTACTAATGTTATATTTACGTTAGAAAACTAACGTTAGATTTACGTTAAAAAACTAACGTTAGATTTACGTTATAAAACTAACGTTAGATTTACGTTAGAAAACTAACGTTAGATTTACGTTAGAAAACTAACGTTAGATTTACGTTAGAAAACTAACCATAAACTAACGGTTAGAAACCAGACATAAAATCTACGTTAGATTAACGTTAGAACTATCACCATGGATCATCTTGTTTTACGTTATATTTACTAATGTTATATTTACGTTAGAAAACTAGCGTTAGATTTACGTTAGAAAACTAACGTTAGATTTACGTTAATAAACTAACGTTAGATTTACGTTAGAAAACTAACGTTAGATTTACGTTAGAAAACTAACGTTAGATTTACGTTAGAAAACTAACCATAAACTAACGGTTAGAAACCTGACGTAAAATTTACGTTAGATTAACGTTAGAATTATCACCAATAATACATATTTAATTATTATGACTGAATTCCCTCTATTTATCAATTGTTATAATGTGCACGCACTGGTATGGTTATTTAATCCAGAAGTATTGAAGCGAAAAAAATTGGTTATATAACCGTCATAAAATTTACGTTAGATTTACGTCATTTTCTGACGTAAAAGTAACCATAACCATTCTGACGTAAAAGTAACGTAAATTTAACCATACAATTTTACCATTATTGGACGCTAACCTAAATCTAACCATAATGACGTAAAAGTAACGTAAATCTAACGATCCATGTTAACTGGGACACAGCTTGACTGAATGACAAACCTTATGATCTAAAGCACACACATTATACTATCGACCATCTAAAGATTACAATATGTGATTTCAACACTTACCATGTGTACAGACACTGACATCCAGTAATCCTGATCCTAGACATCCAGACCTTTTTGTACAGAAACCAGCATTATCTGGATTAAGTGTTTTATTAGCTAATTCTTGTGCTGTAGCTGTATAACGATGTAGATGTAATTGACGTTTTATTTCTACATCTGATGTATATTTACCAAAACCTGATCTGTTGTATATAATACAAGAATTCTATTTTCTGATTCACTATGATAAAGGCATAAAGGGAGATGCTAATTGTAGGCCGGTTGGGGAGGTTTGTTTTTTTTCCGGAGTTAAAAATGGCCTCTTTATATAAACAAGAATTTTGGGGAATATTAACCCTAATCCTAACCCTTTTTAGTATACTGAACTTGGATCTAATTTACCTATTACACCCCTTAAAAGGGTTAGGGTTAGGGTTTTCCCAAAAATACTCATTTATATAAAGCAGCCATTTTGGAATCCGGAAATTCCTAAACCTCCCCAACCGGGTACAGTTAGCATCTCCCAATGATAAAGTGTTATAGCCATTAATTGTTATTTGCAATTTTCTAACAATACTTAACTATACTAAAATTTTCACAATGATAAAGTGTTATAGCCATTAATTGTTATTTGCAATTTTGAACGATACTTAATTACGCTAAAATTTACTCATATTCCTTATTCAAAATTTAATTAAAGCCCCAATACCACTCTTGTTGTAACTGAATAATATGTTCCAATCTTTATTCTGGTCAACAGTTTGTACTATTTTACAATATTTCAATTAAAAAATGATACAAATTTTATCTCAACACACCTAATTTTAAAAATTGGAAAAATTCAACTACATGCCGTAACATGGTTTGAAAAGCCTTACGTAAGCACTTTCAAATGCAACTTGGATTTAAACATATTTTCGAACCCTCTGGACAAAAAGATAGGTTGTAATGGATAATTTACACAACAGGTAGGACACTTAAACATCTTGTAGTTAGAATAAGGCTAATTTTTTTTTTTTGGACCTGTCAAGCCAGTAAGAGTGTTATTGTCCCTTTAAGAAAGCAAAACCAAAAATGAATGCTATAGACTCTTCTGGATAGAGAGAGAGAGAGAGAGAGAAATCAGGTTTAACATCCCCTTGACACAAACTAGGTTCTTTTGCGTCTAACATATGGTTTAATATCCGACGGGGTTGGACAGACGACCCTACTTCTTGCCACGTACAATCGAGGATTCGAAACTACGCCGGCTCAGCGGTCATACGATTAGCTTTTGACCCTACAGCGTTAGACATTGATTAATCAACAAGTGTTGACGTTTCTAGGGGTTTACCCATAGTTCCATAGGATCTGTGTTTTAATCAGATTGCTGACGATGGCGTTCTTAATATGCTGTTATGTTAATAAATGTTTGAATAGTTTATAACACTTGAAGTCTGAAGAAAGAACTGCAATAGGCTGATGTAGCTACATACTTACCTACAAATATCCATTGAAAAAAATTTCAATATTTCTGTATCTTCTAAAAATGGAGGATTAATTGTACCATCTGTTAAAAATCAGAAAAAATAAATGAGGTAAAGTACGATCAAATCAATTTTTGTATGTCAAGTTTGTGCTACTTCTTTTGGAACCAGAAACCTTTGGAATATATTTAGCGATTTCCCTTTTGTTTTTCTTGTTCCTCATACAATGCTCCTTTTCAATTTTTGAATAAAATACTGTTTTAAAAACAATTGTGTAATAATAATAATAATAATAATATGGGCATTTATAATGCGCTATATCCACAAACTAAGTTTATGCTCAAAGCGCTACACAATTATTATCCCGGTCTCTAGGATACAGGTAAAGTCTGATTACCTCCCTTTTCCCCTGAACTCTTTTAAGAGCCCCATGAAACGTTGTATGCTTGATTTTTGGAAAACTGTGCATAAATTGAGTCCAAATTCTTATATGAAACCACAATTCCAATATGAATGCGAAGATGTATGCCTAATGGTTGTTAGTAATTCATATTATGTTCATACTAATGTCACTTCACCTTGCACAATCTTAACAGTACATAAAGTAGACAGATATAACTGTTAACCCAAAACTCTGAAAGGACTTTGTTTCAAATGTGCCAGCCCCCCTTCCACAAAAGAAAAGACTAACTTAATAATAATAATAATTTATTTATAATGCGCCTATTACCAATATAAAATACTGCTCGATAGTGCAGTTAACATTTTGTGGTCATCACACATAGAAAAAATCAAACTTACCTGACCCATTGATTTGATTGGCCCAGGGTGATGTCCAATAGTTTAAACTTCTGGAAACAAAAATTATTATCTTACACTTCGCTAATAAACCACAGGGAACCCCGAATAAGCTCTAATTAATTCATAATACAAGAATCATACTCAAAATAACTTGTAAATAAAATTAAACAAAATTAAACTAAAAGTAGAGTTTATTGTCCTACTTCTTGAATTGTGCTGTGAGTGAAATCTTGTAGGTGACATAAAAGGATATCTAACCTTGTACCATTATATTTATCTATCTCTCCCAGTTTATTTATATCATTTTTACCAGAATGTATTGTATACACTCCATCATCTGTATTATTTTTCTGTAAATAAATAAATAAATAAAATTTTAAAAATATTTAAAAAAAAAAATAAATAAATAAATAAATAAATCAATCAATAAATAAAGAAATAAATTACAATTCTCTCACATAGGTAATTACTGATTTAAATAAATCGAAAGGTGTAATGAATAAACCTTTAATGTAATATAAATAGCATGTTTGACCCATTGTTAAAATCCTGTATTATTCTAAAAAAATAAACTAACTTACATTCATAAAATATCCTATAAAATCTGTATAAAACCATTTTGGAAAAAGTGTGTGAGCTACTTGTAATGCTGGGTCTACATAACCCCAGACAATATCTTTCAGACTTCTGGTTATAAATATACCTTCCATCAAACCAATTATATTGGTTAAAATTTCCCGAAATTCAGCACTTTCATTGCTTAATCCTTCAATTAAAGTCTGAAAGAAGAGTGGCAAAAATAATTATATCGATTGCAGTGTTCCACTAGGAGCTAAATCACTAATATTTGGGGCCTAGAAATTCACAAAAGTGGGTCGCAACGCATATGATAATGTAATATGAATGTATATAAACTGATTTACATTCAATCCTTTCTGTTTTTACTCTCATTTCAAATCCCGTTATATTCGGCGAAATATGCCTGAAGTCTCAATCGAAAGGCAATACGTACTTTATGGATGGCCCCCTACATAATGCATCTCTTTATCTTAATCTTACACAGTGCATTTTCAAACGATACATACCAGTAATGGTGGATTAACAGTTGTAAACATATCTAACTCATCTCCTACAGACATATTTCGTTGGAATGTAAAAATACGTTTTTGGCGATACGATATTGTACCATTATCATTGAAGGTAATATTAAATTTTACTCTTCTTTCCCTGAAAAATACAAATGTGTATAAAAAGTAAAAGATGTTAAATGTCTACCCAAGACTAAATAGGTTACCACAAATGGAAGATGGAAACCAGGACATCCGGGTTATTGATTCCGCACCATACTCACTGAACCTCCTCTATTAGTGCAGGAGGACCGAACTACACGCAAAACAAAAATCTACAAGATAAACCTGCGGACAAGACAGAATATAGACATTGCAAAAACGTAAACAATTATCAAATCAAGTGAATGGATCTTGGAAAGTCTGATAAATGAGATAATAAAAATAAGTGTACACTGAAGTATAATGTAAGATCATTTAACATTTGGAATATAACAAAGCAAAGATCTTTTAGCACTTGAAATATAACAAAGCTTTGTTATATTCCAAGTGCTAAAAGATCTTTTACATCATACTTTAAAGAAATTGCACAAATATTGCTCACTCCAATGTATGGAAATCTCATTATATCATACTAATTTGATCTATATTTGTGGGAGTATTCATGGACTGGATTTAGAGAGAGAGAGAGAGAAACCGGGTTTAACATCCACTGGACATAAACTAGGTCATTTAGGTACTAACATATGGTTTAATTTTATTTCAATAATTCACTTGCTTGTAGGGGTCTTTAGCAGTTGGAGGAAACCTGAGAAAACCCACAAGGTTGGACAGGCAACCCTGCTCCTTGTCACGTACAACCGAGGATTCGAAACCACGTCAGTTGACTCAAAGACAGGCTTTATGATACGTTATGCCAGGCTAACCATTTGGCCATCCACCCCCCCACCCCCCTGTCCAAAGCTTTTTTAACGTCCATGCTTCATGTATACATACGTAGGACCTCAGATTTTCCGTACAGTCTGAATGACTTGTTGATGCTCCTTGACATCCCTCCCCCCCCTCTAGCCATACTGCGCCACGGACAAAGGAAACCACGTCAGCAAATCCTGAGGAACTTTTATACTGGCCAACAATGAGACCACTTTAATCACTGAGCCCATGCAACTCCATTAATAAAGGAACAAAAATAAAATGTAACAAAGTATTAATAAATAGGTAAGGAAGGACTGCATACAGTTTTGTCACCAGTGTATATAATTCTATTAAAAAACATTTTTGTCACCAGCATATATATAATTCTATTAAAAAACATTTTTGTCACCAGCATATATATAATTCTATTAAAGATACATATGGGAGATTTTTATAGAGAGTTGGCCATTCTTGCTATGACAGTTCAAAAGTAGAGGATAAAAGAAGAATATATTGAAAATTTCAGTCAAATTACTTAATTCTAAAAATAGTTGTCATCGTTGTAATATTTGACTAGAAATGGTAGTGTGGTAGTGTATATTTGTATATATTTGTATTTATAGTATATTTGGTGTTTGTTGTATTGTCCCTTTAAAGTACATCTTTAATCTGGTCAGAAGTCTCTTTTCAATAACAAGTCTAAACTCTACTCACTTTAACTCACTAAAATAACCACATCTCAGCTTCTATTTCAAACCTCACTCTTATCCTAACCTTGTTACAAGAAGGAACACATTATTGCACTTGGTAAGTTTTATATTTATTTGACTGACTTTAATATTTTATCTATTTAATAAGGTACTATAATTGGTATATATTTTATATAAGAAGTAATTAAGTATTTAGTATATCTCAATAAATATTTGTATAAGTATTTGTATAAGTATTTGTATAATTGTGTATTTTTAGAATATTTTACTTAGTTTAATCTTTTCATATTGTTATTTTCAGTCTTGTATTAGTGTATCTAGCTGCTAGTGTTAAATAATTAGCCTTTTTATAAAAACTCCTATTTCATAGGGTATGTATTGATTTCTGAAAGATTTCATTATAATTGTAATAAACCTTTTTTATTTATGTTTTCATTCAATGATTTCCCGCCTTTATTTTAAATGTGTATATATTAATTATTATTATTCCAATTCTTATACCTTTCTTTATGTATTTCAGAGTTTTTTATATATATATTTAGTCCACAATAAAGAACCTGAATCCATGACCTGGTGTTTTGTTCGTCAATGAATAGGAACCCTGCTACAGTAGTAAAATGTGTCTTCAACTTCACCGATCGTTTGATTGACAGGCATTGCCGCATTAACTCCACCTACATAATCTCGATTATCAAGTAAAGTTTTCGATGACATGCGGAATCACTTAAAAGTGGCCTTGCTAAGAACACTCTATCATTTAGCCTCGACCAAACTGATGACGTAAACATTACAGTAAAAAATCTCACCACAGTGCGCCATATCTGATTTAATCAATCAGTGAAATCCTATTTAAATCCAAGCTGTAGCCGAGCCATCCGTTGATTTTGGGCTTGTTGTTTAAATAAAGATCTAATTGATAATTTCTATAATGTCTGAAGCCTAAATTAAGACTTGCAATAATCAGATTTAGCTCTTGCATAATGTATCTTCAACAAACAATTTTTTATAATATTTATTTCTACATGTACCTGTAAGTATAAGGTCCGATTTCAAGAACAGCAGGTTTGGCACCATTTTTAACTTCTAATGGATTGGTTAAGTTAAACATATAAATATCTAAATAAATTGGCATCGGTGGATCTTTCCATATACCATATAAATAACCATCTTCTTCTAAAGTCACTTGCTACAATACAAAAAAGATAGTCATGAAAGCATGGAAATACACCCACACAACAGCAATGTCTGTATACAAAATAAAACTGGGTTTAACTTTTTACTTTTCTGTCTCAATCAATGGCCTGATTAAGGCGGTCTGACACCCAACTCTGTGTTTAGAAGGAGAATTTGCTTGGACAGTGGCGTTTCCTGGCACACCCTACTCTTACTCAAATTCAAACTGATAAGGGTTCTTTTACGTGCGTTGTGTGGCTACTCCCAACATGTACCACAGGGCCCCAGTTTTGTGTCCCATCCTTACTGCTAGAGGTTGTTCCTTGTCCGACTTGCTGTATTGCACCAGTGACAAGGAGAAACCTGGAAAAGTCTGAGGAACTTCTCAGCTACAACCATGATTGACCAGGGATCTCCTATTATAGTTAGTGAGTCAGGGACCTCAGAAACTGGCCACTGAGACAAAAATGATGTCTCACGATATTTAACTGTAAACTGTGTCAAATGACATTGGGTGATCTACCAGGAGTCATTGAAAAGAACAACCAAGTAGGCCTACTCTTTCCCCGAAGAGATAGGATCAAAACTTTTTATGTTAGTCTCGAAGACAAAAATAAACAAACCTCTGTAACTTTAGATTTAACAACTGAGTCTACTACTGGAATAAGTACAACTCCTAAAATTATCAACAACAGTCCTAAGCAAGCTCCAACAATAATCTTCTTTCTTGTCTGCATCATTGACATCTACATGGTACTTTCAAGTTGTTGTTTTTTTTATTGCTGTAACAAAAAACATTGTGTGTTGTACTGGCAGTTACCAAAAATTTCAGTTCAAATTTTTTAAACAAGCAAGGAAAATGAAAAAGATGATTTTTCTACACAATTGGGTTAATGAACATAGGCATAGGCTACACGTGTACCATGATACACCATGACATTTTGTCCACACAGTACCATTTCACTTTCAGCCAACCCTTCATCGAACAAACCTTGGTCCCCAAAGATCTCTAAGCTAAGACTTTGTTACAAAAGTAACTAGAGGTATATTAATAATATTATACCGTATATGTCCTATATTATATGATGATGTCATTGTCATTGATATATTGTATTTCTATAATAAAATCTGAACTGCGGTTAATCCCAAAAATAATATCTCTATATAAATGAAATAGGCTGACATTTACTAATAAATACCAAATGTCATAATAATAATAAATAATATCAGATCTAACATAAATACATAATTGTGTTATAGTTCTGATATGTCTCCAATTGCTAAATGCCACTAAAAAATTAATGAATAATAGATGATAACAAAATATTTTGTATTAACTTGTACGTATTTGTAATCTTTCTTACACTCACTCGCCGTCACTGCTGACTGTGACTCAACAGAGATACCCATATATACTCAATACTGTCTGCTGTAGACACATGACGTATTATAGCCTTTATAAGTATAACAATAACATAAACTTATATTATAAGTGTTCAGTCAACTGACAGTGACAATTTATGCTTTCCCACTTTCCGCTAGATGAACACCCAGTCGTGGGCAAATTGCCTACGCATTATTTTTGGAATATTTTTATCTTTGGACTCTAGCTTCAAGTAGCTTGGAATGTTGAGTAAATTGCCGTAATATTTTAGTAACCCTTGGCCTTTATCTTTCTGCATTTTATTTGATTAATTAAATTAAACGTCTGGTTATACCCAAACAAAATGCGGAGTTGTCTCCCGTATGCCATTTAACAGATCTGTTTGCCAAGTCCAATTGCAGATCTCCCCAAGGTCACGAGATGTAACCTGAGCTAGCGCTACGGTATCCCAACACCTAGCCCAAATTCGTTAACCTAACACCAACTCAAAATCCTTGGCAATAATCACGTGTCTAACTCTGTTCTGTTCACATCACGTTACCTTGATGGACTCTGCATGCGCCCCTCTGCAGGTGGCCTTTGCAAATAGACCTAAATCTGACCCACAGAAATTATTTATTATTTCTGTGATTAATCTAGTGGTGACATTTCTGTAACAATTCATTTTAGGCATATTGGGAAATTGGGTTTAACAGTGCCTTCGCCTTGTGTCGCTATTTGCAAAGATATTATTCATTTTTAGCTTTCAGCGGAGAAAAATTTACAATATGCAATTTACAATCATGCACTGGGTAATCAAGGCTGAACCAATCAAATTAGAGCTAGAAGCAATGGTGAAATTTATCCCTCACACCCGAAGGATTTCGACATCCAATTCGTAAACTACCAAATATAATAACTTTCTAATAAGTAAAGCGAACAGAGCTTACACTCTTCACTGTCTGAACCAGGTAACCATGAATCAATGGGGTTATTGTGTCCCGCGTGATCAAATGTTTGTATCTAGGGCAATATGGCGTCGAGATTAGTACTCTCACTATTGCTCAGCTAAAGCGTGGTCAAACTAAAGGAAAGTAGACAAAATGTGCAGAAAATTTGACTACGTGGGTTCCGCTAATTTTACGAAAGGTGGTTATAAATTGCAAATCGAAAACAAAATTCTGGCAACTTGCACAACATACGTTTTGATAACCATACCATTCAATTCAATGCTGTGTCAGTTGTCATATTTTATAATTTATTTAGTTTTGATTTTTACAGTTCAAAATTTTGTTTTTTGGCACTTGCCTTCTCAAGACTAGAATCTGGAAGAGTTATATATGTAACAGGCGCTTTAGCTTTAGTTGATGTGAGGAATTAGTCAATGAATCAGTCTGTAATTACAGCGAGTTCTTGACATGCTCTGCACGCAACTGTTGGTAAACCACTTAAATGGCTAGAAACATCAAGGCTGATAAATTATAATGAATGTCTGAGGTCATAGGGTCAAAGGCCACACTTATGACCCCTGATGCGACCTCCCACTACAACTGGTCAGATCTCCATGTAGTATATATGGAGCCGAATCATTTATTCCACTGTTTAATTTAATACTAGTACTAGTAACACATCTTTTGGACTTGTTGTCAACAATCTGTTAGCATGCATTGATCAGAGATCTTAGCATTTTATGACATCATATATGTGGATTATAGGTAAGGCCAAGGGTTAGGCTTGGCCCAGGGTTAGCGTTTCACCGTTTGGGCTAGCCCTGTTTACATCTCGAGACTCTGTCGACATCTGCAGGTCCTAGCCCTAACCCTTATCCTAACCCACATTGATCATTTTGCTTTTCTGTCAAAAGTTTCGCCTAGTCTATTAAGAAAATGTCCCAATATCTATATTCGATTATATAATGCATTAAACACAAAGATATCCAATTTATAATAATTATTTTCTGAAAAAATAATAAAATCGCTCAATATTCTTTAAGAGTTATGAGTTAATTAGCAAAATTTTGAATAAAAATGCAATGGGGAATTTCTAAATGAGATCGATGACCTAGTTCAATCTATTGCTGGATACCCACTACTTTCTGGTTTGAAATGTAATGTGCAAGTTGATTGGTGACTACCCACATACCTATAAGAAACAATGACATACATAATCATCATACTGAGCGACCAATCATATTTAACATTGCCAACATTGGTTATAGTTTTATACCATTTTATAGTATTGAAGGTAACATTAATGAAAACTTGACCTAGACTGTACCTTTATCCAGAAAGTAAATCATATAATGTGAAGTCGATAGATACAAAAAGACAAACTTATAGTCCGGTGGCTGAAGAAATTGCCACCTGAGCTGTGAATTTATGAGACCAAGATTTTATAGACCAGATTTTTGTGTAGATTCTGAATCTACAATTTGGGGGGGGGGGGCATTCATTATGTTGACATAATATTAATAAAACATAAGTTCCTAGGACTGCCCATCTTTAAATAAGTGTTTGTGATGCCCATGGACAACTGTTTTTTTTGTTTTCTGGGGAGGTGGATGGGGGGTAGCAGGTGTAGGTGTGTGTGTGTAGAGGGGGGGATGTCATTATGTTCGGATGGGACTTAAAACAAAGGTCCTGTGTACACATTGGCGTGCACATAAAAGATCCCCGGGCAAAATTTCCTTCATAGCACACTGGGCGTATTCCCGTCTTCATTTAAAGCCCAGTTTAGGAGCAGAACAGTAGGATGTTAAATTTCATTTCATTTACTTCATACCGAGTTACTGAAAGTAAGAAAAACCCGGAAATGCATCCTGAATAATCCTGATAAATGCTATTGTCAATCATAAATGAAACAAGATAACCATACGTTCAATAACATGATGAGAAATGTGGTGCCTTGAAATGTAATGTTTGTGAGGAGTCATTAACCCAGTAGTGATCCTTTGACAAAATAAAAGCACAAAAACTAAAATCTCCTTCCTGACTCCCACATCAGTTATTGTTTAAGGATTGTCATTTATATGACCTTATTGTTTGTGCTTTTTCAGAGCTGCATTTGAAAATATGGAGGAAGGCGAGGAAACGGAAGAGGTTAATTTGGAAGATTTTATGGATGTTATTACTGCGTATAAATGTAAATTCTGCAGTGTCACCTGCTCCAGTGCACAACAGATGACCTTACATATTAAAAGTGACCACATGTTTCCAAAAGATGGAGTTGGACAGTCGAAAAACAAGAAAGATGACATGGGAATGGTTGATTGTAGCAATATTACAACAGGACCTGAAGAACAACTGACTATTATTACTGATGATGGTAACGGTCTATTGGCTGTAGCTACCAATGCAACACAGACGACAACAGAGCCGCCGAATCCAGGTCAAGTTCACACAATTAATTTGAATGCCACTGACACCATGACCACCGGTGCCAATTCGTCATCGGTGATAAGTATTGATGGAGGAGAACAATACACATTGACAACCGATTCTTTAATGGACAATACACAACTCAACACAAAGTTACTATATGTATGCGGTCAATGCAGTGTTGGCTTCAACAGTATCGAAGATTGTAAAGAACATATGCTACAAAGCCACAGTCTCACAGAAAATACATTTAGACCAGAAGTGGAGTCTTCGGCAGCCGAGAACACCCCGTCTAATAATCAAATTAGTGTTGGGACTCAAATGGAACCAAAGAAAAAACCAGGACGTAAAAAGAAAACGGAAGTCAAACAAGAAGTTTTGAGTTCAGAAGAATCGGAACTGGAAGACAAAGATTGGGTTCCGTCAGAGAGACCTGGACGTTCACGTAGAAAAATACGAACACCAAAAGCTTTGAGAGAAGATTATTTCATTGGAAAGAAGAAGAAAAACAACAAGCAGAAACGAGTCACCAATAAAGATTATGCACATAAATGTCATTTATTTGGCTGTATGGCAAGATTCAAACAAAAAGCGAATCTTGACATTCATGTGTCTTGTCATAACACGGACAACGAAGCATTCACATGTCCTCAGTGCAAAAATGGCTTTGGGGCCTGGAAAAATCTCCGCTTTCATTTACATCGACAACATGATGTAGACTTAGATCTGTTTGAATGCGAGGTGTGTGGGTTTAAAACAGATACCATGAACAAATTACGTGTCCATAAAGAAATACATAGTGACTCTCGTCCTTACACTTGTGATATCTGTGGGAAAGGCTTCCGTCAGTACAGTCAGATGAAAAATCACCAAATGATTCATGCAGAACATCAGAAGAAAACAGTCCAAGTCACAGTGGTGTGTAAAACATGCGAAAGAACTTTCGCCAATAAAAAATGTCTGTTAAAGCATGAGCAGACTGTCCACTGTGATGAAAAACCTTTTAAGTGTACAGTGTGTAGTTATGCGACCACTAGAAAAGCCATGCTGACACTTCATATGAGGATGCATACTGGAGACAAACCATTTAAGTAAGTATATGATTGCTTTAAGTTATTCAGGTGTTGGTGGGAGGTTGGATGGCCAAATGGTTAGCACGTGCGTTCTGTATCATAAAGCCTGTCATTGAGTCAACTGGCGTGGTGTCATATATCTGGTTGTACGTGACAAGGAGTAGGGTCGCCTGTCTAGCCTCGTGGGTTTTCTCTGGGTCCTCAGGTTTGCTCCCACTGCTAAAAGACCCCTATGCACAAGCGAATTATTGAAAAAAATTAAACCATATATGTTAGTCCAGAAATGACCTAGTTTGTGTTGAGTGGACATAAAACCCCATACGCCTAGCTCCTCAATCCATTTTCACATTAAATAAAATGTTGTTTATGAAATTTTTTTAAGAATATCTGGTTTTTATTTTTTAGATAAACTGTCAATTTTTAAAAACAAAATTATGTCACAATATTGGTTGAATCTGTGGTCCTAATTTTAGACATAGCCATAATTTTTACCCTAATCAAAGAGATCTTCTCCCAGTTATTTTTGGTTTTGAATTTGATCCTGACAAACTGTCCTGGTCCCCTTTGTTAGTATAAAGGGGGGTTGGATGGCCCAATGTTTAGAATGTGCGTGCTGTATCATAAAGCCTGTCATTGAGTCAACTGGCTTGGTTTCGAATTCCCGGTTGTACATGACAAGGAGTAGGGTCCCCTGTCCAACCTCTTGGGTTTTCTCCAGGTCCTCAGGTTTGCTCCCACTGCTAAAAACCTATATGTGCAAGCGAATTATTGAAATAAAATTGAAATTTAAAAAAAAACATGGTAGGTAGTCCCCATTGACCTAGTTCGTGTCAAGTGGACGTTATACCCGATTTCTCTCCCTCTTTGTTAGTATAAAACATTTGTAATTTATCAGAAATACATGAGTTGGTGAAGTGTGGAGGTGGTAATATGAGTAGGACAGGAAAGGCCATGTACAATGTACATGTATCAAGTATGTGAAATGTCAGTTTGATCTGTTCTTATATACTGAATTATTCAACAGTCACAAACATGTGACAAAATGTTGGAAGGTCATGAGCCGGGTCACATCACTAAGGACTTTGGTTATAAACAGGAAGGAGGTTCTTGTTACTCAACATTCTTTTGTGCATTATTAAAGTCCCTGTGTATCAGAAAATACCAAATATTTCCAATGCTAAATGTGCTCAAATGGGCCATCCATAAAGTATGTACGCTCAAAATGGGTAAAAATCAGAAATCCCCTCCCCCCCCCCCCCCTGTACGCTCCTGTACGTACGTTTTGCCATTGAATTTACTCACCTGTACGTTTTTGGCGTGACCCCCCTCCCCCCCTTCAAGTGTACGTACTTTATGGATGGCCCCAAATTGTTAGTTTTTCGCAGGGTTCTTGATAAATAAATAGTCTCAATGACAGCTTTTGAGAAGACCAGTCTCAAGTATATTTTATCTTACCCTCGTAGGATGCAGAAGTTTAGGTGAAGGAATGAAAAATCAAATCATTGTGCTCTTAAAGAATATTTTCTTTCGTCATACAACATTAATTATATTCCCACATGGAATTTAATTGTATATTGTTTTGTTGTTGGCTCTCTCTGACAGCAAGTCTGTTGTCCGCTATTTCTACAGACTACAAATGTCCAATCTTTTCAAAATTTATGTTTTTAATGTAATTGCTAGTGAGAGAGACTACAAGTACAAAATACAAATCCTATTGAATTTCAACAATTTCTGTTGATTGCATCTAAATTTATGGCCCATTCGCCCATGTGAACACTCATATATGAACATGTAATGACAAAAGTTATTATATACACTAAATACACTGTACTTGATTTAAATTGGTAAAATGAGGAATTCTATTAAATTTAAAGATACATTTATTAAGAGCTAAATCTGCCTATAGCAGGTCTTTCTTTGGAGTCTGAAATGTTTACTCAAGTATAGTATTAATAAGGCAATAGACATTAATTAACTGATCCAGGCCTTAATCAACTATTAAACAGATTAAAACATTTCAGCGATACTTTGATTTAATCAATATAGCAAGAATGGCTAGTTCTTATCAAACATAATGCCCCTTTAAGTAAATTCTTCTGTACAATGTAGAACTTTATGAATGCTCTAAAGATAAAGGTTATCATCCAGTTGGCCTCTGCACAAAATTTAGATGCATTATTTAATTTTGAGAAACAAAAAGCAGATTGATTGAGTTCAGTGGAAATATCATACCTTGCCTTGTAGAGTGTAGACTGCTCTGATGGCTTACCTGCTGTGGGCATGTGTTGCATTGCCTGGAAACATATCTTTATGTTGTTAAAATGCGGTCGTCCTCAATTTATCATCTGATGTTTATAAAATTTACATTATTTGCATTATTCAAACAGGCAAAACATGAAGCCTAATGAATTCCAACAATTTACATGCATGAATTTTAGAGTTATTGTCCTTGGACAAGGTGACACCCTTTGTATACATGTACTAGTTGGATAGCTTAATTGCAAGCCTGGAAATAAAGCACCTCTCACTGACAATGTCAGACACAGATTCAGGCTTTGTCAGGCACAAAACGTCTGGTGCCTGTCATTTTGTCCGTCAATGATGTCTTTTTAGCTGATATTATTAATATATATCTGGCACTAACTAAGTTGAAAATGTCAGGTACATCTAAAAGCCTTATTTCCAGCCTACACTTGATAATGTGGGTGTATGTTTCGTTGCCTGGTAACAGTGTGTATTTAAGATAAAAATGGATTCCTATTTTTTCAGGTGTGATCTATGTAATTATGCTACTGGTGATCATAATTCACTAAGACGACACAAGATGCGACATACTGGCCAGAAACAGTACAAATGTGGGTACTGTCCTTATTCCTGTATACAAGCCATATCACTCAAATGTCATCTAAAGACTAAGCACCCGGGCTGCGAGGGTAATTATGTTTGTGAACAGTGTACCTTTCGCACTCTCAATAAATCTGCGTACGAAAACCACCTGCAGGATCATAAAAATGGTCTAATAACTGAAAAACCTAGAGCAAAAGTAAAAACTTCCATTGTTACTCAGTCTTCTTTACAAATTGCTGACACAGAAATGATGAACCTGGCAGATACTCAAGAACCAATGCAGGTCCGAATGCAGGTTCAAACAATGAAAACTGGTGAAGCTCAGGTCAGTGCTGAAGATTTGGCTAAATTGACTTGCTATGAAGGCCTCATGACGGGTGAAGTCTCGGCTGCTCAGTTAATTTATTCTGCGTTAAATGCCATTTCTCAAAGTGAAAAAACAGGTGTCCCTCAGACAGCTGAATTACTTGGTGGTGTGCAGTGTACTACACAGTCGGCAAATTGTGAAGAAGGAGTAACTTCCCATACCATTACCTTCCATCTTCCTGCTAATTTTCAAACTCAGAATATTGAGCACGGAGAAGCCGTGCTGTTTGGCCAGCCTGTAGAAATAGTTGAAGCTGTCGACCAAAATACAGTGCAATTCATCAACGAAGCCACAGGAGAGGCCTTGGATCCAGAGAATGTTGTAACCATGGGGATTGTGGTCAATGATGAAAATGCTGGAGTTGAAGATGAATTTAGCACGAATGAATGTATACAGTTAGACCCAAGTCAAGTGTCATTCATTGTTAACAGTGACGAAAATAAAACTATTGAAGAGGGAGAAACATTGAACGAAACTTCTACCAACCCACTTAGTACAATAGATCTACAGCAAATAGCACAGGTACAGGAATAAATCAAGTGAAAAAATACCTGAGAATATGCGATTCTTTCAGACCCCTAAAATACGGTAGTGACAATCAAGTGAAAAAGGAGATTTCATGCAAACAATGTATGCGGCGACTGCATAACAAAATATCTCATTCAACTATGACAGCTGAAACATTCTGTTTAATTACATGACAATTCTACTCACAATGTCTGACAGATAAACTGTGACAGGACTGAATTCAACGTACCTAGATTGCAATTTTTTCAATCATAGCGTCTGCTACGAGTATAACTAGACATCAGTAGTGCATTCTCAGAATTAGATCATAATGAAACTGTTGCCTTACTGTGCTTATGTATAATGAAATTGTGTTAAATAATGAATAGTTCTTTGACTTATTCAGTTTTTAAATGTGTGAGTTGCAGCACTATGTCTACAATATATTATATAATGTAAGATTTAGATAAAGAGCGGTCTCTTATTGTTTTCTAGAGCAAATCACTGTACCGTAAACTAAAAAGTTTGTAGAAGACACAGGGTATTTTGTTGACCCAAGTTATAAGTGTTTGAAGTTTTGACAAAAATTAGGGTAAATAACCTTGATTGTCAAGTACCAGTATTTATTATTAATTGCTGTCCATCTAAAATAAATATTTAAGCCTTAGTAAATTCTTTATTTCCCCTGTTTAATTGCAGAGACTGCTGTAAAAGTCTCAAAATGTTCTCACATTTGATTAAAATGAACCACTCCTTATGTCACTGAAGTAAACATCAAGCGGACAGACTGTCAGTTAGTGATGAACTTAAATGTTTGTCCTGTGGATGCCCCATGGGTGTTTTTCAAGGAACCCTATATTTTTCCAAAATATATACCAAATATATCCTACTTAAATTGGAAATAAATTCCCAATGAATATTTTCCTGAGAATGCATCTTTAAGTATGCTGAATTAAATTTAAATCTATTTATAGACTTGAGAATAATAATTTATAAATGAATATGAATTTACTTATGGGTGTTGTTAAATATTTTGTAAGATGGTCAGCTTGCTATTTTTATATATATTTGTTTGTTAAGTTATATCATTGATAGATGAGTAATAAATTATTCTCATATAAATTTTGTTGTTGTGACTTCTCACTTCCAATATAATATCACTGAACCTATGAAGGGGAGTTGGGATGGCCTAGTGGTCTAGAGTGCCGTGCTTCTACCTCTGGCTTGTGACTGTGGTTTCAAGCTCTGGTGTTAGCGTATGTGATAGGGGCGCCTTCTCAACCTCGTGGGTTTCCTCCGGGCACTCCGATTTCCTCCCACTGCTAAAGACCCCTACGCACAAGCGAATCATTGAAATAAATTAAACCATATGTTAGGCCGAAATTACCTAGTTGTGATGAGTGGACGTTAAACCCCATTTCTCCCGCTCTCTCTGATCCTATGAAAATTTTCTACATACCAGTATAAAGAAAAGAGTCAAGTGGGTCTGACCTGAGTCACCTGACTGATGTAAGGCCATAAAGAATAAATATTCCGTTTCTCAGATAACCCCCTCACTTCAAAAAGGGCAGCATGAGCAGTTTTTATTTGAACAAAAAAAACCCAAAAAAATAAAAACAGAAAACAGAAGTGTACCATGTGCTCTGTTATCAAGTAGCGATGTTATTATTGACAATCATAAACAATACTGGGTAATCATACATATTCCCCAAAAGAGATTCATATGTAAATGTAGTGCTTCAAAATGTGATGTTTACGAGAAGTCATTTAGACATGGTGATCCAGACAAAATAAAATCTTCTGTCCTGAATTGTATGGCCTAAAGATATATTATTGGAGATTAGATAATGTTTAAAGGACAATATTAGTGTCGGCCATTATTACCTATAGGCCTATGACAGAACTGGTTAAACACTAGTTTCTTTAATTAGTTAAACACATTTCAAATATAATTTCAACACAAATATCAATGCTATGATTACTATAGATGCATAATGATGACTTGAAGAAACGGAAGTATGAATAAATAACAACTTTTGTCTTCAAGGGAATTATCATTGACTGAATTAGCAGAAATTTGACAGTGTTAACGCTTTTTTACATAGGAGGATAACTCTAGTTTTCCATTTTTAATGTCACTTCTGTTTCTTCACTTCGTTCAATGAACTGCATGTTAAAATTATATTTGGAACTGTTGAACCTGTTCTTTTACATATAGTGATTATGGCCGGCACCAATATTGTCCTTTAAAATTATGTCTGTATAAATAAAAGGCTTCTGACAGTGTGTCCCAAAATATTATATACCTTGGCCCGAGGTCTATGGTGGCCCATGGCTATCATAGAGAAATGTGTAGACAAAAATCACAAAAAATAAAAAAAACTATAAAAAAATTAAAATTAGTCAAAAAATAAATAAAATAAAAATAAAAAATAAATAAAACGAAAATAAAAAATAAATAAAACGAAAATAAAAAATAAATTAAATAAAATAAAACCAAATTAAATTAAACTAAAATCATTTTTGATAAAATAAAATAAATGTAAATCAAAAACTGATTTGACAAGAAAAAGTAAATTAAAGATATAAAAAAAAGTAAATTGAAAATTAAAATTAAAACTTTTTTAAAAAAAACCCCAAAACTAAATTGAAAAGTGAAATGAAAACTAAAATATGCATGTCTCTACGTGGCCCATCGTTATCATTAGCCCATCGTTATCATTCAAACGGAACTGTAATCGAACGCGACTCTAGCTTGGTGTGTAGGGGAATACTGGTAACTCGAATTAAGGTGATATTTGACATCCAGTGAATCGAACCTATATATTTAAAAAATGAAATGAAATGAAATGGGGTTTAACGCCCCACTGTTCTGCTCTGACTGGATGAATAAAGATGAACATACGCCAGTGTGCTATGTATGGGGGAGATTTTGCCCGGACAGCGGCACGGCCTACTTTTATGTCGAATTAAATGCCAGGGGATCTATAACTTGCATGCCAATGTGTACACGGTACCTCGTTTTTCCACCCCATCTGAACGACTATACACATACGCCCCTGACAAGGGGGAACCATGCCGTGAAATACCAATGAACTTTCTCGGCCAATTGGTTGAACAAGGGACCTGCAGGTTAGCGAGACAACGTCATACATACTGAGCCAGCGTGGCTCTTTACGTTTTAAAGATTAAATATGCCAAATTCCAGGATGATCCATTCAAAATTGCGATCTGCAGGGAAAACACTGTTCGTGGCTGTGTCCCTAGGCCTCGGCGCATGCACCAAAATTAACAGTTGCCGTCTGTGTATAATAAACACAAAAATTGGGCGTTGCTCTACTCCTCAGGGTTGGATATGGACAAATATACATAAGTATAGAACCCTGTGAAATGATTGATATCCCGAGTTTTGATGAACAAAATCTGTTAATGACTGAAACCTGTTAAGTATTTATTAACAAAAACGTGGGGTCAGGGCTAGTTCAGCTATGAACGTAGGTCTCATTATACACTTGCCCTGTACTTTCAGGAACCGTCCTATTCAATCCTTGTCCAAAAACTTTCGAACTCCAGTCAACTTTACTGGGCAACTTTTTACTGCTAAACGTTCGCGTGCGGTCCCTGTGAAGGCCTGTAGGAGAGAGAAATTGGGTTTAACGTCCACTCGACTCAAACTATGTCATTTCGGGACTAACATATGGTTTAATTTTATTTCAATAATTCGCTTGCACGTAGGGGTATTTAGCAGTGGGAAGAAACCGGAGGCTAATTTTTATTTTTGTTATTTTATTTTGTTACAGTTTTTTTTTGGGGGGGGGGATTTTTTTACGCATTCTTTATGATAACCATGGGCCACCATAGAGGTCCTCTACATCTTGAGGCTTCAGTCTGCAACCCCTAGAGGTAAATCCGACGCTTCATGTATAATAGTACACCCCCGACCGTAGCCTTGCTGATTATTTATTTATGATGGGTTTTCCACAGATTCTATATATAGCACCCAGAGTAATCGATCGAGTGAGACACCAGAAATTTCTACAGTTAGCTTATTAGTTTAGACAACGACTGATTCGTCCAGCATAGCGGACTGAAAGGTATGAGACATAAGTTCATAGGCCTAATATCTAATTCTGAATACGATTGACCTCCATAAAGGTAAGCCTTATATTTTAGTCATGCATATTTGTGTAAATCATAATTTTACTGTTAGTAAGATAAGATTTTATTGTATCAAAACATCCATTGTGGACAGCATACAATATGAACATAGGTACATAAAGATATATGACAAATGATTTATATGTTTTACAAACAAGACAAATGATATAGTTTTAATTACCTCAAACATGTCTGATAATGACACAACATTCAACACGAGTATGATATAAATATTGTAAAAACATAAATAACAGAAAGACTTAGGCCAGCACTAGCGAAATTAGCTCACACTATGACTGTTTTCATCGGTGAACTGTGTGGCCCTTTATTGACCCCGTCGCGTTGAACTATACAATATACATATAACAACATGTAGTTACTTCAGACTCTAAATTACTTTACTTAAAATAACTACATAACATGATGCGAAAACAAAACTAGCTTGCTCCACCTTTCCCCCGTGGGGGGGGGGGGGGGTGCGGAATGGTTAGCACATGCGTTCTGTATCATAAAGTCTAGCTTTCATTGAGTCAACTGGCGTGGTTTCGAATCCCCGGTCGTACGTGACAAGGATAAGGGTCGCCTGTCTAAACCTACCTCGTGGGTTTTTCCGGATCCTCCGGTTTCCCCCCTTAAACACCCCTACGTGCAAGCGAATTATTGAAATAAAATTTACCATGTGTTAGTCCCGAAATGACCTAGTTTGTGTTGAGTGGACGTTAAACCCCATCTCTCTCTCCCCCTCTCTCTCTCTCTCTCGGTCACATTCCACAAATAATATCATCTTGCTCCTTGGATCTAGGTCATTATATTTGACTGTTTTAATAGTATAGGTCTTCTGCCAAATTTATAGTAAGTTATATGTACGCACTTGTAATTTTCTAAATTTTCAAAAAGAATGGTCAGCATGTACATCCCCAAAAGTGTGGGCGGGGGCATGATTTTTACATGACGGCGATCCTAGCTTAAATGCTGAGTATGATTTGTTACATCCATCATGTCATGGGTATTGGCGCTTGCTCAGCAACCAGACGGTCGTGTTGACCGTGAAGGTAATTCTAGATTGCCTGTTCTTTTTTTTTCAGTTGTGCAGGACAAAGGATTTGGTAAATCTATAATTAGGGGTGATATCAAAGTACACCCGTGTTAACGTACACGCGTAGTCGAGATCAGAGCCTGCTCGAGACACCATAGCGCCTAGGGCTAAATTCTATCAGAAAGCACAGCATGGTTATAATTTATAACCATGCTCATTTTCATTAAACGATTGGTGCAGAAAATTAAGACGTTAAATTGTATTTCATCATATTATGCAATTTAATGACAACGCTTAAAAGAAGTAAGAACCGGAATATCTATTTGACTATTTTCAGGAGAAAACTGATGTAAATAAAAGTCTCAATTACATCATCCGCTAGTTGTCTATTTTCGAGGCGAAACATATTGCAGTTTCCCTGGGAATTCCTAGTTCTCTGAATGCTATTACGAATCACCTAAAAATAGAATGTGCTTCATGCAGTGATATATTATTCTACAAATTATCAATAAATAGGTGTTATAAACGGTATGTGGGGGACTGTTTCCCGCGCGTCGGTGTGTGTGTGTGGGGGGGGGGAGGGTAACCGGGCCCGTAGCCAGCTTTAAATATTATTTTTTTCGGGGGGGGGGGGGGGTACATAATTCTTTGGAGGGACTGGGCCAAGAACACTCCTTTGAAATAATTATTGTTGGCAAAATATTAGGGAGTAGGGCTAATTCGATTTGGGTGGGGGTGGTGGTGGAAAGACAACCCTTCACCTTCTTCTTCTTCTTAAGGCTTTGAATCCGCTTCCACCTTGGATGATATCGCAGACATGACAAGACTTGGGGCGTTTGAAATAGTAGGACCATTAAAAGTTTATGAAACATTTTTTTTATTTATTTTGCTTGGGGAAAGTATATTCTACAAGGTTGTATTCTTTGGTGTATCCACCACCGAAGTTCCATTTTAAAGTTACAATTTCATATTTTTAAGTTATATTTTAAAAAATATATTAAAATAAAGCCATACAATATATGGTATCTATAAACAGGCCTACCTTGTTAAAGAGTAATCCTATAATTCACTATTGCCAGCTGAGAAATTGGCAAAAATATCATTTTCAACTTCAAATTCAAACGTTTGAAGATAGCTATTCCATGGTGGGGAATAGAAAACAATGGATATAATTGTGTTATTATCTCCGGTATGAACGAGTTTTAGGTGTAAGAATGACACCAATGATCGTATATACAATAGTGAGTTGACAACCTATTGAGCGAAAGACAGAAATAATTATGTTTTAACGTTCTTAGAAAATATGAAATTCTCGCTTTTAAAAGAAATCAAAATTGTTTCAAAAGTATCCTCGCAGGCCCCTTATCTCCCTTTTTCGACTTCTAACAATTTTGATAAAAGAGTTTTTACCTGTGTAGGCTATGGTAATTCATTCACGAGATTTTCGACAGACTGGGATAAAAAATTAATTTGAGAATGACCGAAGCATTGTATTGAGACGTTAAACCGAAATCCATTATTTCCGATATGCTACTCTGTCCACAGTGGGCCTACCTTCATTTTGGACTCTCCAACCGAGTTACAGTCGTTAATATAAACACACGTTGATTTCAAATGATTATTCAATTTCCCCACCACCACCACGAAAAAAGATAATATATATACATGTATATGTTTCATCCGGATATTGAAATGATAAGAACATTGATTTCTGGAAGCTTATCTTTATTTTTAAAACGTCACCTATGTAGCCGACCACCACTCATTTGTTAGTAAACACGGATATACCCAATTATTTATCCCCGTAAAAACATTAGTCAATGTAATATACATGGCTTGATTACCAAGTACTCGTGTTTTGTTTACAATAGGTATGGTAGGATAATCGTGACTATCTAGGTGCAGGGCCTGACGAATTACTACCGAGTTTATAAATAGATCAATTTTGAGATACATATATATTATGTAGACACAATGTGTTTGTGGAAGTTGCATTTGTGGATATATTTGGCGACAAAATTAGGTATGTTGTCGTTATAATATCATAAGTTTATAGGCTTTCGTGTGTCAACGACATATTACTAAATACCACACATTTATTAAACACAAATGAAATGAAATATGGTTAAGCCCGGTTAAGCGCCATGACTTTCTTGACCAAAACATGGTCGGGGTAAATTTACTTTCGAAGAGATTGTCAGGGGTGACCGGGCAAAAATGATGGCAGCCGCTGCTATAGAGCAATTACATGTAACCACCAACAAACCATCCAGAAAATTTATTTATATTTTATATATTCATACGTAGGCTACTTGTATTATGTACATGTACTCTTTATCGTGTATATACATGTACACAATCGACATCATGCTGGACTTCGACTATGTAAATGTATTTATCATTGACATATTTATACGTAGAAGTGCTATGTATTGGGGACGCTTTATCATGTAGCCTATTTAAGCATAGTTATAGATATGAAGACTATAGAATAGTTGTACATCTAGATATATAATATGAAGACATGCTTAGTAAATAAAAGGGGGGTTTAACGTCCTAATTTTCTGCAACAACAGGCTAATAAAGACGTGTATATTATGTCACATGGTGTGCTATGAGAGCCCTGGTAGCAGCGACATGGCCTATATTCTATAACTATCAAGACATTTAACTGCATACGGCCGATAGCATTCAGGAGACCCCGTCTTTCGGTCCCATTTGAACGACTAGATTAATTGCTTCCCAGCCCACTCCCCCGTCCTGCACCACTTACAAGGCTGGAAAATTCAGAGCATTGATATCGAACTCAGGAACTCAAGCCACCGTTACTCCATCAAACACATGCAAACAGAAATGACTGGTCCTAAAAATATATTTTTGTCCTGTGCTCTTCTCTTTAATATTTGATCAAGTTTCGTTACTCGTCTTTTAAGAAAGGTTTATTCCCTATATTTCAGATCTTTGAAGAACCATACTTTTAAATATTGAAGACAATCTAATAAGACAAAAATCATTAGATAATTTGATATGACCATGGCCAGCAGTGACAACGATGTTAAGGGTGCCTGCAATGGTAGTAAGTAAAACTTAATGTATTTCCAATCTAAAATAATTTTGAAGAAATACAAGTACAGATTGAAATATCGCTCTTAAGACAAACTTCTCTTTTCCGTCATAGGAGGGTTGGGTGGCCGAATGGTTAGCACGTGCGCGTTGTATCATAAGGCCTGTCATTGAATCAACTGGCGTGGTTTCGGATTTCACAGTTGTAAGTGTCAAGGAGTAGGGTCGCCTGTCCAGCCTCGTGGGTTTTCTCCGGGTCCCCCCCCCCCCCCAACAGCTAAAGACCCCTACATATCGAAATACCATGTTAGTCCCGAAAGTACCTAGTTTGTGTCGAGTTAACGTTACACCCCATTTCCCCCTCTCTCTTTTTCCGTCATTTGTTGTTCTTTTCGCACTTCAAATGTTTTTAATGTGTCTCTAATGTTTTATTATTTCAGATATTTTTGATGCTGATACAAAAGACGATGATGACATTTTCGAAATAGCCACTGTTGCCACTCCCCATAGAATCCAGTTGAGCTATCCACTAGATCTGCCCGCAAGTCTGGTTGACAAATTCCCCGCGTCAGTAACGAAAAGCGTCCATGCATGGTTTAGAATCGAAAGAAAAGAAGATGCCGATGTTGTGCTAACTGACACATCTTATCCCCGAGAATTTATTCAATTAAGATGTGGGTCTGATCAGAGTAAGGAATGTTTGGTGACAATAAAAAATCTGAGTTCTAAAAAAACGATTGAGCTGAAACCACCAGGTGCGGGAAGGATAACTCTTGGACATAACGAAGAAGCCAGCGTGAAATCAAATACGAAAATAACGGCGGTAAATTTAATTTGGATGATTACAGTAACAGCTGGAGATATGGATGCTACAGCATATGAAGTATCAATGGTGGGCCATAGTTCTGAAAAGTTTAATCAAATGCTTCGCGCTGTACAGGAACCGTCTTCTGGGGAAGCAGGCGTACCAACACCGAATCCACAAAATGGTTTCTCAGACTTAGCCAATCAAACATTTCCCAAAACTATAATTTCTTCGCAAGCGTTACCACACACTAATTATTATGGCCACAATCAAAATAACCTGAACCAGGTCCACACGTATAGACCACAACCAGAACAATATGTTCAAAATATAAGGGACGATCTGCCTGGACAACCTATGAGTAGCATATCGAATGGTCCAATGGCTAACGTGGGACTTCAGTCTTTCACTGGAAACCAGTGGCAATCTTGTAGACATTGTGCACCGTTAAGCTCTGATTATTACGCAAGTGCACAATACAACGCACCATTTCCATGTGTAGGCGTACCAGCAGAGGTCTGTCAACAGTGTTCAAATCCACCATATCCTGAAAGAACTTACAATTCAAGATTGTGTAATAGTCAACCACATAATGACCCACACTATGGTGGAATACCCTATTATGGACAACCTTATTCTACACCATATTCCAGTAGTCAGCCGTATTCATGTCCACCTAATAATGTAATTCCCCATGGACAATATCGTCCTGCTGGTCAAGTAGGTCACAATAGTTTGCAAAATCATCAGTCTGGTAGTAAGGAGATTCCCCACCAACAGGCCACAACCAATTGGCATACAGTCAAACCCAATGGTATCGATGAAGCTTCTAATTTGTCGCCAGATCATATCCGACAACATAGTGTAAATACACATCCGATATCGGAAATGTCTCCAGGCGATTTTAATCCTTATTTAATTGGTGAATATATGCAGAAACCAGAGAAGTAAGATTACATTCTTTTGTAATGACAATAATATCGATTCGTTTGTCTGTACCTCTTGGGGTGATAGGGCAGAATGCTGCAAGTGAGAATGACTCCAATTATACAGTTATATCTTCCAATATGAGATGTCAACACTGTACGTTCTACTATGTGTTCAGAAAAAATGGTGACTTGTCCTTGTTTATTAGGATTCCTTATTTAAAAATTGTTGTCATATTTTAAAATTGAATGGCAATATTGTTTTTAAAAAGGCACACAAGATGTATAACAGTCACTTTGTCATCATGGCTCGTGTGAAGAATATTTAGCAAATAGTAAATGCAGTTCAATTCTTCAAAATCCGTTGTTGCCTCATTATGTATAGTGTATTTTATCTCGTGTGCTCTTTTAATGGCATTTTTATGAAATGTATTTATTTAATAATGTTTGTGAAAATTAAAGTGACTATGTCTATATTTCTTCTCCTCAATCCACGGCGGTGTCGTTAAATAATTATTTCGTCTTAAACTGGCATGACTATTATTATTTATTTTATTTGACAATGATTTACTATTTTAATGGTATTTATGAAAAATGGTGTTTTAAAAAATGATATTGTATAAGATGATGTTTTTTAAAGTGACATTGTATAAAATGTCAGTTCGGGTCATAAACAAATGACCCAAACTTTGTATTTAATCCATTAAATATCACAACCATCCGATGTTCTATGAGTTGATTGGGGATATGCCTACTAAATAATGTGTATAACATTTAAAGCCAAAGAAAAAAGACCTGCAATGGGCAAATGCAGCTGTTACAAAATCCATCGTTAACATACTTTATGGATAATGTCATCGGTAACATAATATACGCATCTTGAAGTGACCATATCGTATTGATTTTTTGTTTATATGATATTATATACCCTCTCGTGTTCAGTATTTATTATATTATGCATTGTAATACTACATGTATACTCATTATATTATGCATTGTAATACTATTCTCATTCGCTTACTGTTCAGTATTTACTTGCCGTGTTAAAGGTGTTTATGCATTGTAATACTATACTCATTCGCTTACTGTTCAGTATTTACATACCGTATTAAAGGTTATTTATACCCAAAACGTTGTAAGTTTTAATCAAAGACCCTGTTACATTTTTTTGTCTTTAAACATTAGTATAAGTTATTAATTCAAGCAACATAAGTGCATATCATACAGTTATGCAACTGATGTTTGTTTTACAAAATGTCGACCACCCCAGTTATTTCCAATGTGTATGCTTTAATTTAACAGACTATCGTTTCAATTCAAAAGTTGACTAAGTTCATCGTGATATTCCGTGGTGATCCCCACCCTTTCCTTCTCAAGGCAGAGGTAGAGCTCTGTGTGGTAATGCATAAAGTATAGTAGTTCGGATGTGACGAAAAATCGAGGTGTACACATTTTCATAAACGTAATAGAACTTTTGGCAGTTGGAATTTGAACTAAAGTTGGCCGTAACGCCGCTATCTGGGCCAAATATCCCTCATACCACACTGCATGGCGTATGCCCTCTTTATTAACTCAGTCGGTGCAGAAAAATGGAGCATTAAATCCCATCTAGTTTCATTAGAATGTGAGTTTTTTTTGTTAAATTGTTCATTGTCAAGAAGTACCTATTTTATGGTCAAAGGGCAGATAACTGTCAATCCTAAAATTAGTGGGGTAGGTTCAATTTTCGGTGTGAGGGCTATGTGGATTTTTTTAATTTGTATTTTCTGCCATTTCCATGAACAACAAGATAGGCGACCCTTATCATTGTCACGTACAAGCTGGGGAATCGAAACTACAACTACACAACTTGATTCAATCAAAGACCTTATGATCTAAAACAACATTGTCATATGAGACTATTCAGCAGTACAAATCTGCACCCAAACCCCCAACCAGTAGGGGGCGCAGGGGGGGGGGGGCAACTGTCCCCCGGGCGCCAAAATGTGGTCAGCAAATACGGGGGGCGCCAAAATGAGATGCGAATGGTTGTTTGAAATGCTTGTTATCTGTTGTAAAACGCAATGTAAATCTGGACAGACAGTGTACCAGTCGTGAAATGGTTAGGGTGAGTATTCTGTCTCAGAGCTTGGTCTCCAGTCCACTAATTGGTTTAGGTTTCTGTTTGAAAGTTTATATTTTGCACATTTTTCGCTGAACTTACGATGTCTGGACGCGCAAAACCTAATGGATCGCAGAATAGAAAGCGTAAACGTAACACTTTAATTTTATACTGTCTTACACGGCATAGGGGGGCGCAAATTTAGGTGACGCCCCCCCCCCCCTAAAATTTACCCTAGCTTCGCCACTGCCCCCAACTAAACTATGATTATTACATAAATATTACAATATGTGGTTTCAACACTTACCATGTGTGCAGACACTGACATCCAGTAATCCCGATCCTAGACATCCAGACCTTTTTGTAGAGGACACGGAGGAAACCCGAGTAGACAGACAATCATTCTCCATGTCACTGACCAGGGGCGTTTTAAGGTTTATCATGGCGGAGGCTATACTATTTTGAGGGCCCTTTTTCGCGGGGGCGGGGGGCGTAGAGCCCCCGGCTACCGGAGGTCAAGGAACATTTTGGTGCATTCTTACATATCCTCGAGGCCTATTTATTCTGAGGTCCGGTGCCTAATCCGATACTTGTCTGAAGCCTGAATGCGAAACAAATCTCTTGTTCGTAAGGGGCCGGGAGCTCAATCAAATAATAATTAATGGAATATGGTGGATTTCAAATAATATTTGACCAAAGTTCAAGGACGTTACATCTTCCAGTTACACGACATCCTCCTTTCTAGCCTTGCGGCTCGCGAAAGTTTTGATGATCTCATCCAAATTAATCGAATCCAGAAGCTTCAATGCACAATACAGCTAGTGCATCCATGCGATCTTGCCCCATAGTTGAACGCAAGTGATTTTTTATCCGCGCTAAGGCGCAAAAATAACGCTCACCCGAGCAATTGGTGACCATGATCGGCAAATAAATACGCAATGTCGTATATATGTTCGGAAATGTCGATATTAACGCTGTTCCAGCATTTCTCTGAATCGAACATTTCTAGAATCTGGAGCTCGTAAATTCTATCCTTAATGAAAATTTTGTCCTTTGGGACGTTTACGAATTGCTGCAGTTCGTTCTCCAAGTGTTCGTCTAGATCGTCTGCGTAGATGGCCAACAATGTAGATGCTGCTTCCTTCAGTTCATCACAGCTTAGATTCCCGAGTTTACCGAGAAATCCAAACCTTTGGCTTAGAACTGAATAAGCATTTTGCCGTTTTGTCGGAGCAGCCGACAGCTGATCGATCATTATTATGAATGTCTGGGTTCGGAAATTTTCTCGAGACGACAAAATTGTCTCTTCCCCATCAACACTTATTGACCTATTTTTTAAATAACTATTTGATTAATAAATATTAATCTTGATTCCTTCCAGAATTACCAACCGTCCACCAACTGCTTGAAATGTACGATCTCATATGCAATTCACTTGATAATAAAGAATCTATAGCTTTCATATTTTGTGACACAAGGTTCAATCCTCGGACCTTTATTTTTTCTTATTTACATTAACGATATTTCTGATGGTTTATTTGGAATCACGCGTTTATTCGCCGACGATATGTCTTTTTCATCTTCTTCAAAACGTTTTGAAAAGATTGAATCTGAATTAAACTTTAATTTATCCAAATTATTACAATGGTCTTAAAAAGGGTTACTGACTTTTAATCCAGAAAAGACAAAACTAATGATCTTCAGTTGTCAAAATTTTAGTTATCCGCTTAATATTAAATATGATAACAGGTATATATTCTTTCCGATAACTATTCGTGAATATAATAATTTATCAAAAGATTTGAAAGGCATTGCAAACGTTAAAGAATTTAAAAAATCTCTAAAACCTAAAATAAAGCCACCAAATTTTAGAAGTATTGGTTCTAGGCCATTCTCTATAATACAATCGCATTCGACGTGGATGTAGTAGTTTACATTTTGATCTATTTCGTTCAAATATAATTGAAAATCGATACTGTAGTTGTAATGCTATATCTGTCGAAAATTCGTATCACTATTTTTTGAATGCCCTTTTCAGTAAATTGACATGGCTGGGAAATATTTCTTTCACTGAATTACACGAAATATTTCTACATGGTTCGTCGCTACTACCAAAAACATTAAATACAATGTTAGTTTTACTTATTCAAAGGTATATCAAAGACTCGAAACGTTTTACATATTATTATAAACAAATACTATAATAATGTAACAATAAGTAAACTATTAGTATTCATTAGCTAATATAATTTACAAGGAAGTTTTGTAAATAGATGTACGTATGTTTATGTTTGTTGAATAAAAATAAGTTCGCCATACTATTTTTGTATAAAAATTTGATTGTAAAGAATATTTTGAATAGCTTATTAGTAGGGTTTCAGAAAGGTGATTTCTTGATTGATGATTTGCATGCCAATGCAATGACTGCATTCTCGTGTATAAAACGATTGACTCGGACTCAGGGCCCTTTCCCATGCCATGGGGACCATTTTGTCAGACGTGGGTGCCTTTTTTCAAACGTGGGGCCCTTTCCAATGATCAGGGGGGCACTTTCCCATGATCAGGGGGCCCTTTCCCATGGTCAGGGGGCCCTTTTGTCAGCCATGGGGCCCTTTTGTCTGCCTTGAGGGCCCTCCCTAACTAGGGTACATTTCATTTTTCTCATCGGTTTTAGCATTTTTCTCCCGTTTTATTTTTTCAACTTCTTTGATTTTTTTCGCGAGGAGGCTGGCGCCTCCAGCGCCTCAATGATAAAACGCTACTGTCACTGACGTTATTGTCATGTGTAACAAACGAGAATCGAAACCACGCAAATTGACCCAATGATAGATCTAGCGCACAGGCAAAATATAAAAACAGACAATCCGGTAACAATCTTCATTTTGAAATTTGTTTTTTCGTCCATTTTTAAAAATTGCCACTTGGATAATGTAGATACTAAATTGTATTGTATTGTTTTTTTGCCGTAAACATAAAGTTCATAAGCATTCACAATATGTATATAACATAGATTCAATAAGGTGATGGAGGATGGACATATAAATAGTATTCAATTCATATATAATAAGATAATAAATAATACTAATTACCTTTAAGCATTAATGGTCATAATAACATTAACTTAATTTTTTTTTTGTAACATTAAAGATGCATTCCCGGGTACAAACTTTGTGATTTGACGATATATTTGGACTAAACACATATTTAAAGTAACCAATGTATCAAAAATTTGCTTCAATTCCCTTTCAAAACTCTGTTTTCGCCGGGGATACCTATAGCTGTAAGTAAGCTGTTGTTAAACGCAATGTCTGTCAACTTAACTTCATTGTGGGAGGGGTCCATTTTTTCAAAATGTATCTATCATTACTTACTTTACAACATTTACCATATTATTGAGGCCTAAATAAATTCTTTATTTTCTGTCAACTTCTTTTTACACCTTTTAATTGCAGAGTATTTTGTACCCTGACAACCCGCAATGTTCCCAAAACCGCCTAACCATTTGAGCACGAAATAACAACTGCTCCCTGACCTAAGCTAGCAGACAATAAGCCAGCAAATCCTGTCGGGTTGACAGTAAGTGATTCCCCAACAATATTGCCCAGTCCTTGCCCCATGGTCGATTTTCGCGTAATCTAGTATTTTTCTAGTAAGATTGGGTGTCTATACTTTGCATAAATACAAAATTTGCCATACTTTTATTGGAAATAACCAGCCGGTAAATAAAGATATCGACCTAAATTATTTAGAGTTTTGATACATTGATGGGTTCAGGGCCGACGGAAGCAATCCTTATAGGCGAGGGTCCAGGGATGGTAATAAGTTGGAGAAAAGAGTACTTGCGGACAAATTATTGGGGGGGGGGGTAGCCGTAGCCCCCTAGCCCCCCCCCCCTCTACTCCGCCGGGCCTGGGGTTTTAAATAGTAGTATTTGCGATATACTTTTTCTGATATACTTATAAGATGGACAAACAAGCAGAGCATGAAACTCGTCTTCAGTTTCATCACAGTCAAAACGACCGTTATTATGAGAGCAGGCAGATGATTTATAACTACAGAAAAAATGGAGATGTGTGAAACCCAACTAATTAAATCTGGGATTGATGGATTTATTGCAAATATCTACGGGTAGCCGTAGCCCCCTAGCCCCCCCCCCCTCTACTCCGCCGGGCCTGGGGTTTTAAATAGTAGTATTTGCGATATACTTTTTCTGATATACTTATAAGATGGACAAACAAGCAGAGCATGAAACTCGTCTTCAGTTTCATCACAGTCAAAACGACCGTTATTATGAGAGCAGGCAGATGATTTATAACTACAGAAAGAATGGAGATGTGTGAAACCCAACTAATTAAATCTGGGATTAATGGATTTATTGCAAATATCTACATTCAATTAAAAGTATACAGACAATTACTTTTTTCTTTTGTCATATGGTTACATAAATAAACATATTGAGATTGTATGTTGTGACAGATGGTACAAAATAAAGGTATAAAAATATATTATTTATTCATTAAAGGGGAATTACGAGAGATTAAACAAAGAGTTGACAGTTCTCACTATAATAATTAACAAATAGATAACGTAAATAGAATATGCTGAAAATGTCAGTCATAAAAATGGCTTCACGCTGAACAGAGATATTAAATTTTAAATTAAGGCTAGCCTCGATCTTGATTATCCGTTTTTACATTTTATTATTTTTCACAAAATGTAATACAGTCCGTTGAATATCGCAACATAGCGATGGCATCGAGAGTTGATTATGGTCTGGATCAGTTAATTGATGTCTAATTAATAATTTAGTTAACATTTCAGGACTAAACAAAGGCTTGCAATAGGCAGATTTAGCTCTTGCATAATGTATGTTTAATAAATCCCCCTGTATTCTAGTCTCACCAAACATCCTATTCCTACAGATGTTAGGTCTGGGAAATATTCCGTTAATATAGGATTGTCGAGACAAAAGCGATGGGTGGATGGGAACACGCATCTAATCTCGGCTGCATGACGAATTCCGCCATATTGGACGTATTTTAAAGAACCCGGATGAAAAATGGCTGAGCCTATGGAGATTTCTGTGGAGAGTATATTATCAATAAAAGTCCAGTTTGGAATTACCAGGGAATTTAATCAAACCAGCAGTCATGAGACAATATCTCTGCTCATTTAGGTACATGTATATAATATATAGACTCTACAAAAGACGCCATTTTGGGACTCTTTTGTAAAAGCGTACGTTTTCCCGTTCAAGTAAACCGATAGCCGCATCGCAAATGTGTGGGCGTAGGTACATATCACTTACTGTCAAACAGCTGAGGTTAAATGTAGGGTACCGGAATCTGCCGAGGTTTGCTTAGTGCTCCTGTCCTGGTTTTAAAAAAGAGATGTTTATGATGTCAGTGACAACCACGATAATTTATTGCTTCCCATATCCCAAAACGGGCCAGTTTGAATATAATTATAAAAGATACCAATTTTGTAATGTTACATTTATGCATACTGTATTCAGCGTGTAGTTTTGGTGTCCTTTACAACAATTATATCTACATGAATGATAGGCCTATACACATGTATAGATGTGCTAATTAAAGTTTTTGGTCGACGGGATTTTATTATATACGGTCAATAACAAGAAAATTGTTTCACTTTTTTTTCTCATTTATTTCACATAAAATGTTTACAGTGTCAACAGCTGTCTACCTGTAAATATATGAATAAATCAAAAGTTTCAGATTTCTCTTAGGAGAGACTGAAAGAATATACAAACATGCGATTTTTGTTTACGGTTGTCATCATGGTGGCTTCCTTCGTGATTATTGTCAATGCAAAGATAGATGGTCGTCCTCGTCACAGGAGACACCACAGAACCTTTTGGGATCTCCCAACTGTATTCCACCATAAGAGACCTTTGAAGACTGACTTGAGATGCCGTGGTAAGAATTATCATCGTTAAAGAAGACGGAACATAACCGTATCGAATGTTTCATCTGCATTTCATCGCAACAGACTATTGAAGATGGATTAAGCTGTCGCACGTAAGGTAAAGGGGTCGGATGTAGTAAAACATTTTTATGTGTTTTTTTCTGCTTGAAGCGCGTGGTTCCACAGCGAAATAATTGTAGAACTAGTCACCTTATTAGAGCTGTTCAGCACATGACACAGACGAAGCTGGTCATGACTAAACCGTTCATTATGCGTGTGATCAGAGTAAGCTGTGTCGAGTACTATAACTATCAAATTTTGGTCCCGTTTCTGTACAGGGCATGTGTAATAATATTCATTTCTTAATTGTCTCTATAAAGTTCTGTACTAACGTGCTATCATCACATACTGTTATGTTCTTGTATTGTTATACAACCTCGCTTTTATAAGACCGTGGTCGTATTTGTATACGTTTACCCTTCCTGGAAAACCCACCGGCCATTAATCAGTCTTAAAGCCCCAATACCACTCTTGTTGTAACTGAATAATATGTTCCAATCTTTATTCTGGTCAACAATTTGTACTATTTTACAATATTTCAATTAAAAAATGATACAAATTTCATCTTAACACACCTAATTTTAAAAATTGGAAAAATTTAACTACATGCTGTAACATGGTTTGAAAAGCCTTACGTAAGCACTTTCAAATGCAACTTGGATTTAAACATATTTTCAAACCCTCTGGACAAGTAAGATAGGTTGTAATGGATAATTTACACAACAGGTAGGACACTTAAACATCTTGTAGTTAGAATAAGGCTAAAAAAAAAATTCTGGACCTGTCAAGCCAGCAAGAGTTTTATTGTCCCTTTAAAAATAATTATTGTTGAACAATACCAGTAGTTTTGCCTCCAGTGCACTTGCTTTGTTTCCATGTCCTTTATTGTACAGTTGTTAATTTCATTTATATTCTCGACCAGACCGTTTACACCAGTTTTCTTTGACGCTTTTTTCTTTGTTTTAGATCCGTGTTATAAAGTAGAATGTCGTTCACCTCTAATATGTGCAGGGGGTGTCTGTAAATGCAACGGTGACGCCTGCGGAGTTGATCAAACCTGCATTAAAATTGCAGGAGCTGCCAGTTGTGTCGACACGTAAATATTAATATTAAACAAGTTAAATATTTCTTATTACTTTATTAATACGTTCTAAAAGCAAACGCCGTTGATGGCTGTGTCTTCTTCGGGTTCTTAGCTCACTGAGTAACGCACTGGAGCTAGCCAGGGTTGAATGCGGGTCTTGACCAAGGAAGTTCCCCGAAGTATACCAGCGTAATTAAGTAATTGTTAGTGGTACAGGACAGAAGGCTTGGAAAGGAACAGCGACTAGTTCGGATGAGACGAAATCGGAAGTCCCCTGCACACTTTAGCGTTGAAGTACAATTGCTTTCCGGGCACAATTTCCCTCATAGTGCACGGTATTCATTAAGTGCACAACAGTAGGATGCTGAACTCCTTTTCGTTCATTCACTCGTTTTAAATCCCGGTTCTTTCTTGAAAGTGTCTGACAAGGAGAATTGGTCTAATTATCTGGGTGAACGAAAATCGGAGGCTTGGTATAAACAGTGTTTGGTAGCTGAAATTCCAAGACGAGTAGACATTGCCATGGCACAGCTAACCATACAAATTTAACTGAATGCAATTTAATCTCTAAATGACACACTGAACATTTTCTATTTCAGCCACGCTGCACTACCAAATACGACTACTCCAGAACATATTGCTCCAGCTCAAGGACGTATTACACCAACGCCAGGAATAAGTTCCATAACGTCAGAACCGATTTCCCTGGATAAAGGACTGATTCCACTAATTTTCGGACCAATTTCCTCGTCACTAGGACCTATTCAATTAATTTTCTCTATTACTCCCACTTCCGTTCCTATATCCCCAGCGGCGGATAATATATATCCCAACTCTAGACCCATTTTGCCAATGGAAGGACCTATTTGGCCGATATCAGTGCCTGTTAGGTCAACGCCAGAACCTATTTTTCTAACATCAGGGCCGATTTCCCTAAATTTTGGACCTATTCTTCCAAATTCTCGAATTATTTCCACGAATTTTATTCCTATTTTTGCCACATCAAGGTATATTTATCCAACCTCCACATCTTTACCTTTCAGCCCCATTTTTCCAAATTTCAAACCTACTGTAGCGAATTGCAAACATACTTACCCAACGTCCGGGCCTATTTCCTCCAGGGCTGGGTCTTTTTCGACTAATTCCGTACTTTTTCCTCTCTTTTTGGGACCCAAAATTTGGCAAACTCCGGGATCTATTTTTCCATCTTCCGTTTCTATTTCTCAAACATTTGGACTGATTTCCAATCCAGTTTCTCCAACTTCCGTAACTATTTCTCCAACTCCCGTATCTATTTCTCCATCCCCGGAACTTATTTTTTCAATGCCAGGACGTATTTGGCCAACACAAGAATATATTTCCCCAAAAGGGCCCATATTTGCATCGTCAGGGACTATTTTTCCAACATCAAGGCTACTTTTCCCACAGCATTGGCCGATATCGCCAAAGTCAGGACCAATATCTTCAACGCCTGGGTCTATTTTTCAAAGCTTCAGACGTTTTTCTCCCCCTACTTCTGCACCTATTTGGCCAAAACCAGGATCTATTTCTCCAACTCGCGTATCTATTTCTTCAACTTCCGGTTCTGTCTCCCCAACCCCCAAATTTAAATGGCCAAACTTGAGACCTATATGGTCAACGCTGGGACATATTTCCTCTACGCCAGGATCCAATTGGTCAACGCCAGAACCTATTTCACCAACGCAAGGTCATATTTCTACAACGTTAGGAATGGTTTCCCTAACGTCAACGCTGGGACATATTTCCTCGGTGCTACTACCTTATTGGTCAACGCCAGAACCTATTTCTCAAACGCAAAGTAATATTTCTCCAACATTTACTATGTTTTCCCTAACGTCAGGACTGATTCCCCTAATTTCCGGACCAACCAACCCACCGTCAGGACCTATACCTTTAACTTCCGGATCAATTTTCACAACTTCTCGGCCTATTTCTTCAGCTTCAGGACCCATTTTTCCAACTCCAAGACTTTTTGGGCAAACAGCAGGACCTACTTCCCTGGCGTCCGAATCCATTCCTCGAACCCCCAGAACTACTGGGTCGACGCCAGCGCCTTTTTGGCCAACTGCAGGACCCATTTCTGCTTCGCCCGGTTCCATATTTCCGATTTCTGTATCTATTTCGCCGACTTCTGTATCTATTTCTGCACCTACCGTATCTAATTTCCAAACCGTTGGACTTTTTTCTCCTCCTACTCCAGTACCTATTTGGCCAAAATCAGGATCCTATTCTCAAACTCACGTATCTATTTCTCCAATTTCCGGTTCTGTCTCCCCAACCCCCAAATTTAAATGGCCAAACTTGGGACCTATATGGTCATGGCCAGGGCATATTTCCTCTACGCCAGGACCTAATTGGTCAACGCCAGAACCTGTTTCTCCAAGGCAAGGTCATATTTCTCCAACTTTAGGGATCGATTCCCTAACGTCAACACTAGGACATATTTTCTGGGCACCAGGACCTAATTGGTCAAATGCAGAACCTATTTCCCGAACACAAGGTCATATTTCTCCAACGTTAGGAATGGTTTCACTGACGTCAACGCTAGGACATTATTCGCTAGGACCTAATTGGTCAACGCAAAAACCTATTTGGTCAACGGCGGGACAAATTTCCTCTACGACAGGACCTAATTGGTCAACGCCAGAACTTTTTTTTCCAACACAAGGTCATATTTCACCAACGTTAGGAATCGTTTCCCTAACGTCAACACTAGGACATAATATTTCCTCGGTGCTAGGACCTAATTGGTCAACGCCAGATCCTATTTCTCCAACACAAGGTAATATTTTCCCAACATTTACAATGATTTCCCTAACGTCAGGACTGATTCCCCTAATTTCCGGACCAACCAAGCAGCCGCCAGGACCTATTCCTTTAACTACCGGACCAATTTCCCCAACTTCTCAGCCCATTTCTTCAGCTTCCGTATCAATTTTTTCGACCTTTCTACCTATTTCTCCAACGCCAAGACTTTTGGGGCCAACAGCAGGACCTACTTTTCTGACGTCCGAATTTATTCCTCAAAACCCCGGACCTACTGGGTCCACGCCAGGGCCTTTTTGGCGAACTGCTATATCCATTTCTGCTACACCCGGTTCCATGTCGCCGTCTTCTGTATCTATTTCACCAGTATCTTTTTCTCCAACTTCTGTATCTATTTCGCCAAGTTCTGTATCTATTTCTACACCCCCCGTATCTATTTCTCAAACACCAGTATCTTTTTCTCCAGCTTCTGTATCTATTTTGCCAACTTCTGTATCTATTTCGCCAACTTCTGTATCTATTTCGACATCTTCTGTATCTACTTCTACACCCCCCGTATCTATTTCCCTAACACCATTATATATTTCTCCAACTTTCCGTCATATTTCAGTGGCCCTCGGACCTATTGGGACAACACCAGAATCTATTTTTTCAGCGTTTCCAGAAGTAATTTCCACAACGTTTGAGTCGTTCTTCCCAACGCCAGGGCCTATATCTCCAAAGTCAGAAATTGTATATCCAAAGTCGGGACATACTTCTCCAACTTATGTATCAATTTCTCCAAAGTCAGGACCTATATCTTCACCGTCAGGACCTGTTTCCCTAACTTTCAAATTTATGTCTCCAATTTCCACACCTATCCACCCTACGTCCGTATCTATTTGGCGAACACCAGGATCTATTTCTCCAACTTCCGTCTCTTTTTTACTAACCCCTAAACTTATTTGGCCAAAGTCGGGACCTGTATGGTCAACGCCCGGACATATTTCCTCGACGCCAGGACCTAATTGGTCGAAGCCAGGACCTATTACTACAACGCCACGACCTATTACTCCAACGTCACGACCTATTTCCCCGACGTCAGGACTGATTCCTCAAACGTCAGGACCTATTTCCAAAACTTCAGGGCCTATTATCCCTATGCCAAAACCCATTACCCCAGCTTCAAGACCTATGTTTCGCCGACCTCTGCACCGAATAAAGAATCGACCGTTTAACCGACTGCTACACCGATTAAAGAATCGACCGCTTCATCGACTACTGCACCGAATAAACAGTCGACCGCTGCACCAACAGGATCACCTATCGCTTCACGAACGGCTGCATCAACGGCTCCGCCAACGACTACACTAACGCGATGTCTCCCGAATTCAAATTTTAAAAAAGCACATATTTATACTTTTCGTTAGTTATAATATAAATAATTTGGTATTGAGAAAAAAAGCAGGAAAAAAATCAACAATTCAAGATCGTGAGAGATTATCGCTTTAGCAGAAAAAAATCAGAATGGTATAGAATACAGTATGGAAGATAACATGGAATATTGAATAAAGTTAAGCCGGTCAGGCCCCTTAACAAGCTAGTGTCTGTAGTAGAAAAACAAGGAACAGAAAATAAATTTCTTGGTCCTAATATTGTAAAGCAAGAAAATAATGGTCGCTTTGCATTGAATGTTAAAAATGCCGAGAACTATAGTATTGTGTCTAACAATGTCTGACTTAAGACTTCCACTACCTAAGCTAGATCACATTACGGGTATTTAATTGAAGCATTGTTGGTCAACAGTCGACCATTGGCACAGCTTCATCAAATGTTCCTATTTCTTTTAAAAATACGCTGGAATGGATAATAAAATTTACGATTTCTTTAGGTACGTGTTTTTTTTTTGTTACAAGATATTTGCCAAGACAGTGAGAGCATTGACATCAGTAAAAATGTTTCTAATCTAGTGTGGCTGTTTCTAATAACCAGTATCGTTGCAAAATCATTCAGTTTCAGGGTTTAAATACATAAAACTTTGAAGTTGGGAAATATAAATTCAAGTACCATTCCCTCGATTCTACACCAAATATCTACAAATATCACGATGAGATGGAATAAAATGGATACGGGCAGGCAGATTATGAATAGATGGAAGCAGTAATTCATTAGGGATTATCAGGAATTCATAAAGATTTATTCACAATAAGTCTGGACGTCAATATTACCGTTTAACTGTTCTATTTGCTCGTCGGTAAGGACAGGCTTCTTTAAGGATATTTTACGACATTTCTGTATGAACTCCTTTAAAATTCATGGCCCTGGATAAATAGCACAACTATGGCACCCGACTGACCACCACGGTCCACACGACATATTTCTTGTATAAGATCCAAACAGCAAAGAAAATGTATGTGTTTAACGTATCGATAGCCCGATTCCTAAAACTCGTGTCCTCCAACAAACCAACAATGGACCCTTTTGATGTCTCCGATAGAATAAAAACCACAAATGATTAATTAGATGTCAATGAGGCGAGTGACTGAGTTCGGGGGTTTAGTCAAAGTGTCCTCCAAAAAACAAACAAGGGCCCCTGTTAATGTCTCCGATAGAATAAAAACCACAAATAATTAATAAGATGTCAATGAAGTGAGTGGCTGAGTTAGGGGGTTTAGTCAAAGTGCCCTAAATTTTCCTGGTACACGCATGTAGAGATAAACTAAAAGTCATGAGTTAAAGGAAATCATTATTTCCTTAATACTTCCGGTAGGTCAAGGGCTAAGATCAAAAATTTCAAGTACAAAACCAAACGAATTATATAAAATGTAGGCCTATAACCCTAACATATATAATCTAAAAATAGGACTAAAAGGCCGCGTTTAGAGAAAAAAAGCATTAAAGGAGGATTCAATTGCGTTAATGGTGCCGTATCTTTGTGAGAGAGAGAAATGGGGTTTAACGTCCACTCAACACAATTCGTATCTTTGTAGGCCGAACTGAGATATCTACTAATTTGAAGGTCATTATTTGGTTTTCATTGATAAGATATTCTTTCTGTGGACACGCATTAATGTTAAAACCCTGTTTGGTTTGTTCTTATTTGTATTTACGAGACACCAAGTAAAAAGAACCATGTCGAGAGCTATAATCTTCGGGGTACTCCTATGTGTCATAGTTTCTACTGGTGGTAAGTTGATTCTATGAGGTAGCTACGGTGGCTCAGTGAGTAAGACATTTAGTCGCTAACCTAGAGGCCCCTATTCGATCCCTACCTTGGAAATTGGAAGAGTAAGTGCATCGGGATTTTCCGGTGTGGTTCCTCCTCGTCAAGGGACAACGTACGCGTTCGGATGGGACCAAATACCGCAGTCCCGCGTGCCCACTGGCGTGCACGTAAAATATCCCTTGACAGTTTGAATTCGATATAAAAGTATAACGTAGCGCCGCTGTCTGGGCAAAATTTTCCTCATATGGCGTATGCATTAGTCGAAGCAGAACAGTAGGACGTTAACAAACGTGCATCGATTGAAGACTTTTGACACCATTTCACAATTCCAAGGTAGTGGCCATGACGACGTGCCCGGGTTCTTGTCAATACTTCTACTTGTTATGGTCGCCGTATCAAGTTAGGGAATGATTCGATATCATGATGATAATGGTAAAATCTTTCTTTGTGTAGCTGATGTAGTTGTGTTGACAACGGAGAACATACAACAAGAGGTAAGAGTGTTTGATCTTGCTAACCCATCACACAAGAATCGCGTTCACCAACACCGTAAAAACCCAAGTGGAATTAGCTATGATCCGGTAGAAGAGAAGATGTATTGGGCCGAACCCGGAGCCAAGGCTATCTACAGTTCTAAAGTTGATGGGTCTCAACAAAAAACGGTACATTCAAGTGAGTATTAAAAAAAATTGGAAGTTAAAGGGGCTAAATCGCTAATAGTTGGGACCTACAAATTGACACAAATATAATATGAATGTATATAAACTCATTTCCGTTTTTTCTCTAATTTCTAATCGGTTATGTTCGGCGAAATGCGCCAGATATCTCAATCGAATGTCAATCTCTAGCGTCTGGTTATTCCAGTCTACATCGCTGGTATTTATTGCGCATGCTCTCCAGATAAGAATATCACCGTTTGATATGACTTGTGGAATATGTCTAGCCTTGTTCTATGAGTCGCTTGTTAAATTGACACTGAGACGCATAACTATACACGATTCGTGTACCGATGGCAAAATATTTATTTTGTCTTAAAATTTGGATATCAGAAGCCCAACCTTTTTACCTTAAGATCACTACATCAATGATGATTTAAATTGACAAATAATTCGTGTTTTCAATATCGAAGACTTTGGATGATCCGTGTTTCGTTTGATTAGACTCAATCCCCCTAAATACTGCTTTAGAGCCCCAATACCACTCTTGTTGTAACTGAATAATATGTCCCAATCTTCATTCTAGTCAACAAATTGTACTATTTTACAATATTCCAATAAAGAAATGATGCAAATTTCATCTTAACACACCTAATTGTAAAAATTGGAAAAATTCAACCACATGCCGTAACATGGTTTGAAAAGCTTTACGTAAACACTTTCAAATGCAACTTTGATTTAAATATATCTTCGAACCCTCTGGACAAGTAAGATAGGTTGTGATGGATAATTTACACAACAGGTAGGACACTTAAACATCTAGTAGTTAAAAATAGGCTAATTTGTTTTTCTGGACCTGTCAAGCCAGCAAGAGTGTCATTGTCCCTTTAAAGAAAGCAAATTTCGATGTCATCTGATGGGTACGATTTTAAACAGATTTAAATCTAATCTGTCATACAACGGCTGTTCATGATTAACCGTAAAAACTAAAATGGATAATCGAGACTTTGTTTATTATCGTAACAACTATATAACGAGAACGGTCAGCTCTCCATCTAATCTTCTATAATGACCCTTTAAACGCATATATTAATACCACCATCAAGCGAAATTATAATAAGTTATTTGTGGATTGTTGGTCCTCTCTCCCTTTTGTAGTTTATTTTATATCACCAAAATTAATGGCAGATTTCGTGCACAAGACAGAATATGCGTGCATATTCTAAAACAACTGCTCACATGTGTGCCTTTTTTACCCCCCCCCCCCTCCTGCTGTTGTTGCCGCCACGATACCACAGGGCGTAAGGCACTGGATAGCTACCCTTGGGGTCGCGGGATCGATCCCGGTGTTGGTCGAGAAGGTTCATCGGAATTTGCCAATTGTACAGGCGGGAGGTCCTGTCAAGTAATAGCGTCTAGTCGTTCGAATAGGACAAAAATCGAGTTCCCGTGTACACACTGGCCTACACATAAAACTAACCCTGACAGTCCCAATTCGAAATAGTAGTGCTGCTGTCTGGACATTTCCCCCATAGCACACTGTATGTCGTATGCCCGTCTTCATTAACCCGAATGGAGCTATTTTTGTTGTTTACAGATGTGAATGTGTATGACGTAACAGTAAATATAGAAGGACGTGAAGTAATATATACCGATTCTAGAACTATATCTAGAATATCTATAAAGGATCATCATGTAACTACAGTTGTATCTCATGCTACTGGTGCTCTAGATATAGAGTATGATCCTATTGACAAGTAAGTATATGTGCCAGGGAACGTGAAGGTAGCTCGTTGTTCGTTATTCACCAGATATGGAATAAGTAACATAATAAAGGCATTTTTAGAGAGAATATACCAGGAGTGGGTTTTTATGAGTCTAATTGGTTAATAAATCTTCAAAATCTTGGGAAAAGATTCTAACAGTCTGTTTTTCTACCCGAACAACTAGCAGTTTCATATTGGCGAAAAAAGAACAACGAGCTGGTTTGTTGTTCGTTATTCACCAGATATGGAATTAGTAACATAATAATGGCACTTTTAGAGAGACTATGCCGGGGGTGGGTTTTTATGAGTCTTATTGGTTAATAAATCTTCAAAATCTTGGGAAAAATATTCTAACAGTCTGTTTTTCTACCCGAACAACAAGCAGTTTCATATTGGTGAATAACGAACAACGAGCTGTTTTTTTGTTCGTTATTGGCGAATAACGAACAACGAGCTGGTTCGTTGTTCGTTATTCACCAGATATGGAATAAGTAACATAAATCTTCAAAATCTTGGGGAAAAGATTCTAACAGTCTGTTTTTCTACCCGAACAACTAGCAGCTTCGTATTGGTGAGTAACGAACAACGAGCTGGTTCGTTGTTCGTTATTCATCAGATATGGAGCTAGTTACCTTATAAAGGCCCTTTAGAGGGAAAACGTCGGAAGTGGGTTTTAATGAATCTAATTGGTAAATAAATCTTCAAAACCTTGGGGAAAAGATTCTAACAGTCTGATGAATAACGAACAACAAACTAGCTCGTTGTTCGTTATTCGCCAATAACGAACAACGAATAACGAACAACGAGCTACCTTCACGTCCCCTATGTGCCATAGATGAAGAGTTTGGATATGTTAGTCCCGAAATAACCTAGTTTGTGACGAGTGGGCGTTAAACCCCATCTCTCTCTCTCCCTATCTTTCTTTATTTCTTTCTTTCTCTCTCTCAAACATTCTGGAAGAGCAGCTTGAATTCTTTTTAATTTATCTCCCCATTGTAGTATGCATAAGTTTTTGACTATTTTATAAATTGTAAGATGACTGGTTTAGTCTACATGTTTATGCCCATTTTTAATTTTTATTTTGTGAATATAGCAGTTGTACATTTATCTAGCAGCTACATTATCAAATAAAATGAAAAAGAGAGAGAACTGGGGTTTAACGTCCACTAGACACAAACTAAATCATTTCGGAACTAACATATGGTTTAATTTTGTTGCAATAATTCGCGTAGGGGTCTTAAGCAGTGGGGGAAAACCGAAGACCCAGAGAAAACGAACGAGGTTGGTCGGGCGACCCTGCTCCTTGTCACGTACAACCTGGGATTCGAAACCGCACCAGCTGACTCAATGACAGGCTTTATAATACAGCGCGCACGTGCTAATCATTCGGCCACCCCCCCCCCCATGGGTTCTTCAATTATTTCGATCTAACAGTTATGTCTTAAGTCGTTGTATGTTTTTAATGCAGTAAGTTTATTACTGCACCGGTTTTTGACACGTCATTACCTTGCCATCATGGTGCCGCGATGACTCATTGGGTAAGACGTTGGCTCGCTGATTGCTGTATATAATATATTGAATTTTCAGACACATCTATTGGTCTAGTTTCTTAGGGAATGTAATAGAGAAATGTACATACCCTGCTGGTCAGTGTTCAACATTAGTAAAAACATCATCTCCTCTGAATATGGCCATAGACCCCAAGGGTTAGTACCAGGATATTTTATGTATAAATTTAAAGATACATTCCTTCTAGAATAATAAGGTTATATATTGCATCTTAATGTAAGGTGATGGCAGCATTTCATGCTAACAGAAAAAAAATGAGTAGACCGGAAATGTTTAAATGAGCATCTCACGCTGTCAACCAGTAGATCTGGCAGGTGTGTGTTGTAGAGAATAGGTCAAGGTCACAGCAGGAAATTTGGATTTGGCTAATTCAAATATTTGCATTGAGAGAGAGAGGTCATTTCGGGACTAATATGTCGTTTAATTTTATTTCAATAATTCGCTTGTGCGTAGGGGTCTTTAGCAGTGGGGGGAAAACGGAGGACCCGGAGAAAACCCGCGAGGTTGGACAGGCGACCATGTTCAAGCAGCGGCGGCGCCAGCCGGTGCTGAGTGGGGGGAAAGCTATGGGGGTCTGGGGGCCTTGGCCCCCCCAATTTTTTTTTTAGCCGCGCCCTTTTTGCTTAGGGTAACGCCCTTCTCCAGCTATTGGACACACCAGTTTTAGGTCGAGAAAAGCCCCTTCTAACATGTGATGTTGCACTTTAATATAATATAATGCACAAAAAAAAGGACCCTACCCCTCCCCCCCCCCCATAAATTTTATGTCATTTTTAGCAAAATTGGGATGGCCACTGTGTTCAAGGCACCTAGTCAAACAGCGACACCACTGGGCTTTAGTTTGTTTGAGAGAGTCGTTTATTCGTGGTCTGTGACAAATAGTAGCAATGAATGAATGGAACCTCCTACTTTTCTGCTCAAATCTGGCTAATGAAATCGGGCATACGTCATGCCGTGTACTTATATGGGGCAAATATGCTCGTACACCAATTGAATTCCAACTGTGAACGGTCTTACCTACACCCTAAGATGTACACGGGACCTCAGGTTTTTCGTCCGACCAACAGGACTTGATGTTGTCGTTTGATAGGTCCTCCGTCGTGCGCTACGATGTAGGCTATGTTATCGGCCAACACCGGGATCGAACACCAGACCTTCACATAAGCGAGCTAACGTCTTACTCCGTGAGCCACCACATAGTAAATGGCTGTCTTCTGATAATTTGTGGTATTTTTTTTCACAGTATGATTTATATTTCTAAACATCGCAGGTAAACGATTGTATTGGGTATCGGGAAACCATGAACAAGTAGAAAGTATTGGTTTAGATGGTTATAATCAACGTACAGAAATGAGTTCCAATGATGATATGTATACAGCTTTAGATTTCTATAATGGAAACCTTTATATAGGTATTCATAATTCCAAGTTAGTATATAATTAATATTTTGAGAGTTTACCGGGTTGTGTTGATTTTGATATACATGCAATGTAGGGCTTTCTCGATGCTTATGAAGAAGCCAATATCCAGGCGGGATGGGGTGGGGCAGGGACTAATCCATTCCTTATTCAGATCTGTTTTTCAGAATAACGTTCTGTTTTCAACAATTTGCGTTTTTTTTACAGTTTTACAGTTATATTTAATGCTATCGTTGAATATTGTTTGCATTATTGATTTAATGAAAACGTTTAAAAATAAAAGATATTATGCTCAATATTTTACAGACAAGCTAAGATTAATAAATATGATGTTAAAACACGACATACAACAACAATAACTACAGAAGACTACAGATCATATTATGATATTGCTGTCAGTCCTAGACAAGGATCGGGTGAGCTATGTCCCCTTTACTGTAGACCACCATTATTTTCCCCATTGACTTCAATGTTAATTCTGGCCTCTTTACCTATATCCAACTTTTCCTTAAGTTTTCGTTCGGCTGAATGCTTTTCACTATAGACAAAGGAAAAAACGACCATGTTTTTGCACTAAAATTTGTATGAGGTTGACCTCTAAAAACATGTAACTAATGGCCGTACATTTCACCGTAGCCAACCTGTTAACCCCGTTGTTCTTCTGTCTTAAATTCATGACTATTTACCAAAAGCTGGCAGAAAATGTTTATTCAAACCTTCTTCGTCCATTCTAGACCAACAAATCAACAAAAATTGGCGTGCAAAAGGGGGTGGGAGACAGAGAGAGAATTTCTATAAATAGGCGAATTACAGTTTATGGTGGTCTGTATCCATTGGGTTATCATGGGTTATGACTCCTTTAATGTCCTTTCTAATAATAATAATAATAATCGCGTCATTTTACAAGGGTAGCAAATTAGGCCTGGGGCCTTTTTCCAATTTCGATCATTACTGCAGGAAGAAACCGAAGAACTCGGGGTAAACCTGCCTGATCGGACGGGAGACCGACTATCCCTCTCACTTACAACGATAAAGTTCTTGCCCTGAGCTGGGATTGAGCCCTCGTTGCATTGGTGAGAAGCCGCCTCTCTATCGCCACGACTATTCTAGTCCCTGTGCCGCCTTTGAAAGCGAAAGTCGACGGATTTGAGATGGGTTTACATAATATACGCACATCTAGCGTACATTATGGAGAGTTCTGCATTCAAATTGTACGTTAAAAAATGTGGGTTTTGGACAAAAAATGTACTCGCATTAGCGCGGCGCTCCGCCCATGGTAGCCTAATGGGCAGCTTTCGTGTTTCCAATATCAGAACTAAAACAGTAACAAAAAAGAAATGAAAGTGATCACAAATCAGTCTTCGGTTGTTAATTTTGGTAACTTTCCGGTAGCATTACTGTGTAGACATTACAGATTCCTTATACAGTGTATCAAAACATTTTCTGGCAACACATTTTGCTAAAAAGACTATCTCTAAAGTACGGACATCAAAATTTCCACTAAATATTAATATATTTTTTTTAAGTTTCAGCAGACAGAGATCTCGTTTGATAAAAAATATAAACATGTTGTTCATTTAATGTATTTGGCTCCGATTTCTTTTTTTTTTCAGGACACATCATTGGTTAGAAATGAGACTTGTTGGTATTTATGGAATTTGGTTAATAGATAATGTAGGGTCTAATGTATTCTCTAAGTTGACATTTTGTTTGACACTACTATTGGTACTGTACAAGTTTCTACCCAGAACCATCTTCGATAACTACATGCACTTTGTCAATATCACCCAAAGTATTGCAATAAAGTTACGGACAGCGAAAGATATACATATTCTACAAATCATAAACAAAATTTTAATGGTTTAATAAATAATTGACAAATCTAGTAGATAGCCAGCAACCAATACGAGTTTTACAACATTTGGCCGTTGCTGATTTACTTCACAATTCCCGAACTTATAACTACGTTATCTGCAGACACGTCAAAAGTAGCATCGAATCAGAGATTGTGACATAGCGAACCCCACGGAAACCTTGACATTTGACGAACTTTGAACTTTGGAACTTAATTATCACAGGTAGACATTTTAGCGTGAAGGCGTGAGACTTGGTGTTCGCGACGACCACGGAATCTGATTGGATCACAAGCTGGGCTTATACCCAATCGAACTAAGTGCCGGAATATGCAGAGTATTACATGAAGGGCTTGATAAGATGCACGTAGTTAAAGCGAGATCGAGCCTTCGATTGAAAATGGTAAAGGAATCACTCAGGGATGGCGAGGAAAATTATGCCTCAGTCAAGTAACAATTTTCTATTGATTAAAACGACTTACTAAAGATTTGATAGTATTTATTTGTAACTCAATATCATATTTTATATAATGAGTACAGATTAAATTTTTGGTTTTACATGCACAAAGATCTGCCAGAAATACGTGTACATTGTGATCCCAGACAACAACTTCTACCATTTCCTGTTATACTGCATTGATTACCACGGTTAATACAACCACCCTAAAAAATAAACATATATTACCATGGTTAATACAACCACCCTGAAAATAAACATCATACATTACAATGGCCCCACTACACTTGCAAAGAGAAACCACGCCGGAAAAGATACTACACGAGTTTAATGTTACAATACATCAATAGATCTTGAATTGGACGTAGTCACTGTCAAAAATTACAGAAAAAAATCTTCAAAATCTGCTGCCAGATAATTTCTGTCAAGTCACAGAAACATATTTATGTAAAATTACAGGAAAAATACCTGGTAAATCTGCTGCCCGATTATTTTTGTTTTTTACAGAATTATTTTTTAAAAGTGTATGCCATTTTTTTAGTGTGTATTATACTCAATTTATTATGAATTCTGAGGGTAATTAAAATCGATATTAAAATGCAACAATCGAGCTAATCGAGACGGGACATACACCACGCTGTGTGCTATGTAGGAAATTTTGCCCAGCTCCGCGTCGTCGAATTCCACCTCTCGAATGGTTGTGGTTCCTAGTCCAACTCACACTCAACCGACGCGACGCTATGCCTTGTTCGCCTCTCCCTTCTCAACCACTGACAAGAGAAATCGGACTGGTAAATCCAAAGGATATTTCTCTGAAAACATCTATCCCACTGAGACACAGAGGCGTACTCTCCGAGAAACATTGTGTTTAATAAAAAAAAAGCCCCCCCCCCCCCCTTGTGATTGATGAAAATTTGTATGGTTGAATCCTGCCTGAGCGACATTGAATCTGGAATTTCCTGCATAGTCTATGAAGTTACAAGTTCTTCGCGTCAAGCGAAATGCTTTTGGGTTGCATATACCGTTATTGTCCATAGAAAAATTGTCTTATACATGTATTTCAATTATTGATATTGTCTGAACGCCATTAACGGCCCTGTGTTATTATTCATAAATAAGGTGGGAGCTGTGGTGGCTCAGTGAGTAACACTCGGACTCGCTAAACACGAGGTCTCGCGTTCGCTTCTGTTGTTTGCGAACGCGAGACCTCCTGTTTAGTAAGTGGTGCAAAAGGTCCAGTGTACACATACATTGGCGTGCACGTTAGCATGCCGTGGTGCTGTTGTCCGGACAAAATTTCCATCATAACACTCTGTACGAAGTATGCCCGTGTTCATTAGTTCAACCGACAAAGAAAGGCAGAACGTTAAAGGAGCCAAATCGCTAACATTTGGGACCTAGAATTGACACAAGTGGGTCGCAACTCATATAATACTGTAAAATGAATGTATATAAACTTATTTACATTCAATGGTATCCGTTTTACTCGAATTTCTAATCAGCTATGTTCGGCGAGTTAAGCCAGCAATTTCAATCGAATTCTAATTTCTAGCGTCTGGTTAGTCCAGTGTTTATTAGTCCAACCGACAAAGAAAAGCAGAACGTTAAAGGAGCTAAATCGCTAATATTTGGGACCTAGAACTGACACAAGTAGGTCGCAACTCATATAATACTGTAAAATGAATGTATATAAACTTATTCACATTCAATGGTATCCGTTTTTACTCCAATTTCTAATCAGCTGTGTTCGGCGAAATAAGCCAGCAATTGCAATCGAATTCTAATTTCTAGCGTCTGGTTATTCAAGTCTACATAAGACGTTTGGTTTGGTGCAATATTTCTAGCCTCGTTCCTTGAGTCTCTCACTAGAACTGGGGTTGAAATACATTATGGTACAGAAATGTTTATTTTGTCTTACATATTGGATATCAGAAGCCCTTTTTTTCCCGGTAAAATCACGGCATCAATGTTGATTTAAATTGACAAATAATTCGTGTTTTCAACGTTTAAGATTTTGGATGATATTGAAATAGAGACTTAGCTCCTTTAAACTCGTTTCTTAAGTATTGTATGGAAAATTTCAAGATAAGACAATATTTACCACACTTCCACCTCCTAATTGACATCGTTTTTGTCCACTAATACCGTGATTTTGACATGTATAACCCTTACAACACTGCATACCATTGACCAATCCACATCTATCATTTACTTGTCCACAGAGCTAAAAAAAAATATACAAAAATACATGTAATAAATAATGGAATATGACACTACTGATCAGTACCAATATTAAAGACTTCAATAGTTGGAGCATACGTATAGCCATGATTTGGGTGAAATGTCCCGAAAACCATCCACCACTTACCCTTGAGATTATATCCATAAACGGAGACTTTTGTTTCAGTTTAAGTTGACTATCTGTGGCCCTAAATAGGCCACAACAAGTCGTTGTCACTTCCGGTAAAGGCATTTAGGATTACCACGCAAAATAACTAAAGAGTTAAAAACGTACTTTGAAACTTCCTTGATCGAAACCCTGGTCCCGATTACCGGTACATGAGCTTATATGGGGACAGATGACTTTTGGATTCTCTATATGAAATGTCATGGAGAATTTCAAAAATAGCGTGTGGTTAAAAATGAACCGAGATCATTAAACTCTGGCGAATTGGAATCAAACTTGGAATCAAACTTATCAGTATATTACTTATTTATTTTGTCAAAACTCGTTAAAGGGACAATAACACTCTTGCTGGCTTGACAGGTCCAGAAAAAGATTTAGCCTTATTCTAACTACAAGATGTGTCCTACCTGTTGTGTAAATTATCCATTACAACCTATTTTACTTGTCCAGATGGTTCGAAAATATGTTTAAATCCAAGTTGCATTTGAAAGTGCTTACGTAAGGCTTTTCAAACCATGTTACGGCATGTAGTTGAATTTTTCCATTTTTTAAAATTAGGTGTGTTAAGATGAAATTTGTATCATTTATTAATTGAAATATTGTAAAATAGTACAAATTGTTGACCAGAATAAAGATTGGAACATATTATTCAGTTACAACAAGAGTGGTATTTGGGCTTTAATACACAATATTGTACGAAACCAACTTACCTTTGCCTTAGGGTCAACTTGTCTGGTTTCGTAGGAACCGAGAGCAACAGCAGCAAAGGCGGCAACAAGAAATACGACAGCAGAATTCATCTTTGAGATCTTTCGATATTCTAGAAAACATGGGCATTATTAAACAATAATACAAATTGAAATATAATTTAAAAGTACAACAATAATACAAACGTACTTCAGAATGAAAATATAATTCAAAAGTATATCAACGTTATACTATAATACATCAGTGAGACCAAATAAAATAAAAAAAATAACGTAAGTAAATAAAAAAAAAAACAACAATAATACGAAAGTGGAACAAAATCAAAACAACAATAGAAAACTAAAAAAAAAATCAAACAATATTACAGGGTCAACTTTCCACACAATGAAAAATATGTTCAACTTTGACTTGAAAATCCTCACCATGTCTCATCTTAACTTGGGGACGTGAAGGTAGCTCGTTGTTCGTTATTCGTTGTTCGTTATTCGCGAATAACGAACAACGAGCTGGTTCGTTGTTCGTTATTCACCAGATATGGAATAAGTAACATAATAAAGGCACTCTAAGAGAGACTATGCCGGGGGGGGGGGGGGGGGGGTTATAACGAACAACGAGCTGGTTCGTTGTTCGTTATTCACCAAATATGGAATTAGTAACATAATAAAGGCACTTTTCTAGAGAATATGCCGGGAGTGGGCTTTTGTGAGTCTAATTGGTTAATAAATCTTCAACATCTTCGGAAAAAGATTCTAACAGTCTGTTTTTCTACCCGAACAACTAGCAGTTTCATATTGGTGAATAACGAACAACGAGCTGGTTTGTTGTTCGTTTTTGGTGAATAACGAACAACGAACAACGAGCTGGTTCGTTGTTCGTTATTCACCAGATATGGAATTAGTAACATAATAAAGGCACTTTTAGAGAGAATATGCCGGGAGTGGGTTTTTATGAGTCGTATTGGTTTATAAATCTTCAAAATATTGGGAAAAATATTCTAACAGTCTGTTTTTCTACCCGAACAACTAGTAGTTTCATATTGGTGAATAACGAACAACGAGCTGACTCGTTGTTCGTTATTCACCAAATATGGAATTAGTAACATAATAAAGGCACTTTTAGAGAGAATATGCCGGGAGTGGGTTTTTATGAGTCTAATTGGTTAATAAATCTCAAAATCTTGGTAAAAAGATTCTAACAGTCTGTTTTTCTACACGAACAACTAGCAGTTTCATATTGGTGAATAACGAACAACGAGCTGGTTTGTTGTTCGTTATTGGTGAATAACGAACAACGAACAACGAGCTGGTTCGTTGTTCGTTATTCACCAATATGAAACTGCTAGTTGTTCATGTAGAAAAACAGACTGTAAGAATCTTTTTCCCAAGATTTTAAGATTTATGAACCAATTAGATTAATAAAAACCCACTCCCGGCACATTCTCTCTAAAAGTGCCATTATTATGTTACTAATTCCATACCTGGTGAATAACGAACAACGAACCAGCTCGTTGTTCGTTATTCACCAATAACGAACAACAAACCAGCTCGCTGTTCGTTATTCACAAATATGAAACTGCTAGTTGTTCGTGTAGAAAAACAGACTGTTAGAATCTTTTTCCCAAGATTTTGAGATTTATTAACCAATTAGACTCATAAAAACCCACTCCCGACATATTCTCTCTTAAAGTGCCTTTATTATGTTACTAATTCCATATCTGGTGAATAACGAACAACGAACCAGCTCGTTGTTCGTTATTCGCCAATAACGAACAACAAACCAGCTCGTTGTTCGTTATTGACCAATATGAAACTGCTAGTTGTTCGGGTAATAAAACAGACTGTTTGGTGAATAACGAACAACGAACCAGCTCGTTGTTCGTTATTTGCCAATAACGAACAACAAACCAGCTCGTTGTTCGTTATTCACCAATATGAAACTGCTAGTTGTTCAGGTAGAAAAACAGACTGTTAGAATCTTTTTCCCAAGATTTTGAAGATTTCATAACCAATTAGACTCATAAAAACCCACTCCCGGCATATTCTCTCCAAAAGTGCCTTTATTATGTTACTAATTCCATATCTGCTGAGTAACGAACAACGAACCAGCTCGTTGTTCGTTGTTCGTTATTCACCAATATGAAACTGCTAGTTGTTCATGTAGAAAAACAGACTGTAAGAATCTTTTTCCCAAGATTTTGAGATTTATTAACCAATTAGATTAATAAAAACACACTCCCGGCACATTCTCTCTAAAAGTGCCATTATTATGTTACTAATTCCATACCTGGTGAATAACGAACAACGAACCAGCTCGTTGTTCGTTATTCACCAATAACGAACAACAAACCAGCTCACTGTTCGTTATTCACAAATATGAAACTGCTAGTTGTTCGTGTAGAAAAACAGACTGTTAGAATCTTTTTCCCAAGATTTTGAGATTTATTAACCAATTAGACTCATAAAAACCCACTCCCGACATATTCTCTCTTAAAGTGCCTTTATTATGTTACTAATTCCATATCTGGTGAATAACGAACAACGAACCAGCTCGTTGTTCGTTATTCGCCAATAACGAACAACAAACCAGCTCGTTGTTCGTTATTCACCAATATGAAACTGCTAGTTGTTCGGGTAGAAAAACAGACTGTTAGAATCTTTTTCCCAAGATTTTGAAGATTTATTAACCAAATAGACTCACAAAAACCCACTCCCGGCATATTCTCTCTAAAAGTGCCTTTATTATGTTACTAATTCCATATCTGGTGAATAACGAACAACGAACCAGCTCGTTGTTCGTTATTCGCCAATAACGAACAACAAACCAGCTCGTTGTTCGTTATTCACCAATATGAAACTGCTAGTTGTTCGGAGAGAAAAACAGACTGTTAGAATCTTTTTCCCAATATTTTGAAGATTTATTAACCAATTAGACTCATAAAAACCCATTCCCGGCATATTCTCTCTAAAAGTGCCTTTATTATGTTACTAATTCCATATCTGGTGAATAACGAACAACGAACCAGCTCGTTGTTCGTTATTCACCAATATGAAACTGCTAGTTGTTCGTGTAGAAAAACAGACTGTTAAAATCTTTTTCCCAAGATTTTGAGATTTATTAACCAATGAGACTCACTCCCGACATATTCTCTCTAAAAGTGCCTCTTTATTATGTTACTAATTCCATATTTGGTGAATAACGAACAACGAACCAGCTCGTTGTTCGTTATTTGCCAATAACGAACAACAAACCAGCTCGTTGTTCGTTATTCACCAATATGAAACTGCTAGTTGTTCAGGTAGAAAAACAGACTGTTAGAATCTTTTTCCCAAGATTTTGAAGATTTATTAACCAATTAGACTCACAAAAACCCACTCCCGGCATATTCTCTCTAAAAGTGCCTTTTTTATGTTACTAATTCCATATCTGGTGAATAACGAACAACGAACCAGCTCGTTGTTCGTTATTCGGCAATAACAAACAACAAACCAGCTCGTTGTTCGTTATTCACCAATATGAAACTGCTAGTTGTTCGGGTATAAAAACAGACTGTTCGAATCTGTTTCCCAAGATTTTGAAGATTTATTAACCAATTAGGCGTGTAAAAACCCACTCCCGGCATATTCTCTCTAAAAGTGCCTTTATTATGTTACTAATTCCATATCTGGTGAATAACGAACAACAAACCAGCTCGTTGTTCGTTATTCACCAATATGAAACTTCTAGTTGTTCGGGTAGAAAAACAGACTGTTAGAATCTTTTCCCCAATATTTTGAAGATTTATTAACCAATTAGACACATAAAAACCCACTCCCGGCATATTCTCTCTAAAAGTACCTTTATTATGTTACTAATTCCATATCTGGTGAATAACGAACAACGAACCAGCTCGTTGTTCGTTGTTCGTTATTCACCAATAACGAACAACAAACCAGCTCGTTGTTCGTTATTCACCAATATGAAACTGCTAGTTGTTCGTGTAGAAAAACAGACTGTTAGAATCTTTTTACCAAGATTTTGAGATTTATTAACCAATTAGACTCATAAAAACCCACTCCCGGCATATTCTCTCTAAAAGTGCCTTTATTATTTTACTAATTCCATATTTGGTGAATAACGAACAACGAGTCAGCACGTTGTTCGTTATTCACCAATATGAAACTACTAGTTGTTCGGGTAGAAAAACAGACTGTTAGAATATTTTTCCCAATATTTTGAAGATTTATAAACCAATTCGACTCATAAAAACCCACTCCCGGCATATTCTCTCTAAGAGTGCCTTTATTATGTTACTAATTCCATATCTGGTGAATAACGAACAACGAACCAGCTCGTTGTTCGTTGTTCGTTATTCACCAATATGAAACTGCTAGTTGTTCGGGTAATAAAACAGACTGTTTGGTGAATAACGAACAACGAACCAGCTCGTTGTTCGTTATTCACCAAAAACGAACAACAAACCAGCTCGTTGTTCGTTATTCACCAATATGAAACTGCTAGTTGTTCGGGTAGAAAAACAGACTGTTAGAATCTTTTTCCGAAGATGTTGAAGATTTATTAACCAATTAGACTCACAAAAGCCCACTCCCGGCATATTCTCTAGAAAAGTGCCTTTATTATGTTACTAATTCCATATCTGGTGAATAACGAACAACGAACCAGCTCGTTGTTCGTTATTCGCCAATAACGAACAACAAACCAGCTCGTTGTTCGTTATTCACCAATATGAAACTGCTAGTTGTTCGGGTAGAAAAACAGACTGTTAGAATCTTTTTCCGAAGATGTTGAAGATTTATTAACCAATTAGACTCACAAAAGCCCACTCCCGGCATATTCTCTAGAAAAGTGCCTTTATTATGTTACTAATTCCATATCTGGTGAATAACGAACAACGAACCAGCTCGTTGTTCGTTATTCGCCAATAACGAACAACAAACCAGCTCGTTGTTCGTTATTCACCAATATGAAACTGCTAGTTGTTCGGGTAGAAAAACAGACCGTTAGAATCTTTTTCCCAAGATTTTGAAGATTTATTAACCAATTAGACTCACAAAAGCCCACTCCCGGCACATTCTCTAGAAAAGTGCCTTTATTATGTTACTAATTCCATATCTGGTGAATAACGAACAACGAACCAGCTCGTTGTTCGTTGTTCGTTATTCACCAATAACGAACAACAAACCAGCTCGTTGTTCGTTATTCACCAATATGAAACTGCTAGTTGTTCGGGTAGAAAAACAGACTGTTAGAATCTTTTTCCGAAGATGTTGAAGATTTATTAACCAATTAGACTCACACAAGCCCACTCCCGGCATATTCTCTAGAAAAGTGCCTTTATTATGTTACTAATTCCATATCTGGTGAATAACGAACAACGAACCAGCTCGTTGTTCGTTATTCGCCAATAACGAACAACAAACCAGCTCGTTGTTCGTTATTCACCAATATGAAACTGCTAGTTGTTCGGGTAGAAAAACAGACTGTTAGAATCTTTTTCCCAAGATTTTGAAGATTTATTAACCAATTAGACTCACAAAAACCCACTCCCGGCATATTCTCTCTAAAAGTGCCTTTATTATGTTACTAATTCCATATTTGGTGAATAACGAACAACAAACCAGCTCGTTGTTCGTTATTCACCAATATGAAACTGCTAGTTGTTTGGGTAGAAAAACAGACTGTTAGAATCTTTTTCCCAAGATTTTGAAGATTTATTAACCAATTAGACTCACAAAAACCCACTCCCGGCATATTCTCTCTAAAAGTGCCTATATTATGTTACTAATTCCATATCTGGTGAATAACGAACAACGAACCAGCTCATTGTTCGTTATTCGCCAATAACGAACAACAAACCAGCTCGTTATTTGTTATTCACCAATAAGAAACTGCTAGTTGTTCGGGTAGAAAAACAGACTGTTCGAATCTGTTTCCCAAGATTTTGGAGATTTATTAACCAATTAGGCGTGTAAAAACCCACTCCCGGCATATTCTCTCTAAAAGTGCCTTTATTATGTTACTAATTCCATATCTGGTGAATAACGAACAACGAACCAGTTCGTTGTTCGTTATTCACCAATATGAAACTGCTAGTTGTTCGGGTAGAAAAACAGACTGTTAGAATCTTTTTCCCAATATTTTGAAGATTTATTAACCAATTAGACTCATAAAAACCCACTCCCGGCATATTCTCTCTAAAAGTGCCTTTATTATGTTACTAATTCCATATCTGGTGAATAACGAACAACGAACCAGCTCGTTGTTCGTTGTTCGTTATTCACCAATAACGAACAACAAACCAGCTTGTTGTTCGTTATTCACCAATATGAAACTGCTAGTTGTTCGTGTAGAAAAACAGACTGTTAGAATCTTTTTCCCAAGATTTTGAGATTTATTAACCAATTAGACTCATAAAAACCCACTCCCGGCATATTCTCTCTAAAAGTGCCTTTATTATGTTACTAATTCCATATCTGGTGAATAACGAACAACGAACCAGCTCGTTGTTCGTTATTCACCAATAACGAACAACAAACCAGCTCGTTGTTCGGTATTCACCAATATGAAACTGCTAGTTGTTCGGGTAGAAAAACAGACTGTTAGAATCTTGTTCGCAAGATTTTAAAGATTTATTAACTAATTAGACTCACTTCCGGCATATTCTCTCTAAAAGTGCCTTTATTATGTTACTTATTCCATATTTGGTGAATAACGAACAACGAACCAGGTTATTGTTTGTTATTCGCCATTAACGAGCAACAATCCAGCTCGTTGTTCGTTATTCACCAATATGAAACTGCTAGTTGTTCCCGTAGAAAAACAGACTGTTAGAATCTTTTCCCAAGATTTTGAAGATTTATTTACCAATTAGGCGTGTAAAAACCCACTCCCTGCAAATTCTCTCTAAAAGTGCCTTTATTATGTTACCAATTCCATATCTGGCGAATAACGAACAACGAACCAGCTCGTTGTTCGTTATTCGCCAATAACGAACAACAAACCAGCTCGTTGTTCGTTATTCACCAATATGAAACTGCTAGTTGTTCGTGTAGAAAAACAGACTGTTAGAATCTTTTTCCAAAGATTTTGAGATTTATTAACCAATTAGACTCATAAAAACCCACTCCCGGCATATTCTCTCTAAAAGTGCCTTTATTATGTTACTAATTCCATATTTGGTGAATAACGAACAACGAGCCAGCTCGTTGTTCGTTATTCACCAATATGAAACTGCTAGTTGTTCGGGTAGAAAAACAGACTGTTAGAATCTTTTTCCCAACTTTTTGAAGATTTATTAACCAATTAGACTCATAAAAACCCACCCCCGGCATAGTCTCTCTTAGAGTGCCTTTATTATGTTACTCATTCCATATCTGGTGAATAACGAACAACGAACCAGCTCGTTGTTCGTTATTCGCCAATAACGAACAACAAACCAGCTCGTTGTTCGTTATTCGCGAATAACGAACAACGAATAACGAACAACGAGCTACCTTCACGTCCCCAGTTACAATTGTATCCTAACTTAAAAATAGTGGCGTTTCACAAAACTGTTTTATTGACAATTTTAACTAAAATCGATTGTAACTTAGGATAGCTGTCACCCTCTCCTAACTTAAAATCACTACATTAACAAACATTGATTAGAGCTACATTGTTTGATCTATTGCGACATACAGATATAATTGGCATATAATTTTAACATACAATCATTCACAAAAACAATTTTAATTCAATTTCTTTTCGAGCATGGGATATACAGCTACTGTCCATCCATTTACTTTATTGTAAGGTAATGTAAGCATTTGGATGGCGCCCCATATTAGAACTCCAAGAAAAAAAACACACAAAACCCCAGTAAACTACACACTAAAAGAGCATTTATATCCAATGTCCTGAAAAGAAGAGCACTCTTATCTATAAAGAAAATATCTTCGTGTTTAATATAGCCAATTTCTTGGTATTAGAATGCCTAAAGGCCTATAATACCAGACATGCCATATGTAGTATTTACTCATGTTTTTGGGGTTATGATGATTTGTAAAAAAATTAATCAGTTATCTCAAATGTATTTATTCAAAAATGTTATAGGCCTTTTTGAAATAAAATTTTAATATCATAAATTTCTTATTATTTCTTAATGAAATTACGTTAATAAAACAACATAAATACAAAAAAATAGGCGCCAAAGCTATTTTATCTTGGGAAAAAAACATTTAATTAAGTAAGATATATAGACTCTTCTGCCTTTTCAAAGTATCATTGAAAGTGTCTATGAGAATGAGATTTCAAATCTAGGCATCGGAACATTGGCTTTTTGGCGTATTAATTTAATTCCAATATTAATATACTTTTAAACTACGACAAAAATATTGCAGCCTAGATTAGTCGTTTGAGTGACAAATATCATAATTTGTTTGTGAAAATTCTCACAGTTTCTCTTTTCCAAATTACTATAAAACTACGAAATTCAAGCGCTTTAGTTTATTGATACACATCATTTCCATTGAAGCCTACGAGGAAATCAAATGCCAAGTTCAAGGTCAACCCACCAATACATTTCAACACTAATAATACGCAATAAAATCATTTATTTCATCTCTCTACGACTTTCTGACCATGTGCAAACATTTCTACAACGTATGAAACTCTCCCAATTGATAATGTAACCGTTAATTCAGTCTGTCAACAGTTTTCAGTTTCGAAGCGTATTTGCTTTCACCGTTAGTACCCGCAGCGGAAATCTGCACTGCCCGGGCGCAAGCGATTTTAAATTAAATCTATTAAAATAGCATTTTAAGTTACAATCGATCTTTGTGAAACGCATAAAATTTAAAATCTCATTTTAATTTTAGTTAAAATCGATTTGAAGGATTTTAGTTTAAGTTTTCGTGAAACAGGGCCCAGGACTTGAACACCGGCATTTCTGATAAAATTATGGGTAGCATTGTCTTTAAACGTTAGTCCAGGCCTATGTCTCTGCATAAACGGAAGAAGAGCAGGTTGCAAAATCTGATCTTTGTACTGGACAGCATTCTAAGTTTCCATGGACAACAACAAGAGGAGAACGTCCATGTGCACAAAAAGAACCTCAAACGATGAGGCTGCCGCCCCAAAATCGGTCAATTTCTCTGACGCATACTTGAGCGTAACGTTCACCTAGTCTGCGGTACAATCGGACCATGCTATCGACAAATCTGAAAGGGAAACGAGATTCGTCACTAAAGACAACCGAATTCCACTGTCTTTGAGTAAATCTTATGTGTCTTGTGGCCCACACAAGTCGGTTACAGCGATGAAGAGGTGTCCATATTAGTCAATTATAGGGCCTCCGAGCTCAAAGACCAAGCAGCCTGCAAGCGATTTCGAACAGTTTGTGCAGTTACCCTTCCACCAAATATCTCTCTACTTGTGGAGGTTGCAGTGACAAATCTTTTTCTAAGATGACGTAATCGTATTGCTTGATCGTCCTGGTGTACCGTCACACGTGGCGCTCCCGGGCTTGGGCGGTCGGCAATAGTTCCAGTTTGAAGCACTCTTATTCTGAGATTAATTATTGTCTGGCGTGAACAATTAAAGGCTCTTGCAACAGTGACCACAGACTGACCAGCATAGGGCCTACCTATAGCACGTAAACGTTCTACATTTGAAAGGAGTGGCATTTTCTAACAAAGATGAAAATAACAATTTTAATTTGTTTTTCCAGTTCAAGGTACGTGTGCGTGTTCAGTTTAAGCAAATTGCATCGATTGACCTCACGAGTTTTTGTTTGCACGCGTTTTTCAGGTTTGCACCATTTATTCTGCTAAATGGTTTCTACTTATTAAACATTTTTTCATCTTGTACATCACTGTGGTCTTTGGCGTACCCGAAACATGGTTTCTACTTATTATCTTTTTCTTTAATCTGCTAAAATGGTTTCTATTTATTATATATGTATTTCATCTGGTATATTTATCTGGTATATTATTGTGGTCTATGGTTTCTACTTATTATCTATTTGTTTAAATATTATGGTTTCTACTTATTATCTATTTGTTTAATTATTATGGTCTTTGAGTATCTGCAAATTGGTTCAAATTGTTATCTTTGATCTGGTTAATTAATTGTTGTTATTGTGTTATCCGCTATAATGGTTTCTCCTTGTTGTGTATATATTACATCTTTCATCTTGTTAATCAATTTATTGTTACTGTTTTATCTACAGAATGGCTTCCAAAGTGTTCACCTATATATTGCATCACATTTTTGTTAATTAATCATTATTTGCTTGATAACGATACCTGTATGTGTATTGAAACGTAGCATGTTAATAAAATTCAGAAGTAGTATATCCATAAAGTGTGTTTATTTTGAGTGCTTTCTATTTCTATATGTCTTATAAGGATTATCTTCAGTTTGTGTAGATTTAAAAGCTGTATGATGCTAGGGGTTGGTTGGGGGCGAATGGGTAGCGTGTGCGTGCTGCATCAATGAGTCAACTGGCGTGGTTTCGATTCCCCGGTTTTACGTGACAAGGAGTAGGGTCGCCTGTCCAACCTCGTGGGTTTTCTCCATGTCCACGGGTTTCCTCCAACTGCTAAAGAACTCCTACGCGCAAGAGAATTGTTGAAATACAATTTAGGCATAATTATGTTAGTCAGGAAATGACCTAGTTTGTGTCAAATTGGCGTTAAACTCCATTTATCTTTCTCGCAGTGTATGATGCTACTCTGGCATCTTCGGGGGTATTTAAATAAGAGGTCCAGGGTTCAATCAAGCTGGTTAGTACAGCTGGATGTTCCAGCGCGGTTCTCCCCTCTAGGTGATATTACATTACAGTGTCGTTCCGACCAGGTTCTAACTGAAAGCTAAGGTCCCGTGTGCATTTTGGCGCGCACGCCAAATAACCCTTGCTGTATAGGCACATATTTCTCTCATATCACACTGCATGACGTATGCCTATCTTAATTTGCCCACTTTAGTACTGAACAGTAGGATGTTAAATTTCATTTCATTTAATTTCTGACACCAAACCAGACTGAAACGCCAAAACACTAATAGACATACATCTTTAATTTTGTTTATTTAAGATTTCAGAGAAACATGTTATTTTTATTCAAATGGTTTATATCTCTATAACGATATACAAATAATTTTATTTATCTAATTGCATTGGTTTTATCTCAAATAACGTATGCATCGAAATTATTTTTTCAGCGTAATTTTAAAGATATATTATACTCATGTACGTCACGCTTATACATTAACAGACGTTTTGCAGACAAGTCGGCCGGAGAGTTTATCGCATGGCGTATTCTTCCATTTGCCATTACGAACCAGGAGTCTGGCACAATCTCCTTTTGCAGCAACAGCATCCACTCCTTGTCCAGAAGACCATGGTGCGTACGTTGTTGTTTCTCCATCTTGCCACTCAAACAGATTATTTGCCGAACTGTATTTGTATGCTGAATAAAATAACCAAAGAATTATTTCCAATACCCTAACATCTCACTGTAAATAACTAATCTAAGTGCCCAAAGAACCATATATATACATAGAGAGATTCTGACGTGTCAGGCACGGTATTTCGGCCATTTAAAACTATTTAGGCGTTTGGTGTGTAATGTAAAACCCTTCGTGATACATTTGGCGTCACATCTTTAAGCCGCTATATTAAATAACTCATCCAGACCATAACCAGCTCTCGATGTCATCGCTAACCTGTGATACTTACTGGATTACGATCCGACTTACTGCCTAACTTTAATTCATGATTTAATCATGAAATGGATAAGCGAGCCTATGGTTTTTAGCGCAATGATCATCGATGCTAGGCCGAAAATGCATTCGCTACATTCTCGGTTCAGAGTAGATCAATTTGACTGAAATTTTCAGCAATTTCCTTTTACATTATTTAGTTTTTTACTATTATAGTGAGAACCGTCAGCTGTTTATATAATCTCCCATAACGTATCTTTAAGGAAATAATTTGCTTTATACAGTACTCACCAAGTAATACGCCACCGTACGTTCCTGGTTTATAGTCGGACACAAATGTTCTGACTGCTTCGTTTTCTTCCGCATTTTCGATGGAGAGAATCGACATGAATTCGCTGAAATTAATTTGAAAGCAATCCAAAGAAATTATTCAATTTAAAAAAAAAAAAATTCTATTTGGATACAATATGTTTTATAATATCGGATACTATTTCGTAATCGAAATCTATTAGCGCAACTTGAAATGAGGGGAAATTGGCGAAGTAATAGTAATCTGGATGCAATACATAAAAATGTGTAAGCGATGCAAATGTAAGAGAGGAAGGAAAGCCAGAAGAGCGAAAAGTGCCCCAGGGAAATGGGCAATTTATGTTTCTTGTTAGTCCACCATTCCGTTTAAGCACGACAGTATAAAACCTAAAAAGAATTTTTCAAAATTAAAGCACGACTGAATATTTATTCGATTAACAAAATATAAAAATATCAACTATTGCGCATGTACTACTAACGTGACAGTATTAAGGACTTACCCGTTACAATATTCCTCTGCTTCTGTATACGACTGTACAGCAAAATCCTCGAATAAATAACAGTTATTACCGATATGTGTCCAACCTAAATACAAAATATATGTATATCAACCGCATGAAAGAAGTTATTCGTAGCCACATAAGGGTTATCGGACGGGTTGGACAATTTTTAGTGGGACAATCTGTATACTATACAAGCACGAGGGTTAAGTTTAAGAATATAGAGAAGGATTAATATAAGCTTTATAGGTTGTTTACCAATCCAAATAATTTATTGTATATTGTATGTAATTATAAGTTAAATAAATACTGTTTAAATTCATTAAAGAATACACGTTTGGTACACACCCAGGCTTATTTCCAATAATATTTATTAGACGAATAACTTTGATATAAACATATAGAGGTATACAGTTTTATTGTTTTAAAATGTTTACCTGTTCGGCAAGGTGTTGTGGCATAATCTGTAAATATTAAATAAAATATTGTTTAGAAAAAAAAAGAATTGTAAATATAAGAAGTAGCATTTATACTGATGAATTTCGGAATGTTACCGATCTTCAGAACGTTACAATAGCACTATTTTACAAACATTATTCAATTGACATCCCGTATTCTTTTTTTTAAAATTATATCCTTATTAAAACGGGCGATAACCAGTTTAAACAATTCCACTGATTTACCGGCCTTAGCCTCAAGAGGAAAGTGCCAAAACTGTATTGCTCAGTGTGTCTAAACACTGGAGGACAGTAATTAGATAATGCCCAATTGGGAGCAAGGCTGTGTCATTTGTTGGTGAGGTACCCCTCCTAATTTAAAAAAGGCTGTGTTCTTTGACACCCCCACCCCAACCCCAGTGGAAGCAATACTTATATCTATAACCAAGACGGTAATTCAGAGGAAAGTATACTATTACCAATAACCAATTCTGAATCCTAATTTAATTTGAACAACCGATTATTAATCTAATAAATATATTTCCTTATGATCATCATTAAGTTAATGAAACATTTTAGACATCTGTTAAAATTAGCCAAGAAATTAGTGTGGTTTTGTCATATAATGTATTCCAATGAAAAATAAAATAGGACCAAGGACTGGGTCTTGTTGTACACCAAATTGTAAAACTTAATTCAGACAGACAATGACTATTTACAACAATAGCCTTTGCCCTTATAAAATAAATCTTTAAAAGATGTAGCAAAATATAATAACATTAATAATATAGGGTTATCAAGTGAACGTAAAATATCCTGAAAATATAAAAACATTAATAATATACATGTAGGGTTATCGAGTAAACGTAAAATATCCTGAAAATAAAATAACATTAATAATCTAGGGTTATCGAGTGAACGTAAAATATCCTCATCATAATAAAAATAATAATGTCCTAAAATCCAACCGAAGCTGCTCTTTGGTGACATTATGGTCAATTAAAAGAAAAACGCTAGTTAAAAGGATTACGCGACCCGCAATTAAAAGAAAACGTTTCTAAAAAGATGGATTTTAAGATTCCTTTTAAAACTGTCAATTTATACATTGCACAGTGCTTGAGTTCTATATGAAAATCATTGGAATTCAACAAGTCATACTGTCGTAAAAGCAAAGGAGCGTCTACCGAGGTAAAGTATCATCAGAGACAAACTTGCTAGTGTTTAATCATGACTGTAAAACATCTGACAATAATGTTTTACGTTATCATGTCTCTACGTTCATTCTATTCTTACTGTTTATATTGTTATATATAAGTAAACTTACCGAAAAGACAAATAGCTCCATTTTTATTGCCTGAATGTATGCTTATTGGGTTATAATAATTGTTGAACTGCATTTCTAAAATTAATGAGTTAAAGGTTTAAAGGTCCATCAATCATTAATAAGCTACGGGATTAAAACTGTATCTCCAATAAACAGATTCGTTTAACATAGAATACTAGAGGACGAACAGAACTTAAGGCTTAACCATGGAGGGAAAGCATTCGCTATGGTCTGCACGGGATACCAATTCGTATTCCTAATAGGTAATAGGGACCTTTCGTATCCTCTAACACGCGCTTTCGCAATCCGACGAACGACAATAGCTAGATGGTGTTACTTTCCTGTCCATGAAATTCTCATTCAAGGCAAAGTTTTCAAGTTTTCAATCGATTTTTGGGCAAATGTACAACAAATCAAGGAGAATATTGCTTTTACGCACATTCTACAAACTCTACACAATCAACATTATAGACAAGGCCTCGAAAAATGATGGAGAAATTCAATATATGAGACAAGAAACATATTCGTTTGCATACCTACGTAAATCCAGCTACATACGCGTAACGTTTTTATTGGCCGAACACTCATTACGGATTGACATCAGAAATACACATGAATCGATGACGTTTTCGTTTTCGTACCGGTGCAAAAGGTCCCCTCTACCAGTAATATCAGTATCACAACAGCAGTAAAATACACCAATACTACTTCTGACAATAGCGGAACAGTAGTAAGGTAACATGTGTTTACTATAGAAGGTATTGCCACTGTGGACATATCTTAGTTGAAAAGGAAGCCGCGGGGGCTCAGTAAGCTGTAAGCTCGTTAACCTGGAGGCCCCCCCGGTCCCATCTCCGGTGTTGGTCGAGAAGTTCCTTGGGATTTCTCAGCGTAGTGCCCCCTTGTCAGTGGTGCAGGGTGGAGGATCTGACACATAACGGTGTCTAGCCGTTCGGATAGGAATACAAACCGAGATCCCATGTACATTTTGACGTGCATGTGATGTCAAACGGTGACCTCGTATGCTTATCTGGAGAGCTCAGGCTGGAATAACAAGATTGCCATTCGATTAGGACTGTTGGCGTATTTCGTCGAACATAGTGGATTATAAATTATTGTAAAAACAGAAACGATTGAATGTAAGTCAATTTATATACATTCATATTATATTATTATATGCGTTGCGACCCATTGTGCCAGTTCTATGTCAAAAATATTAGCGATTCAGCGCCTTTAAAGTTTAACATACCCATGAAAGTTTCCTCACTCTCACCTCCTCCATTAACCCAATAATCTTCCTTAGTTTCTCCAAATCTATAAATGTGATTTCTTATTTCACGCTGCAAACATTCAAAGATATTAAATATATTTAAAAGTGGTGGAAAGGGTTATTTTTATCCAATTTTATAATTTGATAAAATCATGGATTACGATAACAATTTCACCAGTTAATCCCCGATAATACATGCGTGTTGTACCATAAAGCTTGCCATTGAGTCAACTTGCGTGGTCTCTCCCCCCCCCCCCCCCCCCCTTAAGAAGAGGTTGGTTCAACTTGAAAAATTTATACATAATCTGTCAATATTGGTACTTACTTGGGTGCCGAGATCAGGTATAGGTGCCAAAATCCCCCCCATTCTGTAGCAGAGATATTTTGATTCGATATAGCTGTCAAACTGATTGACTACAGCATAACATTTTCCTCCACTTCCTATACGATATCCAACATTATTTTCTCCGCATGGTTGTGACACTAGGAATATACAAAAAAAGAATTTGTTTAATGAAAATAAGCTAAAATTTACATATATCGTCTGCGATCTACAAACTTTCAAAAATTAGTTTCCTGGATGTTTTGATCAATGGGGGATCACGTGGATAAGTAGGTAAGACGCTAGGTCACGTGTACACATTGTTGTGCACGTAACAGATCCCTTGGCAGTTTGGAAGGCCGTAGCGCCACTGCCCGGGCAAACTTGTACTCATAGCACACTGTTTAGGATCAGAACAGTGGGACGTTAAACCCCATTTCATTTTCGTTTTGATCTATCTTTACATCAAATTTTGTACTTGGAATCGTAGATACGGTGGCTGATAAGGGACATAAAAAATAATTACAAATGACTTTGGTGGAAATTAAAATTGACTTCGGTGAAAATTATAAAAATTATATTAAAATTGATTTAGGTGGAAAATAAGTGAAAATAAGTGAAAATTATTAAAAAAAAAAAAAATACAAATATTAAAAATTGGAAAAAAAACAAATTAGATTTATTACAAATGACTTGATTGAAATTAAAATTGACTTTACAAATAAAACAATTTATATTAAAATTGACTAGGGCAGGGAGAATATTATTTAAAAAAAGGAGCATTTGTCATGTCCCTTATCAGAGCCACCGTACATAAATATGAAGAGGTGGAAGGAATGACCCAAAAATTTACGGCTGCCCCCCCCACCCCGGATCCATCACTTGATTTGATATTTGTTTTTTGTATTTCTTACAATGTCTGTATAGTTTGTCTTGTCTTCGGGTTTGTCTTATCGGGGGTCACATGGTTAAGTGGTTAAGACGCAGACTCGCTAGCCTGAAGGTCGGGTGATCGATCCCTGTTTTGGCCGAAAAAAGTCATCCAGATTTTCCGGCGTGACTCCCACTTGTCAGTGATTGCAAGACGGGGAGCCGGACAAGGAAAGATGTCTAGTCATTCGGATGGTACGTAAAAAGGTACTCATTTGCGTGCACGTAAAAAGGTACACATTTGCGTGCACGTAAAAGATCCTTTGGCAGTTGGAATTCGATATAAGAGCAGGCTGTAGCGCCGCTGCCCTGGCAAAATTTTCCTAATAGCAGAAAATTAAGACGTTAAACCCCATTTCATTTCATTTTGTCTTGTCTGTAATGCGATCCTCCTGTAGTTACTATTATAGTTTATAATAGTATTCCCTGATATAGGTGCTTATAATTAGAGGAAAAAAACATTTAACAACGTCATCGCTAATAATTTAAAAGATACATTGTGAGTTAATGACTAGATAATTTCATTCAAATCGATCCAAACAAGTATTTAGCGATTGCATTTTTGGCCTATCCTCGATTATCATTACTTAAGTCGGTACGATAAAAAAAAACATAGCCTCGACGGTCCATTTCTTGATTTAATCATGTGTGAGCATTGAGAAGCAGATCTGATCCTCCTAATCCAGAAAAAAATCACAGGTTGGCAATGACACCGAGAGTTAATTATGGTCTGGATAAGTTATTCAATGTCTAATTAATAATTTAGATAACATTTTAGGCCCAAAGAATGACCTGTAATATACAGATTTAGCTCTTGCATAATGTTTAAGTATACTATCTATATACCTTTCATTCTGCACACAAAAATCCACCTACTTCATTCTTCGAGAACAGATCTATGCCCTAAAAGGCCGCCATATCTAGAAATTAGTCTACTTTTTTGTAATGCACAGACTGTGTAAACTTTCTCAGTTTTATTAAATGTAAGCAGAATAAAGACTTAATCCTTGCGTTTTCGACTAAAATCGTCGATTTATGACATAAAATATCGGTCAACTAGCTTAGTGTCTGTTCTCATGCGGAACTAACTGTATACAGACAGCCTAAGTTTAGTATGCCTACCTTTGTCAGAATCAAATGTGTGACAAGTTTGAGTGAGCTCGGGAGCTGTAATCAGAAGTTCTGCTGGATCAACAGCACCACGTCCCTGTAAAAATACATCGTCATATTTATAAACTTATATATAATATGGGGGTTTGATGGCCGAATGGATAGCGTGCGCGCGCTAAATCATAAAGCCAGTCATTGAATAAACTGCCGTGGTTTCGAATTCCCGGTTGTACGTGGCAAGAAGTAGGGTCGCCTGTCCAGCCTCGTGGGTTTTCTCCGGGTCTTCCGGTTTCTTCCCACTGCCAAGACCCCTACGGGAAAGCGAATTATTGAAATAAACTTCAACCAAATGTTAGTCCCTAGTTTGTGTCGAGTGGACGCTAAACCCTATTTCTCTCTATATATATTATATAATATGTTTTGGAGGCATGGAATACTAAAGCTATAGTGCTTTTATATTTCTGGGTATATTTCTAGTATTGCACATTTAAATGTCGTCGGTTAACAGCTTAGAACGTCTGCCTCAATCATGCATTCAAAGGTGGGGTAGAGGGGCTACACTTTACACATTTCCCTTTCTAGAGTTTTAATGATTTATATTTCTATCGTGTTTGTAAGCATATTGATTAATCACGTGGGTATTCACTTTAAATCTGGAAACGTGTGTAATGTAAACAGGCATGCATCAAGAGGAACATGCTACCCCTGCAGCGGCGTTTCCAACTAGGCCGGTAACTAAAGGGGGGGGGGGGTGTAAAACAATAGATATAGGCTACAGCACCCCTGAGGACATTTCCCGTCGACCTCGTTGTTCTGAGCTTGTTACGACCCTCATGCGAAGGAATAGACGATTTTGATTTCCAGGCCTTCCATCCTCCTGGATGGACAACCTGGTTTGTATTAACGCTTGTGTTTGAAATTACAATATCGTTCGACGTCATATTCAAAACGACCCCAAATTAGTACAAAACATATGATTTCATTTTGAAGATCCATTCTTAATAACGGGAGTAAAATGTACGATTGTTAGCCAGTACGTGGATTGTAGAAGAAATAACATTGGTAATTACATCAATCTCCGCTCGTACACAAGGTGTGGTCGGTGGAGTTATCGGATCCTGAAATAAACATAATTTTTGTTATTTAAAGTTACAATTTCATATTTTTAAGTTAAATTTTTAAAATGTATTTAAATAAAGCCCAAAATAGATGGTATCTATAAACAGTCCTACCTTTTTAAAAAATAATCTTATTTATCATCAAATTCAAACGTTTGAAGATAGCTATTCCATGGTGGGGAAGAGGAAAACAAGGGAGGTAATTGTGTTATTATTTCCGGTGTAAATGGGTCTTAAGTGCGAGAGTGCGGCTATGATCGTATAATAGTGACTTGACAACCCATTGAGCAAAATACATAGAAATGATTACGTTTGGCTTTCTTAGAAGATATGAAATTCTCGCTTTAAAACATGCTGCAAGTGATATTATTTTTTGATAGAAGAGATATTGCCACTAGCACATGGTTAATTCTTGAGATAAAAGGGGAATGCTCACTAGTCCGTAGGTTTATTAGTCTACCGATATCTGTAATGATTCTGGTCATGAATGGTTGATTCTTGTGGAAAAATGAACAATCCACCAGAAGATAAGACAGGAATAAGAAGTCGATGATGGTTAATCAAGTAAAATACGCATCGTCAGTGAAATGAAATGGGGTTTAACGTCCTACTGTTCTGCTTCGAACTGGGCTAATAATGACGGACATACGCCCTACAGTGTACTATGAGGGATATTTTTCACGGCCTAATCTTATATCGAATTCTAACTGCCAATGTAAACAAGGGACCTCGGTTTTGCATCATCTCAGAATGATCGAACATCCGATCTCGAGACTACCGAGCCAGCGCCATAGCCACTTTGCCACCTGAGTCTCTGGAGATTCTTTAATCACTGTTATAAAAACACGTATGTAGAACTTTGCGGTTTTCTTAGTTACATTCATTATAAGACTAAAAGTACACGGCTTCAGTCTGGTGGGTCCATATTATTCGGCAAACCCAGGGTAGGGTCACCTGGCCAGCCTCGTGGGTTCTCTCCGGGTCCTCCGGTTTCCCCCTACTGCTAAAGACACCTACACACAAGCGAATTATTAAAATAAAATGAAACCATATGTTAGTCCCGAAATGCCCTAGTCTGTGTCAAGTGGACGTCTCTCCCTCTCTCTCTCCCTCTCTCTCTCTCTCTCTCTCTTTCTCTCTCTTTTTATGAGGTTTGACACATGACGATATAATATACATGTATACACAATTAAAACCTACCGGCGATTGGGGAGTAACTTTATAGGGTCCATTGACGTAGGCGTCGTTGAAACAATCTATGGGCTCGGTACCACCATCATGACGTGTAATTTCTAGGGCTGGGCATCCGGAACCTGGACAAAAATCGTCGTTACTTTGTCTTTCTGCTGTTCCAACGAATCGGAAAAAAAATAACCTGAAATAGTTTAGCGTACAGGTTCTGGTTAGATCGTAGAAACTTAGCGTTTATGTTGTACATCCCAAAAGAAACGTCGCGATCATTATGGTACGCAGTGCTATGGTGGCACGATATGCCCGACAAAACATCATCAACAGAGTATTACAAATGTTAGTACATATGATAATCTTCACATTTAACAGTTAATGGTACTTTTTGACCTTTACCTTTTCATTATCGGAGATGCTAAATGGTTCGGGAATATTAATAACTATTCGAGTGCTTGATAAAATATATATTCCTCATTCTTATTTTTTTGTGACAATTACATGAGGATTCAGTTGCTTTGGTGTACTAACTGTAACCGAAGTGGGCTATTTTTTTCCGTTGAATCTATTAATTGTCTTTCTCCCTCTTTTGAATGTTTTTGTGCACTACGTTAGTTACGTTGAAATGTAGGGCGGATAGTTGTAAGTTTATAAGATTCCTACTTCCAGTTTGTGTATCTCAAGATTTCAATGATGCACATTATGAACCCCAGAGATGCTTTTGAGCAAGAGGCGCCCACATGTTTCCCAATCTGTGGAAGAAAGCGCTTAAACCATAGGAAATTTGATTTAAATGTTAGGGCTGGTAAAATTAACCAGAATTAATATCAGAGGCATTATTGCGATTATCTAAACGTTTTTAATTACACATGAAATGACGTTACTTAAAAGTTGAAGGTCACCTTTAAAGCAGCGTCGCAGGTCTATTTGAATTTAAAGACATGATATAGTTCTTTCAACCAATAATACACATAGGTACATACCCGCGGGAATTGTCCCAGAAATAAGCTCTTCCGGTTGTGTCTGCCTCCAGGTCGGCAATACTGTTAACAGATATAGGGAGGTTTCTGTTTTGATCAATTCTAGGATTTCTTCCAAATATAGTAAAATTTGTAGTTCCTTTTGGAAAACAAAGTGCAATGCGAATATATGATCCACTGAAAAAACAGATATGGGGAATTTAAAGATATGTTAAAAGTAGAGTATCAATGTAAATATAATGCTATACAATCTGTGTCCATTACAATAAATACAATTAAATCATATTCACATTCTTCAATAATATAGTAAACATAACAATAGTCTATTTATATTGCGCAATATCCATGCATGAGCATGCTCAAAGCGCAGCCCAGAAATGATCATAGCTGTCATAAAGTGAATGCCTTTTAAAATAAAAAGGTATTAAGTCTGGATCTAAACACAGCAACATCCGGAGAGTTCTTTAGATCCATTGGCAGATCATTCCACTCTGTTGGGCCTGAGTAGGAAAAAGTCCTTTGTCCAATACGGACTGTTTTAGGCGTAGGCATTACAAGGAGTTTCTTATATACATACCTTAAGGTCCTTTCAGGAGTATATGATTGTAAGAGACTCAGCTATTTTGGGGCAGTGCCATTTACACATTGAAATGTATAACACATAATTATAAATTTGATTCGGTAACTAACAGGAAGAAAATTGAGTTATGTGACGAGGAGCCAATATAATGAAGAGTTTAACCGAAATGATTATCAAAGCATAGCCACTTGCAACATCGATTCTGATTGGTTAATCGAATGACTGACGTTATAGGGTCATATGTCGCTTACTTGACACCTGACGTGAACTCCATCTATAGCTTGTTAGATCTACATGTAGATGTCTGCGATAATACTTCGGTGGAAGCGGACGTTAAATAAAGCTATTTCATACACATGTTGTGAAGGCCATCGGAAAGATAATAAAAAACGAAAGGAAATATAGATCTGGGGCTTTGTTTCACAAAATTTTAACTAAGATAAAATCGAAATTTTCGTAATTTGATTGGATATTATTAGACTGCTTTTAGTGCTTACCCATAATCAAAATTGAAGTATCTACTAAAATTTGGATTTTATCTTTAGTTAAGATTTAGTGAAATAGGGCCAAGTGTTTTAATTAGATTGGTTTGGTTGAGTCAGTTATTAATCAACAATAGTACTTACATTACTAAATTATAGACTTGCACGCCTACATCAGTTGGGTTGGTTCCATTATACACAGCCATATAGCTTTTGTTGTACATAGTAAGATATTCTAAATTTTTATTACCTAAATAAAAACATATGACAGGTTTCTTAAAGTCTATATAATGTACATCTTGTCTCTCATAATTCTTAATGAATGGCAGTCTTTTTAAAATTCTTAGTATATTATAATTTATAAATGTGATGTATTTAAACTGGTGACACGTTAATAAATATTAAATACTACTACTACTACTACTACTAGGGGGTGGGGGTAGGTAACCACGGAAAGTCGAATAATATCGTTTTCTCTTAACCCCAACTCTTAACACTCAATTGGAAAACATCGTAGCAAACTATATTCTCTATCGCCTTCAAAAAACAACTATTCACCGACCGACGGTGATGGCATAATAAAATACTCACTAGTGGGCGTATACAAAATATAGGTGTTTTAGCAATCAGAATATATATGTCGTAAGTTGTATTACTTGCTTTAGTCAAGACAGACATTAAATAAAACGATATGGGGTTTAACGTCCTACTAGGCTCATGAAGACGGGCATACTCCATACAGTGTGCTATGAGAAGGATTTGGCCCAGACAGCAGCCCCATGACCTACGCTTATATCGAATTCCAACTATCAAGGTTATCGTCGGAATAAGCTACCAAATTTAAATTTCAATCGAAATTAAAAACACATTTGTTTAAATATTATAACAAACTGTTGATGTGACATTTGTTAAAGCTTAGAAATATCACTGGATATAATGAAGCGCTATAGAAGGTGAATAACAATAAAAACTAGACTTGCGCGCAAGACTGAACGGCTTTCACCTTGACCACAAGATTGACGAGTTGACAGTTATCGCATCCGTAATATCCCAAGCTGTACAAAAATATACCTTTTTTGAAAATCGGTTGGGAATTGACATACTTAGGGATATTTCAATTTTCGTGTACGTTAACGATTTACATTACTTCCGGTCTCAATTTTATCGTTATGGCATTCGCAATATCCCCAGCTGTACAAGAATATAACTTTTTCAAAATGCCGTTAGAAATTGACATAATCAGAGCCGGTTTTCAATTTTCGTGCACGTTAAAGATTTACACCACTTACTGTCTCAATTTCGTCGTTATGGCATCCGCAAAATCCCAAGCTGTACAAAAATATAATTTTTTCAAAAATCCGTTGGGAATTGACATAATTAGGGCCTGTTTTCAATTTTCGTGCACGTTAAAGATTTACACCACTTCCCGTCTCTTCGCAACTTTCGCAATAGTAATAATTACTGACTGTTTAAAACATGAAAAGTCAGTAAACAGAACTCTATCTGTAATAGTTTCGGAGATATATACGTATTGTAAATTGAATAAAATAAACCCAGTTTTCCGAATGGGACAAAAATTGACTTTTTAGTCTCAGATAACAACTAAAAAACCCAACAAATGATCAGCATGAAATTTGTATTTTACATATTGACAGGCGACTTCTATATTAAAAGCTTCAGTGGGGAGCTTTATTTTAAATGGTTAAACGGGGTTGACGTCATATAGACATAAAGCATAGGATATTAATTCCAGGAGTAACTGTTACTTACTTATATGAATTATTTTCACAAAAGACACACCAGTAACAGATATTGGTTAACAGTAAAACGCCTTTATTTCAAAAATTGCCACTTTGATAAATAGCTCTCTCTGTATGCTCTATACGCTTGTTATACGTTGGTTATACGTACAGATTGTATACACTCTTACTGCAATGAAAGATGCCGTTTTCAATTTTCGATCCCTTTGTTTTCCCACTCCTGACATTTAGGACTGTGGCGCAATGGTTTCATATATCAGACTACAGATTACGATGACTTTTCGAGAATAAATATTACGATGACTTTTCGAGAAAATACCTCTAACAATGGTCCAAATTGTAAAAATACGACGTTTTGGATTTTCAATCTCGTTTTTCGACTACTCATGACATTAAGAGAAATTGTACAATGGTTTCACACAAAACACCATCTATTAGACTGTCGATTGACAAAGTTTAAAAAAATCGTAGGCGGCGTTTCCGAGAAACATTGGTCCAAAGTTGCCCGAAATCGTAAATAAACGTCACATTTCAAAGTCCAATAACTTTTTCAATTTTTGATAGAAACTTGTCGCTATAGTATCATCTTTTGAGTGGCTATCAAATGACATAATATTTCAACTACTCGGTAAAGAACCAATGAATACATCGCATTTTACGCACAAGCACCAATTTTTCACAATTTTGTCCAAATTTGGATACCTTTCTTGACTACTTCCTGTGATTAGAGGATTTTCATTTATAGTTCATGGACTTGTTTGTCCCTTCGGCTTCATATTCCTTAAGTTTCAGAAAAATCATTAGAGCCGTTTTTGAGTTATCAAATTTTGACTAAATCTGGCCAAAATCGTCAAAAAAATCAACCAAAATCAAAATCCGAATTTCGAAACATAACTTATATCACTGGAATCGGATTGATGGCAGCTATCTAAATATACAGGTTAAATTTCAAAATTCTAAAATTTAACAATTTGAGAAAATTTTGAAAATTTTCCAATTTTCACCGAAAAAATTAAAGCGACAAAGTTTCTATGTAACTATCTTTAATATCGGTTGAGAATTAGCAGAATTGTTGCCGATTTTCAATTAGCGTGCACGTTAAAGATTTGAGTCATTTCCGCTATGCGTACAAATTTCGTTTTACATTTAAGCACTAGCCACCACCCAGTTTCACGAGAGAAAATCAAACTTCAGACCTCTATCTATTATACTTCCTGAGATCTAGCTTCCCCCAAATAAAAAATAATAATAACTAGACTTGCGTGCAAGATTGAACGGCTTTCACCTTGACCACAAGATTGACGAGTTGACAGTTATCGCAACCGCAATATCCCAAGCTGTACAAAAATATAACTTTTTTGAAAATCGGTTGGGAATTGACATACCTAGGGATGTTTTCAATATACGTTAAAGATTTACATCACTTCCGGTCTCAATTTTATCGTTATGGCATTCGCAATATCTCCAGCTGTACAAAAATATAACTTTTTACAAAATCGGTTGGGAATTGACATACTTAGGGATGTTTTCAATTTTCGTGCACGTTAAAGATTTACAAACTTCCGGTCTCGTTATGGCATTCGCAATATCCCCAGCTGTATAAAAATATAACTTTTTCCAAAATCGGTTGGGAATTGACATACTTATGGCCTGTTTCTATTTTCGTGCACGTTAAAGATTTACACCACTTCCGGTCTCAATTCTGTCGTTATGACATCCGATATATCCCCAGCTGTCCAAAACAAACTTTTTCTAAAATCCACTGGAAATTGACATAATTAGAGCCTGTTTTCAATTTTCGTGCACGTTAAAGATTTACACCAATTCCTGTCTCAATTTGGTCGTTATGGCATCCGGAATATCCCCAGCTGTACAAACATATAACTTTTTCAAAAATCCGTTGGAAATTGACATAATTAGGGCCTGTTTTCAAATTTTGTGCACGTTAAAGATTTACACCCCTTCCCGTCTCTTTGCAACTTTCACAATAGTAATAATTACTAACTGTTTAAAACATGAAAAAACAGTAAACATAACCTTTCTGTTATAGTATCGGAGATATACACGAATTGTAAATGGTATAAAAAAAACAGTTTTCCGAATAGGACCAAAAAAAACCAAAAACCCGAGCAAATGATCAGCATGATATTTGAATTTTTCATAAAGACAGGCGACTTCTATATAAAAACCTTCAGCAGGGAGCTTAATTTTAACTGGTTAAAAGGGATGACGTCATGTAGACATAAAACATGGGATATTAATTCCAGGAGTAACTGTTACTTACTAATGTGAATTATTTCCACCATAGACGCATCAGTAACAGATATTGGTCCACAGTTAAACACCTTTATTTCAAAAATTGCCACTTATTGGTTAACAATAAAACGCCTTTATTTTAAAAATTGCCACTTTGATAAATAGCTCTCTCTGTGTGCTCTATACGCTTGTTATCCTTTGGTTATACGTACAGATTGTATCAACTCTTATTGCAATAAAAGATGCCGTTTTCAATTTTCGATCCCTGTGTTTTCCCACTCCTGATAATTAGGGCTGTGGCGCAATGGTTTCATATATCAGACTACAGATAAGACTCTCCGTAAAACAAGTTTGATCATAAATATTACGATGACTTTTCGAGAAAAATACCTCTAAAAATGGTCTAAATTGAAAAAAATACGACGTTTTGGATTTTTAATCTCGTTTTTCGACTACTTATGACGTTTAGAGAAATTGTACAATTGTTTCACACAAAACACCATCTATTAGACTGTCGATTGACAAAGTTTAAAAAAAATCGTAGGCGGCGTTTCCGAGAAACATGCGTCCAAAGTTGCCCGAAATCGTAAAAAACGTCACATTTCAAAGACCAATTCCTTTTTTATTTTTTAATAGAAACTTGTCGCTTTAGTATCATCTGGTAGACAATTTAATTCGCTATCAAACAACATAATAATTTAACTACTCTGTAAACAACCAATGAATACGTCGCATTTTCCGCACAGACACCCATTTTTGGAATTTTATCCAAGTTCGGATACCTTTCTTGACTACTTCCGGTGATTAGAGGATTTTCATTTATAGTTTAAGGACTGGAGAATACCTTAAACTTTATAGTCAGTTTTAGAAAAATCGTTGTAGCCGTTTTAAAAAAATAAGAACTCTACGATTTGACCAAAATGCGAAAAAAAGTGAAAAATCAAAGTTAACATTTCAGAACAAAACTGATATTGTTGGAATCGGATTGATGTCAGCTATCCAAAAATATAACTGAAATTTCAAACTTCCAAAAGATAACAATGTTAGAATTTTTTTTAAAAAGTTCCAATTTTCACCGAAAAAATGAGAGCGACAAAGTTTCTAAACTCGACGTTTTTGAACTGCTATAAATTCAGAAATGTCACCAGCTATTAAAAAATGTAAATATCTGAAAAATCAATTGAGAATTGACGGAGTTATGGCCTATTTTCAATTTGCGTGCACGTTAAAAAATTGACGTATATCCGCTATGCGCACAAATTTCGTTTTACATTTAAGCACTAGCCACCACCCAGTTTCCCGAGAGAAAACAAAACTTTAGACCTCTATCTCTTATAGTTCCTGAGAAATAGGCAAAACGGAAAAAAAAGAATAATAACTAGACTTGCGTGCAAGACTGAACGGCTTTTACCTTGACCACAAGATTGACGAGTTGACAGTTATCGCAACCGCAATATCCCAAGCTGTACAAAAATATAACTTTTTTGAAAATCGGTTGGGAATTGACATACCTAGGGATGTTTTCAATATACGTTAAAGATTTACATCACTTCCGGTCTCAATTTTATCGTTATGGCATTCGCAATATCTCCAGCTGTACAAAAATATAACTTTTTACAAAATCGGTTGGGAATTGACATACTTAGGGATGTTTTCAATTTTCGTGCACGTTAAAGATTTACAAACTTCCGGTCTCGTTATGGCATTCGCAATATCCCCAGCTGTATAAAAATATAACTTTTTCCAAAATCGGTTGGGAATTGACATACTTATGGCCTGTTTCTATTTTCGTGCACGTTAAAGATTTACACCACTTCCGGTCTCAATTCTGTCGTTATGACATCCGATATATCCCCAGCTGTCCAAAACAAACTTTTTCTAAAATCCACTGGAAATTGACATAATTAGAGCCTGTTTTCAATTTTCGTGCACGTTAAAGATTTACACCAATTCCTGTCTCAATTTGGTCGTTATGGCATCCGGAATATCCCCAGCTGTACAAAAATATAACTTTTTCAAAAATCCGTTGAAAATTGACATAATTAGGGCCTGTTTTCAAATTTTGTGCACGTTAAAGATTTACACCCCTTCCCGTCTCTTTGCAACTTTCACAATAGTAATAATTACTAACTGTTTAAAACATGAAAAAACAGTAAACATAACCTTTCTGTTATAGTATCGGAGATATACACGAATTGTAAATGGTATAAAAAAAAACAGTTTTCCGAATAGGACCAAAAAAAAACAAAAACCCGAGCAAATGATCAGCATGATATTTGAATTTTTCATAAAGACAGGCGACTTCTATATAAAAACCTTCAGCAGGGAGCTTAATTTTAACTGGTTAAAAGGGATGACGTCATGTAGACATAAAACATGGGATATTAATTCCAGGAGTAACTGTTACTTACTAATGTGAATTATTTCCACCATAGACGCATCAGTAACAGATATTGGTCCACAGTTAAACACCTTTATTTCAAAAATTGCCACTTATTGGTTAACAATAAAACGCCTTTATTTTAAAAATTGCCACTTTGATAAATAGCTCTCTCTGTGTGCTCTATACGCTTGTTATCCTTTGGTTATACGTACAGATTGTATCAACTCTTATTGCAATAAAAGATGCCGTTTTCAATTTTCGATCCCTGTGTTTTCCCACTCCTGATAATTAGGGCTGTTGCGCAATGGTTTCATATATCAGACTACAGATAAGACTCTCCGTAAAACAAGTTTGATCATAAATATTACGATGACTTTTCGAGAAAAATACCTCTAAAAATGGTCTAAATTGAAAAAAATACGACGTTTTGGATTTTTAATCTCGTTTTTCGACTACTTATGACGTTTAGAGAAATTGTACAATTGTTTCACACAAAACACCATCTATTAGACTGTCGATTGACAAAGTTTAAAAAAAATCGTAGGCGGCGTTTCCGAGAAACATGCGTCCAAAGTTGCCCGAAATCGTAAAAAACGTCACATTTCAAAGACCAATTCCTTTTTTATTTTTTAATAGAAACTTGTCGCTTTAGTATCATCTGGTAGACAATTTAATTCGCTATCAAACAACATAATAATTTAACTACTCTGTAAACAACCAATGAATACGTCGCATTTTCCGCACAGACACCCATTTTTGGAATTTTATCCAAGTTCGGATACCTTTCTTGACTACTTCCGGTGATTAGAGGATTTTCATTTATAGTTTAAGGACTGGAGAATACCTTAAACTTTATAGTCAGTTTTAGAAAAATCGTTGTAGCCGTTTTAAAAAAATAAGAACTCTACGATTTGACCAAAATGCGAAAAAAAGTGAAAAATCAAAGTTAACAGTTCAGAACAAAACTCATATTGTTGGAATCGGATTGATGTCAGCTATCCAAAAATATAACTGAAATTTCAAACTTCCAAAAGATAACAATGTTAGAATTTTTTTTAAAAAGTTCCAATTTTCACCGAAAAAATGAGAGCGACAAAGTTTCTAAACTCGACGTTTTTGAACTGCTATAAATTCAGAAATGTCACCAGCTATTAAAAAATGTAAATATCTGAAAAATCAATTGAGAATTGACGGAGTTATGGCCTATTTTCAATTTGCGTGCACGTTAAAAAATTTCGTTTTACATTTAAGCACTAGCCACCACCCAGTTTCCCGAGAGAAAACAAAACAGACCTCTATCTCTTATAGTTCCTGAGAAATAGGCAAAACGGAAAAAAAAGAATAATAACTAGACTTGCGTGCAAGACTGAACGGCTTTCACCTTGACCACAAGATTGACGAGTTGACAGTTAACGCATCCGCAATATCCCAAGCTGTACTTTTTTGAAAATCGGTTGGGAATTAACATACTTAGGGATGTTTTCAATTTTAGTGTACGTTAACGATTTACATCACTTCCGGTCTTAATTTCGTCGTTATGGCATTCGCAATATCCCCAGCTGTACAAAAATATAACTTTTTACAAAATCGGTTGGGAATTGACATACTTCGGGATGTTTTCAATTTTCGTGCACGTTAAAGATTTACACACTTCCGGTCTCAATTTGGTCGTTATGGCATTCGCAATATCCCCAGCTGTACAAAAATATAACTTTATCCAAAATCGAATGGGAATTGACATACTTAGCGCCGGTTTTCAATTTTCGTGCACGTTAAAGATTTACACCACTTCCTTTTTCAATTCGGTCGTTATGGCATCCGCAATATCCCTAGCTGTATAAAAAATATAACTTTCTCAAAAATCGGCTAGGAATTGACATAATTATGGCCTGTTTTCAATTTTCGTGCACGTTAAAGATTTACACCACTTCAGGTCTCAATTCAGTCGTTATGACATCCGCAATATCCCCAGCTGAACAAAAATATTACCTTTTCAAAAATCCGTTGGAAATTGACATAATAAGAGCCTGTTTTCAATTTTCGTGCATGTTAAAGATTTACACCACTTCCTGTCTCAATTTGGTCGTTATGGCAACCGGAATATCCCAGCTGTACAAAAATAAAACTTTTTCAAAAATCCGTTGTTAATTGACCTGTTTTCAATTTTAGTGCACGTTCAAGATTTACACAACTTCCCGTCTCTTCGCAACTTTCGCAATTGTAATAATTACTTACTGTTTAAAACATGAACAAATAGTAAACAGAACTCTATCTGTTATAGTTTCGGAGATATACACGAATTGTAAATGGAATAAAAAAAAACGTTTTCCCAATGGGACAAAAAAAACCCAGACTTTATAGTCTCAGATAACAACCAAATACCCCAACAAATGATCAGCATGAAATTTGAATTCATCATAAAGACAGGCGGAATTCTATATAGAAAGCCTCAGCGGAGAGCTTTATTTTAACTGGTTAAAAGGGATGACGTCATATAGACATAAAGCATAGGATATTAATTCCAGGAGTAACTTTTACTTACTTATATGAATTATTTTCACCAAAGACACACCAGAAACAAATATTTGTTCACAGTAAAACACCCTTATTTCAAAAATTGCAATGTTGAAAAATACCTCTCTCTGTATGCTCTATACGCTTGTTATACGTTGGTTATACGTACTGATTTTATCCACTCTTACACGAGTCGCTTAACAATGCAATATGGCGTTTTCAATTTTCGATCCCTTTGTTTTCAAACTCCTGATATTTAGGACCGTGCGCAATGGTTTCATATAAAAGACTACATATGAAACTCTGTGTAAAACAAGTTCCAAAATAAATATTACGTTGACTTTTCGAGAAAAAAACCTCTAAAAATGTTCCAAATAAGTAAAAATACGACGTTTTGAATTTTCAATTTCATTTTTCGACTACTCATGAGAATTTAGAGAAACTGTATAATGGTTTCACACAATACACCACCTATTAGGCTGACAATTGAGAAAGTTTTAAAAAAATCGTTGGCGGCGTTTCCGAGAAACATAACTTTTTCAATTTTTGATATAAACTTGTCGCTAAAGCATCATCTTGTAGATAATTCATGTGGCTATCAAACGACATAATACTTGAACTACTCGGTAAATAACCAATCGATACATCGCATTTTACGCATAGACACCCATTTTTCACAATTTTGTCCAACTTTGGATACCTTTCTTGACTACTACCGGTGATAAGAGGATTTTCATTTATAGTTTAACGACTAGAGTAGACCATTGACTTCATAGTCTTGAAGTTTCAGAAAAATCGTTGGAGCCGTTTTAAAAAAATAAGAACTACGATTTGACCGAAATACGAGAAAAAGTGAAAAATCAAAGTTAACATTTCCTGACAAAACTGATATTGTTGGAATCGGATTGATGTCAGCTATCCAAAAATATAAGTCAAATTTCAAAATTCCGAAAAAAACAATTTTAGAAAAAATTTGAAAATTTTCCAATTTTCACCGAAAAAATTAAAGCGACAAAGTTTCTAAAATCGACGATTTTGAACTGCTATCTGTACAGAAATATCTCCAGGTATCCAAAAATGTTTATATCAGAAAAAATGGTTGAGAATTAGCAGAATTGTGGCCGATTTTTAATTTGTGTGCACGTTAAAGATTTCAGGCATTTCCGCTATGCGCACAAATTTCGTTTTACATTTAAGCACTAACTACCACCCAGTTTCCCAAGAGAAAATCAAAATTTCAGACTTCTATCTCTTATAGTTGCTGAGAAATAGGCAAAACGGAAAAAAAAAAAATAATAATCATCTTAGTAATAACAATAGTCTTTCACTTCAATGGTGAAAGCCTAATAATATTAATCTTAGTAATAACAATAGCCTTTCATTATTTTCAATGGTGAAAGCCTAATAATATTAATCTTAGTAATAACAATAGCCTTTCACCATTTTCAATGGTGAAAGCCTAATAATAAGAAAAATCTGAGTAATAACAATAGTCTTTCACCATTTTCAATGGTGAAAGCCTAATGATAAGAAGAAGAATAATCTGAGTAATAACAATAGCCTTTCACCATTTTCAATGGTGAAAGCCTAATAAAACCCCAAAGAACTTTCTAGTCCAATGGGGGGGGGGGGTGGCCGAATGATAAGCACATGTGCGCTGTATCATAAAACCTGTCATTGAGTCAACTGTCATGGTTTCGAATCCCCGATTGTACGTGACAAGGAGTAGGTTCGCATTTCAACCTCGTTGGTTTTTGTCCGAGTTCTCCGCTTTCCTCCAACCGCAAAAGACCCCTACACGCAAGGGAATTATCGAAATAAATTAAACCATTAGGTTAGTCCCGAAATAACTTAGTTTATGTAGAGAAGACGTTGATCACAATTTATCTCCCTCTCTCTTAAAGCCAGTCGTACACGAGCAAATTTTCTTTGACAAATGAAGATTTGTGAAAGAAATTTGCTCGTGTACGAGAGGAAATTTGCCACACTTTAATTTTCCATTTGAAATTTGACAAAAGCTGGCATGCAATAGCTTTTCGTAAAATAAATGTGTCAAAGATTTGTAACTTATGCTCGTGTACGATAGGCCGTCAAATAAATTTGCCACAAATATGCGCACGCATCTAATGATTTCACTTTCATTTTTCGACGCAGGGGCGGATAAGTGCAAAGAAAAAGTAGTTGAACTTTCGATTATCGTCTCGTTGATTAAATTGCAATATGCCTATTAGTTGGACTGATCGAACGGTATAAATCCTGCTAGATGGACTGCGAAGTCACGAGTATAGGGACCGAAACAAGAAAAAGGCGCTCTTTCCGAATTAAAATCACGTCTGCAAGAGGAAAACAGATCATATTTTGTACACAAGTTGGCTTTCATTTTGTTCTATTAATGCGGTTCCTTCACAGTTCCGTCAAACCATGTGAAGTGGCGCTGTGATCGTCAAATCTATTTGCTGGCTTTATACACGGTCAAAGAAAATTTGAAGAGACCGTCAAAGGAATTTGTCAAATTTTATTTGCCTATGTACGACCGGCTTTAGTCCAATGCAGAAATCAACACGCGGCCTCAGGTCTAGGGAGTCAGCGTGTTGCTCACTCAGCAAAACACAATGTTTTCTTACCGCTTAAAGCAAATGGGTGGTCAGTCACATCATCTCTCACCACATACAATGGGTAATCTGATCTTTTTGGTGCCTTGAATACCCCATCGGTACCTCTAAATCGTAACTGAATAAATTTAATTAAATGAAAGTAATGTAACAATATCAACATTCATATCTGTGAAATTTTCTTTAATTGAAAGCGGCTATTCGAAACCACACCAGGGTTTGCTTTGGGTCGGGTTAGGTTTACGAAAACGTTACCATAGTTAAGCAATGTCTTTTCGGGAGTAAGAATTCCTTTTACCTAAAACAACCCTTACCAAAGCCACGCACGGTGCTGCGTTATCCCAGAATGTGTATGTTCTATACATGTTTTCATTCATTCGTTCATTGAAGCCTTTATACCTAGCGTGCGCGCTGTATCATAAAGCCAGTCATTGAATCAACTGGTTTGGTTTCAAATCCCCGGTTGTGCACAGCCTTGTGGGGTTCTCCGGGTCCTCCGGTTGCCTCCCACTGTTAAAGATCCATGCGCTCAAGCAAATTATTGAAATAAAATTAAAACCATATGTTAGTCCCGAAATGACCTAGTTTGTGTCGAGTGGATGTTAAACCCCATTTCCCTCCCTCTCTCTCTCTCTCTCTCTCTCTCTCTCTCTCTCTCTCTCTCTCTCTCTCTCTCTCTCTCTCTCTCTCTCTTTCTCTCTCTCCCCTCTCCTCTCTCTTACCATTGCATATTCATGAGGACAAACAGACATCTGATAATTGTTGTCAAAGTAACAATCATAATCCAAGAAAAATGGCGTATTTCTCACAAACTGTACGCCTGCTATACCAGTGATGGAACCATCATAATCTCGAAAAGTTATTCGAGGATCGCCATCGTTTGGATTTTCATAGAACGGGAGAGAACTATTTCCTGCAAACACTTTTAGACCGTCGACCTGTAACAAGAAATTATTTAATGATACCCTCTAACTCCTCGATTCTTTAGAGTAGCTAAATCGCTAATATTTGGGGCATAGAAATTGACACAAATGGGTTGCAACAATGAATGTATATAAACTGATTTACATTCAATCGTTTCGGGTTTTACTCCAATTTCCAATCAGCTATGTTCAGTGAAATACGCAAGACGTTTCAATCGAATTGTAATCTCTAGCGTCTGGTTATTCCAGTCTACACCGATATGATTTATTGCACATGCTCTCGCGATAAGAACTTGTCTACGATATCCCCCCCCCCCGGTGGAAGTGGACGTTAAACTCCATAAACGAACGCATTATGGTACATGACTCGTGTTCCAATAGCAAAATGTTTATTTTATCTTTAAATTTGAAGACCCTAGATGTGGATTAAAATTGACAACTAATTCAGGTTTTTAATGTCGAAGACTTTGGAGCAATCCAATAATCATATAAAAGACACACAAGACTGCAACAAAATAGTTAGACCAAGAACGGAATATTGTACTTTAATAAATCATTTAATTTGAGTTCCACATTTTTATTAACCGTGTCAGAGCAGAACAGTAGGACGGTAACCCTATTTCATTCCATTTATTTAAAAGTTTATATTTTCGAATTAAGTTTAATTAAAAATATATATATTATCATATCGTGTTTCCTCTAAGGATCTCTATTCCCAAACATGATCTTGTATTTATCACACTAACTATAAAACGTAAAAGTCAGCATTTAAATGAAGTGTAATAAGCTAAAGTGCTCTACGTCGACTGGGCTAATAATTCTATCGAATGCAATTACTGCTTATTCCTGAGCGACGTTTCCGAATTGCAACTGTCGGAAAATCTTTACGTGCACATCCATATTTACACTGGTCCCTAGGATTTTGTCCCATCCGAATGAGCAGACGTTGCCCTTGATAGCCCCCCCCCCCCATCTGGCACCCAAATGCGAAACAGTGCTGGAAAATACCGGCTTACTTTATAGGCTGCAGCACCAGCATCACACCCAGTCCTAAGTTAAGAATTTACTCAACTTTCAATTAGTGTTTATGAGAAATATCTTTCATCCAGGAAACACAAAACTTTACACATAGTTTCTTATAAGGTGTATTTAAAACATTTACAGAACAAATATTTATAAAGGGCTATATTTTAGTTAAACAAGGCGAACAATTTTGAGTTAATCTGAGAATGCTTTGTGAACCCCGGACCTGTTTCCTTTGCCACTGTATCTCCAATTTTGCGGTTAACCTAAAGACATACCTTGTCACAGAATCCAAAATCAGCTCCCTCTACACCACTATGGGGAAAGGACGGGTAGGGGAAATTTCGCTGAAATCCTATAGCTGACGCTCGTCTTGTAGCATATTCGTCATATTCTGTCTCCCATGTACTGTTCCACGTCCTAGGGTTGAACTTATCAAAAAATGTGTTCTCCACGAGAATAACCCCGAAAAAGAATACTAGCCCAACCATTGGTGTATTTCTGTAAATATACATTTTAAAAAGCGATATATAAATAAAATAAACAGTACGCAATTCGTCATTGAGTAGCATTTTTCCAAATTAACATTTTAAGCTGGTACTAGTCCCATGCATCTTCAATAGATGGCTTTATCTCACTTTAATTCCGTACATCTTATCAATGCCTTCACGCAATACCCTGCATAGTTCGCCACTAATTTCGATTGGCTATTCGCTCAGCTTGTGGGCCTGTTAGATTCCTCGTTTATTGCAAATACCGTGTCTTGCGCTTTCCAGCTAATATGTCAACCTGTGTTAATCGAGTTGCAAAGTCCAAAGTTTGGTTAATGCCAAGGTATGATTTGATTGTCTTAGTGTCACAACTTCTGATTGGACGCTACTGTTCATGTGTCTGTAATAAAGAGAGTAAACGTTGCAAAGTAATCTAGCAACGTCCAGGAACATGGGCCCCATACAGGATCGAATCAACCACTCTCTTCACATTTTTTCGTTTCTTCTGTTATGCACAGATCGCGTGTAAACGAAGTTTTGTTTTTTTTCGTTAAGACGTACTAAAAAGCCATCGCAGCAATTTTGTATTCAATTGTAAAATCATTCTACTTACGGCTTGGAAAGTGGAAAAGAACGCTCGAAGTTATGTGTTAGTCCTTTTTTTTTATACAGTAATGGCATTCCAAGATTATCTGTTTCGCCAATAACAACACTGTTTCGTAATTCTTGTGTAGTGCCAACTACACTCTCTTCCATAAGAACTCCAATTTCGGCATCTGCAATACTATTTATAAAAAAAAGGAATTACTAACTAGTACTTTGCAGTCTATGATCGCCATTGAATAAAAAAAACCAGCCAACCCCCATCAAAAATGGATTCTACTTTTAAAGACAAATATTGCAAGTCATACGTAAAGCCGTTGATTGATTTTGTTTTAATCATACCAACCAATATATGGCAAATCATTTAATCAAATGACATTCTTTGACATTTACTAAATGAAATTCTGTCCAGGTGGTACTTTCATAAATTCTCAATCTTGATTTTGATCTGATCTAATTACAGTAGAACTTGCCACGTCGTGAACTCCTAATTAGCGAACACTTGCTTCAACGAACACCAAAGAATCCCTTCTAAACACGCACCTGTTCAACGCGTGCAACGGGCATCTATATTAGCTCCCGATCATGCTATTTCATCCATTAAAGGGACAATAACACTCTTGGTGGCTTGATAGTTCCAGACAAAAAAAATAGCCTTATATTCTAACTACAAGATGTTTAAGTGTCCTACCTGTTGTGTAAATTATCCATTACAACCTATCTTACCTGTCCAGAGGGTTCAAAAATATGTTTAAATCCAAGTTGCATTTTAAAGTGCTTACGTAAGGCTTTTCGAACCATGTTACGGCATGTAGTTGAACTTTTCTAATTTTTAAAATTAGGTGTGTTAAGATAAAATTTGTATCATTTTTTAATTGAAATACTGTAAAATAGTACAAATTGTTGACCAGAATTAAGATTGGAATTAATAGTTAAAACTTACAAGTATTACATGGCATAAGACTGAGTACTACTGCAATTGAATTCCATGTCCGAAAAATACCGCCAGATGCCAGAAGAGGAAAATTGCTATTTCAGCTGTAGGGGCCCTTCGACCCAGTCCAGGATGAAAAGTTTCCCTCATAATAGAGGGCAGGCCCCTACTCTTGACTATGGGCCCCAAATTTTGACAAAAATAAATCACTATTTTTACTGAATTTTGATGTGTTTTTGAGTTTTAAGCCAAAGTTGGGCCACTCTTGAGGAAAAAGGGGACCCAATGGCCACCGAATAGAGACCCACTTACCACTCTTGACTATGGACCCCCCATTTTGACAAAAATAAATCACTATTTTTAATGAATTTTGATGTATTCTTGAGGAAAATGGGGCCCCTTGGCCACATGTAGACTACTGACATGTAGAGTGGGGCCCAAATATGGGGCCTGAGTGGAGGGAAATTGTAGGGACAAAGCTAGCTGACATGGGTATGGGGGCCCCAAGTTGAGGCAACTTGGGCCCCAAAGCCTTGTCACAGAAATCATAGGGGGGGCCCCCCCCCCCCCCGCCCTTTACACTCTTTTAAACCCCTTATGTCAACTTTAAGATTAAAATATTTTTTCATCTTGTTTTGGTTTTTTTTGGAAGTGGGGGCCCGCCTGTGCTTGCCCACTAATCAGATAAAAAGAAATGTAAAAATAACAATCAACCCGGGATTATCTGTTTATTAATCTTTTGTTTTATTAAACGACAAGCCTGATCATAGTTTTCACGCGTAACGACACATTATTTGATACTAATTGAATAAAATGAAAAGATACCGAGTTGTTAAACATACGTTTTTAGCGCCCCCTATAATATTACATACAGAGTAACATCCCCAATAAAATACGAGATGAAATCAGCGAAGGTTTTTTGTCCTTGTGCT